>CM012446.1:29779887-30987778 GCA_003999625.1 Oryzias javanicus
TGTATCCCAGAATGCCTTTTATCAGACATTTGAATATTAATTGGAACTTGATTAATTATGTGACAATGATCAACCAAAGACTGTCTGAAAACTAAACCAAGAAAGAAGCTGTACATGCAGAAAATCCCTCAAATGTCTCACAGATGACATGATAGTTCATGTAAATATGGGGTCAACTTTAAGATCGAAGTCAGTGAGCGGTAGATGCTTTAACTTACTGTGTCACAACAATAATTTCAGCTACAGTGGGTAACGCCTGCTGTAATGGGTGTAGATAGCCACATATTTCTACTCTATTAAGATGTGTATGTTTTGTAAACTTACATTTACAGAAGATCAGCATTTTTTTTTTCCTTTGGGTTTTATTTCCTCAGTCACTTAAATCTCACTGTATAATAAATATTAAGATTTTTATTTCTCAAAAGTTCCTATTTTTTTGTCTTTGAATTTGTTTTTTAGCTACCAACACCTGGTTGAGGCAGATGCTTTAGCCCAGGGGTCGGCAACCTTTAACAGTAAAAGAGCCATTTGGGCTTGTTTTCTAGTGATCAAAACCTAGAAGAAGCCACATTGACTTACGTTAGCCTTTAAGAAATTTGGATTTGCATTCATAACCTTCTTTTTGTTTTTTTTTTTATAAATATGAACGTTTTTTTTGGCATGAACAATAGCAAAAAAATATATAAAAAGAAACTAGCCTCTCTCAAAAGGGCTTTTTTAAAAAAAGTTTTTAACTTTAGTAGCAAAAAAACAAGCTTGTTGCTTAATTACTAGCTAGACTTCAAATGAGCATAACATTTCTCTGTAAATTAAATCAGCCAAACATTTTAGCATGTTGCTGAAATAAAAACCTAAACTCAAAATTAGCCTAAAACCCAGAGTAGATAACAAACTATCTTAAAATGTTAGCATGTTGCTAAAACATTAGTCCAAATTAGCATAAAAAACTAATTAGAGGCCAAATCTGCCAAAAAAAACTAGCTTGTTGCTTAATTACTAGCTGAACTCCAAAATAACCTAAGATTCCTAAGCAAACTAACTTAGTCAAAAATGTTAGCACGTTGTTAAAGTAGAAGCTAAATTTTAAATAATCAAAAAAAAATTTCAATAGATAATAAATTAGCTGAAAACATCAGCATTTCACCAAAATATTAGCTAAACTCCAAATCAGCATAAAATTCCTCAGTAAACTAAATTACTAATTAAACGTTAGCATGTTGTCAAAATAAAAGCTAAGACTCTAAATTTGCCTAAAAACTCCAGTAGATGACAAATTATCCCAAAACGTTATTTGTTACTAATGTGATAGCTAACCTCCAGTTTAAAAAAATAAAAATTCGTATATTATTTTGCTTCAGCCAGAAAGCCACCATGGAGAGATAAAAGAGCCACATGTGGAAGGTTGCAGACCCCTACTTTAGCCCATACACAAATATTTTGTCTCCTAAATTGAATGGTCAGTCTTGATATTTTCTTTGTGCCTCCAATAAGTCTGAACAAAAACCTTGAGGTGTTGTTTCTCATTTCATTAGGGGAATTGTAGAGGAGACTCCCAACACCACAGAACAGGGCCGACCTTCGGTCATGTTGGAGAAGTACGCTTCAGCCACCAAGATGCAGCCTCAGTCTTCCGGCTCGTTGCGTTCCAACGCTGGCATCGAGAAGGGCAAAGAGATCGCAGCGAGACTCAATATTCACCGCATTCACAGCCAGCTCCGAGGCCTGGACTCCACAGGTTTGAATCTTTGCTTTGTTTCAGTTTAATCTCAGTAACATATTTAAGTGGGAAGTGTTTGGCAATGAAATAAAAATCTGCATTCTGTGTGCCGTTCTTGCTAATCGTGGCTTTACGTTCCTTTGAACAGACATTGGCACATGTGCTATCACAGCCATCCCTTTTGAGAAGTCCAAAGTCCTTTTTGGTCTGGAGGAAATGGAGGAGTTTTCATTAGTGGATGAAACGGACACCCAAGCAGGGAATGATTTAGGCCGATCTGCTGCTTCTCTGGAGAAATGGGGCTGGATCATGTTTGAGTGTGGCATAGAGAACCTCACAGTTAAAGGTGAGGCAATGTGACTGTCAGGTTAAAGGTCGGATGATTTCATGCACAGCTTAGTGAATGTTTGGATGGTTGTGTTTACAGGAGGCCGTCAGTCCGGAGCCATTCTTTACAACGCCTTTGGAGTGATGGGCCACTTTGAGAATGGAGGGAAGACTGGAACGTCTAAATCTAATGGTTCCACTGGCTCTCAGACAGGAAGTGGTTACAGCACCGACGTGTCTGATGACAACCTGCAGCATGATGCTACCAGTCCAAATTCCGATGTCAACGACCAGTCGGACTCAGACGATCAGGTACAGTGCAGAAAAATATCTCCCCTGAACGTTGCATCAGGTAAAAGATGCATTCATCACAGTTCTGGCATAAAAGTCCAAACTCAGGACATTTAAATGTTGCAGGTTTAAACTCTTAGTCTATTTTTTAAGAAACTGTTTTTTTTTTTTTCCAAAAGATGAGATTTATTTGTCTAAAATATTAAATGTTTGCTGTATTTTTTTAAAGTTCAACAATACAACCAAGAATGAGCAAGGAGGAGGACAGGAGGACGTTCTGCATCAGCTTTAAAGATTATGATATTTTCAAGTTTTGTTACAGATTTCCAGAGAAATTTACTAGAGAAAATTAAAGGCAGACGACTTAAACATAAAGAAATTAAAATACGACATGAATGGGAAAATGAAATGTCCAGCTGCAATTTCATCTTAGTTGGGAGGGCAGCAGATTTCTTACGGATGAAAGATAAGAAAAGCACTTAGATAGCAGACCTCGTCATTTATAGTTAAGTGCGACAACTTCTATTACAACAGCTGCGTGATGAACTGTTTTTAAAGGATTTTTTTCATCTTCTCTGGTGTCTGTGGCAAACATAAAATAATGTCCACCTTTCTCATGGGAGGGTTAAACAGCAAGCAGTAATATACTTAATGTGTGTTTTTATAGTTAAAAATCTGAAATCTTGTATAGAAAATATCTCTGGTCAAAGTTTAAACAGTCAGGCTAAGATGAATGGATAAAACAGAAAATATGGAGTGGTCAGAGGACAGAAAAAACATATTTCTTTCAAATCTTTAAACTAATATTTTGTTACTAGTGTTTTCTCTGACACTAGACAGAAGTATCAAGTTTTTCGCTTTTATCTATCGCTCTATTCCTATCTCTATTGCAATGTGTCTCATCTATATTTAAGTTGCTGGAAAGGATTTTACCCTTAACCCATGTGCTCTCTTATGAGGTCCAGATGACCCCACCCTTATATTAATGTGTGATCCATCCCATGACAGGATATTATATCTGCCACGGATGTCGGTGAAGATAAAAAAATCCTTGGGGGGAAAAAAAAAATTTCAGCCTACTGTCTTGTGGGATCCAGATGACCCAGATTTTAATGCAAACATGCCTAGGACAGCTCAAGGGTTACGGAGACATTTAAAAATCAATCAATAATTTTGAATCAGTGTCTTGAACTATTGTGCCCTCTACTATGCAGGATGAAGGGGTGGAGTCAGATGACTTGAAGAAAGACCTTCCCCTCATGCCTCCGCCGCCCGACTCCAGCAGCATGAAGCTGACCATCAGAGAGATCTGGTTCAGTTTCGCTGCTCCCACCAATGTGCGCTCAGCTTCCCCATCCATATCCAGGTATGTGAGGAGAAAGCATTTTACTTTAAACTATGAAGTGGAATTTTATTTGCAGAAGTTCATTTCTTTAAAAAGGAAAAAAAAAACAAACTCCCCATTGGCCAATTATCACAAACTGTGCACTTGACCTTCAAAGCAGAACTGACTTGCATTATATTATATTTAGCTTTCTTTAAACTCTGTTGATGTAGTTTTATAGAAAAATCTGATTTTTAACAATAATTGATAAATTCAAAAGCATAAAAAGTCTCATAAATATTAATAGTGAATGTTTGTTGTGTTTAGACAGTTGAATCTGCTCAGCACAGCCACGCCTGCCATTGGCGCCTGGTTGGTTCCCATTGACCAGCTCAAGTCCTCTCTACGCAAACTTGACATGGAGGGAACTCTGCGAGTGTGTGCTGTGATGGGCTGCATCATGACGGAGGCTCTTGAGGTTGGTAATAATTATAATGAATCAAGAATTCCCAATTCCTACTTAAAAAAAATTTTAAAGTCCTTTGCTTCCTAGTTGGTGTTTTTCTATGTGTTTTTGGCCATTAAATTTTAACTTGGGCATAATTTTTGTTTTATTTTCTTGCAGAAAAAGAGCATCCACATCCCCATTCGCAGCAAATACAATCGTGTGACCAAACGATCCCGCTACCTCCACGAGAATCCCTCCTGTATGCTATGCAACATCCTGCATCGCTACCTGCAGCAAGCAGACTACTCTGTGATAGAAGAAGCTACCATGGTTCGTGCAGAATCTATATTTATGCCTGTTTGCTTAAATTCTGATTTTTCTACTCAACCAGCTGAAGTCACCTTTTTAGATTGAGTTTTTATAGGACTGGACTGGAATAACACATTTTGTGACTTAAAAATTAATTAGAGTTTAAAATAAAATGTATTCATAGATCGTTGATGTATTTCTGATATTTTTTAACATTAAACATTTTTACAAACTGCTGTCCTCTAGAATGATGGCGTTCCAGCCCTGGTGACTCTGAAGAAAGGCCTGGTGGCTTTGGCCCGACAGTGGATGAAGTTCATCGTCGTAACTCAGGGATTTAAAGCCATTGGTCTGATTAAACCCAACCAGCTCACAAAGCCCAAAGAGCCTCAGCAGAGCCTGGGAGACACAATCCACGGCCTTGACAACGGCGCCGCGCTGCAGAGTGACACCAGCGGTGACGGAGCCGAGTTTGAATATGACGCAGGTGGGAGCATGGGATTTTATTGTGAGCAATCAATGAAACTCCTAACCTTCTAGCAGTCGGAGGAAAATGAATCACGGGTTGCTTTTTATCTAGGAGTTTTTACTTTTGTCATTTTTGTGAAGCCACAGTGAGTGAACACACCATGCTGTTGGAGGGAGTATGCAGTCGACCCCCACCCAAAGAAGCTAACTCTGGTCCTGTGAGCGGGGTGGAGATCATGAGGAAACTCTCCAAGTCTCACACTCACAACGAGTCTGCACTCAGAATTAAGGTAAAACAACTTTAATAGCGTTTTTTCACCACATAAGTATTTACGTCACATCATTTTAAAAGATTCAGAAACAATTTTTTACCCTTTTGATTACATGACAGATGGCAAAGAAAAGAAAAAGCTGGTGGCAAGTGTTAGTTTCCCTAAGCAGTGATGTACAAAAATGCCACCCAGGTGGCCATAAATGTTGTAACTATGAGTTGTCAAGCTGCTGTGAATCATAGACAGGATTTATTTATTTACTTATTTAAGGAAATTGAATCTTATTTGAGACAAGTTTGGATTTATTTTTAAACCTTTCTTGCATTTCATAAATAGCACTTGCGTAGTGTGTGAGAACAGAAAAAAGAAAAGCTCCTACCTACCTCACAATTACTCTTCTTTATTTTACTTTATATGGATGAATAAATAAATACATTTAGGCACCTACATATATTTATACACATACATGCATTTAGGCACAGATGCGTATGAAAAATCCATCTGAAAGTAAGAGCATACGCTGTTGAAAACCACAGATTATGTTGTTTGAAAAGGTCTAAAAATGAATCGGGAAGTGAGGAATCAGTCAAACTTTGTCAATTTCTCTTCATGTTGTGGCTGTACTTTGTATCTTTTTATGCATATTTGATGCAAACATAATAACGTCCAATCAAATTCTTGTCCTGGGTCAAATGTAGTTATCTCAAGGTGAACCACAGCAAGGGATGTGTGCAATAAACATAATAGAATCTATTTTTTAGCCCTTCACTGCTAGCAGTATCTAAATAAATTGATTTGGAACACATTAAAAAAAAAAATCTAGATTGTATCCTTTCAGGTAAAAAAAAGAATTCTACTGTATCGCATGTATGGAAGCCAAATGCAGCCTGCCCTACTTTTTTTTTTTTTTTTAAAGTCTTTTTAAGACTTTTTTTTTCTATCTATTATCTTGTTATCACAGCGAGATAATGACAAATATACTGTGATGTCACACTCTCCCTTTCCCGCACTGAGATGCTGAGACTTTACCCGTTTTAATTTTTTTTATTTCGTGTTTACCAACATAAACAGAAGAAAAAAAAACTCTTCAAAAGTTGTTTTTTTGTCTATTTTTTTATTTATTAGTGGATCTATGCTCCTCAAGTGTCTTAATTACGTCTCATGCACCAGCCCCCTCCCGTTATTTTCCTAAAACCCCCAAACAAGCAAGTTGATTGACAGAACCCGCATGGTGCGTTCACTGAACTCCGGACATTAGTGGACCTAGACAGTCCCTCGGCCCAACTCAGACCGCTACAATACTTTTTTCTGTTTAATACAATTTGGAGCAAAACAAAGCAGGTTTTCAGAAAATGTTTTTGACACTATTAAATCAATCAATCATAAATTGATCAGTTGTTCTGGAGTTGGACATTTTCTCTGATGAACTGCAGTGTTTAGCTGCGGATGTCCGGAGCTCAGTGAACGCACCAGGTAGAAACGCTCGGCGTTCTGTCATTCAAGCTGTCGGCAGGGGTTTTAGGGAACTAAAGAGAGGGGGCTGGTGCATGAGATGTGTTTGCAGAGCATAGATCCACTAAAAAAATAGACTAAGAACAACTTTTGTGGAGTGTTTTCTTCTGCTGTTTTTGTTGCTAGCTATGAAATAAAGAGACTTAAAACAGGTGAAGTCTCTATGTTTCAGTGCCGCAAAGAAAGAGAGATACGCTAGAGTATATAATGAGATAGTGGGTCTCATTATCATGAGAGAACAATCTTATCACTATAAAGTTAAGTGAATCTTTTATAAATCAATTCATAGACCATATATCGAGATCAGGATTGAACTGTGAGGAAATGATGCACAACAATCATTTTGTGGCATTGTATGTCATTTTATGTACCTTTTTTTCGGAGCATAAATCATAGGAGCAAAAGACGTCTGATCAAGAAGATGAAAAGCATATATAAGTCGCTCTGGAGTATGAGTCGCACATGTGAGGGAAAGTCTGACGTTTCAGAGCAAATTTTCCAAGCCTGGCGTAAGAAAAAAAATAAATACTAAGAAAACGAAAATAATCTTTTGATGTGTATTAGAGAAACAAGTTTGAGAGGAAAACAATCAGATTCTCTTCAATGTTTGTTTTGGACGACACTTCTTCTGGCACTGTAAGTAGTAAATACTGAGACACACATACAGTGCCCTCTAGTGGTTGTTAGCAGAAACAACTTCTCAAGGTAGTGCTTATGTTTAAAAAACACACACATAATATAAGTCGCACCCCAGGCTAAACTATGAAAATAGCTGTGACTTGTACTTTAGAAACTGTTTTTTTTTTTTTTTTTGTAATTTTACCAATGTCTTAAGTTACTTAAAGGGAAGTAGATAAATTGATAATACCGTTTAATAGTATCTAAAATATGATATAAAGGTCTTTTTGTGAGTGTCACAAGTTCACATTTAATCCAGTATCATACCATAATATATATGTGCACCTTAGTTTTTTCCCTCAAAAAAAAGTGTTCCCTCAACTTAGAGTTCAGTATTTCCATAACGGTGCTAGACACAATTTATTGCACCTGTCATTTAAATAGAATGACAGTGGCAGCTTGTGAAAAATGTGGCCGTGTGAACGTAACCTCCTCTCAGCAGCCTGCGCATTTGTCATACCCAGGGCTCGCATCCCTACCAGTCGCTGAGCTACACCAGCGGTGACACAGCGGCTGACTCACCGGCACACGTGAGCCGCGCGGGCCTGCCAGCCAAGGACAGCCCCAGGAAGGAGAGCCTCCTGAGCAATCTGACGGGCAGCTTTCGGAGTCTGCACAACCTGCTGGAGGGCACGCCTCAGAGGAACGACCCATCTGCCACCGCCGCTGCAGCTAAAAGCAGCTCCCTCACGCGCACAGGTAGCCACATGTGACTTTAGCTGTTGTGTCCCAAACTTACTCTGAAAGCTGGATTTTAATGAAGTTCACATCTGTGGGTCTGTAGTGACCTCTACTGTTCAGGCATAACAGACAAACCCTCATTCTAAAGTTTCTAAAAAAAGAGAACTGAAATATTTGCAAAAGTTGCAACAAATATTAAATATCCGCTCTGATGAAAGTTGTGTTTTTAATGTGCTTTTGTGGCATTTTTCTGTTGATAGAGGACATATATTAAGAGAATTAAGCTCAAAATTGCATTTCTGATTATTTCTTTATTATAATCATAGTGAATCTGGGGCTGACAAAAATATAATTTGAAAAAGAACTTGTTTATGAGATGGAGAATACGATGGGCAGGCCACAATCTCTCTGCTCTGAGCACTCAGCAACCAGTAGGGAAAAGGGGGGCGGGGTTGCTTCACGCGAAGAGTCCCGCCCACAACTCGGAGGTGAATTTCTAATGAACTACTGCCACTCTGCAGAAGCTGTCTTAGAAAACGACAGGTTTTAAAATGGTGTACTCATAATTAAGAGACTTGTTTTACAATACAACAAAAGAGGATTGGACTGGGTCTTTTTTCAATGCATCAACGTACATTTCGTTTTTAAATGAGCTAAATCCTAATTTCCCTCCAAAAATAGATGCCTGTGTAAATACTGAGTTGTCTATCTTAGGGACCGAAATGCTGACCGAACACCCGCTGCTGTCTGAGCCTTCCTCTGTCAGCTTTTACAACTGGATGTCCAACGCTGTGGGGAACCGGACCGGAGCTGCAGTCCAGGAGTCTCCGGTCAACCGCTCTCAGCACAACAGCCTACAGACTGGTGAGGAACCTTTGGAACGGTCAATTAAAATCCTTTTCTTTTCAACTGCTCATTCATATCATTACATGGTTAGTTGTGATTTCATACTCGGTGTCACTTTGTAAAGTTCATGTAATGCTTCTTTTTACTAGACTCTATGGACTCTCCTGTCAACAACTATCTCTACCAACCTCTACCAGTTAACGGCTCAGAAGGAGGTTAGGGTTTATTCTGTGTTGTGCCGATGGTGTTAGTGAACTGTTTACCCATCAAGCAGTTGGTGTGCCATTAGTGTGATAGTGACTTGTGCTGTGTAGACAAACCTAGGATCAGCTCTAGTTTTTGTGATAGTTGACTTTCAAGTAGGAATCTAATGAAGTTGTTGGATCAGTAAATAAAGATGATAACAAAATCTTTCAGATTCCAGTTTTTCTGTTGTATGTTTGTGAGATAGAGATACTTGCTTTTTTAAAGTAAGCTGGGTCCTTTCTGATTGAGGTTTGCATTTGTATTTTGTTCAACAAAAAGCTTTGTAGGTTAATTGATTAATCTAAAATTGCCTCTAGGTATGAATTTAGTTTGAGGTTTAACAGACTGATAATCTGTTGAGGAGTATGGGTGTTTGTGTTACCCGGGGTTTGGTGTCGGCAGCAAAGACTCTTCCTGGAAGGAGCTGTTCTCACTGTTCTCTCTACATCACCTCGTGAGAACCTGCTTGTTCACGTGCGTCGACAGGGGCTGGTGCGCAAAGCAGAGGTTTTTAGAGAAATGCTCATAATTGCGTGAATGGATCAAAATACCACTTTGAGGTTGTTTAATTGTGAGGAATTAACATTTGTATACACTTAAAAGCTCAAAAAGTTGATTTTGCATGATATAAGCCCTTTAAAAGAAAAATTTCTTCCACAGCTATGGGCTGCTAATTTTATTGTGACCTGGGCATAGATTCCTCATAAAACCCCTTCTTTTTTTTTTGTGACCAACTGAAATGGTTGTTCTGTGCAGCTTCTTCCTTATCTGAGAACCCTCCCAACCACATCTATCTTTATGTTGATCTGCTATTTCAGGTGGGTTGTGCAACCTTCCCACCATCCCCTCAGCATCAGAATTCAACACAGTCCTGTCCAGTGACCAGAACACTCTGGACGGCACCCATTCCCAGCACAGCACCAGTCAGGATGACATTGGAGACATAGAGGAGGGAAACCAATGTCCGGCTGCTGTGCAGCTGGCAGACGCTCAGGTACAACAGACGCATTACAGAGTGATGGGATTACATTAAGAAAGTGATCCATCAGAAACCTGCAGGATGACTTTAAAGTGGCTTAGATGAGTTTTACACTAATGTGGTTTCTTTTTTTTTTTTTTTTTTTTTAAGCATCAAGAAATTATAAACCCTTGTAAAATTTATTTTTGCACTTTTAGTAAATTCCAAAAGAATTTTATCTAGTCAAATTGACATAAGTAGCAGAAATGTTTTTAGTAATTTGAATTTTAAAAGACAAAAGTCATTGTCTTTACAAAAATATTTGCCTCATTGTTAACATTTGCTGTTCCTACCATTTCTTTTTAATTCTGTTAGGTTGTTTTCAAGCCTTTGTTGGGCTACATTGGTATCCAGGCTCAGGATACTACTCCCCTCAGTTACAAGATGTACTTCGGAGAGCACCTGTCCTTTTCTGGTAACCTGGAATGTCTTCGAGCCGACATCGTTGATTCTGATACATCCAAGGAGCGCAAAAGCAAGCGATCCAGGAGGTGAGACACTTCAAAACAGGATCAGTTTAGAGACAGACTGATTTAGAAAAAAAAGAAAAAATTCTTGTTGATATTTTTTATGACTTATAACCAAAGGGTTATTTTTTTTGAACACACAGACAAGGCATGGTGAACCTTCCTCCTCTTGAGTTCAAGCCGGCGCTGCTGATTGAAACCTTCAGTGTGAACGCGGTGGTGATGGAGAAGTCCACGAGCGCTCCACAGGGCCCCACTGCCGCTCCGCTCTCTTTCCATGACCTCAACCGCCGCCACTACAACACCTTCCACTGCGATTTCACCACAGCCTGCCAGGCCATCAGCCAGCGAGTGGACATGGCCCTTGTGCGCCTCATTCACCAGTTCAGCACCATGATCGATGACATCAAGGCCACGCAGACTGACATCAAGCTGAGCCGCTACACCGCCGGCTCCGCCTCCCCGACACCCACCTTCAGGGCACGGCCTTACCGCCACTTTAGGTCTTCGGACTTCAGCAGGAGCTCCCGGGGGAGCCTCAACGGAGCGACCCGCAGTGGAACTCAAACTTTAAAGAGCAAGAGAGCTGGGGGCGGAGGTGCTGGGGGCGGCGGTTTACCAAGTAGCGGGCCTTCGTCGGGCATGGACACGCTAGGAAGGCGGGAGCCCAGAGGACGCAGCTCTCTGGGACGGTCAGAGCGACGCACCTCCAAGGTAACAAAACGGATTAAAGATTTCTTTCAGAGTAAATTTACTACATAAATAATTCATTTATAGTAATTTGACTGGGGCCTTTTATTCTGGCTGTTTTTGCACTAAAAGTAACAAATGAAACTGATATTTTAGGTTTCAAACCCACTTAAAGACCCACTCAGATGAAAATCGTGATTTTGGGGTTTTTGGTAGGGGTGTAGGGGAAAAATCGATTCACTGATATATCACCATATTTCAATAGACAATACAAAATTGTTGCTTTTATCTACCTTATTTTTGAAGCACCAGTTCAAGGTCCTGAACCGTGTAAAAGCTACATTTAGTAAAGTTGGAAATAAACAGCACCCTATTTCCTCACTTCCTCACAAAATATTGATTATTCCCTCTAAGAACAAATATTTCTTAATTTACCAAAAAGAAAGCAACATGAATATACTTTGGTAAAAGCAACTTGTAGCTAATGAGATACAGTTGCAGTGCTAAATAAAATGAATTTGTACCTTTTTAGTAACACAAAGGGTGCATTAATTTTCAGGTTGAGTGTTTTTTCTAAGTCATACTCTTTAAAGAAAAAAATGTAAAAAAGGAAAAAAAAAATCTGGTACAGTAGTGGGATATATATTGTTATGTATTGTATTGTGAGATGTGCATCACGATACGTATTGTCAGAATCTTGCCGATACATCCTAGTTTTTAGCATGTTCTTTTATCATTTTTTTGATGATGGAGGACATTTATTAAGAAAATTAAGCTTAAAATTGCATTTCTGAGTGACTGGGTGGAGGCCTAAGGGAAGATCCAGGACACGCTGGAGACTATGTCTGAGAACGCCTGAGGATCCCCCAGAAGAGCTGGAGGAAGAGGGAATTGGAATCCTTTTTATTGTCATTGTTGCACAAGGAGCTTGTGATACAATGAAAAATCAGGTGTTCTCCAGACAATAAAATAAACAGAAAAATATATAAATCTATCTAAAATAAAGAAGACATTTATACATGTATTACACATTGGAAAAAGTAAAATAAAAATCACAACATTATTGCTCTTCCATGCATCTGAGCTGCTGAATATTGCACTTTTTAATATATTTTTTAAGTTATCAAGGTTCTTGTTTTGTTTAACATGTACCCTGCTCTGGGGGAAAAAAAACTGTTTTTGAGTCTGTTGGTGCAAGCCTTGTATGATCTGCAGCGCCAGCCTGAGGGCAGCAGCTGAAAGAGGTGGTGGTTGGGGTGGTGGGAGTCTTTTATCATGAAATTAGCTCTGCTTTTGTAGGGGGCATCTTTCCTTAGACTGCTGCCCCTGCGACCCGGTCCCTGATAGGCGGATGGCATGGATGGATGCACGGATGGATGGAGTATTTATTTTTCCAAATCGATATGAATCAGGAGCAAAAAAAAAAAAAAAAAAAGAGTTGAAAAGAAACTTATTTGTGTTGTAAAATAAAGGGGAGGGGAGGTGACAACGGTCCCACCCACAACTCCTAGCTGAATTTTGATGAGGCGGATGTTATTTGCACGTATTTACTGACGTATTTACATGCACAAAAACTGATGGAACTTCTTATCGGCCACATGTCGAAAAGACACATTGCTGCATTGCTTGCACGTCTTTTATTTCTAATCGTAACCCCAGACTAATAACCTGTAAATCGTCATTTCCTTCCAAAAAACTCCTGCTGCTCTGCAGAAACTATGTCCTAATAAGCATCATAAGTTTTTTGATTCAGGCTAAAAATGGCATCACCAAAATTAAAAGACCACTGTGAACATTTTACAATTAGTCAAAGGATGATCAGAGTGAGTCTTTATGTTTTAGTGACATTCATTTGATTCAAAGATGTGAGGATGTTTGTTTGTCTCATGAGTTAATAAAATAATCTATGCATATGTTTTTTTCTGAAAAATTATGCAGGTGTTTTTTTTTTAAACTAAATACTAATTATTTTAACCATTAATTATATGGTTATGCTTTATTTGAAGTTGATTATTAGATCAGACTCTGTGGTCTTCAAGCCTGATATTTGAGATCTGCTTTTCCTCTGGCTTTCCAGTCAGTCACGTCCTACCTGCTGGTTGTCAGGTGTGTTCAGTCAAACCTTGATCCACATTCTGCTACACAGCAGTGAGTGAGGCAGGGATTGATTGAAAACCGCTGGATTAGAGGCTGAAACATTATATTTATTTTCTGAGGCTCTGTTGCGTTTTTGCTTTTAGCAGCTTTCAGAAATCCTTTGAAGTCGACTGTAGTAAAAGATTTCCAGAAACCCTCCTTTTCTTTCGGATTCTTGGTCTGTTTTTCCTGATGCCCAGGCTTGAATTACAGCCTGAAACTACTGGTGACAAAGGGTCTTTGGTAATAGGATGCATCTCCTGAGGTTTATAAATATTGTAGGTATTCCCTCAGAGACTGACAGTTTCTCTACAGACCTGCAGATAATGAGAATGTTTCCATGCAGGCGTCTTTGAATGTTAGAGAGCAGGTAATGACACCTTCACTGAGAAATCAGCATTTAAATGTTTCCAGTTCATGACAGTTCAGTAACTCCATAATCTTCAAGTTATCAACAGCTGTTAAATAGGAATTATCTATTTCATTCACAGTAACACTTAATACTGCTATAATATGCAATGCAACTCATGTTTTTCTAATTCTGCTGTTTATGATGTTCTGATGCTTGTTTGCATAAAGAGAAATGCTGTGTCATGTTTCAGGTGTCGAGGAAGGGCTCTCGTGACGTGGCTGACCACATGGCGATCCAGATGGACGACTCTGACTCCATCACGGTGTCGGAGCAGAGTGAGCCATCAGCAGAATGTTGGCAGAACATGTACAAGCTGCTCAACTTCTACTCCCTCATCTCCGATCCCACCGGCATTTTGGAGAAAAGCTCCCCGGAGAACTGCATCACAAGTGGAAATCAGCTAGGCCAGTTCTCTCCCCTTTTGCTTCATCTGTTTTTTTTTTTCTCATTTTTTTTCTGCAGCATCTAGCACAACAACATGCCAACAACTTTACTTTGATTTACAGCCACACAAGTTCCCCTAAAATAGACTGACTGGACTTTGGAATTGTAGTTTCGGACACCCCCACACTATATAGTGCAGGAGTAGTGAGTGAAATAGAATCATTGACTGTATATGAGAACTGGACGTCACCCATAGAAAATACTTTACTTGCAGCTTCAATAAAATTCAGTCGTGATTTTTTTTTTTTTTTGTTCAATTATATGGACGTTGCCATGTTAGAATCAGAAATTATCAGTTATCAGTGATTGATCAGAGTTGGTCTGATTAATATACTAATATATACTTTATGTGTCAGATAATCAATAACCGATTGTTGTGATCGTAAAATCTGTCTAACGCAAGAGGCTCTTGCCGCTTACCTGTTTGGCCAGCTGTTGGACAAAAAAAAAGTTGCTCCGAGGCAACGTTTCTATTGTAACCACTCTCGCCAATCCAGAGCAAGCTTGTTGAAAGACCACACCCCTTCTACTTGAAAGCAGGCTTGGGAGAATCTGTCATATGTTTTGAACATTTGATCTTAGACCACATACTTTTTGATGCATCTGATTGGTCAGTTTATGATTTGAATAACTTGCAACAAAAAACGTCAGTCGGAAAAATGTTTCTTTATGACTGAGTATGAGCTGTTTATCTCTCAATAGAAGTCTAAGAAATTTTGACTTCTTGGAGCCAGCGATTACTTCCTGTTTGGAACGCAAGGGAGGGGGTCACTTAGTCCAATTCTCATTTAGTCGATGATTTGGACACAACCATCGGTTTAAATGTGACCAAAACATACTTATGTGTAGTGCAGCAGACGTAAGCTAACACTTCTGAACTCACGACAATTCGTCACAATCAACTTAACAAGTTAAACGGATTAGAAGAAAGAAAAACTTTTTATAAATGTTGTTTTACTGACTCAGAGCTTAAATGTGAAAAAGTTGAGCTCTTTCTCATGTCTTCTTCTCCAAACCTTCTCCAGAAGGTGGACGCCTCCCCTCCGAGCCGCTCTGTAAAGTCATCTTTGAGGATGAGCAGCAGGAACCCACCACGCCCAACAAGCCGCTGGGGGTAAGCGGGAGACGCCGCAGCCTGGTGAGCTCCGAACCCCAGCACGTCACCCTCATCGTGTTCGGCATCGGCATGGTGAACCGCACGCACCTGGAGGCAGACATCGGCGGGCTGACCATGGAGGCAGAACTGAAGAAGATCCACGGGAGCTTCACCCTGAAGGAGAAGATGAAAGGTGGGAATTGTATTAACCTTCTAATGAAGATTACAACTGAAATAGAGTTAATTTGATGTGTTAATACAAATATAATTAAAGTGCTATGAGTTTTTTCAAAGCATATATCATGATTTTGTTCTTGCAGATATCCTTCATCAGAAAATGACAGAGACGTGTGCGTCTGCTCACATCGGGGGGGTTAACATCGTTCTGCTGGAGGGCATCACACCTGACATTCAGTACGTGCAAAGCCTTCTACTTCTTTTACTCTGAAAAGCTTTTTGCAGTTTCAAACCTGAGCTAAACTTTTTCCGTCTGTTCACTAAGTCTTACACTCACAAGTTTTTGTTTTTCTAGTAGTTTTTAGGTGGAGTTAGTATCAATATTGTGTTCTACGAAATCTTTCAAGCTCCAACTTCTGTTTTCCAGCATGCATTCATTTAACTTCATGCTGTCGTCTAGTTGGATTTTTACGCCGGGTTCGCCACAGCGCCGTTGAATGGAGGCTGCTTCCATTCAGCGCCCATGTTAACCTATAGTGTAGTTCACACCAGATGCCAAGCGCCGCAGTCCTCTGCGCAGTGCAATGATGGTTTCAGCATCTGGTCTATTCTTTGCGTGAGCAAAGAGTGATCCGCATCAATCCTGGAAGGAAGTTACGTCTAGACACTCGATAAAATCTGATTAATTTTGAAAATAGAGCAAAATTTTCGCAATAAAATGCAGCTGTTGACAAATGCAGTCATATTTTTTTTATCTAATTAGACTGTAGAGGTGAAAATACAGTAATACCCCGGAGACTTCTGTGAAAACGTGAATACAGTGAACCCTACTCAGCGTCTTACTTCCCGTCCCAGCCGAAGAATGTTTGTTACTGATCCATACTCATCAAAAAGACTTCTGATTATGCTTTGTAAGCATTTAGTAAAGAACATTGGAGTATTGCTCAACATAAAGAGATTTTTTTTAAACCCACAACAAAAGACTGCAAACTTTTCATGAGGACTTTAACTCTGTAACTGTCTCTCTATGCCTTAAAAAAGTCCATGCTTGCTCCTTCATCAAATAAGTGCGGGAGACCATCTCTATCCAGAATTTTCCGGTTTCATCCATAATAAACACCTGCTCTGAATGATAACTAATGATTTGAACTGGAGGTGAAGCGGATTCCGTGCGCACTCTGCTTCTGCGTGCGGTGTGAACCCAGCATTACTCTTTTAACTGCTGTTTCCAATGAACTATAATCGTTTTGTTCTTTAATAATCAAATACTTAAATATCTTGGTCTGTACTATCAAACAGACAGACTAGTTTCAGTTTAAGGGACTTGATTATTTGAATGTAATTTTTACTGATGGCCATTCAATGTGTTCTTTCAGAAGAGTTGTTTTTCCTACTTTTTGCTTCAAAAAAACTCAAAAGTTTTGTTTTTGTTTACAAGGTGAATTTTTCTTGTTGCGCAATGTATACAACATTAAGACAAAGATATTTATTAAATATCTAGACTTTTGTTAGACATTTTTAGTTAACAGATCAAAATTTTACTATCTTTAAACGTAACTACCAAAACATGATTATTCTATTTCTGTGGTTATTTTTTTTTTCTTTTAGTCTTTAGTTAAAACCTTTTGGCCAGCCTATTTCTATGAATTTTTAAATATGTCTAGTTTGACTTTATTTTGATATCTTTAACCATTTTTTTAACCAAATATCACCATTTATTTGTTCTTTGGGTTGGAGTTTCCATGCCGCAGTGCTCTACTCTTACTTTTGCAACTCTTCCTCTTTTTCTGCTTTCTTTCCTCTTTTAAACGGCTCACATAGACTGGAGGATTTCCCTACATCTCCCACCAGCACTGCTAAACAAGAGTTTCTGTATGTTACAGCATTAGGGGGTCACTCGCTCCACTCACCCCAAAATGCAATTGGCCTGTTCATGCATACATCATTTGTCCATGTCACCTGTCTACCACTTTTATTTTGTTTGTTTTTATGTTATTTATCTTTGTGACTTTTCTTGTTTTGGTGGTTGTACTATTTTCTAAATTAAAATCCTAAAATTTCTGACATTTCTACATCAGAAAATCTTCACATATATATTGTGCTAAATTTGTTTTATTCTCAAAAGCCTTATTAAATATTACACTTAAGGAGGTGATGGTTTGCAAATCGTGAATAAATAAAATATATATTAAATAAATAATAATAATTTACGAATATAGAAAACATTTTTCTAACTTGCCCTATTCATATTTTATTCACCAAAATAAGGGTTATCTTCTAGATTTTTAAAAAATATTTAGTATTGAATAGAACACAAATTTGTCGTCACATAAGCAGTTCTTGTGAATCATTGTGTTGTTGTTCTTATCGTATTTTTTCATTCGACATATGTTTGTCCACCACAGAGGAATGTTGTCCTGAATCTGCATGATGTTTCCTAGCAGTTCCATCCTCGCAAACATCCGAATTTTAGGAACATACGAGGCTGCTCACTTCTTCTTACCTTTTGTTTTAGAACGGTTGTCAAATGTAACATCGCCAAATCCCAGGCTCTATACAGCGCCCAGCGGGGCCTAAAGACCAACAACGCCGCCGTTTTCAAAGTGGGATCCATCATGATCAACATCCCGCAGCATCCAGCCACTCTGCACAGCATGATGGTGCGCAGCTCCCACCAACTCTCCAAGCAGATCTCAGACCTGATCCGGCAGCCCTCCAGCGCGTACGTGTCCCTCGTGTCTTTGGAATTATTGACACTTTATCATAAGATGATGAGATGTGTGTTTACAGGTTCAGACGGTAAATTTTTTATTTTTTTTTTATATTTCAGTCAACCTCCGAACAGGGAAGAAACCCCCACTCCTCAGCCGTCTGACAAAACCTCCAGCATCAACCAGACTCCTGTGGAGGCCAACGAGTTCCCCCAACTTCCCGAAGGCTTGGAGAAGAAGCCGATCGTCCTTAAGTTCAGTGCTATGATGGATGGCATCACCATCGGGGCTGCTCTGCTGCCATCATTGAAAGCAGAATATAAAGTGGGCCGCATGAAAAGCCACGGCATGACTGGTGTGTGATCAAACTGGTTTGACACAAAATGCTAATACAAAAATTCTGCTTCATTAATTTCGACTGAAAAATCCTAAATAAATCTGCAAATGATCTGTTCTTGATGAAGAATTTCCTGAAGGAACTAGGATCTGATTGGCCTTTGACCCTTTTTTTATGTTTAGGAGCACAAACCAGTTTCACCTTTGAGTTGCCGGACCACAAACTTTGCTTCCAGTCCAAGGTGTCTTCAACGGACATGTCCACGTTGTCTCCATCGGCCAGCCTCACCCTTCCTCCAGTCACGATGTCCGGGGAGTACATCATGGAGGACCACGAGAGTCACTCGGACCAGGGCTGGGGGCCGGATGACTTCCCCACAAAGCAGGGAAACTACCTTCAAGGAAACTACCTGCGCTGTGTTGCTGAGGTGAGAGCCTCCCCACACACAGAGAAACCCTTTCTAATCCATCATAATCAAACACTTAAACTCATAATGGAACTTTGTTTGTGTAAAAATATTGATTATGTTTGTAATTCTCTACAGATCGGTTCATTTGAGCACAACCTGACCACTGACCTGCTCAACCACCTGGTTTTTCTACAGAAGGTTTTCATGAAAGAGGTCAATGAAGTCATTCAAAAAGTTTCAGGTCTGTGTTCCTGTTTTTTTCTCTCTATTATTCACTAGAAATAATATTCAGGGATGGCAAGAATAAGACTACATTCTCCTCTGTGATCGTTAAAAAAAAAAAACAAAAACGTGTTATTATCTTTGTATTCAAACCATTTTTCTTTTTTATTAAAGTCTGATTTTTTTTAAACTTCTGATTACTTGTACTTGTGCAAAATGCAACAACAAAATAAACTTTGATAAATCCTGACATGAAATAATGCACAGTTATTTAGTGCAACACAGTCAACTTTTTGTATCCAGTTGTCCAAAGGGATACAGAATTCCTCTCTTCAGTAAATTACTTTCAGGGTTTAAAGATATTAAGGGTTTATTCAGACTTGACACAGTTGGTCCACTTTTGATATATTAAAGCAGAAGTTCACTTTCCCTTCTTATCTAAATTTAAGCCAATTCACCTTTTGTAGAAAAACATGAAACCAAACAAAACCAGATTATATTTATTATTATATAACAGAAGCTGTAGTAGTGATAGAAAATCTCCAGAAGTCTATAGATGAGTTCATTTCTCTGTGTTCTTCAGGAGAGGGTCTTAAACCACTTTAAATGCTTGAAATAAAGATGGTCTATTGGAGAAGAGTGTTCACTCTTCTTTCATAAACACAATTGCTTCTCGATCCTTCACACAACCGGTTAAACTAGCAGTCGTGACAGAGTGGAGCATCTGTACATGAAAACAATCTTTGATACATGATACGATTGAAACTGTAATGGTATACATTTTAGAAAATAAAATAATCTCCACTAGGTATGGGAAATTGAATCAGGGTAATTTTTTTTATAGAAAACACATTTTTAGATGTATTAAGTACTTAAGTATATGTTAAAGTACAGCCTTATGGCCATACACAATAATGGGAACTGAAAAATCCTGCTTAGTTACAGTAATGCAAGTACATTTTTGAAACTCTGATAGTTTGGATGGTGTAACACCTGCACTGTTGGAATAATCTGATTTTACCAAAATAAAAAAAATAGATCTAAAGATTTTATTAAGTTTAAAAATCTAACATTCTATCAAATCTTATGTAATATACTGGTACAGTATAAGAAAACTGTTTTACACATACTGGAGCCAAATACATCAACATGAATCCACTTTTAATAATATTTAAAACATGATTCATGTATTTTTTTTAAACTTTTCAAGGGTAGAACGCAGAAAAACAAGATTTTGATGTAATTTTAGAAAAAGAAAAATGGTGTAACCTTGAGCTGAGTTCATTAGCATTTCGTTAAAGACTTCAAGGACATTTCTGCAACACAGATGCTGAGCTTTCCTTTTGATTCTGCAGGAGGAGAACAGCCAATCCCTCTGTGGAACGAGCATGACACCTCATCAGATGCAGACAAGCCAAAAATTCTGCTGTACTCTTTAAGCCTGATGTTCAAGGTATCTTGTGATCAGAGAAACCGCTCAATGATTTATGCTGCCAGGCGTAAACTGAACTTGTTTTAACTGGGAAAACTTCAGCAAAGTGACGGGAATTTACTGAGATCTTTGCTTCCACAGGGGATCCAGATGACAGCAACCACGCCGTCAATGCGGGCTGTGCGCTTCGAAACGGGCCTCATTGAGCTGGAGCTGTCCAACAGAATCCAGTGCAAGACGCAGCCGGGTGGGAGCAGCAGCTACCTTAAGCTGTTCGGTAAATGTCAGGTTGACCTCAATCTGGCCCTCGGACAGATCGTCAAGCATCAGGTACAGATCAGCAATCTCACCTTGAATTTATTAGTCAGTAATTTTCACTCAACAAATCACTTTCACCTGACAGGTTTACGAAGAAGCTGGATCCGACTTCCACCAGGTGGCGTACTTCCGAACTCGAATCGGTCTGCGAAATGCGCTGCAGGAGGAAATCAGTGGCTCCTCAGACAAGGAGGCGGTCCTTATCACACTCAACCGCCCCATTGTTTTTGCTCAGCCGGTGGCCTTTGACAGAGGTTCACTTCAATATATTTCCACTATTATTTCTACTTAATTATTCTAACTGAACTGAGGATAAATTGAGTTACTAAAAGAAGATTAGTGTTTTGTTTTCAGACAGTAGATGTACATTTAAATCCACTTTCATCTGCTTTGTTTTCCTGCAGCTGTTCTATTCTGGCTGAACTACAAAGCCGCGTATGACAACTGGAATGAGCAGCGTTTGGCTCTCAACAAGGACATCCACATGGCAACGAAGGAAGTGGTGGACAAGTTGCCGGGAATTCAGCAGACCTCCGCTCAGGCTTTCAGCACCCTCTTCCTGCAGCTGACTGTCAATGATCTGGGTATATGCCTGCCCATCACCTCTTCTCAGGTAAGTCACAAGCTTGGATTTTGAGTTTAGGGATCCAGTCCTAAAAATAAATAATTGCTTTGATATTAGTTTGAAGCAGGGGCTAAGCTACGGGGGCCAAAAAATAAAAAGATAATGATATAAAAACTGTTAGAAATGTGTTTTCCTTTTTCATTTGTAATAGCCTTTCACTCTACTGTTCTCATTTGCCACCCTTCCAACGGTTTCTGCCCCCTTATATAGAATGTTCTAGCTCCACCCCTGATTTGAAGTAAAAATGATCAAAATGTAAATTTTTATTAGACTCCTAGAGTGAAGAAGATCAAAATTATTTCATCAATGAATTTCTAAACCTTTTAGTAAACATTTAGAATTATATTTAATCACCACTCACTGGTAACTTTTTACTATGCATTTAGCCAAAGCTAATCGTAAGATAGCTTCAGATTTACATTTTGTATCTTTGTGTATGTTTCCCTTTGTGTTTGCATTCACTGCAACAAATCAATGTTGTGAAAGAACAGCCCTGAAATACCCAGAATGCAACACTAACCAATTCAAATTAAAACAAAAAAAAATTGGGCTGTGAACACTAACACATGCAGTCTCAAAAAGAATTAACACATTGATATTTTTTAACGCAAATTAATTACATCTCCCACTTTTTCTCTTTACTCAGCGGTGCAAGCTTCCACAGCGTGCGTTAAAACACTTGGTCTGGGATTATCCCACCTATACCTTTGTGACTTACAAAATAAATAAATATTCAATCGGTTCTTGGTGCTTTGAGCCTGTTTTTTTTTGTTCCCTTTCAGTTTAGATCACTTTTTCACAAAAAGCAGTCTATTTGATATTTGATCTGTGGTCCAGCATGTTGTCATGGTAACACAACAACATGTCGCTGAGCCTCAATTCAGTTCAGAGAAAAAGTTTCTCTCTTACCGCTTGTTTTTGTCCAGAAGAAAAATAAACTTTTTTTTTTTTTTTTTTAAACAGCCTGCATAGTGAAATAGAGCAGTGACCAGAACTTCTTTTTTTCTTTTAAGGTGTGCAGTTTTTTTTTTCTTATGGCTGTATGTCAGCATCTTTGTTTTCTTGGAGTAATACTGCCAAAACAAAAGTTTTAAGAGTTCTGCTTATCTCACTGTTGATGTGTTCTATGCTCACAAATTATATACATTAGATACATTGAAAAAACTCGGACAATAAAAATGAAGGAAAAATTTATATCTGGTAAATTGTCCTAGTAAATCTAATCTAATTAATAGTGTTTGAATCTTAAAACAAAAAGGTGATTAATCCAATTAATTTTGTTAATCAATCAACGGCAATATAATTAAAGTTGTAAATGTACAGTTTTATGTGTGATTTCATGTTGTGATTATTCACAGGTAATAAGTGGTTGGTAAAAACTGTAACTTAAAAAAATGTTATGAATCATTGTTTGCTTTTAATTGATAAAAAGTGCTAAGTTAAAATATCTTACACATAATTATTTTTTTAAACAAAACATATTTCATTTGTATTATGTTTCTCATTAAAAGGTTTATTTCTCTACTTACTTGTCTGATTTAAACAGACTAGCAGTGCAGGGGTTGTGCTGTTCTTTAAATTCATCAAAATATATATTTTTTTGTTTTCTCAGTTAAAATGTTTATAGAGATATAGCATGTGCATGACTGCCTGATTCACAGATAAGGGACCTATATTCATTTTATGTGCATGGATTTATTTCCATAGAAAGGACAAGTACCAGTTGGTCAGGAAGGGACCAGCTCTGAAGCTGCGGCCTGCACATCAGCGGGCCCACAAAAAAATACACAAAAAGTAACTGGAGGTTTTTTCTCTTGTGATGGTTTGTCGTGGGAACAAAAGCTTCCAAATGAAACTGTCTCCTCTGTAACATCTGTCACAAAGGCAACAGGGTTTTTGTTTTGGCACTTTGCGACAAATTTCCTCCACAAAGATGGCATGACTGCCAGTGAAGCCTAATCTGCTGTCTGTGATGAGTCTTTACTGAAATGAAGGTTTTGGCTGGTTGGTGTGCAGATTTGACTTTCAGTGTTCATTATGATCAAAGGTGCAAATGGTGGGCTCTGGCTCCCTTTGGATCACAAAGCACGTTGAGATTTTCAAATTAACTGTTGGGATAACTGCTGCTGAAAAGGTGGACTGATTTTCATCAAGGTAATAAAAATATATTAATTGGATCGTCTGGGAAAGATTTTCTCCTGTGTTTTCTGACTCATAAGCTTGATGAAAATCAGATTGGAGTTTTATGGATTTTCATTCCTGATTCTCCAATTAAATTCACTCCAATGAGCTTGAAAGCTTGAAAACATTTCACTCCGAGGTGTGTCGAAATGACTCTACTCAGAATTTTCCCAACACTAATATCTAAATTTGGTGAAGCCTGTTCAAAACTACCCTTTATCTCATTAAATTAAACTAATTAGGGATGTAAAGCACACTGTGGAAGTGAAATGTTAGCAGCTAACTTCTGCAGACCAGTGGAGAGGGGGCTTGTTTCCCTGCTCTGCCTCTTCCCTCAAGGCTTGGTTAATCCTCTCCCTTACCTCTTACCAGGCCAGCATAGATTTCGACACCGGTTCAGCTCTTGTTCTGACCATTGAGAGCACGCTGATCACCGCCTGTTCCTCCGAGTCCCTGGTCAGCAAAGGTCACTTCAAGAATTTCTGCATCCGCTTCGCGGAGGGCTTCGAGACGTCCTGGGACGACTGGAAGCCAGAAATCCGAGGAGATCTTGTCATGAATGCTTGTGAGTAAAAATGTTTCTGCACAGATGTGCAGTCTAAAGGTGCATTCACACGACGCAATTCGCGCGACAAATTTACGTGCCCCGCCCCTCTTTCGGCACGTGATTTGCACCTAGTCGCATAAATCAAGCTACTGCCAGACTTTTGCACCGCGCCAGTCGCTAAAATCGCGCGTGGGACTTCAATTTACCTAAGAGCGCGCCCGTACCATTGAATTAACATTGAAACTGGGTGCGATGCATGTATCCGTACGGAGGGTTTGGTACTGCAGGTTCCTAGTTGTACATGTAGTAAAAAAGGAAGTAGTAGGAAGTAGTAGAAAAGAAATCAGTTTCACAATTTACTGCAATACCTCATTTGGTGATACTTATATTGATTTAAAATGCTGACGGTATTCAATAGCTATTCTCCTGCTCCTTCCCGTACGTTTTTCGGCACGTAAAAATTCAATCACACTTTCACCAATTTCAGCAATGTTTGTTTCAAAAATATTCAGCTCGTTCAGAACATTATGACTTTTATTTTTGTATGCTTAAACTTTAAAGTTTTTGAAATAATGAGCTAAGTATGCCCCACAGGAAGTGAATGAGAAATTTCCAAATTCTTCTAAAACTTTGTGCGCTTTGAAACCATTGTTAACAGTAGTTTTTAAATAATTTGGCAATGAGCTGTTATATTAGCATTATGCTAGCTTGTTTTGGTAATTTGGCGTCTACTGAGGTTTTTTATGCCAATTTTATCTAATATTTTACCAACATGTCGTTGCTTTTTGGCTAACTTGTTTTCTACTAAGGTAGTTAGCCTACTTTTGAGTTAAGCTAGAAGCAGGCTAACGTTCTTGGCTATTTTTTTATCTACTGAGATTTGTTAGGCTACTTTTGAGTTTAACTAATATCTTAGCAACAGGCTAATGCTTTTGACAAATCTTACTCAGAATTTTTTTGCTATTTTGAAGTTTAACTAGAATTTTAGCAATGTGCTAGGACTGCACTAGCTTTTTAGGCTAACTTGGCACTCACTAAGGTTTTTTGGGCTAATTTAGAGTTTAGCTCATAATTAGGCAACACACTACATGTTTTTGGAAAATTTGCAAGTATGTAGGAATTTTTTAAGCAAACTTACTAACAATTTTTAAGAAATTTTGGCCAACTTTCGTGGTCTTTCATAGTTCTAGTTTTAGCAAATAGCATTGCATTTTTAGCTAATCCCTTCAGCAATTAGAGTAAACTGCTTCAGCATTTTCTGCAACCAGATTTAGCAAAAAGCCTCCTCAACTTTTCTAGTCATATATGTGTCTTACTTTTGTTTTCCACATAAACCACCAACTGCTAGTTGGCAGCACAGCACACTAAGCCTCTTTGAGAAGCTCTACACCACAACCAGCTTGTGGTAAATGTTCAATCAGCCTCGCAGTATATAAAAGCATGGATTGTGGTGCTTGGTAGCCGCACAGATAAAAACAAGTGAAGCCGTGCAGCTGCGCAGTAGGTTATGCATGGATCCCCTGTTAAAATGCTGTCGGCGAAGCGGGCCAAAGTTCTGCTGAACTTCACAGCAATAGATTCTAGTTCAGCGGCCTGATAGATCAGAGTTACGTATATACACTGAAAACAGGTCCTGTCGTGCTGATGAGTTGTGAATTACATGTTTACTCCAGCGTGTGTGAAAATACAGCTGCAGTGCTCTCACCACACTCTAGTCGTCAGTAAGGTATGGGCAATGGGTCTTTACTGGTCGTGCACAAATGCTGCACACACGGGGTGTGCAGGTGATGCACAAGTCGCTGTAGGATGTCCACACAAGCAACAGTCTGATTATTGAATTTTCTCCTTTCTAACAGCGCGGGGATTAGAGGGATGGGAAAAAAATTTGTAGTACATGTCTGTATCTCGCCTTGCATTTCGTCTCCAGCAGAATGCTCTTAAAAAAAATGTGCACCAACATTTTCTCTCTTTAGGCATTCCAAGCGGACTTTTATCTTAAAATTTCGTGTGGGGCACCTACATGCCTCGTACAGGTTTGGCCGCAGACAACCATATCTAAGGGCAAATTATGAGGTGGTTTTTACCTTAATTTATGTTAACTACTGTATATGTCAGAAACAAGACCTGAGGGCAAACATCAGTCATGGTCAATTTTAGTTCTCCCTGCAGCATCTCTGACTAATTTAGGTACTTGTCCTGCCAACAGTGCTGGCAGGACTTTAAATCACAACCTCCAAAAATGCTATTTTACATTTGCTGATGGCAAAGTGAAAAAGACTATTAGCAGGGTGTTGTCCAAAAAGAATGTTGATTTAAAAAAGATTTTGTTGTTAGAAAAATATGTTTTCTTAAACTATTATTGAATTTTAATTTCTATATTATAAATGCTATTCTTATTAAGAGGCACAAAAAATGTGTCATGTATTAAGCACTGTATAAGAGGTTTTTAAGAAGAAGCTCAAGACCCACCTTTTTAACCTGGCTTTTAGTTGATCTTATCCGCATATGTATTCTTTTAGTCTTAATATATTATTTTATCTGTATATTTTTCTATTTATTCCATTTTATCTCATTAATTTATAACTATTTTTAATTTTATGCTTTGAATGCATTTTCATTTATGTATTTTACTATGGTTTTAACCCCGGTGTTTCCTGTGGGGATCTATCATGCCAGGGCTTGCAGACTTGGTTTGGGGTCGTTGCCGTTGTTGTCCCCCCTGCTGGGGCGGCTGGAGTCCTGCACTGCAGCCTCACCGCTGCGGAGTGGACTCCACTGCTGTCCCGATTTGGGGGGGGCACTGTGGCGATGTTCCTCTGGCCGAGCTGCTCCTGGTATGATGGAATCCCCCATACTGTTTCCTCACAGCAGAGCCAAGCCTTATGTTATGTTATTTTACAACTTTTATTCTCAAGTATTTTTCATAAGTCATTATGTGTGGGATTTTGGGTTGTGTGTGACAATGGAGGGGAGGGTGAAGGGTGGGTTTGGTTTTTATTGTATATGTTTGTTTTTTAATGTAAAGCGCTTCGAGCTGCGCAAGTATGAGAAGCGCTTTTTTTTTTTTATAAATAAAGTTTGATTTGATTTGATTTGATTTATAACCTCCACCTTTATGAGAAAACATGATGGTTGATATTTTTAATTTAATAACATTCTGTATTTTAATGATATAATATTTATATTAAAGATAAAGAGAGGCCCTGAGCTCCTGAAAGTTTTGCTTTTCTACATGTTAAGAAATGTAAATTATTTGCAAAATTTGCTTATGAAGGTAAAAAATTTGCATTTCGCAATGTGGTTAAATTTTTCTATTTTGGACTGCTCGCTCGCATACATATTTTCTTGTTAAATCTGACACTACCTTCACACTCTACCTCTGCACTTGATACTGTTGCATTTTAGACGGGCAAAACACAGAGAGATGTATGTCTCTTGCACTCTGTTTTTTTTTTTTTTAGCGGATAAATCTGATAAAAGATTAAAATCTGTATAAATTCTTCTTGCAGGTGTAGTCCCTGATGGTACTTATGAAGTTTGCTCCAGGACTACAGGGCAGGCATCTGCAGGTGAGATATTTCTAGTTTAATCTGGTTCAAAGTTGCATCTTCTTCACGTTTTAGAGTGGTGCAATAAATGTAAAAAAATTGTAATATTCACCGTCTTTGTGTTTTATCTTCCTTTAATTTCCTGAACACAGAGAGCAGCAGTGCTGGCACCTGGACTCTCAACGTGCTCTGGAAAATGTGTGGAATCGACGTTCACATGGACCCGAACATCGGGAAGCGGCTCAACGCGCTGGGAAACACGCTGACGTCGCTGACGGGGGAAGAGGACGTGGATGACATCACAGACCTGAACTCTGGAAACATCGCTGACCTGTCGGATGAGGATGAAACCGACGCAATGTCCCCCACCATCCACATGGTTAGAACCTACACAGTTCTTCCTCATTCCAGTTTAGTGAGACATAAAAAACTGGAATAAAACGCCTCATCATAGGTTAGGAAAGCAGCAGGAAGACAGTAAGTAAAGAAACTGACAGTAAGAGGGAAATCACAGTCCTCTGATTGTTAACACTGAGATCACAGCTTTCTGTCAGGAAACAGTCCAGCTCAATAACTGTTCATAAAATTTAGAAGTCTTCTTCTCACTTTCCATTTTAGCACATTTACCACAAAACTTACTGTCTGATGTTACCTCGTGAGTTTTTCATGCTTATCTAGTCAATAACACATTTAAATAATCAACAGAACTGTCATTTTTACCCACGTTTAACAACAGGGAATACAATACCATATTTTTCAGACTATAAGTCGCACCATAAAAAAATGCTTATGAAAGAAAGAAAACAATTGCAAATAATTCACACTTTTGGGAAATCTTTTTTTTTTTTTTTTACAAAATACGGGAAAAAGAATGGATCTTTCATCTTGAAAAGTAATTCACAGATAGCTGAATATGAATTTAGCTTAATGAAACACAGTAGGAGTCTAGTATATTAGTGCAACATATAAATAATTGTTCAGGTAAAGAACATGCTAACAAGTCAACTGAACTCTTCATATAATCACTAAATCCATTGAATTTTTTGTCCTCTTCCACCAAGCTTGGCATTAGACCGAGGTTATGTCTGGATTCCTTCACTACTCACTATATAGTGCATTATATAGTGCGTTTGCCATTTTGTAGTGCTCTCCGTAATTACAACTCAAAAATCAAGTGTCCCAGAAATTTCCCAGAAGTCTTTGCAAAAAAACATTGTGAAATAATGCTCACTAAATTAGCAAATGTAGACCACAATCTATTGCATTTTAAGAATTTTAGTGAAAAAAATGTGTTTTGATTATTTTTTTTTTCTATAAATTGTCACCAGAACACAGTGAATTCATAAATAGTATTTGCAAATCCCTCATGTTTAGTAGGTTTTTACTTTGTGAAATTGAGGGCATCATATTTGTTAGTAAACATGGTGTCCAGATTGCTTTTAAAATTCAGGGCGCTAAAAATTATCTCAGTATATTTTGTTTCAGTAGTTGGGGAGTCAGCGAACATACTGATATACACAACTACGGTGTCATCTAGCAGTTGTTGTTGTTTAAAAAAAATCACATACAAGTTACACCCACAGCTAAATCATGCAAAAAGACGTGACTTATACTTGTAGATAGTTTTAAATGTAAGTGTGTCTTTTTCTTTGAAACTAATTGACAATGACATTCATTTTTAAACCATAGCTAGTTAATGAATATATGCAGCAAAAAAACTTAAGAAGTTGGCTTAATTTCTATTCAATTTTAACTTTGCTAATTGAACTAGACTTGATTTAAGGAGCTGTTCACTGAGAAATAATTACTTGCTTTATAAGAAAGTAATATAATTTGTCAAATTTGTGCTTGTAATAAAGCATAAAGAGTGGGTCGATTAATATTGGGAATAACTACTGAATGATTGATTTGGTTTATATCAAGCATGAATTGTAGACAGTATAAGAAAAAAACTCCCACAAATGAATCAAAATGAAATGCATTGATACGGTTAAAGAAAAAAAAACAATAACACTCTTAGGTCACATTTGATTCATGAACGCCAGTGATGAACTAAATGCAAGTAGAGTTTAAATTATGGCTTGAAATGGAGCTGGAAGAAGCAAACTTTTATAGTCTCACCCCTACCGAGTTATTTCATGGATTGGTTTTGCATAGTTTTCATGATTCAGTTCTGATCAGATTAAGTGCAGATTGTTTTCAAGTAACGAAATCGAGTGTCTATTGATTAATAATTATCCTTAAAAAAACACTGTCGTAATATGTAGCAAATATGTAATATTCAATGATTATCATGAGTATAATTTCATGTTAATCCAGAAATCATCTGTACAGATTGCAGTTTAAATTTTTGATCTGCTATGTGTATGTTTTTTTTTTACTGCAAAGATAATACATTTACTAATAGAAAAAGTATAAAAAAAACAAATTGTGTGTGTTTTTTTTAGAAGTAGTGATGTTTTAATTTTTGTTTTATTATTATTATTATTAGTACCTGTTCAGCCATGTGTTTCCATCAAAGGGAACCAGTAAAAATGATTAATAACAAGATAAATGAACTTTAGGTTTTTGAAGTTCAGAATGTGAGTTTGCAGGTATCATGTTACCCAGCTGCTCTATCCTCCACACACACACACATGTCCCTGCCGTTGTTCACAGAGTCCAGAGAGCCAGATCAGCCCTCGACTAACCTTAAGAAAGCGTCTGGTAAACCACATCCTGGGCCTCAGCCCCAGGCCTCAGAGTGTATCTGTCCCCCTGGACTACTTTAACAGTGCATCGCCTAGTCTCCAAGGGGTCCCAGCCAGGTCCCAAAGACCTCTCTCCTGGGCCTGTGTATGTAGACTCCTGCGGTGTTCCTCTCCTCTGAGCTGACGGATCATCTCTGCCAATGAAGTCAATGAATCAACTTTTCCTAATCCCAGAATCCTGAGCAATATTGTGGTTAAATTGCATGGAAATGCTGAGTTGTTTCTGATTTCCTGTCTTCAATAATTGTCACTGGTGGGTGAAGGAAAAACAAGACTGGTATTAAATCCATTATCGCAGGACAGCGTTTTTTCCTTTTCTTCTCAGAGTGAACTGGTGGTGGAGGTTCTTTGCCATGTTTTGTGGGAAGCTCCCTGGGGGTTGGATCCATCATAAACTGTGACCAGATTTAGGGAATCCACATTTTTTGGGAGAGAATGAATCCTTCACGGGGAGATTTTCTTTGATTCTTCACAAAAACTGTCTCATTTTTTTCAGGAAATAGTTTGTAATTTGCACCATTGCTGTCACAGGAGGCTGTTGACCCTCGGAGGCCAGTTGTGATGGGGAACCAGGTGATTGACCCTCGTGGGAGGAAGTTCATCAAGAGAGTGGTGGACATCCGGGAGCTGAACGAACAGGCCAAAGTTATTGACGACCTCAAGTAAGGATTCTTTATCGCTGTCATTTGACATTAAAGCAGGGGTCTCAAACTCGCGGCCCGCGGGCAATCTGCGGCCCGCGGGATGATAATTTGCGGCCCTCGTCTTCATATGAAAGATTACTGTTAGTGCGGCCCGCAAGGCTGATATGAATGACAGTTGTTGTGTGCGGAGCTGAACGAACCAATCACGGTAAAGTATATGGTTCTGGAGGGCGGGACATCGGCGGGCTGTCCGAGCCTCCTCACTCTTTAATTCATTCCTCCAGTCAGCTGGGTGGAGGAGGAGCCATGAAGCTGTGAAGTGCTTTCTCACTGAACGTGATTCGCGGGCCCCGCTCCTCTTTCGCCACGTGACAACACGTGACACACAGCCTGCCGCTTGTCAAAAAGCGTGTTCCTGACGCCGCGCGACAATTCCGCGCACGCATCAAATATTCCACGGACAAATCAGACCCTCGCGAGCGCTTTTTCCTCCTCCACGATCAGAGAAAGTCCTCGCGAGAGAGACTGACTACTTCCGCGTGCGTGAGTGATGCCCGCGAGCGAGCAGAATCTTCAAAGGTGTTTCCACACCGGCCGCATGTCTGCGCGGGTTTCTGAACGCACGCTCAGCAGGTGGTATCCACAGCTGAACAGCGCGGTCACGCACGCAGCAGCAGAGGAGATTCTTCTTCTATGGTGTTTTTACCGTTCATTAGCGCTGCTGCGACTGTACGTGAATTATTGAACCGGGTTGAAGACTCAGCGCGCGCTCAGTGCGTGCACGATTTGTGTAGAGCTTGAGACCAGATTTAAAAACTTACGTATCAACGCGCGCTCCCGACACGGAGGCCAGGAATTCTGGTGTGCATGTTTGTATTGAGCTTTCAGTGAGCGCTCTGTTCTCAGCTCAGAAATGAAGGAGGTTCTGTAAATACAGACATTTGAAACTGAATAAAAATAGTTTTCTCTTGTCCAGTGTTTCTCAGGTATTTTCTCTTAGAACCCCCCCCCTTCAGCTGCAAACATCATCATTATCAGTTGATTTGCTCAAGTTAAACGTATATCTCCTCAAAATATCATACTTTTATTATCATTAAAGAATAATAATAATAAAAAAAACTTTTAAATAATCTGTTTTATTAATTGTTCTTTTTTTTTTTTAGAATACCTCCAAAACTTTCAGACAAAGTAAAAACCAGTCTTTCCTTGTTTCTCTCCACAGTAGTGCTGGGATTCTGTCTTTTCTCAGAGATTCAGTTCTTTTGCATTGGTTCACTGTAAATTGAGTTTTAGGTTGTTTTTGCTATATTGAATTTATTATCAACTACTATGTAGGATTATGCACAATATTCATCTCTAATATAAACATGTTTTTATTCGCATTTCCTCCAGGGGGGCGCGCCCCATCATTTGAGAAACACTGCTATAGTCTGTCAGTCAATATGTGGTTTCTGCAGTCGTCTATATGGTCATTGTTATTATTTTAATTATTAATGATTGATTTTCTAATTCATTTCTTAAAATTAATTTAATTCATTCATTATTTCGTGTTAAAAATAAAGATATTTGAGAACATTGGAATGTTTTATCAGCAATTTTCTTGTGGAAATCCTGATGCGGCCCGGCCTCACCCAGACTCTGCCTCCAGCGGCCCCCGGCTGAATTGAGTTTGAGACCCCTGCATTAAAGGGTCTATGTCATGCAAAATCAGCTTTTTAGAGCTTTTAAGTGAAAGAGGACCAGAAAGCAGATAACACCATGGCCCCAAGATGGCGCCAGGGCATCATTAGCTGGAAGTCCTCGACTGAAGTTCACGCTCTTTCCCTTGAAAAACACTGGAACTGGGTTACGGTTAGGGTTTAGAATCTTCTAGTAAACTTAGCTTCCTGCTATGGTTGCAACATTTCCGCTTCCGGTTAATGAGTTTAATGTCGTGTTTGAGCGCCATCTTGCCTGCAACCAGGTACCTCTCTCTAAGTGTGTTTATAATGTTAATTCCTCATGAAAAACAACCCCAAAGCAAAAAACAACCCCAAAGCAATATGTTTTGCTCCATTCCCATATCCCTGAGCATTCATCTAAAAACCTGCTCTCTGAAAACCAGATTTTTACAATCCATATAAATGAGTGGGTCCTCACATTCATACGTATGAACTTGGGGGAACAGCCCTTCCAGGAGGAGTCTGCGCTGCCATCACCACCTCCCGGCTAACACACACACATATATACTTTCTCTACAAAGCTAGCAGGGTGATCAGTAAAACGGTTTTATTTTAGCATCGACTCTGAGAAGAAATAGTTCCTCTTGCACCTAATCTCCAGAGACGAGAACGGCAAAGTGCCGAGGCTGATGTCAGGAAGAAGCTAAAGTTGAAGCTTCAGAGATTGAGACGCCTTTCTTTCAGCTAGAAAATGAATTTGCGAAAATATCTCATATTTGATTGAAAAAATGTGTTCTTTAGTGTGTCAAAAGTAATACATGATCATTTATATGGAGATCGTTTACACTGAAAGGCTTAATAATAGTATGATAAACACCCTTTAAGCTACAAACACACCAGGCGTGTATGGTGCGTTCAAGAGCATGCTGAACTCTCTTTTAGCTCATGATGTTCACACAGGTCTGTCACTACTCGATACTAGCATATTTACTTGTAGTCGGAAGAGGCTTGATGCAAATATCAAAGTGAGGAAAGTGCCGCAAATCTTGCTTCAGGCTTTTTCTTTCTCACCTCTTTTCCTATATATAAAATACTTGTGCCTCTTTTCCACTGGGCAGTCTGGACCGGTCCAATCCGCTCCTGGACAGTTTAGAGTGGTCCGGGCAATTCAAGTGAGCACTTCCATTGATTGTTGGACCAGCAAGGTGCATGTGGGGTGTAGATCGATAATGTAGCTGTGCGTCATAACAGTGCGACGACAGCAGTTCTCGTGGATTCGCCGTGTGTCCGGTCCCTAACCCCCGAACAAAAGGGGAAATACTGAATGCAAAGAATTTAATTTTCTTTACAAGAAGATTGCAGAGGGTGAAGAAGACAACACCTGAAAAGAGGAAAAACTTTCAGCTTGGATCTTGATTCAGGAAAAGTGCTGGTCGGACTCTTGCTGTTGTCGTAATGCCTTTCCGCTAATCAAAAACTTTCATCGTGACACGACAGAAGCTCCACCCTAACCGGTTCGTGAAACTTGTGAATGCAACAGGTTTGAATGCAGAAGCCTGAAACACACACATGCATACGTTTAAATGGACTTTTCACTGGAAGGTGGTCGCTTGCACTTGCAATTCCGAGCCTGGTTTGAACGCAGCTAAGCAAAAATCTCTACTCCTATTTTCAGGAAACTGGGAGCCAGTGAAGGCACCATCAACCAGGAGATCCAGCGCTACCAACAGCTGGAATCTGTGGCTGTCAACGACATCCGGAGAGATGTGCGAAAGAAGCTGCGGCGGTCCAGCATGAGGGTGAGCCGTCTAATTCCTCAGCCTCTAATTCCTTCAGCAGTCGTCTTTACATAAAGCGGATCTGAGCCAAAAAGTTCATTTCATTTTTACTGTTATTGAGCTGTTTCTGACTGCCTGCTTTACCCAGGCGGCCTCTCTGAAGGATAAGTGGAGTCTTGGCTACAAGCCAAGCTACAACCGCTCCAAAAGCATCTCTGCGGCTGCCGGACGGCCTCCTTTGAAAAGGATGGACAGACAGAGGTAACCCGCTGGAATCAGTCTGACACAAATCATTATCTGTTAGAAGTTTTATCAGGTGCTCACGTAATGAAAGTGGTGTTATATTAAAATAATATTTTAGAATTAAAGCCAAACTTTACCGTCTTTAGTTCCAGGATTGGAGACGTGGAGGATTTACCAGACATCCGTGTTGAAGCTTCCTCTCCTGCTCCACGGGTCACCTTCAACATCCAGGACTCGGTACGTTTTAACTGTTGTATATAACATTATTAGTTCATTTCTTATCAGGTAATTTATTTTTAAAAAGTTTATCATTAAGGAGGTCAGACTATGTTGTTCTATTGTGTCATTAAATGTGGATCATCACATCTCATCCTCCATTTCTGTGATATTTAAAACATTCGCTACATGTGGAGTCTGTTTTTCCCAGGTTTAATTGAGCTTTGTTAATAACTGTTTTGTTTAATTGACGATCAAAAATCAGGCTTTGGACCCTGCACAGTCCCCTCCCAGTGAAGCAAAGGTTTTCAAGGTATTCGGTTTGAAAAGTTCCAATAAAATCATAAATCAGTTCCAGTAAAATCTCTTCTTGTCTGATTACCTGCAGGACGCTGGTTGGGTTTTGTTTATGCTTTTCAAAACAGGATGTAGATTTTCTTTATATAGTTATTTTTTTCTCTCGCTTTCTAACAGATTACTTGTATTTGTAATTTAAAAATAGAACTAACTCCAGCATGTTTGAAAAAAGTAAAATTGTCGCATGAAAAATCAAAACTCAAGACGTTGTAAATAAATGCAATGCCTGCTGTCATCCTGTGATGAATCTGCATAATGAATCCATCAGGCCCTCTAACATTAACATATGCAGTGGTTTCTAACATGCATGTGTAAACTCACAATCATAACGTGTCTCCTACTGTTTCTCACTAAAAGAGGTCTGGATGCATGCTAAACTGTGTGACCTTAATTCTCTGGAAACTCACAGCTTCACTTATGAAGCAAGCAGGTTAATGCAAATCATCTTACCTATAGTTTTTGGCTGTCTTAACACAATTTAGTTTATTTTTTATTCATTAAGTACTAATCGTTAAAATAGTTTACTTATTTTTATACTAAATTCACAAGTTTAATTAATAGGAGGAATAATTTAACCCAAAACAGGCCAAACACCTTTAAGGCCGTGTCACACGGCTGCTATGTACATTTTGCGCACATTACATGGATGAAAATTGGTCATAGGTGAACATACTTGGAAAAAGTGAGAAAAGTTGTGGTCTTATACGAGAAATTTTCACAGATTTATTATAAACTTTAAAACCACAGAAGTACGAATAACCGACCCAAGGAACACACTAACCCACGAATTTCTTCACTTTGACATTCAGAGCGTTGAACAGAACTCTCCTGGCGTCAGCACCATGGACAGCACCTGCTGCTGTGATTTGTTGTAGTTAAACAGTCGGATTCCCCTGGTTTGCAGCAGTTTTAAGTCAGCTGCTAGGTGCTAGCTGAGGCGGCCCGCTGAAGGAAGGCCCCAGCGCAGGTCCAGAGTCACAGCTGCACCCACCATAACCAGTCCCCCACTGCAACTTGCCTTCTGTACGGCGCCGGACACCGCTGCCGTGCAGAGACCCGAACTCTTGGGAGGGGACCCCCACTCGGTACAGACTGCTGGAGGGGGCGAGAGATCGCCCAATTTATATACCCGTCACACAATATGCAAGTTGTACATGAACCTTGCGTGGTTATTGCACTTTTTTACCTCAGCAGGTAAATAAGTTTTATTTGTATAGCACCTTTCACAGACAGAAGGTGCTTCACAAGTTAAAAGATAAAAACATAAGACAAGAACATGTGCAGTATAGAACAATCATCTTAAGTCCAATTAAAAATAGTTTCAGCACAAATGGTGTTTGGCTGGCAGTATTATCATAACCCTTCCGTTCTCTTAGGCTTATTTACATAAAAGTGGGGACCCCACAAGACAGTGCGCTGACCTTTTTTTTTTGTCAGACAAAACGAGGGTTAAGCCTTTCAGAGTGAACTATATCCATATATATAATCATATATTATATTAAAGTTAGTTGAGAATTAAGTTCAGGTTAACACCTGTCGGACGAAACTCTCAACAGACATCAGCCCACATTGATGAATGACGAATGCAAGAACTACTTTTGTCACAGATGTATCATAAAAGACCAAAATTACACATGTGAACGATGTGCAAGTTGTACATAGCGTGACACAGTCTGTATATCAAGAGTGCCCCAGAAAGACCTAGACTGCTTCTCTTCTGATCTTCCTACATTGTGTTTTTTTTTTGTGAACTAATCATAAAAATTATCCTCCCTCTAAATACAATTTTAGAATTTCTTCTTTATCTAAAACTGAATTGAGAATTTTTTAAACAACCCACTTATAGTAAAACAAGATAGTTTTTGAGTAAAAAAAAAAAGTTTTAGCTTTCTTTCTTTTTCTCTTCTGGTTTTTTTTTTTTATCTGCTGACAAATTATCTTTTTTTCAGCTATGCATAAGGATTGATGCTTTTATTTTGGTAAACTTCATGGTGGTCATTTTTCTGAGGGTTTTCTTCACCTTTACCTCCGACAGAAGTGTCTTCTCTTCTTTAGCTTTCCTAATGTTGCCAATCTTTAACGCAGACGCCATGTGTCTCATCTTTTGGCAAATGTGGTTTACTGTCATTGGATTCTTTTATATTGTAGAAACAATTTTTACATCCTAAATGGTCCAATGCACAGAATACCACGCCTTCAGGGGTTTTTAGGTTTCCTGGTTACATTTCCTACTTTGCCTTTAAAATGCAGAATTCTCTATTCTTAATTAACCTTAGGTTATCCCACAAACTGACTTTGTATTCTTCTCTCAAGTTTCCCGAGGAGACAGATGGCGACCTGTTCTCAGTCACCATTGACGACCCATCCCATCATCATCTTCACCTTAATTTTTCATCCGATGTTGAGGGCCAGCAGTCAGTTTTCAGTGCTCCTGCCACCCCTTCTGTCTTCTCACCCACACTTCCCTTCCAGCACGATGACATCAGGCGCGATGAAGCATCGTCTTCCTCCTCCGAAGACTCAGAGAAGGAGGACGAGTTTGAACGCGGGAGGCTGCCAGGGTATCACAGACCTTTGTAAGTCCTCTTCTCATGTATACATTTTTGTAGGTGAAGACAATAAATGCACACAAGTTAATAAAACAAAATCATTATTTTTGTTCATCGCAGCTCTGCGCCTCACAGGAAGCCCTCTGGTTTTTCCGCTGTGAGTCAGCTGTTCAGCGAGCGCTGGCCCAGCACGCCGGCAAACCGCAGCTTCAGCGGCACGGCGACTGAGAGAAACATCGACTTTGAGCTGGATGTCCGCGTGGAGATTGATAGCGGGAAGTGTGTCCTTCACCCCACTACTCAACAGATGGAGCACGAAGATGTTTCTTTGAGGAGGTGAACTGAAACCTGAGAGCTTTTGTTTCCTGGTTTGAGCAGCAAATTTACCAGCTCAGTGGCCTTGTGGTAGAGTGTCGGCCTTGAGACTGGAAGGTCGAGAGTTCAAATCCAGGCCGTGTCATACCAAAGACTCTAAAAATGGGACCTAGTGCGTCCCTGCTTGACACTCAGCAATAAGGGGCTTTATCTGCAGCTCACCGTTTTCCCAGAGAATGGGTCAAATATGGAGAACAAATTTCACACTCTGCAGTGAACTAATGAGACTAATTATGGGACTAACTAATGGGAAAAATGCACAGATTTGAGAGCTGTAAGTCCCACTCTGTTGATATTTTAAAGCCCTATAGTAGTATTTTAATTATTATCATACCGTTTTTTAAAAATCTGAATCACTTTCTAGGACATAGTTTCTCCAGAGCGGCAGCAGTTCAATAGAAAATGATCAGAGTGGTCTTTGATGGAATAAGTTAGTCTAGTTTGCTAAATTTATGACGTTAACTTTATAGAAGCTGTGACCGCAGCCTCAGGAGTCTGGATCAGGAGTCTCCTCCCAAAAAGAAGAAGCTCCAGCCCGCCTTCACCTCCACCACCCATCTCCTCGCTGGAAAGAAGTGTCCGTCCACTCTGCAGACCAAATCCAACGACTTGGAGACGACGGTCTTTTACATTCCAGGAGTGGACGTTAAGGTTCGGCCTTCTGTCTAAATCTTAACACTTTCTATCTTTTTTTTCCCCTAAAATAACTTCTTATTTTTCGCCTTGCAGTTGCACTACAACTCAAAGACTCTAAAGACGGAGTCGCCCAACGCCTCACGGGGATCTTCTCTGCCCCGCACTCTCTCCAAAGAATCCAAGCTGTATGGTATGAAAGATAGCAGTCCTACAAACCCCCCCAATGCAGTCCAAAGCAAGACTAACTCGCTCCTACCTCCCCTGCCCCCACCTATACCATCAGGTACAGAGCAATCGCTTATTTTCATCTGCATGCTCTAGCCCCTCCCACAATCCCCAATGTTAGACCGGCACGCCTCTTCAGAGCAAAGAACTGCACCAGAGTTCATCCCTTATGTTAGACTTCAAACCATTATGTATTTGATTAATTTTACAAAGAAAACAGCAAAAATGAGATTGAGGAGTGAATCCAAGTTTCACCTGCCTGTTATGTGTCTCCTCAGCCAAAGGGAAGAGCAGCGGCGGTGTGAAGACAGCCAAACTGTACGCCTGGGTGGCTCTCCAGACTCTTCCAGAGGAAATGGTGATCAGTCCCTGTCTGCTGGATTTCCTGGAAAAAGCCCTGGAGACCATTCCCATCACTCCTGTGGAGCGAAGCTATGCAGGTCTGCTTTCATTCATGCTACTTTGCTCTCCTTGTTCATTTTCCTGCAACAAACGGTTTCCATATTTTTGTGTTTTTGTTTTTTGCAGTGTCGACCCAGGAGGAGGACATGGGTCCGTTTGATACGGTGGAGCCGCTGGAGGAGTCCACCACCTCTCTGGTGTCTTCCTCCACGTCGGCCTACTCCTCCTTCCCAGTGGACGTGGTCGTCTATGTCAGAGTCCAGGTACTCACAACTATACACTTAGGTCTCAGTGACATTTGGATTAAACTAGTTTTATCAACAATTCTTTAAATTTTTTTTACTGTGTTCCGAAACGTTATCTTTGATATTTTAACACAGATTCACTAAATGTAATGTTCCTTTATCTACACTGTGCAAAGGGGTAGCCTAAAATAGAAGAAAAACTCCAATCTTAAGAAGAAAATCACTAGAAAGCAGTAAAATTGTTCAACTCATTTTTACCCGACAAGAAATTTTATGAGTTATTAAGATCTAAAAAAAAAACACGCAGGCATAAAAATTAAAACAAGAAAGGGTAAAAAAAATTATTTGTTAAATAAATCTACTTCACAATGTTATTATTATTTATTAATATTATTATCATCATTATTCTTATTATTACTGCTTGTTCTAAGTAAACAGTTTGTATTTTTTTGGTTTTTAACATTTTTTTTTTATTACAGTGACTATGAAAATACTAGTTCATCTAAAAAAATCCTTATAAAATATAAAACTAGCACTTAAAACACAAATCTATATATTTGTTATAGTGACAACAAATGTCAGTTTAATATGTCAACACAATAGAGCTCCAAATGACAGTAAAATTTGAGTTGTTTTTTTTTTTTTTTAAAAGGGTAACCAAACATTATATGAACTTTTTTTGTCTGTTGGTCTCTATAGTTTGGACTTTAAAAGTGCTTTTTATTGGCCCTTGACATATTTTTGACCATTTAAAATAAAGTGTTTTAATTCCTAAAATTCCAGTCAAAAATTGTCTTCCCCTACAGGTTGAAACAAGGTTGAAACAGTTGAGTTTTGTGATTGGTCAACTGGTGTAAATTCCACATCATTTCAGAAGTTTCACGTTGTCATGCTTTGCAGCTTCAGTATAAAAGCTCCACCCATCTTTGATTTTGTAATGGTCGGTCGTTATCATGTTAGCTTTAGCGTGGTTCGTAGGTGTTTTGCCTTTAGTTGTCAAAAATCTACTGGCTTGCATAACTTTCTAGTGAACTTGGAAGTTAGGCAACAGTGGTTAAGTGCAATTGACATTAAATCCAGCAAACTTTGTCCTGGTGATGGGATTTGCAATGAACATTTCACACAGGATTGTTTGCTTAATAACGTAGCCCTTATTAGCTATAATGCTAGCATCATTTTTCCACTGAGACTTGGGCGCTCTTCTGCCCGAACCATGAGCTCCTGCCTTGGGAGAAGGTGGAGGAGAATAATCCTCACCTCCCCTGCTTATCCCGCCCCTTTTTTCCATTTGTTGATCTTGGCAGAGAGTGGAGTCAACCTCCCTTTAAATCCAGTTTAGCAATTTTTAAGAGTATGGAGCAAAATTATTTTGACTCATTTTAATAATAATTTTCTTATATCTAGATCCCTGCTCTTAATGAGATAGAAAACATCTCAACTGTGGTGATTTTTAGAAAATTTGTAAAGAAAACATACATTAAAATAACTTCAAACATGGACAAATATAAAATGGAATGTATAAAAACAACGTTTTAGTCTTTGCAAGGATAAAAAAAGTTTGCAGTGTACAGATGTATATTAAATCACAAACCTTTGGACATTTATTAGATAGGTTCTATGCAGTTTTTTTCAGTTTATTGATGATCTTGTTGCCCTTTTTGGTAGAAAAATGTTTACATATGTTTGTGTTTTATGCCCTGCAGCCCTCTCAGATCCGCTTCAGCTGCCTGCCCATGTCCAGGGTGGAGTGTATGCTCAAACTGCCTTCTTTAGACCTGGTCTTCTCCTCCAACCGTGGAGAGTTGGAGACCCCGACAGGAGTCCACCCCACCGACGGATCGCACCAGCCTTCCTCTACTCCTCCTGGACAGCATATTCCCAAACTGCCCCCCAGCAAAGGTCAGTTAGGGGTCAAGCCCCTCTTGCTCTGGGAGAGCTGTAGCACTTTCCTGTTTTCAGGGAAACAAGACTCTTTCTGCCATGTTTCAGTGTAATCTTGCATTCTTCAGATTTTCAGTCCACAGCATTCATTATTATTTTCTCAGATGTTACATGAAACTCTTTTACTGACTTTTGTCTGGAGAATTTTCACAATCTGGCTTTGTATTGCCGGCTGTCTCTGCCTCCAGCATCTCCATTGCTCGGTAGTCCTTTGGGGAGAAGTCGCCACAGCAGCAGCCAGTCCGACCTAACGACACCCCCCAGTAACTCCTCGGGGCTCAGCTTCACCGCTTGCATGTCCGATTTCTCGCTCTACGTCTTCCACCCCTACGGCGCTGGAAAGCAGAAATCAGCCGTCACAGGCCTGCCTCCCGGTCCAGGCCCGCTGGGTAAGAAAATTCTGTCATCACAGTGACTTCCAGGAAGATTCTATTGCTTCTCTAGAATTACGTCAACTTAGACTGAAGTAGATAGATGCTGTTTCATTCCCACAGCGTGTTTGTTCTGATTGCTGTCTGAATTTGCCCAGGAACAGTAGACGAGGAGCCATCCTCGGTTACGGGAAGAAAAGACTCTCTGAGTATCAACCTGGAGTTTGTGAAAGTCAGTTTATCCAGGATGAGGCGGACCGGAGGCCCCACCTTCATCGAGAGCTTCATTCCTCCCAAAGGGGGGAAAATGGACACCACCCTCATCAACATCTCAGGTATGCCGAAAAAGGGCGTCAAGCCAACAAGAAATATGGAACAACCGCAATATAAATAAAAAATGTTGTTACAAAAAATTTAAAGTAAAAAGAAAATCTGCATTGAGTTTAATATTTATTCATCCTTTTAGGGTTTTTTTTTAACTTGGAAAAAAAAACAAATATAATTTAAAAAATTGGCTTAAATTTGGACTTTGATGCAAACTCACCCTTAAAAAAACATTTTCTGAGTGAAAGCGGTATGGATCATATCCACTCTATAGAAGTTCAGCTCACATTTATAAGAGATATTAGTGTTTATATTAATAATTCAACTTTTTTTTTGATAGACAGAATTCAAAGTAAATACAGAGAAAATATAGTGTTCTTAATATGTTGGAGCTTAGCTAATATGCAAGGACTTACATCTGATCTCAAGCAGAAAAACGACATTAATTTCAGGGAGATGGAATTATACTTTGTAGGTTTGACAGAAAAACTCCTTACAGATCATGTTTATAATCTCAGAACCTCAGGAGTTTTCCAGTAATCAGTAAATTAATATATCATTAGTAATATTAAATTACAATGAAGCTATTGAAAGTGTTAAAGGCAGGTGCCTCTGTTGTAAACAAGTGTCTGTTTTAAGATATTTAATTATCAGAGCTTCTGTTTTTCATTTTTTTATTGAAAATTAAAAAAAAAATTGATTACAAATCCTTCAGTCTTTCAGTTTAGGTTTATTTTAAGTTAGTTTTTTTCGGCAATTCATTTTATCAAAAGAAAACATGTAAAAAGAAATATTCTGAAGTAAAAGTACTGTTACATAATACTGTTAAGAAAGAATTTTAGTGGCAAAAAATACTCAAGTTAAAAGTTTTTTTTTAATGACTCAAAATACTGATTGGCTAGTTACTTATTGAAACTTTATCCAAAAAGATAATGTATTTTCCTGATCTTTTGGATAAATGTTGATTGCTGATTGTTAACCGCATAAAATGTTTGCTTGTCGATAGACTTCATGGAAGCAGCCATCATCTGCTTCGCAGGGTTGCACGTCATCCTTTCATTTCTGATGATGCAAATTCCGTTGTCCCTTACAAAATTAATTGAATATAAAACCTCCGTAAAGGAAGTGAGCTGTAGTGTAACACAGTAATTAGGTCTATTATCCTGCACACTTATCAGAATTTATTCCAGAGTGGACTATCTTTACTTGGATACAATCTTTGTTCTGTTGAAATGAACAGTTTTAATATTAAAAATTAAGGAAAATGTCTTCACATGACAACTGCAGAAATTTTGCTCTGTATTGTAACAAAACAAAGTGACTTTTACATTAACTTTGTACTTAACAATAATTAAATATACACTCATATGGTCTTACTCAAAAGATAAATAAATAAATGTAATTTGAGAGCTGACAGGATTTTGGGAGCCCCTCCATCACCTGTCAGATTTTCCTAATGGAGCCATTTAGAACTGAGGGTTTCACAGTTGAACGTGTGATCTCATCCTCAGCTGTGTGCGACATCGGCTCGGCTTCCTTCAAATACGACATGAGGCGGCTGAGTGAGATCCTGGCTTTTCCTCGAGCCTGGTACCGCCGCAGTATCGCCAGGCGCCTCTTCTTGGGGGATCAGACCATCAACCTTCCAGGTTAGTGTTTTTACACTGAAACCACAGAGACTTTTCTGTTGTTTACTTGATCTTGCTTTTAAATATCACTGCATGAATGATACCAAAATAATGAATGTTTACAATGAAACCATGAAGTGAATAAATACATTGTTTACTTCTCTGCAGCCTCTGGCCCTGCTACCCCTGACTCAACTGAAAACATCTCCCAGCACCTGTCCCCTGAGTCCTGCCGCAAAGCTTACTTCAGGACCTGGGACGGGACGCAGCACGTCCCCCAATCCCCCAGCGTCTTCTCTGAGCACGCCGCTGGGAGCAACATGTCTCCAAGCAGCCTGGGCCACCTCAAATCACCGGCGCCCGGTCGCACTCGAAGCGTGTCAGACTCCTCTGCTCCCAGGAGAGGTAAAAACAAACAAAATCTTTCTTCCCTTTTACACGTAAGGAAAAACAAAACAAAAAAAATCTCAATTGATTCCAGATTCAGTGACGAAAACATCAACTCCCTCCTTTGGCAAAAACGGGAAGGCGGCAGGCCAGCAAGGGTCGCCCTGGGAGACGCTGGTGGTGTTCGCCATCAACTTGAAGCAGCTCACCGTTCAGATGAACATGAGCAACGTCATGGGAAACAACACGTACGTTTTTATGCCAATGGGTCACAAAAACACCTGCTTATGTTTTACCTGCTCAAATAGACCATTTGGAGCTATTTTAGTAAATAACTCAAATGTTTATACGTTTTTTAAGTTGAGAAAATCAGTCTAATCCAAGAAAAATATTTAATTGAGTTTTTTTAAAATACTGAAATATTCAAAACCTTCATTATTTTTGCACACAAGCAGGAGTTTAACTTTTTGATTTAACTGGTTTCATTTAAACTTTTTTATTTCCTTTTTTATACATATTTTAAAATCTAATGCATTATATATACTTGAAAAAGGTAAAAAAAAATTTTGATGTAAAGAAACCGAATGGGAGCTGTTAAAATTTGCCTTTATGTTGTTGAAGTAGAAATCCCTTTTTAGTTTAATGGAAAACTTGAGTAGCAGAAGGTAAACATGCTACTAAACAACAACAATGGCATGCAGAAAAACCAAAAAGGAAAGAATCTTAAAAGTTTCAAACATCCTCTATTAATAAAACATTTGAATCTCCTTACATTCACGGGATCATACTATGTTTTTGTTCTGCGGGACTTACAACAGGGATCAGGTTTATGAGCTTTTCATAAAAAAATAAAGCACCTGTACGTTTTCTGTCCTGAGACACAAACATCCTCTAGAAGTCAGAGTGCCGCTTGAGCTGAAATTAAATCATTTATATCTTCAGGATGCTCTTCTAAGATGAAAACAATCATGTGTAGGTCAAAATTACAGCTGCTCTTTAATAAAAATAAAGAAAACATTTAAAAATGTGATGATAATAAACTGGTTGAAAAGAAAAATATCTGAGTTGGAACTAGTTTGAGTGCTGGTTCTGGAGTTGTGTTTAACCTGTGTTTACACCCGGGGATGTTCTGCTCATGACTGAGTCCTCCTGCATTATTCAGCTGCTCTTCTGCAGCCTTCACAGTTGTTTTTACGCCTGCAGATGGACGACCAGCGGACTGAAGAGTCAGGGCCGCCTGTCTGTCGGCAGCAACCGCGACCGGGAGATCAGCATGTCCGTCGGCCTGGGCCGCTCCAAGCTGGACTCCAAGGGAGGGGTAGTGGGGGGAAACATAGACGTGAACACCTTGGAGATGGTCTGTAAGTGAACTAGCAACTCTCCTCTTTGAGATCAACTTTACGGCGCACCTACTGCCTGCTCTAAAGTAGTTTTGTGAGTTCTCACATGCAGCATAAAAAAAATATTTATCATTTCTTTTTAAGCACACATCTCTGAACACCCGAACCAGCAGCCCAGCCACAAGATCCAGATCACTATGGGTTCCACGGAGGCCCGGGTGGATTACATGGGCTCCAGCATCCTGATGGGAGTGTTCAGTAACGCCGACCTGAACCTGCAGGACGAATGGAAAGTCAACCTGTGTACAGTGGACAGCAGCATCTCAGAAAAAAGGTACATTTAATTGATGATGAACACCCACTTATTTGATCCATTTTTAGGCAAAATCAAACAAATCTGTCTTGTTTTGAGGACATAGATTCAGCAGAGAGGCAGCAGTAGTTCATTAGATTGCACAGCAGCTACTTGTTTGCTTCATTTCCTGTGAAATCTAAAATCAAAGCATGACTACAAATATAAAAAAACTATAATTTTAGAAACAAAATTTTGCCTTTTCTTCCTTTTTTGCCACCCTTTATACTTAATGATGTGTATTCTTTTTTTTTTTTTTGTGGAAGCTTCTTTAATGTCTATGTATTCAGTTTCCTTTTGCATTCTACCACTTTTTTTTTTATCCTTATGTTTTGCTTTTTTCCAGTGAGATCTTTGTCCATGGAGACCTGCATTGGGACATCTTCCAGGTGATCATCTCCCGCTCCACCACCCCGGACCTCATCAAGATCGGCATGAAGCTGCAGGAGTTCTTCACGCAGCAGTTCGACACCAGCAAGCGGGCCCTCTCCACGTGGGGCCCCGGCCCCTACCTGCCCCCGAAAACCCCTGTCATCAACGCCGATAAAGGAGCTGCAGAGCTTTGTGAGGGCGCTCTCCTTCAGGGTTGCGTGTTTGTTGTGGAGCGGTGCATAATAGGGAAGGCTCAGCAGGCAGCTCTGCTTGTTGTCCTAGTTACAGGAACTGAATTGATTCTTAATTCTAATTAGCTTCATTTGTATTCCACTTTTTAAACAGGATTTGGTTGTTGTAGCAGCTGAATGTAATCAGTCGTGCTCATTAGGTGATCAGATATAAAAGCAGCAGAATAAACAGGGAAAAACGTGTCGCCACGTCTACCATGACTGCGGCCCCGCAGCAAACGAGTCTGTGTGTTTTTCAGACATGGATGCAGCCCATCACCGCCACTGGCCCGGGGTGCTGAAGGTTATCGCCGGCTGCCACATCTCCCTCTTCCAGGTGCCTCTGCCCGAGGACGCCGTGCAGCTGGGCGGCTCCATGAGCCTCCACGGCAACCACATGACGCTGGCCTGCTTTCACGGGCCAAACTTCCGTTCCAAGTCGTGGGCTCTGTTCCACCTGGAAGAGCCCAACATCGCCTTCTGGACCGAGGCACAAAAGATCTGGGAGGACGGTGAGACAAACGAGGATTCTGGGGCTTGAAGGAAAGCAGCTGCCGGAAAAAAGAAGCAGCGACTAAAAAAAAACGTCTGTTTTTGTCGCCTCTATGTTTGTGTTGCTCTCAGGCTCCAAAGATGAGTCCACCTACATAGTCCAGACTCTGGACTTCCATCTTGGTCATAACACTATGGTGACAAAACCCTGTGGCGCTCTCGAGAGTCCAATGGCCACGATAACCAAAATCACCCGCCGACGACACGAAAACCCTCCACACGGAGTCGCCACAGTCAAAGAGTGGTTCAACTACGTCACTGCCATGAGGAACGAAGGTAAACAGACCAAGCTAAATGCATCAAAGGTAGAACTCTACAGGAGTTCAGATTCATGATATCATTTTGTGGCCCTTAACTCTTTGATGCACAAGTGGGGTCAAAAATGACCCCATGGGTTTTAAAACTTAAAAATATTTTAAAACAGATCTATTTATATTTATATATATTTCTCATATATATACATATATGACATATATATAACATATATGTTTGTTCCATGAGGTAATAAAAAAGCTGCAATTTCTTAAAATGTATATATATATTCTTTAAAAATGCATTGACTTTTCTTTAAGATCTTTTAAAACAAAAATGTTCAATACTAAGGGTGTAAGAAAATATAAATTCTGTGGAATATTGCCATTCTTTATTTGAAGATACTTTAATCGTTTAAATATATACTGCCCAGGTGATAATTCATTAATTATTTATAAACAAACGTGTAGTTCAGTCTTACTTTTGTTTTCCACTTAAATATTTCCTAAATTTACCAAAAGAAAAGCAACTCTAAATTTGCTTGAGTAAAAGCATCTTATTTATTAGATACAGTTGTAGTGCTTCATGTTCTGATCATTAAATAACATGTATTTTACAAATTTACTTATGAATAAATTGTAATAATATTCAGATATTTCTTAAGTCATAATTTAAAAAAAAATTAAAACATTGTCAGGTACTGTCTTGGGATACAGTATATCCTCATACGTATCGCATCATGACACGTGGATCACAATAAGTATCGTATTGCCAGACTCTTGCCAATATAAATCCTTGGTCAATATATACAAGGGTTTTAGAGAGAACTCTGCCCTTATTTTTTTATTGCTAGTATTTTTTTTTTTTATTGCTTTTATTTATTTATTTTTTTTTATTGCTAGTATCAGTGTTGCCTTTAGAAGAACAGCTCACATTCATTTCTAGTTTTAAAAAAACTGATGGAAAACTGAGATTAACTTCAAAATTGAACTTTAAATCTGATTCATGACCAACAGGGGGCACTCTTTGTGTTCAAAAAACCTCATTTCAGTATTGAAATGTTCAGACTTTTTGTACAAAGTGTTGAATAAACCTGTGAGAGCTTGCAATCCAGCTGGGCAATTAAATAAAGTTAATACTTCATGTAAATTATAAGCTATTTTTCTACAAAAAAGTGTTTTTTCCTGAATCAACTTTGTGTTTCATAATTTAAGATTCTCTTACCACTTTATTTCAATAAAAGTAATTCCACTTAACAGCTTTTTTACTTGCCACTTCATGTAAATGTGATTAATTTCTATGTTCAATCTAATATTTTTTATTGTATAAAATTAAATCAAAATTTTGAAAGGAAGCAACATTTCAATCAAAAGTTGTCTGTAAATTGTTTTTGTTTTCTAAGAAGGCTAAACATTTAGCAGTGAAGAGTCTGAATATTTGGGTTTTAATACAGATTTTAAACATTTATTTTGAGAGATTTGCATTGGTTTGTTTTAGCTTTACAGTAATAAAAAGACACTATTGCACAATGTAAGTTTGAGTAACAGAAAGAGGATTTTCTTGTCGTTTGTAATATTAAGAGGAGCTAATGTTTTAATGTAGGACCTAATATCAATGTTACACACTGAAAATGTGACTTTTAGTTGTAAAAGTAGAAAATTCTAACTGATACAGATGACATTTCTGAATACAGTGATTCAGAAAGGTGTGCATGTACGTGATCTGAAAGGTCAGGAGTTTGGTTTTATCTGCCGTTTCAGAGCTCAACCTGCTCCGGAACGTGGAAGCCAACAACCAGGAGAGCGGAGCGGCCAACAAGAGCTCCAGTCTGCTGAGCAGCTTCCGCGGCTCGTCCAGCTACAACCATGAAACTGAGACCATCTTTGCACTTCCCAGGATGCAGCTGGACTTTAAATCCATCCATGTTCAGGATCCGGATGAGCCCTCTCTAACAGGTAGGATGAGTTTCTTCAGCACAGCTAGAAAAAAACCCAAACATCTGTGTAATTTTTAGCTTCTGTGTTTGTTTACAGACATGAAATAATCGGATGTGGGTCTTTTATTTTCGCCAATTAGAGATGTTTTCTTTCTTAATGTGGTCAAAAAAACAGCATTTTTTAGTTAATACTGATGAAATTTCAGCCTGTTGGGCTCCAAAACAACATAAATCATTACCCTTTCTTGATTCAAAAATATGAGTTGATAAATATTTTAGTAAAATCTTTATCAGGTTGGAGTTTATATTTAATGCACCTTGATTTAGTGTGTGATGTGGATTCTTGCAGCAAATCATAAGCTCAGATTGTTTGCATCAAAGCTTCAAAATGCACAGGGGTTTCCTGCTGCACACAGAATGAATGCTGCCGTCATGAAGGTTTTACTGTTTTTAGAAATTTTTTATATCTTTTTTTTAATGTGTCTTTTAAGCTTGTTTGATTTGTTTGCACTAAGGGTAGTTTGGTAACAAAAACAACATTGAAATGTATTTCATTTTCCTCTGTAGGAACTGTTATTCATTACAGGAGTTTACTTTTTTCTTTCCAAAAACTTTATAAAAAATAATTTCTGGTTAAAGCTGAAGTGTTTTTTGAAGATAGGAAGTTGTTTTCCTTGAAATTTGGATTGTTTTTTTTTTCTCTAGTGACTATTCATTCATCATTTGTTATCAGAATATTCTTTTTTTTTAGGAGTTCTGTAGCGATTTTGAAATGAAAAGTAAAAATGCCCAACCTTTTTCTGAGATTACACTTCTGAAAAAAAAGAACAAATTGTTTTTTTGGTTTTTTTTTTGTGCTGCCCATTGATCATTTAAGTTAAAGACCCACTCTGATGAAAAATGGTTGTTTTTAACATGTTCTCGTGGCATTTTTCTTATAATGGACGACGCATCCAGTTTAAAGAGAAAGCATGTGAACCCGTTGGGAGTACTTTTTTTTTTTTTTATCTCTATTGAAATTAGAACAGTGGAGAAAAACCTTGCCTGCTTAAATCACACCAAAACATCTTTTCATGGTTTTATTGAACCCAATCATGTGTAGGGCTGTGGATCGTTTCTTAGGGGGGGATCCGATTCGATTCACAAATCGATCTCAACCATTCACAAATTAAACCGCGATTCTTGATTTTTTTTTATAGAATGTTTGTTGCAATGTGTATATCTGTTTACTGGATGTATTAAAATTAATTAAAATTATAAGTATTACATAACTATAATTTGCTTATTTATTTAGTGCAGGAGATCAGAATCAACAAAACTGATCAAAACACAAAGATAGAAAGAAATTGGGTTTATTTTGTCAATTTAAACTTTTTTTGCCAGCCTTTTGGTGAAGTTAGACAGTTACAAACTACAGAAAAGCATAAAAATCTGTTGTTTTTGAGTATTTATCAATGAATCCTGAAAGTTTTCCTCAGTTTTTCAACCCTCAATATTCTGGATCACTTTACATTACATACATATCGTTACATTCTGGTGCAAATCCGGTATAAAAAGTTGTTTCATTTCCGCGGCAGAATCAGGTGATTCACGTTGATTACATCCATCCTTCTGCTATACAGATATCATGCGAGGCTGAGTCTCTCCACTTCAGAATCCGCAGTATTTGCGTCAACTGTTGAAGAGTTACCATAACCAAAATAATGTAAACACTCAAGTTAAAGCTCCCGTGTTGAGGCTAATTTGTTTTTTAGAACTTATGTCAGTGAGCGGATCTTCAGTCTCATTTTTTTAAAATGGAAAAAAACGGGAAGCTTCACCGACACAAAGATTTGTTTACTTCCAGTCATAGTAGCACTGCCACTGATGTCAGCGCTGCACTATCGGTTTTGTTTTAGTTTATAAACTAAAAATCTAACATTATTCTGCATTTCAGAGCAATAAATACATTGTTCCCGAATAATATTTTATTAAGCTCTACTATATTTATAGTAGTAATATAATTTCAAAAATCGGCGATCTTTGTCGTCGCAAATATTTGTACTACAATTTTCAGGAGCAGATTGAGAGTATCCGATACTCGTTACAGCCCTAATCGTATATCCAGTTTATTCAAAGGGGTTCACATACTTTCCCCTTCAACTGAATGAGGAGAATTCCTCTTAAGATTGCATTTCTGAGTATGCAAAATGGTTTGAATCAGGAGCAAACAAAGAAATGTTAATTTGGGGATGTGAGGAGTTCTAAGATAGTAGTGGAGAGTGCAAACAAAGGGATGATGGAAAGTGAGAGGTGGCTTACTCAATACTTGTCGCTCCCACCTACAACTCATAGGTGATTTGCTAATGAACTTCTGCTGCCCTAAACTATATCTTAGAAAATGACTCATTTTATTTTGGCTAAAAAGTGCATAATTATAATTAAAAAAGAACAAATTAAGATTATTGTTGTCGTGCTCAGTTCAGTTTTTGTCTCCTCCAGAGTCCAACAGCAAACCCAAAGTGGAGTGCAGCGTGGTGACGGAGTTCACCGACCACATCTGCGTCACCATGGACGCCGAGCTCATCATGTTCCTTCACGACTTGGTGTCGGCCTATCTGAAAGAGAAGGAGAAAGGTGCTCGCTCTTGCTTTTGCCGTTTATTTGTCAGACAAGGAAACTAATCATCTTTGTCACACTTTTGCTCACATCCGCCTCTCTTCTGGAGGTGAGAAGGAAAAAGAAAAAAAAACCCATCAGAGGCTCCAACGGGGAATTATCCAGCATGTCATTATTTTGTCTCTTCTTCCAATCCAGCATGAGGCAGCAGATGAGCACATGTGTCTGTGCACCTGTGGAGCTCGTGGAATGCTGTGGGCTTCATTTCAGAGAAATCCGTGCGGGGCGGGGGGTGTTATTTCCTCCCCCAGCAGGGAGGTCACTGGCAGCATTTGAATAGGCTTCCCTTTGAATAAGACTCCATTCTTTCAGGACAATTAAAAGCGTCGCTGCTCTTTAATTGTACGTGCGTGTAAAGAAAATAGAGCCGAGGCTTTTCACTCCTCTCTGATTAATCCAGATTAGCGAGGCGGGGCAGATCCATACCGCTAATGCGCCCGCTGCTCATTTTGTGAGAATAATGAAATGGGGCTCCGTGTTGCCTTTTTGGAAAGTGTTTAAAAGAAGGTAGTGAGGCAGTCAAAGAGCATTTTTCCTCTCCTTTTCAGCTCTTTTTGCACCGAGAATGTTCTCAGCTCGTCCCGGTCAGAAGAGCCCGACGACCGCCAGCGACGACAGCTCCAGCGACAAGGACAAGGAGGAGGGTATCAACTACACCACCGTGGACTGGAGGGAGTTCATGTGCAACACCTGGCACCTGGAGCCCACCCTGAGGTCTCCACGCTTCCTGTGTCTGTTACACAAGCTCAGCACTCACCGCATGATCAAAAATATCCACCATCAATTATTACTCAGAGACTCTGCAAGAACAAAACTGTGATCTTCATCCTTTGAGAGTTAGGAAGTCTTCCTTAAAACATCTTTTAGTCATTCCTTATGTCTTTGATCCAGGCCAGAGAGGAACGCTGTAAAAAAAGAAAAAGTCCTAGCTTGGAATCAGCACAGTAGGAGGTTTAGCTAGACTTCAGTGTATTTTGCATATTCAACAAAAACACTGATGGCAACAGGAGGAGAATCCAGCTCTGTTAGATTAACGGTCTTAACTTTGATGAGGAGGAACATGCAGAAGGAAGAAATTAGAAGAAACAGCTGCTCCTGTTACCCCGCCCAAGAAATGTCCCAGCATCCCTTTTTTTAACCATGTTCCAATTGAAAAATTAATAGATTGGATTGGATTGGATTGGATTTGGATTGGATTTGGATTGGATTGGATTGGATTGGATTGGATTGGATTTGGATTTGGATTTGGATTTGGATTTGGATGGGGACAGGATTGGATTGAGATAGGATTTGATTGGATTAGATGGAATTGGATTGGGATGGGATTGGATTGGAAAGAGATTAGATGGGATTGGATTGGATGAGATTACATGGGATTTGATTAGTTTAGATTGGATTAAGCATTTTATGAAAAACATTTTTCAGTAACCAACAAAAACAAATGATCACATAAGAAAATTGTGTACACAAAATTCAACTCATCTCAATTCAACCTGTAGGGGGCACCACATAGACGTTTTTTGACTATATTTTGAAGAATAATAAAAGTTTATCTTTATTTGTCAAAAAAATGGTAATGACCAACAGTCAGCACTTTTAAAGCCCCATTTATAGAGTTTAACAGCAAAACAAGTTTATTTATTGTTTGGTTACCCTTTAAGTCTTATAAAATAAAATAAAATTGGTTGTAATTATTTTTTAAAAAGGAATCAATTATCTCAACCTTAAAAAAAGACTTCCATGTAAACATGGTTTAGAGTATTTTAGGAAAAGACATAAAAAAAAGTGAAAAAAGTTGAATTAATTTTGTTTTTAACTCATTCTGTTATGATTGTTTTTTCTTCTTAAATATTTGATTCGAGTTTTTTATTATCTAAATTTTGTGGAGGCAGCAGTGGAACTGTTGTGTTATGGTTGCAACTCAACACTCAATCATGAATGTTGAGAATTACAGATTCTGTTCACATGTTATGTGGAATCCCTGACTGTAAATGAGAACTGGACTGAGTGAGTGGGACGTCCCCAATGGTTTACTTCTGGCTCCAACTAAATGAAGTCAATGCAGTTGGCATTTTATGCAATGTGGACATTGCCATGTTGGAGCCAGATGACGTCAATGATTGATCCAAATTGGTCTGAGTCTTTGTTTCTATGGCAACCACTCTTGTCAATCAGGAGGGAGCTTGTTCCACACCCCTATCACTTGAACAGAATTTGAAGTATTTTGAATGTTTAATATTTACTTTTATGGGGGCATCTGATTGGTCAGATTAAAACTTGAATACTTTGCGCAAAAGAATAAATATCATGATTAAAAAAATAAGGATTAGCAAGAACATGTTAGAAAAAATATCAGATCAAGAATGGTTATTCTGACTAAATAAAGACTGAGTAATAGCTGTTTATTTAAGTCTATGGGATTTTGGCTTTTTGAAGCCAGTGGATACTTCCTGTTTGGAATGGGAGGGGGTCACTCAGTCCTGTTCTCATATACAGTCAATGAGTGGGGGGGATGTGAGTCCAGAGAGCACAATTCTGAGAACTTGTCCTTCATTCTCCGCATTTGTGTCTTTGTTTTGTAGCTTTTTATAAGTTTTTGTAGGAGTAAAGTCAGAATCAGCTTCAAAAAAATGTCAAATGAATGTACAAATGACCTGATCAGTTTTTGTCCTCCCCGCAGGCTCATCTCCTGGACAGGACGGAAGATCGACCCCGTCGGCGTGGACTACATCCTGCAGAAACTGGGTTTCCACCACGCCAGGACTACAATTCCCAAGTGGCTGCAGAGGGGCGTGATGGACCCGCTGGACAAAGTTCTATCCGTGCTCATCAAGAAGCTGGGCACGGCCCTGCAGGACGAGAAAGACAAGAAGAGCAGAGACAAAGAGGAGCACTGAGGAGCCAAACACTGGAATCATCGATCCGAGCAGAGAGCCACTGAATGACTGCATAAGCACTACTGAACAAAGCATTGTAAAGAACAAACCCTGTGAACTTCTGCATCCTCCTTTTATGTGAAGCTGGAGTTTTCCTGTATTTTCTGTACATTTTGGAACAATGTTGCTGCTTCCTGACCCAGCCTGTTCTCGCTGCTGTAAATGACCTCACTCAAACCGCTCCAGCTTTTTATGATTTGAAGCTCGCCGCTTGTTCTCAAAAAATGATTTGTGTGTTTTTTAAACCATTGCCTTTTCTGTTTCCCATGGAACACATGGTAGGTATGCTTTATGTGAATGACAGCTTAGCTTTATACCCAAGAACAATTCAGTGACTTTGTTCTTGATTTTGGACTCGAGCAATGAATTACTGGAGGTTGTGGCGTGCACCCCCCCCAGCCACATGGATGATTGTAAGTACCGGTAGAATTGGAACCAAGGTCATTATTTATGTGGAAAACATCCATTTAAGTTTGGTGTATTGATCTATTTTTTAATCCTCATAATAGAAACCATGTATATAGTACATTTCTTAAATGTGTTGATTTCTTAACTTAATAAAACTGTTGCCATTCAGTTTTAAAGGTTTGCTTTCATGTCAGTTTCCAGTTTAACTTTTAGACATTTTTTAAATAAGTGGAAAATAATTAGTTTGGTGAATCCAATTCTAGTTTTCATCAGAGAACCAATGATTCATTTCTCTGCTTTTATAATTTCTGCTTCTGCCATGATTTGAAAAACAAACTCGGTCTGAAAATCCATTCAAGTTCCAGTGCATGGTTGCGCATCCTGTTAGAACCTACTTGTTATATCCAATGAACTTTCTTGTTTATTCTTATTCTTCTTATCAATTGGAATTATCCACTTTGATATTTTGATTTTAGCACAAATTGCACTTCAGGGAGCGCAGGATAAGGTTTGACGCTCCTGGATTACGTGGAAGAGCGTCGCGTCCCCAGCTGATAGCTGCTTCGAGTGTTTTCCTACACCCCTACTAATAAGAAAGCGCAAATTCAGAAAATGCCTTTCAGGTAGCTCATCCTAAACTTGGTGTAATGTAATAAAACAATATTAAATTTAACTCAACGTGTTTGATACTTTCAGTGTAAATGTAAAGTATGCTATACTAAATCTATGGACACAGTTTTAAAGGAAAAACAAAGTTAGAAGTTTTCAAAGTTAAGTAATTTTGAGGACCACCCACAAAATGTCAATATTGATTTTACATTGATTTATTTTGATTTTTATCTTCAACAGTTCACAAATTACATTTAACAAATTAAATCCACTAGTAACAACACATAACATAACTAGCATAAAAAAATTTTTTTTAAATAGTGTTTTCTCATTTGCTTCTGATTCACAATGATTTGAATAAAGAAATCCCCAGAAAGTAGTTCCCCCATCGTGAGAAAAAATGCCTCCACAACAAGTTATGAACACCAAAAACAATTTTCATTGGAGTGGGTTTTTTAACTTATTAAAACACATTTATTTATATTAACTTTTAATTTATCAACAGTTGCTTTAAAATCAACAACTATGTATTTTTTATTTTTTCCACGATGCACAATTTTCTAAACTCATAACTTATTCTGCGAAATGTGTTTAAAAGAAGGGGGTTTGGGGGAAAGCAAAAATACGCTTAAACCTTCTAGATCTGGCAACCCTTACATCCCTTTCTTGGTAGCGCGTTCAATGACACTCGAAAATATGGCTACCGCATTGACTTTACAAGGTGGCAAAAACCTTTGAACTTGTGAGAGCATCCATACATAACAGTTTACTAACTTAGATTATTTTCAACACATATGGATCAATACCATTCAGAAATATAGTCTTAATGTGGAACCGTTTAGGAGTCAAAGTGACGATAAATGGAAATTAGACGGATTGTATACGAAGTACTCTCGGTGAGAAGTTTGTGATCACGTGACCGCGTTGCTACAGAAACGACTTTGCATGGCTGATTTGTCGAGTTGAGTGTCTTGTCCTGCTCTGAGGGTTGTTTTTAAAGCTGAAAATGGTGAGCTGTCGTGTTTTATCGATCTTTTCGTTTTGCTCTTTCATTTAAGTTCAACAGTTTGATGGTTTCCCTTATAGGCACCAAAGGCGAAAATAAAAAAGGCCCGTAAGGGGAAAACGTCCACGGTGATGGAAGCTCCGTCCAATAACGAGCTGTCAAAGGATCAGGTGACAGAAAACCAAATCTTTGATTTCATAACCATGTTGTGCGGAACCCGAAACCAAACAGAAGACATATTATGCTTTTAAAAAAAAAATGAAAAAAAAAAATCATATTTTAAAGATTAAAAGGGAAATTCTCTAAAATTATTTTTGTTCTTCAGATTTATCTAAAATAACCACAACATCATTTTTAAAAAAAATTTCCTCTGTATTATTGCACGTTATTTCATGCTGTTTTAATTTTTTTCTTAATTTGTCTAATTTTATTTATTTTTATTCTGTCGTTTTATTGTGAAGCACTTTGGTACCCCTAAAGGAGTTATAATGTGATATACAAATAAAACTTAATTCATTCATAAGCATTTTTTAAATGTATATTTAGGGGTTGCTGAGTTGTAGAGGTCAGCCAAATGAACACATCTCCACAGACCAAAACTACTTTTTCATTTAAAATTAACACATAATTTTTTTATTTATTATTATTATTTTTTCTTTACTGATTAAACTAATTATTTTTCTACTTTCGCCTAAATAAAAGTAATTTGAGAAAAACACATGAATCAATGCATGTCCATCAATTTCTATAATGGTTTAGTCCACTCTGATGAAAATTGTTTTTTAATGTTCTTGGGAATCTTTTTACTATAGGGAAACATATATAAAGTTAATGAAGATTAGAATTGTGTTTCGGAGTATTTATTTATTCAAACGTTTCCATTAGGAGCAGATGAAAAAAAACTTTTAAAAACCTTGTAGCTATGACATAGACGCTACTACGGCAAGTCACGAGCTCCCTGCTCCTTTCCATTCTGATGCATCGCTAGACGACTAGATCTGTGTACGTTTTAATATTCCTCGTCTGAGCTGGATCTCACTAAAAACTGTCCCGTAGCTCCAATATTGCCTTTTTGTTGCACCACTAATGTTAAGTGGGGAGCGAGAGGGGCTGTAAGCTAGCAGGAGAGTAAGTAAACAGATGGATGACAGGAAGTGGGGGCAGGCTTACTTTTTCCATTAAAACAACAGTTTTTTTTTTTTTTTTAATTTTTGATGAACAATGGAATAATTATAATTAAAATACATTTAAATAATTAAAACATGTTAACAATAGATTAAAAGATGATTGGAATGTAACTTTATCGAACTTTAAAAAATAAATAGTGTCAAAGCAAAATGAGTGTTTTACTTTATACATCATTTTAGTGCACTTATTCATACATGTGTTGCTGATTCTTTCTTGTGTGTATGATATTAATTTACAGAAATCCCTTCCTATTCACAGTAAATGTGTTGGTTTTGTTTGTTGTTGACCTCAACATCCGTGACCTCCAGCTCTGGGAAGAAGGCCTCCTTCGGCTCCAGGAGGAGCTGGACAGGGTCCGGGAGGAGAAACGGAACTTCCAGCTGGAGAGGGACAAGTACCAGTCGGCCTGGGACATCGCAAAGGAGGAACTGGCAGAGACAGAAGCTCGAGTGAGATTTAAGAGGAGGCAGACGGAGGAAGCCATGGAGCGCCATCGAGCAGAGATCTCTGTGAGCTTGACACCGCAGCAGTCGTGTCTGCAGCAGATCGGAATATTAAAACAGTCTAAAAGGGGCTTCCTGTCTGTTTCTCTGATTTCTCCTTTTTGTTGCTCAGGACTACCAGCAGAGGCTGAAGAACATGCTGGCGGAGCAGAGCAACAGTGTGTCCGACCTGAAGAAGATCAACGTCTCCTCGTCTTTGCTGCTCCGGAACCAGATCACCGAGCGGGAGGTGGAGCTGTGCAGAGAGTACGAGCAGCTGCAGGCGGCCTGCAGGGAGAGGAAGTTCCTGAAGGAGACCTCCATGAGGAACCTGGAGCTGGTGAGACATTCACCGTCTTTGATGATTCTGTCTGAAGTTCATTTTCTTTATCCGCTTGTGCACGCTGAGCCTGATCCTGCCTCACACTAGAAACACCAGGAGGAGCTGATGAAGATGAGCAGACACTACGAGCGCCAGCTGAGAGGTAAGAAAACGACAGATCTGACATTTACCAGGTAAATCAGCTCACTTTTTTGGGACAGCTTTTCCTGTATTCTCTCATTTCTCTCTTCCTTAAGTCTTTTCTATAAGTGTTCCCAGTAGTCTTTTCCTGAAGATTCTCCGCTTTAAGCCAAAATAAAAAAACTTGTGTCATTCCCTAGGACACTATTTTTTTTCTTTTAAACTTGTCCTGTCAAACAGCTGAGCAAACAGATACGGGCTGAGAGCTTCTTGCGTTGGACAGATTTTAATGTCCCATTCTAGGACACTATTTCTGCAGAAGTTCATTAATTCACTAAGTTGTGGGTGGCACTTTCCATCATCCCTTCATTTACACTTTCTTCTGTTAGCTTACAGCCCCACACAACCCCAACCTAACATTACTAGTGCAACAAAAATGGCGAGCAATATCAGCGCTATCCAATCAGAAAAAGAAAGACGTAAATGAGTCTAGTCGCCTACAAGTGAATTCATCAGAATGGAGCACACTATGGAGTTTGTATATTTTCTGAAACTGAATTTTTTTTTATCTGTTCCTGATTTAAAATGATTTGAATAAATATATACTCAGAAATGCAGTTTTAAACTTAAATCTCTCTGTATATTTCCTCCATCATGAGAAAAATGCTACAAGAACACGCGATGGAACTTCATATTTAATCACATTACCAGCTATTACTTTATTTACTCTTTCCTCTTTCTTGTTTTTACTTTATCTTTCTTTTTGTTTTTCTCTTCTTTTGCATTTCTTATTAATTTATTTTGCCCTTCCCTTCTCTTATTCCTCTTTTACGCAGGGGCGGATTTCAGGTGAATTTACACCAAACTTAATTCGTGCGGCAAAGGCGGCCATTTTGAATGTAAATCAATGGTACCACAGACGCGATCTGAAGTCTTTCGGCTTGATTCGAGTGGTGAGGCATGAATTGGGCGCTGTGACCAAAATGTACATTTTAAAAATTGATAGGTCGTCACATCGCATCTGCCAGTTGGAAACTCAGCATTGGGAATGTGACGGTTTCAATGAGTCAATCAGCGGGTAGAATAATAATGCAAAGCGAGCGTTTTTGTCCTGAACTTCCTTCTTTTTCATTTACCCGCTGGAGCTGCAGTTTTGCAGAGCTCGTACGTCTACTTTGGGTGAAGGGGGGATACACTCTGGACAGATCACCGGCTTTTGGTCCCACGGCGGAGCTCACTCCCACGGTAGACAGAAAGCCGCTGCGGGGTCTCCTAATTTTATTTCTCCCCCTCGGGTCAATCCAGGACAGTAACAGGACAGGTCTTTTAATAACCATGTAAAGAGACGTGATTGTTGATGTTTTTGTAGAGCTCTTCATAATAACTTAACCTCATCTCTCAACATCATCTGTGTCTTCTATAAGTGAGATGTTAGCAGACACCGTTCCTTATAGCGATCATCCTAGATGCATTCGCTGGTAGCTCCTCCCACATGCAGACGCGGCATCAAGCTCAGCAAATTCGCCGAGCAGCGAAAGAGTGGAGATTCACGCAAATTTGTCACGTGAACCGCGTTTGGTGTGACTGCAACATTACCATTAGGCAAAGGCTGGCGATTGTCCCCCAACACTCTGGGACCCCCGGGCACAGAACACTAAAGAAAAGTTTCTAAAATACATTTTATGCCCATCATTATTTAACTCTTTCATTAAAAAAAGTACAGATAAATCACTGAAATGACAGAAGACTGATCATGTGAAAGAGGTTTGTCCTTCCCTATTCCCATGCAGCAATGGAATATTCTAGTCCAAACCGAGTCCAGAGACGTGGGCTGTGTCTGAATTCTCGCCCTAATCTCTTGCTAATAAGACACTGTGAGGTGGAGGACTAGCTAGTGCCTTGGATTATAAAATTCGGACCCCATGCTTACTACTTTTTGACAACGGCTGTGATATCATCGATTGCACAAAGTGAAAATTTAATTTAAATTCTAAATTTAAGAGCTTTTTACGACGTCTATTTATCACTCCACTTTGTTCTGATGATGAAAACGTTAGTGGTTTATTAAAAAATTACATTTAAACATGTTTGTTTTTCACAAAAAAATGTTAAAATGCAATGCATTGTGGTCTATATTTTCCAATGTAGTGAGCATCGATGCTCACTGGTTTTTTTGCAAAGACTTCTGGGAAATTTCTAGGGCACTCAATTTTAGAATTGTCAATTCCAAATGGTGAAGGTGCTGTATATTGAGTAGTGAAGGATACAGCTTTGCAGGTTAGCGTTCAGTCAGTTTTGCCAGATTAGGTGATTTCCATCCAAAACATTTTATTAATTTAAAAATAAAAAATATTTAAACAACTGCTGCTTCGCCTGGGGCCACAAACTGCTAAATCTGCCACTGCTTTTACGACCAAATAATCTCATAATTTCTTCTAAACCCGACGTCTTCTGCTGCTTCCTCTTCAGACGTGGCAGACACCTTTGAGATCAGGAGGAAGAATCTGCTCCAGCGCAAGGAAACCCAGATACAGAACAAGATTTCTTCCCTGGACACGGCCATCGAGGCCCGCTTGGACTCCCTGATTACTGATAACTTAAAGAAGCTGGGAGAATTACAGCTGGTGTGGGTGCGTTAGACTCAAGCAACAAAACCTGAAGTGAACTTTTTGATTCCTCTGAATTTTGCGACTTATTTGGGATTTGGGTTCACTTCCAGTGAGACTATAATTCAACAAGAAAAGACATTGCTGAGTTTATGTTTTGTTAAGACAAACAACTGTTGTGTTGTGGCAGGATAGGGATGAGGAAGAAGAGGATCCTCCTTCATTTGAGCTGCAGAACAAACCTCTGCCGAAGAGGAAACCTCCGCTGAGGAGAAAACTTCTGCTGGAGGAGAAAACTGAACCAGAAGTCCAAGAGAAACAGTTTGAGCTTCAGGAGCCACAACAGAAACACAGCCTGAAGGACTTGATGGGGGTGTGTTGTTCTGCTTTTTCATCTGGATAAATCAGATTAAGTCAAGTTAGTAGTCTTATCAGGTGTTGGTGAGCTTTTTGACTTGTGGGCCAAAAAAGGCTCTAAAATTTTATAGAAGGACCGGACCAGGACCAACTAGGGCTGGGTTGAAAAAATTGATTTGAATTGATTTAAACTTCATAAAAATATAAATTGATTTAGCACATAAAGCTAAAGTCTGCTAGCTTGATGCTAGCATTTAATGGAATTTCCCATAGGACGGCAAATGTTAATACTCGGTCGACCTAAACATACATTGCTGACTTAAGGAACATCTTTAAATACTCACAGGTATGAACTTTCCAAACACTACTAAGGAAATCATTTTTAAAGTAATCATTTGTGGCCTAAAATATCATTTTTTGCTCATACTTTGCTTATTCTTTGTGAAATAAAGTGTACTGCTATAGCGCTATCGCCACTTAGTGACCAAACTGAAATGCCCTCCAGGAAGAGTCAGAACAATGTTTACAATGTTAATAATTTGAACATTTTGTTAGAAATTCTCCTTTTGAGAAACCGTGCAACACTGTATGCTAATATCAATCTCATTATTATTTCACTAATAGGTCTTACAGCATGTGAACTTTATCAGATTAATAGAAATACATGAAAACATATAAATTATGAATGTATTTCTAAACAAATGTGTATACATTTTTAAACTCAAAATTAAATTGAAGAATCAAAAGTATAAAAAATTGGAATCAAATCTACCAGGCTTTTGTGAATTGAATCAAATCGTTTCTGGAAATTATAATTGATACCCAGCCCTAGTTCAAAGCGAGCATCAGGATGATTGAAGAGACTTTGAACGCATCATAGACGTTGGTGACAGAATATTTCAAAAACTGAAGGCAAAAGGAGGTCCAACCCGGTATTAGGAAGGTGTAGCTAATAAATTGAGTGTATTTTACCAGATTTTCACAACTCATGAAGGAAAAATCTACTTATTTTGTATGCAGATAAAATCAAATAGAAGTAAAAAAAAGAACTTATTTTTGCAGAATTGGTTCCTCCATGATAAAGTGTTTATTGTATGGTACTTTATTTTATTTTGTATGTATTTATTTCATAAAAAACAGTTCTATTTTTAGTGTCCAGTTATTTCTCTGCTTCCTTTCTGCACTGAAAGGTGAAGATAAATAACACGCTCTGATGATGCTTACCTGCAGTTGTTCTAGGATCCAGCATCATGCGGTGATCTTAGACATTTGAGTTACGGGGTTGTCCTGCCTCGAGGCAGCTTTTTATTTTTTTTTCACTGTCCATAAGGTAAAAGGGTCAAAAGCTTCTGTGCAGAAGCAAACAGTGAGCCTATAGAAAGTGACTGCGTTTGCTTCTGACAGAGGCGGCGCTCCCGTCAGAAGGAGATTGACAAAGATCTAAGGGAAGAAACTGTGAAAAACGAGTTTCTGCTGCAGGCCTGCATCCAGGTAACCCGCCTCCCATCTGCTGCTGCTTGTGTTTCCTCCCTCCCGTCGTTGCCTGAGCTGACGTTTGCAAATCTCTTGTCAGCTGGAGCAGGAGTGCAGGGATCTGCGGAGGAGGGAGACGGACACCATCCTGGACATCCAGCAGAGGAGTAGCGTGGAGGAGATGCGGCTCCAGAGGAGGGTGGCCGAGATGTCGGAGGCTGTGGAGAGGACGGAGGTGAAGCTTCTGAGCGTGCTCGCACTGACGAACACAAACCAGGAGACGCGCAACAAGGCGGCCAAGAAATTACAGGTACGCAACTTCCCGTCTGAGCCGCCCTGCAGGGCCCAGCTCATCCCAACCCTCTGACACTAAACGCTGTCTGCTTTTATAGGAGATCTTTGAGTCCAAACAGGCCCAAATGGACTCCATGAAAGAGACTCTGGAGGGAGACTGTAAGGTGAGCTCTCCAACAGAGTGCAGTGATGTTTCTGCAGCTCCAGCGGTGAGAACAGGTCTGTTTGATCTGCAGGAATACGATGAGCTGCTGCAGACCCGGAAAGACAAGCTGAGGGCTGCAGGGGTCCACAGCTTCCCCTTTAAGTCAGCAAAGGCCATCCTGAAGGCTGCCAAACCCCTCCCTGACATCCTCCAGGCTACAGGCTGCTCTATCTTAAATGCACACAAACAAGTCATGTGAATGCATGCTGTTGTTCCAGGTTTAAAAAAAAAAAAAAACACTAAAAAAAAAACTTAATTAAAACAACTAAATCAAACAAGTATTGAATGTCTACAGATGAATAGCTGTAAGTATGGAGAACAGTCTGGGACCACTTGAATGTTTTCAGACCTCAGTCTTCTGTGCAGAATTCATTCATCCGGCTGAGATTCTGACCTCATTCTCCTCTTTTTCTATTCCTGCTGCACTTTTTCTTTGTTAGTTTCTGAAAACTTTGTTTTCTGTCGTTAATTTTAATCCAGTAATGGTAGAGACGCAACATTTGAGAGATTATTTGATTTGATGATTTGGGAAAACATCATCTCAGTGACATCTGGTGGCCACTGACGTCTGAATTTAACTTGAATTGAAGTAATTTATATCAATGGTTTATTCTGTTCTTTTTATGCAGAGATTTTAACACATGGACATCAAGATTTGTTGGTGATTCTGTATAACTGTGAAACTATGACTGACTTTTCTACCTTTAGGGTTTTAGTGTAAATAAAAAATATAATTCTAACTGTTTGGAGAAATGAGTTGAATATGAAATGAATGCGGTGGCTGGCACGGCTCACATAAATGCAAAAAATACAACATAACGACAAAAGTTGAATCACAACAAAAAAGACACAGCATGATGACTAAAGCTGAAGGGCAACGGCAAAAGCCACAACACCACGACAAAAACCAAAGAAACCAAAGCAAAGTGTGTTATCACCACTGACTGTAAATGAGAACTGGACTGAGTGACCCCTCCCCTCTTTTGTTCCAAACAGAAAGTGCCTGCTGGCTCCAAGAAGCCAAAATCCCATAGACTTCTATTGAGAAATAAAATTCATTAATTAAATGAATACATACTCATTCTATGTGTCGGAATAACCATTCTTGGTCTGATATTTTTTTGTAGCATAAACTTGCTAATATATAATTTTTTTAATAATACTTTTTTTGTTATAAAAGTTATTCAAATTATAAACTGACCAATCAGATGCCTTAATAAAAGTATGTGGTCTCTAGTCGAGCGTTCATAAAAATGATAGATTTCTCTTAACCTAAAGAGGTAGGGATGGGGAACAAGCTGACTCCTGATTGACAAGGGTGGTTGCCATAGAAACAAAGACCAATTTGGATCAATGCTTTCTGACGTCATCTGGCTCCAATACGGCAACATCCATATTGCAAAATATGGCAGCTGAATTGACGTCATTTGGTTGCAACCAGAAGTAAATCATTTTCCATAGGTGACATCACACTCGATTTAGTCCAGTTCCTTTATACAGTCAAGGATTATTACACAGGCTGTATATCACCTGTATTGCATTTAATCCTTTTCTTTTCAAAAAGCTCAAAGCGATCCCGAACAGGTGAGACAGTTCACAGTTGACCGTTTCCATCTGTCTTCACTCTGGTTAAAGAGGCGGGACTTCACATGCAAATTTCTCTCATTGACAATTTTAAATGTTCCACACATATCGGGTCAATTATTAGTTTCAATCCAGTCGGTGACTTAAAAGAAAATCGTGTTGAACAGTCATGTGGCAGAACTGACTTGATTAAGAACTTGGAATAAATGTGTCTCATCAAGCGTTCCATGTGTTTCTCCATCTTGCCGTCTGGTTTATATTTCTGTTTCTCAATTTCTTCCAAGCAAGCAATAAAGTTCCATCCATTTTTTTTTTTTTTTTTTTTTAAACCTACGTGGTTTCGACCCATTTGGGGTCAAAGAGCTGTCAAAGGCAGGGTCCACATTGCCAAGTTGTTGATCCACTGCAAGATATAGTTTAAAAAAAAACAAAAAAAAAACGTTTGTAGATAACAAAAAAACAAGAAAATATTAAATTATATATATATTTATATAGTATAAAATGTAATATAATACAAAACATTATTTCAGTCTTTCAATTGAGCCATCAATCGTGTTTATTTACAATTGTTTTATTAAGTAATTGTTTTTTGCTGATTAAACAAGTAAATGTTAAATATATTAATGTCACTTTATAATTTTGAAGATGCTTCTATGAAAGTATCAGTATAACCGTGTAAATAAATGGTTAGTCATTAGTCGGGGTTTATATGTTTTATAAGTAGGTTCAATCTTTGTCAAAATTTGAACAACTCAGCGCGAAGTTTGTATATTTGGTGTCTATAAAATTAAACGTTTTCCTTTTTTTTAACATATCTGCTGATGCATTATAGGATCAAACCTATAAGTTATCTGAGAATGACTCTTTTTGACCTGGAAAGGATCTGGACGTTACACTCCAAAGGAGAAAAAGATTCAAATTTGTGACATAAATGGGAGAAAAAGGTGAAGTGGAGAGAAATCGACTGATTCTAAGGAGGTACAGAACCTGAGCCTGGCCCCTTTTATTATCTACAGAGGATTACAGCCTGATGAGCTTCCCTTCTGAACAGAAAAACGCTCAAAGATTGAAGTTGAACCAATTTAAGAGAGAATCCATCATGCCCAAGTGAAGAATTCAGCCACTCAAAGGCCTTGTTAGGGTATGGACGGATTAAAAAAAGGAAGTTTTATCAAAATTCACTCTAACTTACTCTAATCAGACCAGTCCTCAATCCGAGGTTTTTTTTTTGTAAAATAAGATTGAAAAGTTCAGGAAGTGCTGTGTCAGTTAAAAAACCTCTTTTCCTGCTTACCTGAAAAACTTTTAAAACTTCACCTGAGAGAATTTTACCCTCACAAACTTGTAGGAAAGAAGCAAAAACGGATAAGCTCTTCTTATGATCAAAAGCTGTGCAATTTGTCAACATTTCCTAAAGTTTTATTTTGACTTTGAGACGAAGCCTAGAAACCGTGATTGATGTAGAGAAAAAAAAAAAAAAAAAGCGTTTTTCCATTTTAGAGACAGAGTGACTTTGCAGCTTTGATGTGGGCTTTCAAAGCCCAACTGGAGTTAAAGATGCAAAAGAGAGATGTGGAGCAGCTGAAGGAGGAGGGGTCGACGAGGCTTTAAAAATATCTGATTGATAGTGTGACATACAGAGGTCTATTTCCCTCTGCACAGTCAGAGACCTGATGATAAAACTACGTGGCGCCGAGGAATGATTTCCCTTCGAGACGGCGATAAACAAAATTCAGGGGTGACATTCTGCATGGTTGCCTGACTTAACGAAACAGAAGTCAGAATATGAGACACGATCTGTGCAGACGAGGTGCTTGTCACGGGGTTTGGAGCTAAATCATCAAATCAGGGGAAAAAGCGGTTTGACGGTGTACCCCAACTGTCACTGGGCAAAAGGCCGGATGCACTCCGGATAGGTCACCTGTCCATCAAGGATTCTTCTGAAGAATATTGAATGAGGTCTCTCTGGAAAGTTAATAATATTGTTAGACGACGATTTCGTCTGTGGCTGTCAAGAGCGAAGGTCAACCAGTCAGATCAAAGAAAAGCTAAAGGAGTTGTCAGCGTGAATCGTTACATCTAAAGACAATAGAAGAAACACGCCTATTGGTTCAAAGTCAAAATGAAACATGAAAGAGCTCAGACGACGGATAACTCGCTAGTCCAGAAACACAAACTGGCAATTTTGAACCGACTCGGGCATTATGATGATTGACAAACTTCAGAGGAAGGAGATGGTGTTTGATGTGTAGTAATCCCAAGTGGCAGCAACACCGAGAAGATGGAGTATGAGAAGCTTGATAAGGGCTGTAAGAGAAAGAAAAAAGGGTACCCACAGCCGTCCGTCACTGGAGCATTTGAGGCTTTTATAGTGCAAGAAGAATTCAGGAACAGCACTGGAGAGCGCAGCCCAAAGAATTGCTGTTGTGTTGCAACTCTAGGCTTTAAGCAGGACTCTGGAGGGCCGGGGACGAGTGGAGAGCCAGGTATGGTTTAAACTAAACAAACAAGCTAAAGGGTTGAAGCTTAATACAAATATAAAAACGTATGTCTTAGTCACATGATTTTTGGTTTTTCCAGACCCATAGAGGGTCGTAGACAGGAGAAGACACGTCTTAAAGAAAGCTGAGGTGTGTGTTGACGGTTTAGAGGCTTATATGGCCACTTTAGGGGACGTCATGTAAATGGAAAGTGCAATTGTCGTGTGTGTGTTAAGTGTATTATTATTATAAGTGTTCATTCACAGCATACAAGTAAAAAACTAAAAGGATGTTCTTGAACACGCATTTAGTGTGTTCACACTAGACCAGGCACTAACTGGACCCAGATGTTGGGTCATGCTGCCCCCTTAATGCAAAACTAATACAAGGGGCACCTCTATTTTAAATGGTGTAACTCTTGTTGTCATTGCAACACATTCTCACGATCAAGTCATCATATATGGACACAGACATGTTCTGAGAGTTTCTTTGAGGAGTATGAGCTGTAAAAAAAAAACCTGAAGAAGAGCTTTCAAATTCAGAGAAATATAAAGCTGTTTTTTACAGACACAACCAGGAGTCTTCCTCGAAATAAGGATTTATGGAGACAGTTGTTTTCTCTGCATAATATGTGGCGACAGATTCTTGAATGATTCACATCATCTCACAATAGTAAAGTTACAGACATGATGGATTCATGTTTATATTATACTTTGAAAATACAAGTTTTTAATGGTTATGTCATTTTGTTTTTGCTTTATTTATTCATTACATCTGAAAAGTTGCGAATAAAGTTTACATTTAAAGAAGCTATATACATTTCACCAAGAATGAAGGTTCACTCAAATAAAGTTGTCAACCTGCTGAAGATGTTTCTGAACTGAGGACATTTTGAAAAAAGACATTTAAGAATTTTACTATCAGAAAGGTTAAAATAGAAAGGAATCTGCACAGAAACTTTAACAGAAACAATGTACCTGTGTGTGGAGGTTTAAAATGAAACTTGAAACATTTGTTCAGATGTACATTCTTCTTGGGAGGAGTTTGATTTGTGGAAGACGATAATGAGGGCTGGTGGATCCTCCTATATCTAGTTTTCTTGATGATGTCGACATTTGTCCTGGTACCCGGGTACTAAACACTCAGAGACCCTGTTGTGTCTGTGTGTGTGTAGTACAGTTCCATGTATTTTGTTATGTGACAAAATTCTCTCAAAAAGTTTTCAATTGTACTGAATTCATTTGAAGTGAGTTACTTGAAAATATACTACACTGACTTTTCAGACTTTATTTTTTCCAGACTTTAATTTTTAGAAATGTGTCTTAACTGGACTTCTTTAAATTTTAGTTGAATACCCCTGACCTTCACTAGCGCACGTCTGCCACCTACAGTTGGAAGAGGCTACAACCTATTGACGGATTGTGCCTGCAGAAAAAAATGTTTTTTGCTCTGTATGTGACCTTAAAATTTTGGTTTGCCCTTTTTTTCCACCCTTAAGGGCAGTTAATAATATTAATAATCTTTATTTGTTATAGCACCTTTCAAGATAAAAATCAAAAAGTGCTGCAAAGTACAACAGAGTAAAACACAAGGAAAACATAGAATATAAAAACAGAGTTAAGAAACAAGCAAATTTAAAAAGATGTGTTTTTAGCTGCTTTTTAAAAGAAAACACTCAGTCTACAGATCTGAGAGGAAGAGAGTTCCAGAGACATGGAGCCACTGCTGCAAAGGCTCTGTCACCTGTAGCTTTTAACCAAGTTCTTTTAACAACCAGCAGGTTCTGGTCACATGATCTGAGGGACCTGCTGAGAGAGTACAGCTGAACAAGGTCTTTTATATAGACAGGTGCTTGGTTATTAAGAAATTTTTTTTAAATTAAAAACAAAACATAAAAACAGGATTTTGAACTGCTCTCAGAAGAGGATGGGGAGCCAGTGCAGCTGGATTAGGAACGGGGTGACGAGGGAAGATTTGGTTAAAACCCCAGCAGCAGTGTTCTGGACAACATGAAGCCGTTCTAAAGATTTTTTAACTGAGAAGATGGAGTTGAAATAATCAAGACGTGAAGAAATGAACGTATGAACGAGCATCTCCATCTCAGAACGTAATCCAACTGGACTCAGTTTAGCAATTTTTAAATGATAAAAACAAGAACGAAGAAGTGAACTGACATGAAAGTCAAGAGATAAAACTGGGTCTAGAGTGACCAAAGGCCTGAGAAAAGAGGCAAGAGGACCAAGCCACTTGACTGTCTGGGGGAAATATTTGTCAAGAGCACAAACAAGGACCTCAGTTTTAGGATTATTTAGTTGGAGAAAAGTTGTCTTTCATCCAATTCTCTACCGAATCCAGACACCTGCGTAAAATCTGTATTTTAAAAACATCCTGTTTAAAAGACACATAAAGCTGAAAATCATCAGCAAAAAAGGGAAGAAATAAGAGTTTTGATAAGACAGTAAAGAAACTTTAATTGCAACCTTTTCCCAGGTACTGACCATGTTTTGACTGCAAACTGACACTAGGCAAGATATACTTGACTTGAAACCAGAGATTTTTAAATAAATGATGCTCCTATAGATAAACAGAGAACTGCATAAGCAATACGAGGGTCACAAAGCTGAAGCAACCACTAGAAAGGAAATTAATCCTTCTCATTTTTCTTGACATTTGACATCCTATCTAATGAAGAAGAAAAAAAGCCTCGGCTCAAGGTGTTTTTATACTTTCATATAGGTTTGCTTAGTAAGAGTCCTCGCTTAAGTTCCACTTGAGTTTGATTTAATGAACCACTCGATTGCCTTTTGGTAAACACATGCTGGAAAATCACTGCAGCTAACGAGACTTCTGACCGATGTGATGGACCTGCACTGCTCTTTCTGTAAAAATAAAGTACATAGCTAAAAGATTAAGGAGAGAGATGGATACAGAGAGGAGTTCGGGTTGCTTCGTTTTCTCTTCACAGCTTTGCCTCCAGAAATATTTAAGTAAAGCTCAAGGCTGCACGTTGAATTCCACAAAGACCTGCTGCACGCTGCAGCCAACAATGAGTCGAGGACTGGATTTTTCATAACTCATTCCTTTTGCTTTAATCCAAAACACAGCTAAAGCATCGTCACATCAGATGTAGCTGGCTGCCGAAGTAGCGCTCCTCTTCCAATTCCTTGATGACACCTTTTCATGTTCTCATGATGAAGCTCCACTGTAATTTATTCCACCGCAGGCTTCATCATTGTTTCCCTGTTAGATTCCCACCAAGCTCTAATCCTGAACATGAGCAAATACAAAGCACACTCTGTCTCTGATTATAGGCCCTCTTTCTAGTAATGTGTTCACATAATTGGGAGTATATTTATAACCTCTGTTGCTCCTGACAGATTTAAAGTTTTTTGCGTGTAAAAAGTTGTTTTTTGAGACTAAAATTCAACATCTCTGAAAAAAGAACTCCGGATCTCTTAACTCTGCCTATTCAGTGTTCCTCAGAAATGAATTTGTGCCAGTATCCATAAAAGTATGCCCATGAGGGAACTCTTCACCAGAACACACAGTCCTACAGACTTCATTGTTTCTTTCTCAGTGAGGATGAGTGACTCTGATTGGGACATACAACCATTTACCCTTCAGGGCTTCTGCAAGTTTCTAAAGATGGAAACCATTGGAAGAGTAAAAAAAGAAAAAAAAAATTCATGAACATTTAAAAAGGAACAATATGGTTTTTAAAATGCAAATAAAAAAAAAAACCTGAAAACTTTGGCAACAGTTTGAGAGTTTTACCTGCTTTCAAGAAACTCTACCATTGAAAATGTACTCAAAAGGAACTGATCAGGAGTTGATATCCTCTCATTTAATTTGCTAACTTTGGAAACAGGTTGAAGGATTTGTTTAAGAGGTTCCACAACGGTGTGATTTCATGACTGAAAGATAGTTCTGCGTCTAGGACTTTCCGTGAGCTTTATTTTATCAATACTTTCTCACATTTTGTATTAAAGTTTACAGAATTAGGTCAATTTTACTCTACATATACAAGCTTATGATACGTGTTCAAGAAGTCACTATATGCGCCATTAGGTGTTGGCGTTCACAGTGTTCAAGCATGAAGAGGATTCTTCTTCAATTTCTACTGTGTACTTGGGCATGTCCGCCACCTATATTACATTACATTAGTGGGTCAGCTGCGTTAGGTCTGAGGCCATGGTTCCCGACCGGAGAAAGGTAGTTTGTCCTCTCTTGTGGGTGGAGTGTTCCTGCCTCAGGGGGAGGAGTTTAAATATCTTGGGGGTTTTGTTCATGAGTGAGGGAAGATTGGAGTGTGAGATCAACAGGCAGATTGGCACGGTGTCCGCCGTTATACGGCTGTTATACTGGTCCATTGTGGTGTTCGAGGGAGCTGAGCCAGAAAGCAAACCTCCCAATTTACCGGTCGATCTTCGTTCCAGGACTCACCTATGGCCATGAGCTCTGGGTCCTGACTGAAAGGACGAGATCCCAACTACAAGAGGCTGAAATGTGTTTTCTCCAGAGGATGGCTGGGCACTCCCTTAGAGATAGGGTGAGGAGCTTGGTCAACTGGTCAGCCACTTCTCCTCCACATCAAGAGGAGCTAGTTGAGATGGCTCAGGCATCTGGTCCAGATGCTTCCTGGTTGCCTCCCTGGGGAGGTTTTTTGGGCATGTCCCACTGGCTGGAGGCCCAGGGAGAGACTACGTCTCTCAGCTGGCCAGAGAGCGCATCGGGGTCCCTCCAGAGGAACTGAAAGGTAGAGGAAGTAACCGGAGATAGGGAGGACTCCTGCCTGCCCAATCTGGTCCTGGATGAGTGGAAGATGGATGGATGGATGGATGGATGGATGGATGGATGGATGTCTGCCACCTACAGTTGCAGGAGGCTGTGCAAAAATGCTGAAGAGGTGCAAATCTTGCTAGTCTTACTCCAGGATTTTTCTCTCACAGATGTATTTGTATATGAAATAATTGGCACAAACCACAATTATTGATTTCTCCTCCTTAAACAATTTTCAAACAGTTTCAAGGGATGCCATCCATGTGTCACTAACAAATCTGAGTCCCTGATTGGTCAAAGTTAAACCTGGTTTAACATATGTGTTCAATGGCTGCACGTTTTGTTTTTAGAACCTGAAAAACTGTGGTAAAAAACTTGATTGAATGGCAATGGAGTTTTTAATGCAAAAGCCCAAAATGCGCATTTACATTGACTTTTCATTGAAAGTGGCCACTTGAATGTGTATTGCCAAACGTGGTATCAATGCAGGTTCAGATAAAAAGACACTTTAATGCACTTTAATGACATAAGTGTATTTTATTTTTGTTTGTTTTCTATTTTCTAATCAATGCATCTTGTTGTTTCTGTAATGAGTTTGAAATAATTGTGTGTTTTGTCCCATATTTTTCAATCTATGCTTGAAATAAACCAATCAATCAATCAATCAATCAATCAATCAATCAATCAATCAATCAATCAATCAATCAATCAATCAATCAATCAATTTAAGGTTAAATTAATTTTGCTGCAGAGAGAACCTGACTTTAATGCACTATTCTTGAAATTGTTTTACTTTTTAGACATTACTTTTAGATTTTGGTTTTCAAAATAAATGGTGCAAGAACGATTCTGTGGTGCAGAGGAAGACAAGTCAATCTGATTGGAAGATCGTAGGTTTGGTTTCCATCTTGCTCGTCCATGTGTCAAAGTGTCCTTGGGGAAGACACTGAACTCCACATTGCCTCTGGTGCCAGTGTTCAGCAGTGGAGCCGCCATCAGTCAGTTTGCCATCAAAGCTAAACAATTTAAATTTTAGCTGCATGGTGGTGCAGCAGTTAGCTCTCACGTCAGTGAGAAGATCCTTGTTTGAATCCTGGATGAGACCTTTCTGTGTGGAGTTCTCGCCGTGCATGCATGGGTTTTCTCCAAGCAATCCAGCTTCCTCCCAAAAACATGCTTCATAGATTAATTTGTGACTCTAAAAGTGTAGGGGTGATTGTAAGTCCAGGGTATACTGGGTATACATATTGCCCAACAGTTGCTGGGATAGGCTCCAGCAACCATGTGACCCTTAAACCATATAGTGAGTTAAGAAAACAGATGGATAAATGTCAAATTGGTCCCCAAAACAGCACAATACAGCTTATAAACCTTCATCAATATGAAGGCAGTTCAATTTTTTTTTTCTTATTTGTACAGTTTTTCACTAAAATGCCCCAACCACAAGTTCCACATATTCTCTATTTATTGTACTTGAAAGTAGAAGATAAGGATGTTATTTTTCATTTTGATTTTTTACAGGTGAGGTTTGGATGTGACGCGCCAGTGAATGGTTAATGCGCTTTGACGCAGCAGGAGGGGAGCGCAGGAGGACGCGTGCGCGCGCGCGCGCGCAGGTGGGGAGTTATGCGGGCTGATGAGCAGAGGCAGCGGCGCCGCTGACAGCACAGTCAGCGCCGAGCCGCCCAGGAAGCAGCAGCAGCAACGCAGCAGCAGCAGAAGATGCTGCTGTCGTCTCGAGCCGCTCCTCAGCCGCCCCGGAGCGCCCTCGGCCATGCCGTCACTGCCTGCGCCCGCCGGTGAAGAGCGCTCGCTGGATTTATGACTTGAGAAACTCCGGCGGAAGTGAGCGGACGGGGAACGCGGCGGTTCGGGAGATGAGTGTGGCCGGGAAACAGCAACCCGAGGTGATCGAGCGACCCGCCAGCCTTCCGGTTCCAACTTCGGCAAGTAGACGCTCGGGTTCGATTCCCTTCAGCTGCAGGAAAGCTGGGCATCCGACCGCCCTTTGACATGTTACTTTTACACTTTATCCAATACAAATATGTTTTTATGAAATTTACACATGCAAGAAACAAATTTTGAGCTCAAGTTTGAACACATTTTCAACTTTAGGTATGAATCTTTAAGACGGTAATAGAAGAAAATCTTAAGTTTCTATATTTTATCCGGGCTGGGGACCGGCACAGGGACATAAAACATGCATTTACAGCACATTTTTACCCTTAGTGTTTGATAAACTTGCCATTTTGTTGACTTTGAGATCATTATTTCCTATTGGACATGTGCATAGTTTTCTGTGGGCTGTTTTTCTCTCTGTGATCAATATGTCACTCTCAGTTATTACTGGATAGATCCATTTCCTGCTGGGAGCACAAACAACTTTTTTTTTTTATTACAGACATTGTTTGTGTTATTTACAGAGGACAAAAACAAATGTCCTCAAAGGCCTGATTTGTAAAATGTCTTGGGGTCTCTGGGAAAGGAAAACAAATATTCTGACCTTTTCCATAGTGCCTCATATTCCTTGTTGCAACATATTTGCAACAACAGTAAAAGATGGAGATACTCTCATCTCCATGGATACCCACCTGCCAGTTACAGGTTTAACGCACAGTTTTCCATTTAAAGTGATGTGACACGGCTTCCTCTGCATTTGCTTTGTTACCACCTCCGTGGCTGCAGTCTTCCTTTCATCCACACCAGAGTTGGCTCTAGCCGATCAAAAGTGTTCAGTAGGAAAATTGAATAAGCATCCCCGTACTTGTAGTTGAGTGCAATGAAACAGAGTTTAATGGATAGTCCGTTTGACCCTGCACAGAAGTGATTGGCTCTAAAGTGGAGGGAAAAGACTAATTGCTGTGAAGTGTAAGGTGTTCAGAGGAGTGAACAAAGTGAGGTTTGTCTTTTTTCTGCATTTTTGTAGTCTTTTATTTGAAGCTACATTCACTTCCTTCGCTCACTACAGCAGCGCACGTTCATGTGACTACTTTCTATAAAAAGTCTATGTAAATTTGCGTAAAAGTGCATGTAGGCTTCAACATTCAAAACTCTTGCAATTATGGCTAAGTTTCTCCAACCGATTTTTGGGTTTGATGTACAAAACGCATGGACATTGAACAGTAGTGACGTGTGGATAGTAGGGCTAGGAATCATTGCGTACCTAACTATGCGATATGCTCATGATGATAATATCGCGATTCTGCGATAATTAGTAAAAATCATCTCTAATAACTCACATTATATAGACAAACATATTTTTTGGGGAAAATATATTCCCATTTATTTTTTAACTTGAACACAATCATAATAAACAACTTGTGTCTTATTTTGTGCAACAATTAATAGACAATTTTGTACAACTTGCTGAAATCAGTGACACCGTGTCTTTGACAAGCATCGACATCTAATTAATTGGAATTATCCGTAAAATTCAGTGTTAACAATAGTAGGCATGAACAGTCGTACTTGGTGAAAAGAAAAAAAAAACAAACAAAACAAAAATGAAATAGCCTCTTCAAATGACAATAAAAGATCGATACTTGGTGAGAACCCACCGAGTATCAATCACAGGACTAAATATCGCGATATATCGCAATATTGATATTTCAGCACACTCTTAGTAGATAGTGTCTCTTTTTAATTCATGGAAGTACCAATCATTTGAAAATTATTCAGGCAAAATCAATAATTGCAGTTTCTGCCCAGTCGGAATTAGATGACACATTTTTCTTTGGAATAGGTCTCTGAAAGGAAGAGCGTGGAGCAAGATTCATGAGATTTACACCTCCAGCTGTAGGTGGAGGACATGCTTTAGTCAACATATAAAAAGAAGAAGAAGCCCCTCCCCGCTTGTCCAGTGTGAACACTATGGACTAAATGGGCATTTAGGAACCTGTGTTTAGTGTTGGAAAATTACTGGCAAAACATAGTGACTATACAAAAATATCAACTAAATACACAGTAATTAATCAAGAGCCTGACAAAAACAACTGAGATAAATAATAAAATTTCAATTAGTTAACTTGTTCACTTTGGAGAAGGCGGCTTGTCATAAAGGATAGAACAAATAAAACTGCTTGTTCTTATAAATTATTGTTTTATAATATGCAAATAAGATCCTAAATATGTCTGATTCACTTCCATCACCAAGACAATTTCTTCCATTCACACAAGTATGGTGTCTCATCTTTATGATGGATTGGTAACATACCTAACCTCAGTTTTATCCTACTTCTCATAAAAATCCAAACCTTTTTTTCGCTCCACACCTTGTCTTCACCGATGAACATCCTGGGACAAAAACACATTCCGATGCACACTTTTCCATGCAGTGGAGCAGACTTGGAAAGAAAGTCCATGTTTTTTTTTTTCCAGATAATGCTAGATATTGCTTATTTTATAAAGATGTATCTCAGTGGGAAAGCCAAGTTTTTCTTCCAACGAAGTGAAGGATATTTTATCGATAAATCATAGATCCACAGAATTATCCAAAAGCAGCTTCTATGTGTATTGGCACATCCTAGAAGCTTCACTCCTACCTTTTAAAATGATGTGTGGTGAAAACCAACACTTTGTATTTGGCAACTTCCTATATTTGTATTTTATTCTACTGAAGTATAACTGTAGTTTGAGTGTTTTGACAGAGAAACAAATTAGACTCATCTGATTTGTGTGTGTAATTGTTGATTTGTGACTCATACAATACATTTTGCACATACTTTACTTATAATTGTGTTTCACATGTACAAAAATGACAAAATACAATTTACGCATTCACAAATTTAAATTAGAGCAGCTTAAAACCATACACGCATATCTTGTAACATCTGTATCATTAAAAATTGCCACTTAATTGACATAATTTTGCTGGAACCAGAAGTAAGTCAGTTTCCATGGGTGACATCATAGTCACTTGGTCCAGTTCTCACATACAGTCAGTTATTTTGAGTCCGTATTAATGGAATTGATCTAGAAAGCTACATCCTGATTCTCATAACTTTATGATTAGAGTAAGGGTATCTGCTAATCATGATTTTTTTTTTTTAACCCAGCACTACTAAAGTGCAGCAACAGCAATGTACACAAACATGAATTGACAGAATTGAATATGTCCCATGAGGCAGTGGACTTCAGAAGGTAGGAGCAGAGGGTCACTTCCTGCAGCATCAGCAAAGGGATGACTCAGGGTCAACAACTAAACAACAACTAAAGTATTATCCGTCCCCTGTATAAAAATAACAGCTGTGAAGTCTGATGGATATAAATTAGGTTTAAAACTACAACCAGGACGATCACATTTTCCCTAAAAACATAATTGTGTCAGGGATTCGAAAGTATTTCAAAATCCGAGATGAGACCAATTTGTTGATCGCGTTGGTTGTAAAAACATTGTGAAGTTTTATTATAAAAACTAACTGAATGTAGTTTAGGCGCCGCATAGAGGTGGTGCCTTGTTTGCATGTTCTCCCTGTGCATGTGCGTTAGGTGTCCGTATGTGTGTGTGTGGCCCTAGAACTACTAACTGAATTAGTTTACCGCGACCCATGTTCACCCAACAGGAGTCCCAGCATTGACATGTATAAAATGCCTTACCTCCGGTTCCAACAAAATTAAATCAATATTGTCGCCATTTTGCTGCGGTGTGGACGTCGCCATTTTGGAACCAGACAAAGACTGTAAGGAATGATTGTGAGTTGGTCTGAATCATAATTTCAATGGTAACCACTCGCTTATCAGGAGTGAGTTTATTAGGAAGCCACGCCCCATCCACTGAAAGCGGGCTCAGGGAAATCTATCAATCAAACATTCTGAACGTTGGAGGTGGGGCCAGCGGACACCGTATGCTTCTACTTAGGCATCTGATTGGTCAGTTTTATAACTTTTAACAACTTGCGATAAAGAAAATATATAATTAAAAAAAAATTAGTTTAGCCAAAACATGTTCAAATGTACTATAGCAAGAATGATTGTTGTAAGAAATATATTTTCATTTCTCAATAGAAGTCTATGGAATTTAGTTTTTTGAGACCAGCAGGTATCTCCTGTTTTGAACGTCAGGGGAAGGGGATAATGTGTCCAGTTCTAATAGACTGTCAATGGGTCCTGGGAACACCGTAACCCCCAAAAAGGATTCAGCTGGCACTGAAGATGGACAGATGGATGAAGAAAGCAGTTTTAGGTCTGGAAGAAATTCAAGAAATAAGAAAATGAAAACAAAGCATAACAAGTAATGGATTAGAAAACATCGTTTTAACTGGTTAAGTTTCATCAATGTGAGTTTTCAGCACCACCGTCAGGACATATAATTATTTTCTATTTTTCCATCACCGTCAGTTTACATATCTTTTGTGAATCATTGCATTGTGTCATATAACCTAATATAGTCTACATGTATTAAAACATGGGAAAACAAATTTTACTGAGAAATAGTTTTATTTTTATAATAAAATTAATGGGTTTTAATGCTGTATCTGTTGGAACTAATGGCTTTACTTGCTTTTCTTGTGTATCTTTTTTCCTTAGATGGATTAACCATTGAAATAGGAATTTCAGTTTTCGGTCCAAGAAAAATTCTACTGATTAACTGAAACATGGCTTCACTGAACTTTCTGAAAGTCTGTTTTAAAAGTACACAGTTGAGGATTAAATGAAGGAGCCTGCCTCCTCTGACTGATTACCTGCTCCTTCAGGGAGGCAACATTGATGAATGCTATGTGCACTGATGCTGTGGTGCTGTCAACAAGATCATCAACCAGAGTGGGAGTAAAGGTTAGCCTCAGTTTTACTGATGCAGAGCAAAGAAAAAACTAATAAAAGTATTTATTTTACATTTCAACTCAAAATACCTTGAATAAAAAAATGAATCAAATGCTACCTATTAAATAAATATAAAAGAAGCTCCAATCATTTATTAGCTTTAGAATAATAAAATGTTGCCTGTAGTTTAAATGTGTTAAAATGTTTTAAAAATAAAAATAAAGATATATAATTTTTCTCTGTTTGAATAGTCTCTAAAATCAAGATTCATTTACATTAAAAAAGCGCTTTTCATGCCACATAGCTCAAAGTTAACAAAATGAAAAATTAAAACACATTTATTCCCAGATCTGAGTGAGGGCATCCCTGAGCTGTTGTACAGTCTGGGGAGCAACCTGGCTGCGCCTAATGGACCCAAACATAATGTCCCAGAGATGTTCTATTGGGTTTAAGTCAGGGGATCATGAAGGCCATTCAATTGTTTCAATTCCTTCATCCTCCAGGTACTGCCTGCATACTCTTGTCGTGCATTAGGAGGAAACCAGGACCTACTGCACCAGCGTAGGGTCTGACAATGCGTTCAAGGATTTCATCTGGATACCTTATGGCAGTCAGAGCACCATTTCCTAGGCAGTAGAGGTCTGTGCGTCCCTCCGTGGATATGCCTCCCCAGACCATCACTGACCCACCACCAAACCTGTCATGTTGAACCACGTTGCAGGCAGCAGAACTTTCTCCTTGACTTCTCCAGACTCTTTCATGTCTATCACAGGTGCTCAGGGTGAACCTGCTCTCTTCTGTGAAAAGTACAGGGCGCCAGTGGCGGACTTGCCAATTCTGGTGTTCTTGAGCAAATGCCAGTGGAGCTCCACGGTGCTGGGCAGTGAGCACAGGGTCCACTACAGGACGTCAGCCCTCAGGCCACCTTCATGAGGTCTGTTCCTGATTGTTTGGGTAGAGACATTTACACCAGTGGCCCTCTGGAGGTCATTCTGTAGGGCACGAGCAGTGCTCAGCCTGTTCCTCCTTGCACAAAGGAGCAGGTATGGGTTGCTGAGGGGTTGAGGACCTTCTACGGCCTGTCCAGCTCTCCCAGAATAACCAGCAGTCTCCTGAAATCTCCTCCATGTTCTGGAGATTGTGCTGGGAGACACATTAAACCTTCTTGCTGCAGCACATGTGGATGTGCCATCCTGGAGAAGTTGGACAACCTGTGCAACTTCTGTAGGGTTAAAGAATCTCCTCATACTGCCAGTAGAGAGAATTACACATGATAAAATCAGCACGAGTGGAAAACCAGCCAAAAAAGATCAAGAGGGAGAAACTTGAAATGACCTCCACATGTAACACCAGTCCTGTTTGGAGGGTTTTCTAATTGTTGCCACTGAAGTGCACCTGTTGTTAATTCCATGAACACCAATACAGCTGAAATTGATTAACGAGGCCCTCAGCTGCTTAACCAACAAGAAAATTATCAGACAGGCTTAATTCAATTCATCCCAGGCACAATAGAAAAAGTGTTCCTTTAATTTTTGTGAGCAGCATATATATATATACTCGGTGTGTATATATATATATATATTATATATATATATATTATATATATATATATATATATATATATATATATATATATATTTTTTTTTTTTTTTTATATTAGCATGTAGCCTCCAGCACTCTGACAATACACAACAGCAGTTTTATATCTTTGACAAGTCATTTAAAAACTCAAAACTCTGTGTCATGTTTGTCCCGCGGAACACCCTACTGGGGGAGGGAAATCCGTGCCTCTGATACATGAGACACGGATTGAGGGACAGCCAGCTCTAAGTCACTACAGCTCTTCCTTAAAAGACACTTTGAGGCACCACTACAGCTTTGAATGCCTCTACAATGAGAGCAATAGGGAGAAACCAGAGGGGTTGGGAGGCAGATTGGCACAAAACAGAACTATAATTATAAAATAGAATTAATTGTGTGAAATGGTAGATTAGGATAGGTTCCAACATAGAATCTAAAGACACACCCCCATTAAATAAATGTGTTTTTAGTGTTTTTAGCATGTTCTTGTAGCATTTTTCTCATGATGGAGGACATGTATAAAATAATTTAAGATTATTGTTATTTTTTTATTCAAATCGTAATGTTTCCCTTCTCCATTCCCCTTAGCCCTTCACCTTAATTTGAAGTGGCAGTTTAAGTGAAAGTCATGTCCGAGATTATTATTTTTTCAATTTCACCCTCCAAACGGAGGGGTCCAAAGTCCACTGTTGCGAGGCTAAACCGCGTCGCGCTGAGAAGCTCTTTTCTTCACGTGTGTCCGCTCTGAACCACAGAAGTGTACATTTAAATGTAAGTAACGACTTTTTGTTGTAGCATAACCTTTTCAAAGTTATAAAACCGCTGTTGTAATGTATATTCAAGCGGTGGAAGCTCCGCGCTAATGCTAGCAGACCACGATTATTTGATGACGTCGTCGAACAAAAGTCACATCCAAAATATTAGACACTATTTTTTCACCACCTCCGTTTGGAGGGATAAATTAAGTGGAAGGGCTAGGGGGAAGGGTCTAAATCCTCTACTTCAAGACAAATGGATCCATCTACGGCTTCATTTTCCTCGACTGAGCTGAGATCTGTCTTAAAGTGGCTGGATAGCACAGATATTGTTCACCATAATTTTGCTGCGCTAATGTTAGCATGAGGTTGTGAGGAGCTGTATGCTAGCTGTAAAAAGTGTTCATAAAGAAATTCTGGGATATTAACGTAGGGTTACTTCCACGCCAACTGTCCCGCCCACAACCCAGAGGCAAATTTCTAGGGAAGTCCTGTAGCTCTGCTGAAATAAGTCTTAAAAAACTGACACAGGCGTTTTGGTTTGGCTTAAAACGGCATGATCAAAATTAAAAGACAACTGAGAACAATTTTACTATATATCAAAATATAGTAGGAGCGGGACTTTAATTGGCTAAATTTTCTCTTTCATTCAGTAACACAACTTTATTTTCCCATAATACATCCTGCACCTTTTGATCTTTGTATTTTATTTTGAAAATGTAGCAGATTTTCTGTGCCTTGTAAGAAACTTTCTTTCAGCTCACATCTTTAAATGCGCTTTTTGCTGCAGCTGAATGGCCTCGACATCCATCTTTAAAATTCTGCCATGCTATTTTTGGAAAGCTTCTGAAATGTGATCAAAGGCCCTGCTGTTTTTTTTTTATACTTGTGGCAGGTCTTTGCTTGACTACATAATGCTGTGTTTTGTTAAGCAAAAAATCTGACTGTGTGATTCCTTTTTTTTTTTAACGGTTAGGGGGTCGAGGTTAGACCAGCTTTTACCATCTTTGTTTTATTTTGAAAATCTAGTGGCCTACCTGCCCCTTGTTGAGAGAAACTTCCATTCTGCTAGTATCTTAATTTGGAAGGTCGTGCATTCCTATTGCAGTTGGAGATTTTGTAATGTGATCAAAGGTGTTACTGTTTTCTTACATGTGACAGCTCTTCACCTTCACATGTGATGTCATGTTTTGTGTCCTAAAGCAAAAATTTTGACTTATGTTTTTACTTTTACATCAGCAATGAAAGGGAGTTGTTGTCACTAGTCCCTTTTTAAAAGCTTATCCCACACAACCTTTAACGTTGGTTTTCAGAACACACAGAAGACTGGAATCCAACTGATTGGCAATCACAGAAAAATGAGATGGAAGGTCAGAGGAGGAGGCAGATCTGTGTAATTGTCCTCTGGGTGCTGGGGATGCATATAATTATCACAGGATATCTTGAAACCAAACATTTGGACAGAGATTCAGATGTAGATATCAGTTTTTCTTTGCTGTCAGTTGATGCTGCACACTGACTTGTTCTGTCCAAACACTGGTAACTTGCATTAGTCTGACCGTGTTAGAGTTGTGTGTCACAGTGAATCAGTGCAAGTGATGGACAAGCTGGTTGTTTTCCTGTCATTGCACGCTGGGAGAAACCCCAGTCTCCATGCAGCTGAAGTAGGAGATTTAATTACTTGTGTTATACAAAAGAAAAAAAAAACAAAAACTGCAGATTTCAGGCTTTATTCTGCAACTTCACAGTGATAAAAAATACAGGTCTCTGTGCACCACTGCTAAGGCGTGCCTGTGTTTATACCCGACAGCTAGTTTGGTTGGACTGTCGTCCCACTAGAGCCAGTTTTTTCAGAATGTAATATAACATCACTTTGCAATTAAACAGTCTGGAAACATTTGACTATCATGACATATTAACTGAGATAAGTAAAAAGGATGGTCTACATTACAATAAAGTATTCATGATGTGCAGAGTTGTGTGGGGCAGCTGTGGTGTAGAGTGATCAGAGGATAGCAGGTTTGGTTGCTGCTCTACTCATCAGTGTGTTGAAGTGTCCTTGGGCAGCTCGGGACTTTGTATGACAGTTCTGCCAGTGTTCTAAAGATCTTTTCTACCTCCTGAGATTTTCCTACCTGCAGCATAAAATTATAGTGATGATCATCCAATGATCCTACCTGATCAGGTAATCCTTTCTGTAAGAACGAACACACAGTTTTGATGGGTAATAAACAGCACGGGAGTCCACCTGTTGTCTATCAGTTGTATTGTGTACAGGCGGAGAGTGTTAGAAGTGTCTGCGGCTGTGCTTAAACAAAATGCAGCCTGAATAAAAGCCTCATAAAATCTCCAAAAAACATTATAAAGTAAAACAAAGACTGAATAAAATGGAGCCCAAAGTCACGACAAACTGCAAAAAAAGACAAGGTATACAAACCAAAAGATTGAAGAGGTTACACAGATTTATGGGCGGTACGCGAAAACTGAAAAAGAATATGTAATTTCGGTCGGCGCATGCGCAGGGAGTGTGAATTGGAAAATTTCATTGGTCCGAACACCTTAATCAATGTATGAATATGTGAACAAGGTTGATGCCAAAGCTACGTTCACTCCACTCTCTGCAACGTGCGTACAAGTGGCCACTTCCAAGAAAAATTCTAAGGAAATCCGTGTAAATGCGAGTTTTAGGTTTTTGTGTTTACATTTTTAGTGTTCACGCGTGGCTATGCACATTTTTAAGATTAAAAGTTTCGTTTTTGTGCGGCCTTTGAATGCGTGTTGGAAGTTAAACCAGTTGAACTTTGACCAACCAGGGAATTTGGATTTAGTAAAGCGCTATGGGTAGCCGCCTTTTTAAATCACGTAAGTGTCTGCCAATCATTTGAAAATTGATCGTGACCGAGAAATAAATAATTCTTGTTTGTGCCTGACCAGAATTCTATGACACCGACTCTTTCATATATCAGAATAGAGCAGTGAAAGAAAAAGCCTGGAGCAAGATTCATGAGATTTGTGCTGCTTTGACATTTTGCACCAAGACTCTTTCAGATTTAAGTGGTGGACATGTGCTAGTAAACAGTAGAAATAAAAGAAGAAAACACTTCCATGCCTTCACATGCCGAAATGCTTTGGATAAAGGTAGAAGCAGCGCTACAAAAATAGTTGCCGTTTATACTCTTTTATTTTATTGTGTTTTTAGTAAGGCTGCCACGAAAGGTCGACTAATCGACGACTAATTGACTATTAAATAGTTGATGACTAATTCAATAGACGATAAGTCGTTACTTTATATTATATGGAGTCGAAATGTAATAAAGTTAAAAGTTAGAATGGCATTCTACCAGCTTTATGGACTATTTTGGCATTTTTAAAGTTTTTTTAGACTATTTTGGAGTTTAGCTAATATTTCAGCTATATGCTAGTTATTTTGGCAAGCATAGGCTTTTTTTTTTGTTTTTTAGGTTATTTTGAAATATAGCTAATATTTCAGCTACATTCTAACTGTTTTGTCTAATTTAAGATTTTTTCAGTTTTTTACTATAATAACGCATTTAACTAATATTTTAGCTGGCTATCAGCTTCCGCGTTTTCAGCTATTAGCTTCAGCGATTTCAGTTAGCAATTTCAGCGTTTTCAGCAATCGTCAGTAGCATCTTCAGCAGCCAAATTCAGCTTACAGCATTCACACTAGGATAATCGCAGGAAATGCTATATATCTAATTTGTAGTTAGTTTAACGCTAATGAAGTGTGCTTTACATCCAGTTTGCGCATGATCCGATTAGTTGACTAATCTAAAAAAATAATCGGTGATTAGTCAACTATTAAAATAATTGTTTGTGGCAGCATTAGTTTTTAACAAAAGTAGTGCCTTAGGTAGTAGTACCTAAGGCAGTGGAATAAGTATTATGCTTCCAATTTTATGCGAGTAGAACAGTCCACTAGTGGTTGAATACTTTTTACCTTATACTGTAAAATGAACAGAGTGCAAAGGTTTGGTGCACATAAACTTAACTCTTTAATACTGGAGATGTTGCTGGGAACGTTTAAACACCAGACGCCCTTTGACATCCTGGAACTCTTCGACTAGCTACACGTTCAACGTGAATCAGCTTATTCTGACACTTTTCTTTTATTCTGATTCCGGAAACACTTCACTGCTGTAAAGTTGCATGTAAGCAAAAGGCTGCTTTTCTTCATTTTTAGAACCTGCTGGAATTATGTTAATTGGGTAAACAGCTAAAAACTAGTCGAACAAATGTCAACACAGGTGTAAAACTCTAAAACACTATTGTGACACATGACTCTTTACCACACTAACAAAAGATAAAAAGTACATGTGTAAAGACAACATTTTTTTTAAATCAAAAACTGGCAACGCAGATTGGCGACATCAATCCCTCAAACATTATTTCTCAATTTGGCAGTCATCAGCTCTTCAAAAAAACTTTTTTTTTTGTTCCCATCAGGAACCAGCATCAAACTACAATTTGCTGTTTGAAACTGAAACATTTTCCTCTTATTATTGCAATCAGCTGTTGTTTCTGTTGAATCTTTGTCAGTTTTGTGACTTTGTTGCAGTATTTTAACCATAGTTTTTTTTTTTTTTCTGATGTAAGACAATGTATTTCTTTTGCATTAAACTAGATATAAATTTTTCAAATACTTTCATGGTTTCTGTCCCCTTTCATTTTCACCAAAGACAAGAATGTTGTGTAGTTTATTGTTTTGTGCTAAGAAAATGAAATAAATAACTGAAATGAATGAAAACCACAGACTCACGTGTTTTGTGGTTTGGTTCTACATTTTTAGCCTCATATGACATGCATCAGACCCCACACTACATAACATGGCAATCTGTGTGTTGGCCTTTATTGTACATTATTACCTCTGTAATAGACTAGCAACCCTCGTATAGCCCGCCTGTTGACTGACAGCAGCTGGGATGAAGTCCATCTTTTTCTGCAACCGTGGACGAAATGAAAAAATATTAAAAAATGTAGAGTTGATTTCAAATTTGTCAGACTTCTAGCAGCAGGTATTCACGGAGGCTTACAGTTTTACAGGGATTTCTTAGGATATCGATTTACCTCCTAATATGACCTTTGCAGAAATAAAATGAAGAAAGGACGCCCAGAAGTAGATCGAAGTAAATGAGATTAAACATTGTGATGCTGCATTATCATCAGACAATCAAACACAGGCTTTTTTTCTAAAGGGAAAAGAAAGGGGAAAAAAAAAAAAGAAGTGGCATGCATGTCATACAAAATCCAAACCCCCTGTGGTCACATAGCTTGGCTTCTCTTGGCAGGAGCCTCCGTAGCATAATTATACCCCAGTGAAGTGTGAAAGTCGATGCTTTTATATTCAGGAAGTCAATCATAATGTAACTAAACCGTTCCTGTTGGAGCATAAACATTTGGTCTCTAACTTTTCCTTTTCCCAGAGCTGCTTAGGTAATTGGAAAAGATTCAGAACAGTCTGACCCTGAAATGTGAGATTAATTATGATTTATTTTTTTCTTTATTGCCTGAACAGTATTTGGTTTGCTCTCGTTGCAAACGCCGAGGTCTTTTGATTGCATGGTATAATGTGTGACGTGTGTTGGACTCCTTCCTCCTCACACTAAATCAAATGTTCTGTAATGCAGGACAAAGTAATCATATGTGTGAATGATATCCTGTCAGATGGTTCTGCTGTTATTCTCCTCGTAGCATCTGAGCTAATGACAGAAACGCGCAGAGCCCATGGGAATGCTGAAAATAGGCCAAAGGGCAGACGTGGAAGTCGTATCATAAATTAGTCTTTCTCATTTTTTGTTTTTTTTAGACTGTTAATTAATCCCTTTAGGAAATGAAAAGACACATGTATAATACAGAAATGCACAGAGCAGATTCCATTATTCAAGGTCTCACAATATCAGACGGTGATCATGGTCCTTATTGGAGGAGATCTTGTTTTTTCAATCTGATATAAACGGATATGGAATGTCAGAAATACTAATGAGCTCCTCAAGTTACTGTTTAGAAACTCTTCAAAAAAAGGAGGCCTATTTTCTTGCAGTTTTGACACCCACAGAGTTTCATTAGCATTTCGGTTAAGACTCAAGGCTAGAAACCTGCGTTTTAACAAACCCACTCACTTCCACAAACTACTTTCCTGGTGACATGTTTTCTAAAGATGGAAGGTTGTTGTCTGAGCTTCAGGAAAACACACAAAAAAACATATAACTTTACAAACTTTTAAAAAATTATTTAATTATGGAATATTTCTGAATACATGGATGAAAAAAATTCTGCTTTATCTTATTTGAATAATGAGAAAAAAGAAAATAGGTTTTGTATGTTGCCCTTTACATGACATTGCATTGTTTTTCTATTAAAATTAAAAAAATTTTGACACAAATTAGTGTTTTTGTACACTCAGGTTACCATTTTGTGGAAATAAAGTAGTCTTTAGTGCAGATAAATTAGTATTTTTTGTGGACAAATAGCCTTTGTGTCCACAGTTTAGTATTTTGTGCACACAAATTGTTATTTTTCTTTGGCACTAATAACTGTAGTGTTTTGTGACAGCAAGTTAGCAATTTGTGGCTACAATTTATTATAGTTAATGCACAAATGTGTATAATTTAAGGAAAAATTTGTGTTTTGTGCACAGAATTTATTATTTGGTGTGCCCAATTTTGTCATTTAAAGGTACAAATGAGCATTTCCTGGCCTGCAAAATAAGTATTTCTGGCCTCAAATTTTTATTTTGTGGACATGAATGAATGATTTGCAAGTACTAATAAGCATTTTGTGAACCTGATTTAGTATTTTTATGGTACAACTTAGTATTTTGTGGACACAAACTAGTATTTTGTGCACACAAGTGAGTATGATGAAGGTACAGGTTAGCATTTTGTGGCTATGACTTAGTATTGTGCTTTTTGTGGGTATAGATTAGCATTAATTGCCTGTAAATCAGTATTTATTGTGCACAAATTAGCATTTTGTGGGTACAAATTAGCATTTGCCCAAAATGTTTTCTTTTTTTTTCTTTTTTGGGGAACAAATTAGTACAAATTATTGTTGGAATGAATTTGTACACAGAAAATACTAATTTGTGTGCACAAAATAGTAAATTGCTACCACTAAACACTAATGTGTAGCATATAATGCTAATTTGTGCCTTCAAAATGCTAACGCATGCTATTTTTTGACTATGAAACTAATTTGGGCTAACAAGATAGTCATTTGCAGCCAAAAAGGATTATTTTAGGGAACGATGTATTGTTTTCTCTTTCCATGTCCAGTGCTTTGTAGTTTTGCTAGTTTCTTTTGCAAAGCTGTAAATTTACAAACTGGACTGAATGTGTTTCTTTTTTACATGCAGGTCATGCTGTGAAGTTGTTAAAGCTCAGAGAGATGAGTCTGTTCAAACAATGACTGTTCGAGGAGGAAATGCATTGAGTGGGTTTGAATCCTTGCGGAGCTAAATGGAGGTTTTAACCAGGATCATTGCAGAACATGTTCTTGTAAAGTTTGTGCAGAAAGCTCCCTCATGGCTTCAGCTTATTGACCTTTCTCTCTGTTGTGAGAACTCGGTGCTTCAAAAAAATGGATTCGATCTCAGTTTGATTTAGTTTATTTATCTTGGAAGTCACTTAAAGAGGATTGATGTGGAGGTTGTTACTGCAGATAAAGTAGATGGTTTCCTCTTATTTACCGGGGTAAACAAAAGGATACTTCATTTATTAAATAAGCTGAAATGTAAAGTTCATGTATGCATTGGATTTCTTTTTTTCTTAAAGTTAAAACAACACAACTTTCAAGTCAGATTTCACAAGTTATGGCCCTGCCTTGACAACCGAATGTCCTCAGACTTTCCAAATGCAATGACAGCCAAACCTGTCTGTTTGTCAGAACATACTTACCGGTAATATTAAAGCTGAGGAAGTCCGTCATCAAGCAGTCTTCTTGCAAATGAAAATGAAAATAAAAATCTATCTTTTGAGCAAAAATGTATTTTTAAATGGCAATCTAAGCATATTTATTTCTGCTGAAAAGTTGAGGTATTTTACTTTGAAATGACTTTAACTTATGTTTGTCACCCAGTGGTTACCCGGCATACTGACTAGGCTGTTATTTTCAAATTGGGCTCAACAAGGAAGTTTACATTTTCTTGCTTTTGTCAAATCAACTTTATATGAAAATGTCTCCTTCAGTCACAGTTTAGGATTTATTTCAAGTCTAATACATGGAAATAAAAACTAGGTTAGTATCGGCAGTCTCTCCTCCCCTTTAGAAGAGCGCCGGTGACCTTCAGTTTGTGTACCAGGCTGCTTTCTTCCCTTTGTAAGCATGATTACATTTCTCACAACAAATATTCTCCTCCCCAATCAGGCTTTCAAGTGTCCTTAGCCCTGATAATTGTAGTCGGTTTTATTTATTTATTTTAGTAATGGAAAGGTTTCAGCGCTGATTGATGGTATAGTGTTGTTTTGAAGGCTGGTTGATTATTTTGGGGTGTTTAGACAAAGACATTTCTTTGGAGAGTTTAAAAAAATATATTTTCGAATACATTTATTATGACTTAGACATTTTTTATAAATTCCAAAGCAAAGAAATATATATTTCTGTTAAAGACAGACTCCAAAGAAAATAGGGTGTTTTTTACATGTTCTTGTAAGATTTTCTGATAATGTAGGACATAAAGAAAATATGGTTTAAAACTGAATTTCTTTTGCTCAAATTGTGAAAAGGGCTGGGCTTGCTCCATACCAACAGTCCTGCCCACAACTTAGAGGTGAATATCTAACTACTCCCTCTCTGGAGAAACTAGAAAAAGACAGAGTGTTTGATTTTGACTAAAAAAAAAAACCTACATAATCATAAATTAAAATTCACTGGGAGCATTTTGACAATAGATGAAAAGATGAATTGAGTGGGTCTTTAAGTATTGCAACAATGAGGCAATTATTGGGGAAAATATTCCCAATAATTGATCTTAACTTATGGGACCATAGTGATCAGTTCTGAATGAAAGAGTGCATAAGGAGTGCAAAAAAAGGGAAGCTGTAGTTCTTATTTATTTAATTATTGATGGAGATTACAATGAAAGAAACAAAAAAAAAAAGAAAAAGAAACCTCAAACACATTTTTGCGATATTTTGTAAAATTAAGAGTATTAAAAAAGTTTATTTGTTCAATGAAACCCTAGAAATTTTGATTTATTGGTTTACTTTATTGATATTTATGGATTTTTGATGACCTGAAACTCTGTTAGTAAAGTGTAAATAATTTGAAGTAAAGAATCGGATAATTCAAATTTATGTAAAAAAAAAAAAAAGAAAGCTGAGCAGGGGTGAGAATATTTAAGTTTGTTTCCTCTCACCCATTTTCAAGCAATGAATATAATTCCTTTTGTCAAACTTAATTTTTAATAGTCTCATGTGTTCTGTACTAGAGTTCATGTGTTTGTTTATGACTAAGAGTAACAATTTAATTATTTGCAAGTGTATATGAATGTATATTTCTTTCAATTTAACAATTATTCTGAATTTGATAAATTAAATGTACATTTCTGTTGTTTGTGTTCTTTAATCTTATTTTTGTTTTGATTGACGTCTAACTCCAAATTAAATTTAAAGAAAAAAAATGAGAATAAATTACTGAAAAGGAAGTAATTAAAGGAAAAAAACTATCAAATCATTTAGCAGGAGAGAGATGAATACATTGAGTCTTTTGAGTCTATTAAATGGGATTCTTTTCTACATTTCTCAAAAATCCATTAACCGAAATGTAAATAACTGGTTCAAAGTCTGGATTTCTGTGAACATAGTGGTCAGACCAAAGATGTGTAGTTTAGAAACACATTAGCTCTAAACCTTTGTCACTTTGCCTGAAGAGGTTTCTAAATGTGTCGTTTTGTGTGGATCAGCTGCACTGTTCAACATGTAGCTTACAACAAAACCTCTTAAAAAACATGTTGTGATTTCATCATTTTTAGTTCATTTACATTTCTGCCTTTGACCGGAGCAGACGGGGAACTCCAGGTCTCAGGGGTTGGTGCGTCTGCATGCTGCTCTACTTCCAGCTGATTACCTGGATCAGGTGTGTCCAGCCAATCAGATCACAGCAGACACAAGCAGTAATGTGGCTCTCAGTCCCTATAGAACAGAGGAACAATTTAATGCTTTATCTCTTCTTTTTGTCATTAATATTTATTCTTTTGTTGACTTAATATGTATTTTTTAAAATTTTTCCTGACATTTTTTTTTGAGTCAAAACCACTTAAAAGGTTAGTTGGAAATGACACGTTTGCAGATCACATCAGAACTCCACCAATATATTCAATATTCTATTTTGCAGAGAAGTGATAATTTACTTAAGCTCCTTTTTTCCTGCGCTCTTTAGCATAGTAAGCCATTAATATAAGATCGCCTGGACTTTCACTTTACATATCAGTATTTTATTTGAATCTATTCATTTCCTGTATTAAAAAATGTTATTAATGTAATTTTTTTTTCTCATGGCTCCATATCCTATCTCCTGTTTGTCACAATTACATTTTTCTATGAAGGTTCAAACTTTTGAGAGTTTAAACATGAGAGAAAAGTGTGAAAATGTCTGAGAAAGAGTTTCAAGTGCGTAACAAGGGGTTTTTACAACCTTAAATCATCTGCAATCTTACTTGGCAAATGCAAACTATTGTGAGTTGTTTTACAAACTCCTGCGATAAATAAAAAAGGAGACGCTGCCACAAAAAAAGAAAAGAAAAAAAAACAACTCCTGAATAGAAAAAAAAAACCATTTGTAGGTTTCCGTCGCGAGTGCCGGTTCGTTGAAGTGAAACAAAACTGCTGGCGAATGATCATAAATGACATGCTAACAAAGCAAATCGAATCTTTTTGCCCTGAAGAGGTTCATTGCAAACCAATAATGATGAGAATAAGCCTTCAATCTGATTCCTTAACTGATTCAATAGAAAACGTGCATTTTGAGCCGAGAATACATTGATGAACATAATACTTCACTATAAATGACTTTAGTATGTATAACATTGAAGAAAAAAGCCCACACAGTCAGTCTGTTGAAGGTTTGTTCTGTAATGTATTCATTTCTAAGGTTTGAGCTCTCCGCTGCTCTTCCGGATTTCTGCATCTTGATTGAAAGAAGTGATAGTTGTAATAAATGCAGTAATTTGTGGCCATTTAATAGAATAGCCATAATTGAATAGCCATTTAAAGACAAATTGCTGGAGCTGTCTTCACCTAAAATGATGGAATATGCCCCTCTGATGGAGCTTAACTGTTCAATAAAAAAATACATTTTTAGACAAAACAAAAAAAAAGTGAACCAAAATACAGCATCTATAAATATATAGAAATGCAAACTCAGCAAAATAAATAAATAAATAAAATCATTCTTGCACATCTACCTAGAGATTAGTCCTGACTGTTGACTCAGATTATTTTCTTTCTAGGCCGTATTTATTAAAACGGCATTGTTGCCCTCTGCTTTAATAGATTATCGACATGTTTTTTCCGAGCCATCAATGTTTATCTTCCAGCTGACACAACCGCGCAGCAAATTTAATGGACCTCGAAGAAAGAGTGCAGACAAAAAAAAAAAAAAAAACAGATCAAGGGTTTGGCCTTTAATCGTCTGCTTTAAATCTCAGCCTGACTTCTGTATGTGGAGACGTCTAAAGAATAAAGATAGAAGTGCTCAGCTTGACACAAGTAGTAATTGTGACACCTGCTGAAACGACATCGCTCTTTTTGCTTAAAGACCTTCGGAAAAACAAGATTTTGGCCCCATAAAGCCGTGTTACTAAATACATGTCTGACAGCATGAATCTGATACAATGTGCAGCAGTTGCATGCACCTGGGCACATGGAGGGTCATGGACAGGAGCGTCTGCATCTTAAATGGAGCATAGGTGTGTCTTCCATTTCCCTAGAGCAGGAGTCTGCAACCTTCAGCTCTTAAATCCAGAAGGAGCCACAATCTCTCCTTTCAGAAAAATATGACGCCACTTGATTTTTGTACCACTGTAGCTATTATGATAAACTTACTTTTTTGGGTATAACTTAAGCATAAATATAAAGAAAAATATGGCAGTTTTTAAAAAAATATGAGAAATAGTTTAACATTTGTTGGAGATTTGCATGACATCCTTTCAAAATAAAAGACAATTTGTATAATATTTGATTATCTTAATGCAGAAAATGTAGGTAGTGTCAAGTCAGCAGTAAAACACATTTTATTTTACCATTATTGGTGGATCTCGGCCAGAAATTCACACATCAGAACTGTGTAAAGTGTAAGTGGTTGTAGATTTACCTTTGTTTGTTTGTTTTTTACATTTATTGCGCATAAAAGGAGCAAAATATATGTTGTCTTCATTCTGCTCCCTTTCATTTCCTCAGAAAAAGGTGCCTTGTGTTGCTTTAATGTATTACGTTTATGTTTTTTTCTGTGGAAATGAATAAAAACATGATTTAAAAAAAGCACTTAGTGACCCATACTGCATTTTTTAGACATATAAAATACTCTAATTTTTCAAGCCTTGTAATCTGATGTGCCTTAAGTATGAATTCTTGCAGTACGCTAATCTCCAACTGATTTTTGGAGGTAAAAGGCTCTGAAAAATCTGCCAAAATGTTTTAGTGCGACTTTGATAAGGCTGCATCGCTATTTTAATTTAAAATAGAAAATCATTTACATTTTTCTCTAACCGTGAGAGCCGTGAGGGGTCAAAGAGCCACATGAGGCTCCGGAGCCACAAGTTGCAGACCCCAGCCCTGGAAGCTTGTATGGCCACCTCAAGGGAGGTGTTGTAAGTGTATTGTGAAATATTTTTACAGCTAAGGGAAGTGACACATACTTATGACACGTGGGTGCTGATCCAGATGTTGGTAAACTGTGCATACTGGCTTCTTATTGACAGTGCGTAAATGCTGCATGCTCAGGGTGTGCAGGTGATGCATATGTGATGTTATGTAAATATAAATACACCCACACAAACTACACTCTTGCTGTCTAATTTCCTGTTTTCTAACAATCAGGCTGTATGCAGGGATTGCATACTAATCACTTGAACAGCACTTACAGACATACTGTGCAGCCCGCAGGATTTTGGGGGTTAAAAAATCTCCCCTACTTCACTCTTATCAATCCTTACTTGTCATATAAGTGTTTACTATGACCTTTTGTCTGCTGTATGCCCATTGAATAAACGTGCATGAACATTTACTCTGTAAAGGGTGTTGGGACTTGAGCTACGTTCACACACCGCCCTCAACAACACGTGTTCAAGCAGCCCTAGATTTTAACAGCAATTTGAACACTGTGCTCACTACTTTCTTTTTTTTAACGGTAAGCATGTTGGTTTTTTGCAAAGACTTCTGGAAAGTAAGTGCATTCAATTTTGGGATTAGTGGATTTGGATGGCTCTAGAAAATCTCGAACGCACTATTTAGTGCGTTATATGGTGAGTTAGGGGGCAATTTGGACATGGCTGAAGTCTTTCAAATATTGGAATAGAGCTGTGAAAGAAAAAGCCAGAAGCACCATTCACAAGATTTAGATTCTCAAGAAGAAACATTTTAAAAAAGAAGAAGAATGACCTCCCTGCTTGTCCAGTCTGAACACCACGGGCTAAACGCTTGTTAGGAACCAGTGTCAAATGCCTGGTGTGTACATAGTTTAATGTCCCCTCTGATGAAAATCACGTTTTATTTTTTAGTTTTTAACATGTATGTGTGGCATTTTTCTTATGAAAGAGAACAAATGTAAAACGAGATCTTTTTGTTTTTGCATTTCTCTTTTTAAATTATGGTCAATCAAACTGTTGCAGACAGACTGTTTGAATTAACGTCACAACAGCTCTGCTGCACATGCACTAAACTCCTCATCTGGTCCGGCTAGTGTGTCGAGTTCAGCTGCTGGAGAAGAGAAGATGGCATCTCTCCATTGACTGCAGTCAAATGAGCCGGTGTTCACATTTTCGTGGTCAAATCAGCCGTCACTGGATTTTTTATGTGAGTTTCATACAATACTTATGGTAGCAGGGATGGAACGCTGGAAAATCTCAAATCAAATCAAACTTTATTTATAAAAAAGCGCTTCTCATGCTTTGCGCAGCTCGAAGCGCTTTACATTAAAAACAAAAACATATACAATAAAAGCCAACCCCCCCACCCAATAAAAGCCAACACTCCACCCTCTATCAACACATACAACCCATCCCACACACAATGAATACAATGAAAAATGACATAAACGAAAATTGTAAAAACAGACATAAGGCTTGGCTCTGCTGTGAGGAAACTGTATTGGGGATTCTATCATACCAGGAGCCAGCTCGGTCAAAGGAACATCGCCACGGCACCCACCCAAACCGGGACAGCAACGGAGTCCACTCCACAGCTGTGAGGCTGCAGTGCAGGACTCCAGCCGCCCCAACAAGGGCGAGAACCACGGCAACGACCCCAGACCAAGCCAGCAAGCCCTGATATGATAGATCCCCGCAGGAAACACTGGGGTTAAAAATAATAGTAAAATGCTAAAATGTAAAATACGTAAAATATAAAATCAATAACATATTAAAACTAATATAATAAATAAGGACATAAAATTAACTAAAAGCAGAATTAAAAAGGTGGGTCTTGAGCCTCTTCTTAAAAACGTCTACGGTCTCTGCGGCCCTGAGGTTCTCCGGCAGGCTGTTCCACAAGCGAGGACCGTAATGATGAAACGAGGCCTCACCATATGTTTTGGTCCTCACCTTAGGAACAACTAACAGGCCGGTGCCGGAAGACCTCAGGGTCCGCGAGGGTTCATACTTTAAAAGAAGATCATTGAGATAAGAAGGCCCAAGACCATAAAAACATTTATAAACCATTAAAAGAATTTTAAAATCAATCCTGAAACGCACAGGGAGCCAATGCAGCGATTTTAAAACTGGTGTAATATGCTCCCGCCCCCTGGTCCTCGTCAGAACTCGTGCCGCTGAGTTCTGTAATAATTGTAAATTTAAAAGAGACTTTTGAGGTAAACCAGAGAGCAGAGCATTACAATAATCTAAACGACTAAAAATAAAAGCATGCATCAGCACCTCTGTGCTGGAGAGAGAGAGGAATGGGCGGACTCTGGCAATGTTTTTAAGATGATAAAATCCTGTCTTAACGACATTTTTAATGTGAGGGATAAAATTCAGCTCAGAGTCTAAAAGAACGCCCAGGTTTCTCACACAGTGAGAAGGTTTAAAATTCTGAAGATGAGGTAAAATCCTCTCTCTCTTGCCATCAGGACCGATGATTAAAACTTCTGTTTTGTCCTGGTTGAGCTTAAGGAAGTTCTCTGCCATCCATGACTTTATGTCTAAAATACAATTTAAAAGGGTGTTTATAGGTTCAAGGTCATCAGGAGACACAGCGAGACTCCACTGAATTTCTTGATGTGACCACGGAAATGCAAACACCGGCTTATTTGACTGCATCTGTAAAGGATTGTAAATCAATGAAAGTCCGGTCATAAAATCTCTTCACTTTTCGTCTGCGCGGACATCCAGCTCAAAACGATACTGCTGGACAGTTTTATGTAGCAGTTGTGAAGATTTACGCTAGCAAGACACAAAGCTATCATAACCGGACAGGGAGGGATCAGGGGCGGGGCTACTCAGTTTAGCTTCAAAAGCCACGCCCCCTCTGAGGAGATTTTTGAAACAGCGGCTTCATAATAAAACACACTGTTTTTTTAAATGGAAAAATTGTCACGGAGGTCAGGTTTAAGATCAGACAACTTGCATCCCTTTTTTTATATCCTTTTCTTTTTGCAGATGAATTAGAAGCTGTTTCAGTATTGATTTATTTACATTATTACCCTTATGACATTCATCTCAGATTTCCCTAATCAAACTACAATTTAGCTTATAAGAATTTTATACCATTATAACATCTTGTTTCCTTAAGGAATACATAGATGTTGTTTTTTCCTTGCAGTCCTTCCCTCTGATCACTGTGAAAGACCCTTTTTGAGCTCGGCAGCCTTCTTTTTAGTTTGTGAAGATAACGCGGTGCTGTCCAAACATTGATCAAAGGTAGGTTTTCCTGTGTTTTACACAAAACTTTGACCTTACAAGCTGGAATGAAAAAAAAATCAAAGCTGAGCAAAGCAAGAAACATTTTTTTTTTCAATCTTGTTGCAGTTTTTTTTTTCTTTTTTTTTGACACCATGCAAGGTCTTCCTAAAAAAAAAAACACTGCATGCTCAGGCTATCCAATTTAAAATTTAGTTTGACCAGATTTTCAAAAATAAAAACTCTGCTGGGATACAAATCTTTACATGCAGCCTAGAGTCAGTCAAATCCCACTGATAGAAGAGTCGAAGTTATGCTAACAGTCAGCTACCTTAGTATAAACTGAATAGTTTATCACCCAAGTTTAAATCAGTTTTTTAAAAGTCTTTTGAAAACCGCATAGCTTTAATTGGATTTTTAGCATTGAAATATCCATGACAGCTAAGCGTTGCATAAAAAAATACAGATGCTTCTAAGTGCTGTCATGAATTGAGATGGAAATATCTCCTCACAGGCCACTTTGTCAGGTACACCTGTCCAACTGCACACAAATTTTTAAAACGTTGAAGTTGACTGATGGACTAGTCAATAAAAGTGTGCCACATTTATTTTGAAAGGTTCAAAAATGATATTTGTTTCTCTTTGTGTGTAAATTCCTTCAATAAATGGACCATGTTGTTTTTTTTGCTTATTTTTTTATGATTAAGCTAGAGTGGAAAAATACTGGGTACACCAGTATACCCGATGTGCTGTATTCATGGACTAAACATGTGGAAAAATTACAACTTACAACACATCTGCATTTTTTCTACAATGCTCTAACCCTCTCAAAGTTGCGTCTGGGCCACGTGTGTCCTTCTGGCCATTCAAATGGCCCCACTGAATGCAATGGCTGTTATAAAACGCTCGATCTTTCTGTTGTTCTGCAACACTTTTTTTTCCTCAAAGCTAATTTACTTGAACTTCAGTGGATTATCTCATTTAAAAGTATAAATGAGATGCAACTCTGTGAGGAGGGCCCATTTAATGTAGCCCTGGTGGAAATTTTGACCCTGGTGCTTTTATTTAAAATCAAACTTTCATAAAGCCCTACATCAACTGTCTGCACTAAAGGAAGGCTTTCAAGGTAACCATTAATAAATCAATTTGTAAAAAAACACTAATGACTCTGATGTTGTGACCTCTTAGATTTTTATCTTATTGTTCTTTAGCTCCAAATGTTTGGTTTCAATCTACATTTGGCATACATCAAAGTGCATAAAATGCATAATTTAGGTATTGTCTTTTCTGCCCTCCTCTGGCCTTGCCCCCACTCTGAATACCTCCTTTTCACTAAAGGCAGTTCAACTCCTTTTCTCAACATTCAAATATTTCAATGTTTTTTTTTCTTTTAGATCTTTAATCATTTGGGCTAATCCGAGTAATTCTGGCAAATAAAATAACTCACCAATTATGATAAAACTGTCACACTCAGTCATGTTATATTCCTTCTCTTTACAAGAAGATATTCAAGGTGATACCCATACATAACAGCACTTTTTAAGGTGATATCTCTATACAGTAGGAATATGATCATAGTTTGTAATAAATCCATTATCTGCTCGGTAAGAAGCCTATTGAATGTGAAGAGAGCATTTGGAAAGATGAGGCCTTTTTGAGTGAAGTGGTAAATGAATTAAGTTTTTATTTAATTTTTTTTTTTTTACCACACTTATCTTGACCAAAATATATAAATATAGATGTTTATCTGCAGTGTGACATCAGCTTCGACTGCTGACTATGTCTCATTTGTGTGTGTGTGTGTTCATAGCTGGGTATCAACTGACAGTTGTGTATCTTTTCAAGGACATCAGTAAAAATTTTTTTTATGTTAAGAGAACTTGAACAGTAGAGACGGACAAAAAAGTCCATGCGATGCAGGAAGATTTATTTTAGAATAAACCATTTGTTGTGTTTTTTCAATTGAATAGAAAAAGGAGTTTTCTCAAGATGATGTACAATTATAGGAATCTTTATTACAGACTAATCAACCAATCTGTGTTATTTCATTTTAGAACAATATTAGTTAACATTTTCTTTGGTTTTACTCGTGACTTTAACTTGAAACATCATAGTAGTTTAAAAATGTTCTGATTAAAAGACATGAGGGACACACTTCTTTAGATAGAGACTTCAAGTCATCTTAATGCCGTTTCAGTTTTTTTTCTCTGTAAGCTTTTAACATTTTGAACAAGTATTCTTGCAAGAATTGGTTTTGATTCTTTTTTTTTGTGACTGTGTCAATTGATCATCATCAGCAAGTTTTAATTAAAGGTGCTAAAATTCTGAAAACTTGTGGAATTTCCGCTTCCGGTTAATGATGTCAGGGCGCCATCTTGTCTGCCAGGTCCCCTTCAACATGTTGTTGTTTTCTCCACCACATAAGGGAACGGTCAGAGATGACTCAGCTTTTACCGTCTAACTCGTTGCTTTTAAACTGTTTAGGTTTTTACATGTAATGTCTCAATGCAAATTCCACACAATTATAATAATGATCAAAACACCTGGGAGGTATGACTAAGAATTATGAAGAAAAACAAACAGCCCTCAGCAAAATTGGTACACTTGAAGTCTATTTTATACTTTTGTTTAAGTATATCAAGTAATCTCTGAGCATGTACGTGTATAGGAAGTATTCTAATTGAATACTGTATTGTGGTGCAGATGTAGAGCAGCTGACCTCTGATTGGAAGACGACAGGTTTTGATTCCTCCCTTGCCTGCCCATGTGCCAAAGTGTCCTTGGGCAAGGCATTGAACCCCACCTTGCTCCTGATGGTAGTACATTGTCCCCAGTGTTAGTTTTCTAAATCTGTGTGCGAACGTGTGTGCAGATGGGTGAATGGGATTGTGACTTCATGCACTTCCTCTGATTAAATTGGAACCTTTTAAGTTTACAATATATAGAAAGTATATTAAGATTAAACTTCAAGTACTATATCACTTTTAGTAAGTATGAAGTATTCACCCCTAATTCACAGGGGTTAGGGACCGAAGACATCGCGAATTCGCCAAATCTGCAAATATGGAGAACAAACCCCTTCCCCCTCTCAAGGCTGAAGAATGTCTGTTACTGATCCATACTCATCAAAAACAATTCTGGTCATGCTTTGTAAAACATTTATTAAAGAAAATTAAGATATTCCTCAACATGAATTGTTTTTTTTTATTTATTCAGAACAGTTACGTTTCATTACGCAGATGACAAGTGTCACTGTAGCTGTGTTTCCATTATACACACGTGCAAAATGTACTAACACAGTAGAAACAGTTTTGCAATGACACAGTTTCCATTAAATCATAATTATGCTAAAAAACACAAACTTATGCGATAAGTCATTAAATCACGGCGATGGATGAGAACAAGTATTTTTTTTTAGCTGATTCACTAAAAGGGAGCATTTGGATGCAGTGTGGTGCAGCGCAGCTTGTCCATTGACAGTCTCACATGCAAGTGAGAAACCTATTCAGCTGTTTTTAAAAGAAAAAACAAAACATTCAAACAAGTAAGTAGCTCAACCCTTTTTTCTGTTTGAAACCACGACAAAAGCCATTCAATTGTGTCACGGCACTTGCGCTCCTTCTCGAAGGAGACTTCTACATCTTACTCAGGCTGCAAACCGCAAAAGCGCGGCTACAGATGAAGCTAAGATGAAATCTTGGTTATTGATTTTACAGAGGAGCTGTACAATTCCGTATGATACGTAACTTATTAGCTGTGAAGCTGTGGGACTTCTCCTGGCACCCGCTGTGCTGCACTCTAGTCAGCCACTTCATACCAAGAAGCGGATTGCAGTTTTGCAAAAAATGTCTATTTCGTTATTTCCCAAAACCTTCCTCATTTAAAAAGATTAAAAAAGATTTTTTTTTTTAGATAAATGTGGGTTTTTTCAAAATTGTGGTGTTTCCATTAAGAAAATTTATTATCAAAAATCCAAATTTGCTAAATTTTTGAGTTCATGGGAATGCATCTGTATCTCTGTGCCTTAAAACTAAGAGTGCATTCTTCCTCATTCATCAAATAAGAATAAAGGGGTATCTACTTCCAAAAGAGGCCCATTTCGTTCGTAATAGACACCTGCTCCAGATGATAATTATACTGTACGATTACTTTCTTCAGCAAATCAGGATTATTTTTGGCTGTCTCTGAGTCAGCTGATGCTGTTTCTCCATGCAGGGGCAGGGAGAGAGGTGGGGGGTAGTCGACGGGCCGGCGTGCTCTTCGAGTGGAGATTCACCTCAGCACCGCAGAACATCCTTTGGACACATACGTTTTCGTGACAAAGTGGAAGAATCATGTGACTGAAAAAAATATTAGCGAATACATGAAACCGCAAATAAAGAAACTCAAATACGTGGGGGAAAACTTTATTTGTAGTACACTTAGAGTACTTTTTTCTAAAGAAGAGTTGAAAACTACTGATTTCCCTCTTTGTGACTTCTTGAGTTTTATTGAATTGAACACTTGTTGCTTATACATTAAGACAATTTTTCACACAAATATGGCAGAATAGATTAATTTGTCAAAGTTTTGCCAACTCGAGTTATTTTGCTTGTTTGTTTTGCACAAGTAGTAGTTGCATCCATGAAATGCCATGTCATATGTAACAACACTAAGCTGCTAATTCATTTTACATCCGGTCAGAAACACAAGCCTGACATTTATTCTTTCTTTGAGGAGAAATATCAAAGTTCACTTTTCCAAGTATTTCTCCTTTTAAATCGCTATCAATCAAACTGTTGCAGACAGACTCTGTTTGAATTAGCGCCACAAAAACTCTGCTGCACATGCACTAAACTCCTCATCTGGTCCGGCTAGCGCAGCTGGACGGAGGCGGAGCTTCTGTGCCCATCAGGACAAGAAATCACTAATGTTTGGAAAAATTCTCTAGTGCTTTAATTTGAGAGAAGATAAAATCTTGTTATAGACATTTAGGGATCAAAGGAAAATAACTTTGGAATATTAAGGTGACACAGCCATACAGGTTGTTTCTTGTCTCACATTTTAACTGTATGTGATCCACATACAGTATCTAAAGTGTCTCAAATATGTTGTTTATGATTTCCTAATAATTAAAACACTTTTTTTGTTGTAACAATTGAGCTTGGATTAGCATGTGCCCCATTTTCAGGATTCCCTTTTTCAGTATTCTGACTACAAAAAGGGTTTAATTTTAGGCTGTGTTTAGAGCGAAGGCATTTTTAATGTCAGTCAGGCTTCATAAACCTACTTAATACTGCTGTTTTAAGTTGATTAAATTTGTATTTTCTGCATAAATTCAATATGTTAAATTTGCAAGTAATACATTTTCTATTTGTCGAAATCGTTCAGTCAGCGTGTTATGTATGTCATCAAAAAAAAAAAAGAGAAAAGGATTTATAGGAAATAAATTTGATTTAGTTGTACAGAGGAGTAATTCCGGCTTTGCTGCTCTTGTATCAACAGTGCAAGAGGTGCTAGAAGCCTGGCTGTTTCTGTTGTGTTAGCGCTTCACAGGGAAGCTGTCCTCTGGTCTGAACTGAAGTTCACATGAGGGTAGCACTTCATTTGCAGTGAACGAGCAACGCACCTCACACGGGAGCGGGTGATAAGAATGGCTCTCAGCTGAAGTTCCTGCCAGAGGAAAAATGTTATCCTGGAACCTTTCTTTTTCTTTAATTATGCCAAGTCAAATAAATCCTGCCCCGCTTCATTTCTTTGAACTCTAAAAGGTGTGCTCTACCCACTCCTGCTGTGGCCCAATTGGAATATTTTGTTAGAATTACCATGAGCAGTTCAGGTAGATGCAGTTTATTTCGGTTTTTACATGATTCAGTTAGTAGTTTTTAAAGACTCAATCTGATGAGGATGGTGTTTTCGGTGTTTTTAACATGTTCTTGTGGCATTTTTTGATGATGGAGGACATTCATAAAGAAAATGGCATTTCTGAGCATGTTTTTGTTGAAATAATTGTGAATCAGGAGCCGACAAAAACGCCATTTAAAAATAACCTATTTGGGACATAGAAACTAACTGGGCATCCACTTGTAGAAGACTAGATTCATGTCTTTGTTTCCCTCATCTGAGCTGACATCTGGCTCTAAAATGTACAGCTAATCAATGAGTTAAATTGCTAGAGATGCTATGCTAGCCTGCTACCGTTGTCCAACATACTTAAACCGTGACACCATGTTAGACATGTCTGTAAACAATGAGACACACTTAGCAGATACTTTAAAATGTGCATAAAATGTTAAATTTTGTTCAGATTTTAAAAAGTCAAAACTATGATCACAAAAATAAGACCCAGGCTGCGGTATTAATGTTTTTGTACAATGTGCAACAGATAAATAACATTTCAAACTTTCATACCGTTGCAGGGTTGTGATTTTATTCAAATTTACACAAAGGCTAAGATTTACACAAACTGTTAGACTCCTCGGTCCATCTTTATAAGCGGGTCAAGTGTGGAGACGACATCACCGCTTGCAGCTGTTGTATATGTGTCCCTGCTCAGGGGGGAAGCGATACGGTTGGAGTGGAGTTGGAACGGTGCACCGCTGTTGACAGTTGCGCCAGTCTGGGGGACCCTCCGCATGGGAAAGAGGTCACAATGTTGGTGTGCGCCGTTCACCCTCTTGTGGTATCAAGGGTATGTTGACGTTGGGAGTAGGATGATCTCGAACTGAATAGATCAGAGGTGTCCAAAGGCAGGCCTCGAAGGCTGGCCTCCTGCTGGTCTCCCAGAACCCCTGCCTTACCAGGGGTGTTTGGTCAGTAAGGAGCTTCAATGCAAAGTTGGTCGGAAAACATGTTAGAGACTGACCCTTGAGGACTGGATTTGGACACCACTAAACTAGACCTTGTTTTTTTTTTAATTATTTTTCACTGGCGTCCATGGCTGACCTGAAATCTTGTCAACATGTCAATGCAAGGGTGGGGTCATCTGGACCCCATGAGATGGCAAAAGAATTGAAACTCACAGTGGCTGGGGCTTATCAGGCCACACTGCTCAGGGTCGGATGCAGAAGTGGATCCCACCCAACCTGTATCAGAAAGACTCAGGCACCTGCCCAAAACCAGATGGGCGACTTTTCTCCACATCCTGTCTCCCATCTGCCCACCTTAGCTGTAACATTCTAGCCTATATATAACTCTTTGGCTCCAATATTGTAGGCCATTTTTCTTGAACTGAGAATGTTAGGTTGGGGGTGTGAGGGGCTGTAAGCTTGCAGAGGTGCGTGTAAACAGTAGGGTGACAGGAATGGGGCCAGGATTACTCCACACCAATAGTCCCACCCACAAATCAGAGGTAAATGTTCAATGAATTCCTGCCCCCTCTACAAAAACTATGTCCTAGACCAGGGGTCGGCAACCTGCGGCTCCGGAGCCGCATGCGGCTCTTTAGGCGCTGCCTTGTGGCTCCCTGGCACTATTTCCAAAATGTTGGAAAATGGAAAAAGATGGAGGAGGGAAACATGTTTTTGGTTTTAATCATTGTTTTAACCCCGAACAAACATTGACAGATTGACAGGATTCAGGTCTGCCGAGCGTTTCTGCATGGTGCGTTCACTGACCTCTGGACACCGGCAGCAAAACAAAGCAATTTATCATAGAAAACATTGAACCCCAGAACTGATCCTTATAAAATCAAGGGATTAAAAAGTCTCGCCATTTTTTTTCCTGAAAAACTGCTTTTTCTGAGGATTGTATAAAAATGTCAAAAGCATAGTAGCGGACTGAGTTAATGTCTGGAGTTCATTGAACACAACATGCGCAAGTGATCTGTCAATCAGCTGTTCAGAGGTTTGGGGTAAATAAAGGGGGGAGGGCTGGTGCATGAGACGGAATGAAGGCGTTCGAGGTATCCCCACTAATAAAATGATTAGTGAATACAACTTTTGTGGAGTGTTCTGCTGCTGTTTTTCTGGTTAACCACCAAATAAAGAGACTTAAAACAGATGAAGTTTCGGCGTCTCCGTGAGGGAAAGAGAGAGCGGAACGCTTCATTTTTCATTATTGATTATCTCGTTATCACGAGAAAACGATTAAAAAAAAGTAGGGCAGGGCGCTTTCAGCGTTCGTAATTTCTGATTTTTGTCAGTATATATTTGGAATGACACTTAAGCCATTGGCTGTAGCTAGTCCGCTCCTGCAACGCAACAGAGCTGTGACTCTAGCGGTGTAAGCCCGGGGTTAGGGATATTATTGTGTTTTGTTGCTCAGAAACGAGGATAGCTGCGCTGATTTGGTGTCAAAAGAGAGAGAGAGAGAGAGAGAGGATACTGCTGCGTTTTACCCATGCACTGACTTGTTTGGCATTTGCACAGAAATCAAACTTAAACATTATTAATGTGATTTTATACACTTTACCTCTTCAAAAGGCTGCTGTTTTATTTTTATTAATCTATGCTGCATTTTATTGCACTCTGTTGCCCAGATAAGGGGCACGTTATGCACGTTCCATTGTTGTTTTTACGAATCCTCAAAATAAAAATGACATCAGAAATCGGATTTCTTTATTGAATTCCTTTAATTTCATCAAAACAATGAAACAAACTGTAATTCATTAATATTGTAATGAAGTTAAACTTCATCCTACAACAGTGTAGTCACGTGGTGATTCATTCTCCACAGGATTAAATAAACATTCAATCATGAAGGTTCATCATGTATTTGTAACATACTTAGTCATTTCGATAGAAGGCTAATATAGATAATATAGATACATAAAACATGTGTTGCCTTCATTATAAGACTTTTAATTTTTTGCGGCTCCAGACAGATTTGATTTTGGTTTTTTTGGTCCAATATGGCTCTTTCAACATTTTGGGTTGCCGACCCCTGTCCTAGACTGAACATGTTTTTCGGTTTTTGTCTAAAAATTGTTAATTATAATTATAAAACACGTGAAACCCCTTAGCAGTGGGTCAAAAGATGATCAGAGTGGGACTTTAAAGTGAAGTGTACAAGCATATACGTGTATGTACATTTGTTTAAAGTGTACGGGTGTTTACATATATATGGATTCTTTTTCATGTGTGTATGCTGTGTTTCTTTTTTTTTGTGACTTTTTCCTTTGTTGAGACAAAGTGAGTTAATTGGCTTGAGTAGCATTATCTAAATTAGCTAAGAGGGTGGGGATTAAATAATTGTTTTTTAACTTCCTCCCACCCCTTTTTGAACACTGTATCATGTGTGTACTTGTTCTTTTTGGTTACTCTTTTGTTTCCTGTTTGACTGTTTTAAATAGTGTTCAAAATAAACTGAAAACTGAAGGATGTGAGTGCAAGAAACAATGTCTCTGCATTTGTTTTTACTCGCGTGAACAAAAAAACAGTGACATCTCAACACACTGTAAATTAGACAGTTTTTTTTGGTTTCGGTTCACACAGGTTTCAAGTGTAATCAACAACAGTCCCAACAGTTTCACCTCCTCATGACTTTCTTAGCGTTTTCTAATGGGTTGTTGTTTGCAGATCATTTTTAGAGCGGTCTGCGTCTCCAGCTCTGTGACAACCTTTGAACCGGCAGCTTTTGGGGTCTAAACTGTTTTCAGCTTTCTTAGGATGAACTTCAATTTTCGGTGGGATTGCTGAACCTAAGGAGTGAAAGCTTAGAGGATGACACAAGAAATTACACATTTAATGGGGGCCTGCGATGTTGTGATGGGGGCTCAGGCAGCAGGGGGTGTTCATCATGCACACTCTTTCACCACTGACTGACTGTAAGCTATAGAGGTTGGAGCTTTTGTCCGAATAAGTAACACAAATATAAGTTGCACGGTGGTGTAGTGGTTAGCACTCATGTCTCACAGCAAGAAGGTTCTGGCTCAAGTCCCAGCTGGGGGATCTGAAACAGAAACACCAACTGGGGACCTTTCTGTGTGGAGTTTACATGTTCTCCCTGTGCATGTGTGGGTTTTCACCGGGGACTCTTCCAAATACATGCTTCATAGGTTAACCAGATACTAGGGATGTGAATCTTACAACAACTCACGATTCAATTCTGATTCTTGGGGTGTCGATTCGATTCTCGAATAAAACAATGAATTATATGCTGTTTAGTGGAGGATTCATGAACATCTCTAAGAAAATATTTTACTGTTAAATGCAGTTTAAGAGCATTAGTTGGCACTATTTTCTAAAAATGGCATAAACTGACATTTATGAATTGATTTGTTTATTTCAACCATTAAAATAATGGAATAATATTGGAAGAAAATTACAGAAATTTTTCTTTACTAAATATTCAATAGTAGAAAAAGGTGATCTTCAGAACTATTTAACATTTTTTTCGGAAGTGATTTATGTCGTCATTAAAAATTCCTAAAAATTACTTTCTTCCAAAACATTTTGTTGAAGAATATGTATGATGTTTTTTTTTACCATCTCATATAAGTGTAACCATTTCTTAGCTTTTGTTGTTATTTGGCAATTTTAAAATAATCTTTCCTTTTTTTTCCTTGGCTTGCACTTTGCAGACGGTCCCTTAACAGACTGCCGTCTCTCTTGTTAAATTCTCATAAAAAAATGTAAAAAAAAAAAAAAAAAATTAGTTTGAAATGCTTTTGCAGGTTGTTGTTTGCATTAACATACTCTGATAGATACTGTCAGTTTAAACATTTTCTTTTTTTTTTTAAGATTTACCGAGCCAGGAAGTCCTAATCTTTAAATATCTTACGTACCTTACTGAACTGTTTTTGAGCACCTCCTGCTTAAACTAATGGCTCATTTTACTGTGATTTAGGGCAATAAAATGTGATCTGTTCATGATATTCAGACTTCTAGTGAGTATTTATCTGTAATAATGGGCTTGAAATATACAGAGCTGATCATAATAATCAGAATAAAGCAACTATTCGATCCCTGATCGAGATCTACAACATCTGATTTTGATCAGGACATCAATAATCAATAATCAAACCCATATCAGATATGTAGTAATGCAACGATTAGAAAATTAAGCAAAATTACAGAAGGTGAAAGAACAAGTTTTCTGTTACGAGTACACGACAATGCTAACATTTGATTTAACAAAAATGAGTATGATTACAATAAAGTAGATTTTTTTTTACTGTTGAAGACAGCTTTAGCAAATATTTGTATGCGAAGACATTGAAGACGGAAGATATTAAAAGTGAAAGGAATTTTATTTGTTTTATTTACAATGGGGGAATTTCTATCCCACCGTTTGATGAAATTGATCCACGTGATGTTTACTCTGAGATGAGGCGCTAGAAGCAGAATATTTCTAACTCCATAGCTTGTCTGCTGACTTTATAAATGCACAGGCAGAAAGAATTATGACAGAAGGTGTGCATGTTAGTGACATTTGGTTTATTACTCTATATTTTACTTTGAAGGAGTAAATTTGAAGTTTGGAAATTGCTTTATTAAGTGTGCTTCTCAACAAGCCTTGTCTTAATGTTTAACCTCTGTTAAATTAAAAAAGAAAGGATGTTGTCATTTCTTTGGCAAATATGTAATTGCTTTGCCAACTTTGAGCTGAATCCAAAGGCTTCATGTAGGAGTTGTTGAACGTCATCAAGCGCTGCTTTTTGAACGAATATATTATTAGATGCCTTTTAAAGACCCACTTTTGATCTTTACTTCGAGTGCTCCCAATAATTAGGATTAAGACATTTTATGGTTACATCAAAAAACCTGTCTAGTTTTCTAGAACATAGTTTCTGCAGGGTGGCAGGAGTTCATCAGAAATTTGATGCAACAAAAATGGCAAGCAAAATTGCAACTATCCAAGTGTAAAGTTTAGAGCCAGATGCCAGAACATTTATGGATCTGGTTGTCTACATGCGGATGCATCAGAATGGAGTGCTGGGGAGCTTATGGCCTTTTTTCAAATGGTATTTTCTGCTCCTGATTCACAAAAATGTAAAAGTGGGAGGGATAGGCTCCAACAACCCCTTTACCCTAAATGTGAATATAGTGGGTTTAAAACAGGGGTGGGCAAACTATGGCCCGGGGGCCACATACGGCCCCTTAAGATACTTAATCTGGCCCTCCAAATTAAACATCAACCCAAAAAGAGAAAAAAAATCAAAATTTAGAAATTAAAATTCCCCAATTTTCTGTTTTTAAATGAATATATGTGAATTTGAATCCAAATTAAAGCATTTTTTTCTCTAATTTCTATATTATCTTTTAGTTTATGAGGTTGATTACCAAATCACTCCTTCCATCTGCTCCTTGTCCGGCCCTTATGCTAAATTTTAGAACCCTTTCTGGCCCACAAATCAAAAAGTTTGCCCACCCCTGGTTTAAAAGATGGTTACATGCTTGCAATTATACCAATAAAAGGTGTTTAAATCACTTTATGTGGTGTATTATAATTCAACACAATCTTTAAAGTGGAGTTGAGAAGTGAAAGGTAGTTGGCGTGACACAGCTTTGAACTTCTGTCTAAATGTCTCCACAGTGGGTGTGCCATAAGCTTCTCTTTAACCCAATTATAACATAATTATAATGTAGGAGTCCTGCCTCCACTTCAAAAAAGTTTGAATCACAAGCTAAAATGATGCTTAATTGATGCCTTACAAGCTTAGTTTACATGCTGGATCAGGTTTACTAATTTGAGTTTTTAACATTTAATGCCTTTGAGAAGCTGTTTTGAAAGCTTCTTTAATATTTATGAGGTCATGGAGTGAACTGAAGACACGTGAAACGTTATGCAATATCTAACTGATGCGAATCTCTGCTTGAGCTGGAACACCTGCTGTGAGCGTATAAAGATACCAGCAACCAAATCAATCCCCCCCCGCGCGGTTCTTTGTTCTAAGGAGACATCTTCGGGGATAATCAGCTTTGATTTGAGCTTGGTATTGATCATGTTCTTTATTGCATGTATAAAGGTGACCTGGGACTTAAACACTTTTATGAATTTATATTATGTTTCCACTTATGCAGTAAACTTTGTTTCACACGTTATAGAAAATATGGATTTTGCTCAAAAAGTCTTCTTTATACTACTTTGCAAATTGAAATTTTCTGGTTTTTCTTCGTCTTCTGCTGGTTTTCATAGATAAATGAATGCAGCCTTTTAGAAGGAAATGACTTGATGTGTTCTTTAAGTTTTTTGCCAATTTTGCCCTTACTTTGATGAGTCGACAAATCATTAAAATAAATAAATGGTCTTTGAAAGTGTCATAGAATTTTGGCCACTCTGAAACCGCAGAAAGAAAGTTTCTATATACATGTGCAGCCTATAGGCAGAAAGAATTATGACAGAACCCACACACACACATATATATAGATGAATATATATCTGTATGTGTGTGTGTGTGTTTGTAGAGGGAGAGATGCGTGGGGTTGGGGCACAAAATGCCAGCAACAGTTTTTGAAAACCTTCTGAAGACTTACAGAAAATGTTTGGTTGCCGTTATTGTCAACAAATGGTTTACAGTAACCTTATTCACGGGATTTAGGGAGCAGAGCAAATATACAGAATCTGCGAATAAAGAGAAGCCCCGTGGCTGAAGGATGTTTGTTACCCATTGATATATATTTATTAATCAAAATTTTACAGATCTATACTCATCAACAAGACTTCCGATCATGCAAGTCAACAATTGTGTTTTTGGTGTCCTTAGACAGCTCTTTGGTCTTGGCCATAGTGGAGTATGGAGTGCGACTGTTTAAGGTTGTGGACAGGTACCATTAATACAGGTAGCCAGTGGAGGACAAATCCATGTTAGTAAGTAAGTAAGTACATTTGATTTCTTTAGCACCTTTCACAAACAAAAGTAACAAGGTGCTTCACAAGTTTAAAGAATAAAAACAAATACTTCAAATGGTAAAAACAAATGACAAAGCTTAGCAGGTTTCAAACACAAAAGATAAAACCTCACAAGCTAAGAGATATAAAAGACAAAAAGAAGTACCACATTAAACAACTATTACAAGCTCTACAACCTTTTCAGAGTGAACTATATCCTGGGGATGGGAGTTGTTAAAGGAGCAGTGCGTAAAAAGTAACAAACACCTGTTTGAGTTTTAATTTATTGAGGACATGAAATAACTGGAAGATATACAGTATTCTACATCCAAAATGAAAGGGTTTTTTTTGCTGGTAATCACTGGGTAAGGGGATAAATTGAATGAATGAATGAATGAATGAATGAATGAATGAATGAATGAATGAATGAATGAATGAATGAATGAATGAATGAATGAATGAATGAATGAATGAATGAAATGGTTTATTTCAAGCAATCAGGTTATAATACATGGAATAACATCACATAATAAATCACAAATAGATCGCTTGAAAGGGGGTGGAAGGAAGCGAACTTATATAATCCCACCCCGACTCGACCATACCATTTTCTCTACATGAATTATCAATATCCGGTTCAGGACTTAAAATCAAATATCAATATAGTTTCAGGTTATAAAAGATCAATAATATCAGTGATGTAATAGAATTTCAAAAACATCCATAGACAAATCATTTATAATATTCATCAACAGTAATCTAAACATTCTCATTAAAGATTCAAAAAATATCAGTAGTAATCAACTTCATTTGTTACTGCAGGAAAATATATCAAAATATTCTTATATTAAAAAAAGACTATTTGAGCAGATTGCATTTATCAAAGATCGATTATTATTATGAAAAAGTGCTAAGTAAAAAATCATGATTTATTAATGGAAAACTTCAAAGTATTCTCATTAAAAGACAGTTTGAGCAGATTGTATTCAGACCAGAGCTACATCTTTGTTTAGGAACAGGTTTATGGCCACGTAAACCATCTTCGTTGTTTTGACTGAGAGACTGTGAAGGTCTCATTTCAAGGGAATTGTGCTCGAGTTCTTCAGAATTGGGTCAGAGTTCGTATTCAACGGTTCCGACAGTTTGATGAGTCCACAATTCACATTTTGCTTGAATTAGAGGTTCAAACATGCGTAATCCCACAGTTCTCAAAGTCTTTCATGGATCTTATTTCCAGAGGCTTCGTCAGGTCCGGTGGTCCGAGTGGTTTGACAAAAATTCTGGCGTTCATAATCCAAGTTGACTGGATCTGTCGTAAGATCCTCGCGTGCTTTGCCAGATCAGCGTTATACTTGCATAAATGTTCGTTAAGGTACACTTTAGTATCCTTAAGTTGTTTACGTTGTTTCATCAGAGCAGTCTTATGCTTTCGATTCACGAACCTGATCAGGATCGCTGGTTTATCCGTGGTCTTTCTCCGGGGAAGCGGATGGCAGACTTCGACCGTGTCCAGGTCCAAGGAGATTCCTTTAGACATTAAAAACATTTGAACTTGATCCTCCACGGTCGCATCAGTAGCTCTGTTTGCATCCATGCTAGCGCCGGTAGCACCAGGCCGCGCCCTGGGCTGTAGTTGGAGTCCCGTGAGAATCACATTATTCATCCGTGCCTGTTGGTCCAAGTCATGCATCCTTCTTTCCATCAGATCTTGGCGATTGTCCCGTTGTTCGTTGCGTGCCTTTTCTTGGCGGAATTCTTCCACAAGATGCAGCAGCGGCGTTAGTTTAGCCTCCAGCTGGAGCACAGCTGTTAGCCTAGCTTCCTGTAGCAAAGCAGGAGCTAGCTGGGCTTGGATGTTAGCCATTGCGGTCTTCAGCTCAGCCAGATCGGCTTCAAAATTTTTCTTCGGTGCCATGATCAGCTCTCCTCGTTGTGGTAGCTGTGTTGCAGCAGCCCGGTGATCAAAGTCGCTTGCAGACGACTTTAAAAGACTTGAAAAGCCCGAAAGTTACGGAGAGTTGGAGGCACACGTCTGCTCGTGATGAACCGGAACCGGAAAAAACCCATTGAATGTTGTGTTAGTCTGGGGGCGGAGCTGTCAGAGCAGACTCTTTCTACAGAGAGCTGTTGGCATCGATCTTACGTCAGCACGTTTCCAACCACTTGTTTTTGTGGATATGGGAGGGGCTTCTGCAGACAGTGCAGGCTTTTAAAGGATTATTCTTAAATGCATGAACTGATCAAAATGCCGCTTTGTGGTTCTTTATAGTGAAGAATGAACAGTAAAATGCATTTAAAACATCAAAAAGTAGAATTTTCATGGTAGGGCCCCTTTAAAGTAAGGATTACTTAATGAGAATTTATTTACTTTGTATTAGTACAATTTATACATTGATGGCTGAGATGCACATAGATCATCAACTATGTAGGTTTTTACATTCCTGGTGACCTGAAGATGTCTTGTTTGCTCAACACTACCTCCAGAATGAACAGATTTTATATGAAAGCAAAACTTTGGTAAAAAGTTTGATCTTTAATGAGTAAAAAGCACATACTGTCTTATGCTGCTGAACATTGGATATTGGCTGTCCAGAGATTATCCTGTTTGGCATAGAGCATCTTTCATTTTGAAAATAACTTTTTTGAGCTCTTCAAACATGTAAAAAAAAAAAAAAATAACATTCTGAAAGACGATTGGTTCTTTTATATTTTACTTTTGCTTGTGCCGAAAAATAGACATAATCCATATTAATTATTATTTTTTAAAAGAATGTAATGAGTGCAAATCTAAATTTCCTAAAGACTGTACGGCTCCTTCTAGGTTTTGATGAGTAGAAAACAAGCCCAAATAGCTCTTCTACTGTTAAAAGTTGTCAACCCCTGATCTAGCAGCAACAGCCTGGAAAGATCTGTCTCCTCTGGTCCAAGAGCGTGTGCGAGGGACCATCAATAGGTTCTGATCTACAGATCTCGGCGCACGAGATGGTCTGTAGGGAGTGATCAAATCACCGACATATAAAGGAGCTTGGCCAAGGAGGGCTCTAAAAGTCAGCACTAAAATTTTAAATTGTATGCAACCAGGAGCCAATGAAGAGCTTTGAAGATGGGAGAGATGTGAGCTCTTCCTCCTAGTGCGGGTCAAGATCCTCGCAACAGAGTTTTGAACTAACTGCAGACGAGACAGCTCCTTCTTATTCAAACAGGAAAACAGACTGTCTCAGTAGTCTAGCCGTATAGAGACAAAACACGAATAAGAAGTTCTAGATCTTTATATGAGGATTTTCCTGACTTTCTAAATGTTCCTCAACTGGAAGAAATAGTTCTTTACCAGCAGTTTGGCGTACTGCTCCAGTGACATGTCTTTGTCAGAAATAGCTCCTAAGTTTCTAAGGTTGGGTTTGACTGCCTGGCCAAGAGAACCCATATGCTGTTTAATCCCTGGTATGGCGTCATCAGGGGCAATAACTAATATTTCTTTTTTATCTGATTTTGGCTGCAAAGAGTTTTTACATAGCAATTGTTTAATCTGAATCAGGCAGTTCATCAGAGAATCCAGCTTGTGTGTCTCAGGAGGGCTTAAAAGAGCATTATAGCTGGAACAGGAGCCACTTGATCCAGAACTGTGACACAGTGTTCTCTCAAACAATCAACCAGACTGATCACATCGAAATATTTTCCAAATAAGTGGGAGTTATACGGCGCTGAGAAGCGTTTGGCAGTTTTGACAGTGATGATGCACCTTCGAGACATGAAGCTTGAAGAAGCAGACTAAGAAATGACATTTAACTCAAAGAAGACACCACTATGATCACTCGTATGCACATCCTCCACACACAGATTAGCAATGCTCAGTCCAAGAGAAAAAACTAAGTCCAGAGTGTGGCCCTTCTGATGGATGGGGTCAAAGACATGCTGCTCAAGATTAAAAGTATCAGTTAAAGATACAAATTCCATTGCATAACAGAATGAGCTGTCAGTTATATGAAAGTTAAAATCCCCAAGTATTAAAACCTTTTCCAGCCATCCAGACAGAGTTCATCTAAATGAATAAACTCCTCCTCCTTCTGCCAAGTCTCAGTCAGACACATGAAATCCAGGTCTTTTCTTGAAACAAGTTCATTCAATGAAATAGTTCTTGAAAATATATCAGGTATCCAGCAATCCAAGCCGTTTTGTGATGTCATGATTGCGGCGATTGCTGGGTTCGCCTGGATTGGTCACAGATACGTTGAGCGGTTACGTGACCTACAGCTGGGTGTCCACTGCGGTGGAACACCGGTGTAAACACAAAAGTGCAGGATGGTGGTGTAATCCAGAGGACAGAACACCAACATTGTGGAGGCTCCAGGACAGCAGCCGGCATAATCAGAGCAGGCGATGACTGCGGCAGGGTCGCACCGCTGCGAGCTTCCTGAAGGGGAATCGAGCGCAGACATGATGAGCCCGTCGTGCAAACGAATGGTGGAGGATATGTTTATCAGTAGCCATCCCATGTCCCAGAGAGAAACTCCAATTGGTCTTTAACGTGAAGGAGAAAGAACCATAATCCGCAAAGCATAAACATATAATTAGTCAATTGGGCTGATATGATCACATATGAAGTAAAAACAATCACAATCAATCCACATAGTAGGAGCAGAGCAGAGGCATTGCCGAACACAGGCGCCATCGCGCTTGTCTGACCCTCTTTAGACCAATCGCAGAATACTCATTTGTTGTTTAATTTGGATGTCGCAGAGTTAGTTCCAAAAAATTAAAATGCAAACATTTACTGAAGCTGCTGGATAAAGGACTACTATAACTTATCCGGATGACGCTGTCTTGCATGCTAAAGATGGAGACTTCAGCAGGCGTTGGAGAAGGCTGCAGCTGTGACTAAATTTTACCCCCATGAAACTAAATGGCTCTGTGCGAGACCCAGAGTAACACGTATCTAACTCCAATTTAAGGTTGAGAGTGCAATGGCTGCCTTCTCTAGTTTCATTTCCCAACCAATTTGGAAAAGGTCACTTCATTACTGAACTTTTAATGGAAATCTGATTTCACCCAAATAAGTAGCTGGTTCTTAATATTTAATGTCTAATTAACTGCAACAAAAATTGGCATAAACAGCATAAAAATATTCCTTTACCTATTTTAACAAGTTATAGCAGAGCTGGTGTTCATTTTAATTTCATTTTTATGGGTTTTATAGGTAAATAATACTTTTCTATAAAAGAGGCCAGTAGAGACACATCATTAGAAAACTGAGAAGACATGAGGTCCTACATCAGCTGAATGGTGGACTAAGCTGCCTTTTTTCCTTAGGTTTTTTTGTTATCACTTTATATTTTGCAAGAGTTCAGTTTACTTAAAAAACTTAAACATGTTTTTCAATCTTGAAAACTATTTTATTTAATTGGAATTCCTTGCTCGGCGTGTTTTTAAACTATTTAAATCAATAGTGTTAATTAACGTATTTGAAATAGCAAGCAATTTTTTGCTTGTTACAAAAATATCTAAGCTTTAAAGCCTCTCAAAAATATTGTTTTCTCGGGAGTGAAAAATACTTTAGCTGGAAATGTTATTTGAACTTTTGAAAAATCAACTGACATTGGGCTATGTCACTCTTAGTAGTTCTATTCTTTATGGTTTTTAGAGTTGCAGTTTGAAGTTTTATGAGGATTTTTGGCCTTTTTTTTAAGGTCATAATGAGTTTCTGAAGACTAAATGCCCTGTAGCTATAGGAGCAGATGGTACCGTTCAGACAATTAGAGAAGATTAGAATTCAGTACCTGGTAAACTGTAGGAAGGAGCGTCTGCTTATCAGAGGATGCAGGATGTTGAGCCAGTGACTCCAGCTCTTGCTTTCTGATCCCCACAATCCTCATAGGAGATTTTGGAAACAGGCTTCAGATCAACATGAAAATTGGCTTTTTAAGACCTTTAGGTTGAGGGATTTATAGGTTTTAAAAAACCTTTATAATCGTAATTATAAAAGTACTGGGAACGCTTTGTTTTAAATAAAGAAAATAGTCATATTGGGACCTTACCCGTGCTAATTATTATTTGATTTTTCTTTTTGGCTCAGGGGGCAGCTGTAGCCAATCCTAGCGATTATTGGGCTGAGGTGGGACACATCCTGGATAGTCGCCATGCCAGCTGACCACAGGACCAATTAGTGCCAAGTAAATTAATGTTAACAGAACTATCCTGCAGAGGCAAAAATAAACAATATCTTTCCTTAATACAAGAATTTAGGACGTACAGTATCGAGGGTTCTCTTTCTTTTGTTACTCTGGTTGGTGCTCAAGGTGGTGGTTATGCATGTTTGTAGTGCCCAATAAGTTATATAGGCTAGAGTCGCTATGCTAGCTTGTTGCATAGGCAAAGTTGGACACTATATTAGAAAGGGCTACATGCCGGCTCACTGCTGGATAATAATTGCAGAAACAGAGCTAAAAAAAACAAAGATGTAAATTTTCTCAAGTAAATTATTAGCTAGCTTATAGTTAATAAAGGAGAAAACATTTTGGGAAGATCTCAGTTAGCTTACTCTTGGATTGTGAACGCTTTGACTGATCCACGTTTTCTGGTAGGCACACCTATCTTTATTGTTTTATGGAGGATGGCTGTAGTGTTTGTAAGAGTATGACCTCAGATCTGACCAGATGACCTGCTGAATTTAATCATATTATAGGCGGAGGAAAAGAAGCTAACCAGAATTTCCTTGGTAGCAAAGAGGGAAGAGCCCAGCACTGAATCCCCGTCCGGTGGGCAGACGAGCTGCATATATAAAGACCCCACATATAATGACGTATTTATTCACAGGAAAGTTTGAAATGTTGTTCATCTGTTTCTTTCTTCTCTCCACTACTTGACTCCTCATTTTCTCTTGCTGTTGTTTCTTTTTTACTGATGTTCTCTGCCATCTATGCTCACGAGAAGCGCCCCCTGGTGGACTTCTATTAAAGTATCACGATAGTTTGACAGACCAATATTTTTTTCCCACCTCTGATTATAATACAGGGGATTGCAGGGAATTTTAACCTGCTCAGCCCTTTGCTGGTCCACTTCCATCAGCACCTACTCCAAGCACAGGAAGTGCTGTGTCATGTTTGCAGCCTCCAATGACCAGGACATCTTTCTCTGGGACAGTCAATATATCCAAAAGACTAATTACCATATGTTCCACCAATTTACTTTCAATTAAAATGAGGTTTGTCTTTTTTCATTTTTTTTTAGGTAACCTCATCTGATAGCTACTCACAATCTACATTAATTGTTTTTGTGACACAGACTCGAACAACACATTGATGATGTGTCACTACAATTTTACTCAACAACTTAGCCATCAGAAAATGGCCACATAAACCCTACTGTATCCCGGACAAGCCCCCACTTATGATAAAACCCTAATCCAAAGGAACAGGGTTAATGAATAACAGGGAGAACAAAGGGAAATTTGGGGGAATAGCTGAGGTGGTCTAGTGAGCAGTATAGGGAGGAGGGATTAGTACAAAAAAGGGAAACAAAAAGGACATTTGTTGATGCTAATAATAATAATAAAAAAAAAGGTTCTGGCCAAAAGTTGCAATGGGCTACTGTGTGAAACAACTACGGTAAACCAACTCAGGATATGGATAACTAAAGTTAACAAACTACAATTAAGCCTAAAATACGTACAAGCTTTTTCCAACAAGATTTTTCATTTGTTTCCGATTCACAACAAGAACATGTGAAAAACAACATTGGAGTGGGTCTTTAAACTTGATTTTGTTTTGTTACTGTGTAGAACTATGCTTTGTTTAGGGGTCAGTCAATGACTCAGTCATATAACGTGTCATCATTGTGACAGAACTTTGAGAAATAATTACATTCCTCAATCCAAGCTCACTCTTTCAGATAAAACAGTAAAGCTGGAACAGGGTTAAAGAAGGAACATGATGTCTGTCTGAGTGATATTTTAGCACAGTTCAGTTAAAATGAGATGTTGGTGGAGAAATCCATCTCTGTTTTGACATTTACTGGCACAGGAAGCTGGTAAATGAAGAGATCTCATACAGTATTTTTTTTTTTTTTTTTTTTACAGATTTCTTCCTTCCTTCTCATTAACTTCGACCTGAAAAATAACAACTTTCTAAAGACATATTTACAGGCAGTTTATTTTTCCCTGAACAATATGAGTAAAAATAGTTTCTCCAGGAAATATTTACTTTTGTAGCGCCGTTTAATGCACATGCAGAAGAGGTCGCACGTCTCTCACAAGGGGATCTCTGACAGAAACTCAGCAGTGTGCTGACACTCTTAAGAAATTCATATGAAATTTTCAATATAACTTTGATTTTTTTGAAACGTTTCGTATTTAAATAAATTATCTTTCCGCTAAATTTCCGAGAAGAAAACTTTGCAAATTATTCTGGATGTCAGTTTTGACAAAGGTTTTCTCAAACTCTCCTTAATCAAATGTTTTGGGTTGTAAATCTGCAAAATGATTTTTTTCCCCTCCTATTTTCCAGCGTTCACAATGTCACACAAAACTAATTAACCCAAAACTAGAGCAAGAGGAACATGGTTCAACGATGACATTTTGAGAAAAAGAAGATTAAACTGTTCATTGTGTACATAATTGGTCTGCTTGGTAAAATGTCAATGCTCTTTTCAACTCCAACAGACAAAATCTGGGATTGCTTTGCTGTACAATGAGGACACCAACAATACCTACGACGTCTGCCTGAAGCTGACCAGAGACGCTTTGACCATACAGAAGCTGGACGTGATTTGTACCAGTGGAACCGAATCCCAAGTAAATGTAAGTGCTCCTGAGAACTTGCACTTTTACTGCAATTAATGCGGCATTACTGCAGAAGACTCTTTCGCTGTTCCCAATATCCCCTTTGCCAATAAGAAACTCCCACTTTTTAAAGCACAGAACTGTTGTACTGCGAAGACAAGCAACTGGCGGACTCGGCTTAAGCATCAAAGTAAGCAGATATTATTACATTACACAATGATGGCAGTGAAAGTGAAGTAGATTTCAGTGAAATTGATGAAAATGGGTTTATCTGCATAATTAAATTTTCTTTGTTTTTCCATTTGGGGATTTTCAGGGAGGTGCAGAGCACAACGTTCCAGTGGTTATTTCCAAGATCTTTAAGGATCAAGTTGGTAAGTATGAGTTTGAGTTATTTAACATTTTGTTGGCCTTCAGGAGAACTGAGTCCATTTGCACAACCACAAAAATCAGACAAATGGGAGAAATTAGAGTTGCTAACATAGCATCAGATGGATCATCAGGTAACGATAATCTGATTTGATTTGGAGAACTACTCAAAATAACTACTGATTTGACTTTTTAAAATTTTTTCTTAACCTCCCACACTTTGTTTTTCCTTAACATTGTGGCACATCGTAGTGTTATGGCACGTTTACACTGGTCTGCCAGCGTTCCGTTTTCCTTGATTCGTGTGGGGTTGAGTAGTTAATTCAAAACTTTGGCAATCAGGCCTCATGCCCCCTCCTTCCTCACCAAATCCTCGCAAATTCTATGTTTTGTGTCATAGAATAAGTTGTGTTGTTGCACTTTCATAATTTAACTTTTGTCATCCATGGAAAAAATGTAAGACAATGTTAGTGTGCGTTATCACGTCACTTTAAATGTAAAAGAAAAATTGATCACATTGTATTTTGAAAGTACAACCAACGTTTTCATTTTGAAACACAGAATTTTTCCTGTTTCTCCGTCTTTTTGAATTTTTTAAATTGGCGTCAATAGACTGGGAATAGAACTCTAACATAAAGTTTTGCAGAGGAACGCAGATGACATGACGGAGGTAATGTAAACATTTATGTCATCGCAATGCAGACGGACCAGTATAAATCCGTCTTTAGCTTTGTTAATGTGGGAGCTATTTTGTTCAAAATAAACATGTTGCTTCTGTTATCTACAAAACTATCCGAAAAATGTTGATAGCTGCTCGGACTCAGCTTTTTTTCAGGGATTCTGTAGAACATTATCCTGCTCTTGTCTTATTTGACCCCAGGCTTGATTCAAAACAGTTATTCCCTTGAGGTTAATTGTTTTCTCCCCTTCTTCAATTAATTTGTGTAAAAACTGTGAACAGTTTCAAAGTATAAAAACAACTTTTTTGGAGGCTTTCATTCAAAAAAAAATTTAAGGAAGGAAATCTTTGTAAAACCATTAAGCGTTAAAAGTCCTGGCCCTTTTTGAATTTTTTTTTTTACTTTGCTCTCGTAATTTATCTTTGAAACAGTTTTTGTGGCAATGTTTGATATCTTAAAAAGAATATTTCTCTTTTTTTTTTTTTTTACCTAAAATAACCCCAGGTTCTTTTTTTTTTACAGACACATATATGATTATAATACACAATAATTCGGCAATAAAGCTGAAGTTGTCCAAATTTAGTCATTTTTTAATGCAAAAATCAGATTGAGGTCAAATAGTAGCAAAGACCAAACATATAGAGACAGAATCATAGAAATCCACAAAAGCAATATCAAAACAATGGTAATTTGCCCAGACGTACCCAGGCCAAACTTGAAGGATTTTATCCGAGGTTCAACTTAATTTTTGTCACATTTGAAATTTAGGATGAAAATGTTATTAAATGTCATTCCTTCATCATTTCAGACAGCTTGTATGACCTCCAAACTCACCGGTGAGTTTAGAGACTAAAAGATTATAACTGTCTTCCAAAATAAAAAGGATAAAAGTTGCAAAAATTAAAAGACAGTATGTTGCTTTTTGAAAATATAAGTCTGTTTTTTGTTGTTGTAGTTTAAAAATAAAGGGAAAATTTAATTATATTCAAGGATTCTCTGCTTGTTTAGAATGTTGATTCAGTTTTCAGTACAAAGCTGCTATTTAGAACTTGTTAAAACAAAAAAAGATAAAGCGAAAATTCTGTCACCAAGTGGTAAGGCAAGAAATAATCTGGAAACAAATTTGGTATTTTCCTGCATAAAAGTTTTCAGATTTATTTTTATCTTGTAAGGCTTCATATAAACATGAATTCTGGGTCTGTAAGGATGCTAAAGATTCATCCCCTCATTTGAGGACATTGATATCCCCTTCATAGAGCTTGACTAATCTCCTTTTAACGACATGGTTTCCTGTCACGCCACTGCAGAAGAGTTTATATCTTGATTAGTTTTGAATTTCACGCTTTCTTGTGTTTAGTCTCTGAGCTTTAGGATGTAGCGACAGAGACGCTGATTGTTATTTCTACCATGTCAGAAATGAGCAATTATCCTCTAATGTTTTCATTAACCTCCATCTATTGCTCCCTGCAGCCGATCAGACTGGAAAGCTTTTTGTCGGAGACGCAGTCCTGCAGGTTAGTGCATCGGTTTGACTTGACTGTTCGGCTCTTTATTTCAAACCTGCTATAAAGTGAAAAGATCCTCATAAAATGAAAATAAATCTTCTTTACATTTTTTTGAAAACATATTTGCCGATAGCTGTCAGTCTGTGGTTGAAAATTAAAAACGTGATCCGTAAATATTGCCTCAGAAATGAACTGTTTGAATTTGCCAAAGTTTCCTTGGAAAACACTCATGTTGGCTCATTTTAAAGTTAATTTGAGTCTGTCTGGCTTCCATATTGGATCGACTGTTGATCTAGAATATCAAACAGACTGAATGGATGCCAGAGTAATACTCACCCTCATAATGGACGTTATTACGAATCTTTTATTAATAGAGCTGCCGCTGCCTTCACCTTTAGATCACTACTGTTTACATTTATTTGCAAGTTGTCTGAAATGTCACAGAGCAGAGTATTGAAGCTATTGTCACACGTTAGTGAGAAGAAGTGGCAAATTAAGCATGAGCTTGTTTATAAAAGAATGATGGAAAACAAAAACTTAAAAGTATGAAAAGTTTGCTTTTATGAAGACTTTGAAAAAGTTCAACAGATCCTCTGGTTTGCTTCATGGATGATTTCATTGTACAACATTTTTATTGATTAAATGCGTGGAGGCTCATTGTGTCTCATATTGTGAGTCATTTCTTTTATTCCCTTTATCTTGACTTTTATCTTTAACCTATTATGTTTTGACAGAAACTAAACCTGATTTTTTTTTTGGAGGCTTTTCTTTGTACTTTTTGTTTGTGCTCCGTTTTGTTTTGACATTTCAATTTTTTCTTACTTTCCTATCATTGTTTGAATATTATTATTATTTTTTTCATTTGTTTTCATTGTTTCTTTGTGGTTCTGTTCTTTGTGAAACCTCTATATGCAATCTTTTTGAAATGATTCATCTTTTTCAAATTTGTTTTTTTTAATTCATTGATTGATTTATTTGCTACAAGAAAACAAATGCCGGTTGCAGTTCTGATGAACAAACCAACCAATCTTCTTAATGAATGTGAATAAATCATCAACTCAAAAAATATAATTTGATGAAAGCTAATCATTTTAAATGTAACAAATTACAGAACTTTTCGTAATTGATCCAATGTTTCACTTTTCACAGTGTTTTCTTCCTTTTTTAAACGTATTTGAAGACAAAATACATGAAGCAACCCTCCAAATTTTTGAAACTTGAAACTTGCAAAGGGAAAAAAGTTGAATGCATAGACTTGTAGTGTTGCAAACAAACACAATTAAGTTCTTAGTTGGAAGTCAAGCCATTCGAAAAGGTTTCAAGTTTTCCAAAAGAATCTGTCATTCTGGATCAGTCAGTCATGCATCAGAGAATGTAGATCAGGCAGTCGTTTAGAAGAGTGTTAGAAAAGTTTGCAGAGTGCTGTATTCAGGAACAGTCAGAATATGTTGATTTTTGAGATTTTGGAAATATTTTAAATGAAAATCTTTGGAATATTAGAGGATGACTTGTTTGGATGGAGTTGGAGCTTCAACGACTACACTTAACACACTTTAATAATAAGTCTTTGCATTTTTCTGTTTCTTTAGGTCAATGGCATAAATGTGGAAAGCTGCACACACGAGGAAGTTGTAAGTATTGTTTGTTTTGTTTTCTCTAACATTCATGTTAAAAAATAAATTGCTCTTATAAATATAGATGACATGAAATTGTCCTTTTTATACACTTTTTTTAAATGACTTTTTCGTTTGATAATTTCAGAGTCTAAAAAAAAACGAGATTTTTAACAAGTTTTGAATTTAAATCCTATTTTTTCCACTCAGTTTCTTTTTTAAGCTGGCACATACTGTAGATCTTGAATTATTGCTTCTCCCATGCGCTCTCTCTGTCCATCATTGTTCTGCAGTGTCAGCTGTTCACTAAAGTCGCCTCCAGACCATCAAAATGTGTAATGAGCAGTTTGTCTTTCAAACTAAATCCAGAGCATTTAATTCCAGCCTGCCTCCCTGTCAGACGCTGGGCCTGAAGACACTGCCTGCAGCATGCTGCTGACAGAAGGGACCTGGCTGGCTTTAAGATCATTTATCAGAAAGTTTCTACAACAACAGTTTTTAAGGATTTAGGCACCAAAAACAAAATTGCTTTGTGATGTCAGCTGGCATGAGAGAAATGAAGGCCTGATAAGTCGAGGGAAGCCACTCAGTCATGGTTTCAGTTCTGTTTAATATTCCTGGCTCATGTTTTGTTTACTCTGGTGATTCTTCCTTCTTGGAGTTTTTATCTGGCTGCATGGCTCCCGATCTTTTACCTGTCACTCTCTGCTTCTGTCAGGTTCACCTTCTGCGTACTGCAGGGGATGAGGTCACCATCACTGTGCGCTACCTGCGAGAAGTCCCATCATTTCTGAAACTGCCTCTGGGTAAGCATCCAGTGACACGGACTCCAAAGCATTTCAATAACAGTTCTGACAATAGACCCCTCCACATTTGGGCTTTAAAGCCGTTCAGTAAATCGGCGTATGTACTGTTTCGCTTAGTGGCCCCAGGTTGGCAGAAACGGAGCTCAGCTGCATTTACTTTCAGCAGCTTGAAAAACCGAGACGCTAAAACCGTCCAAGTGGGGCGATGAAAGGTGAAGAATGAAGGATGTGCTCAAGAAAATAAGAGCTCAAAGCAGCTGATGATGGCTTCAGCAATTTTCAGAGCACTTCTTAAAATGAAGCTGGACTATTTTCTCTTCATATAGAAGTGGAAAAATGAAGATCTGTTGAGTGGAGAGAGGCCAAACAGCTCCTGGACTAAGAAAAGATGATAATGAAAGTGTTACATAAGTGGGGAGAGAAGTGTTGATGTCAGAGATTAAAGACATAAAAATTGTAATTTTTCTTTGGACTTAACAATCTTTGTCACAACAAATACATTTTAAGATGAAGAAATGTGTCCAACACTGCAATATTACACCAAAGCCATGCTTTGTGTGATGACAGACGAGGTACTAAACAAGAAAAAGTTCAACCAAAAATGTTACAACGTCAGAGTTCTTAAAGACAACCACTGTCTTCTTAAATTGGAGCTTTTCACACCTAAGAGACAAAGACATTTCTTTCCTTGAGGAGAACTTTTCTTTCAAGAAAAGTGCCCCTCAATCATTTTTCCAGTTCCAACCACAAAGCCATGTCTGAGTAGCAGGAAAGGAAAAGGGTTAAAGTTCATAGGAACTATCCACTGGTCCCAGAAAGCCACAATCCCTTAAAATAAACGACTATAACGCACTCATTCTGCTTGTCAGAATAATCGTTCTTGCTCTGGTGTCTCTTTTTAACATGTTCTTGCACAGTTTTTATTGTTCATGCTATATTTTCTTTGTCGCTAGTTATTCAAGTTATAAACTGGTCAATTACAGCATGTGGTGTCCGCTGGGCCATTGACATAATGGGCTCAAATGTTCAAAGTAGTGTTGCACAACAATATCGGTTACCGATAAATATCGGCTGATATTGGACATTATGAGGTCACACCGATGATTCTGATATGAAAAAAAATTTCCGATAATTAAAAGGTTAAACTGCCGACGCTTCCTCACTCACCACACAGTATTTATTTGTGTGACAGCTTCTCCCCAAAAGTTTCACCCTTATCGGTACTGCTTAACAGTGCAACTGTAGCGGCCCGACCACAACGCGGACACCGCATGCACACCTTTGTTTGATGCAACTTACAAAGACTGAACCTTTCACCTTCTCTCTCCCTCACTGCAAAGGAGAGGGACACACAGACACCAAACGCACACAGATGGCAGAGCAGAGCTAGCAAACAATTTCTAAGCTGTATTTATTCAAAGTAGATGCAGACAGCGCGCACTGTCTCAGATGTAGTAAAAACGCAACAAAAAGGCCGGGAACAGCAGCAACTTGTCTAAACACTCCGGATTCTGGCGGAGAAGTGCACTTGACTCTGATCTATCAGAATCCAAGACTGTCTATGTTTTTGAAAGGTCTTTTTATGAGCAACCATTTGATTTGCACATCAGTTGAAAACAAAGCAGTAATTTTTAGATTTTGGTATTAAATTATTTCTTTTGCATGTTGCGTTATTAGTGTTACATTGCTATTTAAGTTCAAGTCTTTGTTCTGACCATTGAAATGCACTTTCTCTGTTTACAGATGAATGGCAGACTGAAAAAGCTAGTAGTATTTGTACTACCTGTTGTTCAATTAATTTGCAGCTAAAACAAGTTCTGCAAATTTGTTGGAATACATAAGAGCCATGCACACTTACTTTGTACTTGAAAATATTTTTTCTCAAGTTTTAAAAAAATATATTTGTTGATTATCAGTATCGATATTGGTATCAGCTGCAAGAGGCTTAAAAATATCGGTATCGGTTGTAAAAAGTCAATATCGTGCATCACTAGTTCAAAGTGTTTGACAGAATCTCGGACCAATCACTTCTTTCTAACATCGTCCGGTCTCAAAAGGGCAAAATTGGGCAACAGCAGTCCAGAATTGACTTGATTTCGTTGGAATCAAGTCAATTCTGGACTGCTGAATTGACTTGATTCCAACGAAATCAAGTCAATTCTGGACTGCTGTTGACTTGATTTCGTTGGAATCCGAAGTAACAGCTTTGTTTTATCCATCTCTATTTATGTCAGTGGTGAAGATCCGGCTCTGTTGCTTTCAGGAGCTGGAGATGTAAGGCCATCAGAAGGGAAACAAACAGACTCCAACGTAAAATCTCTCTCCCCCAACCTTTGACTTAATCTTCATATAAAATATATAGTCAGGACTATGTTCACATGCTAGGATTTTTTTGACAAATAAACCAATAAAATCTTGAGATCTAATTAATACAGATTTACAAGTTGTTTTTTTCATCTAAATATCTCGAAAGTAAGCAAAACTTTCTTTATTGCAAAGTCCTTTTATAATTAATTGATCCTCTTAAAATTGCCTTAATTTAACATCTACTTAAAAGCAAAAACGTGATTTCTTTTTTTTTTTCTTCATACCTTTATTTTTTATAATTATCTATTTCCAAACGTATCATCATTATCAGGCACTGAACAATAAACCCAATTGAGTGAGACCAATGAGTCAGAGCAGATGGAAAAATGTTGTCAGAATTTCTTCTCTATTCACTATACAGTGCACTATGTAGCGTGTTTGCCATTTTAATATGTTGTTCAAATTTACAATTCCAAGGTCCAGTGCCCTATAAATTTCCCAGAAGTCTAAGCGAAAAACCAGTGTGCATCGATGCTCACTACATTGACGAATATAGACCACAATGCATTGCTTTTGAACAACTTTTGCAAAAAAAATGTTTGAATTAAATTTTATTACATTTTTTATTAAATTTAAAATTAAACTTAACAAATGTATGTTTTTATCTCTAGAACACAGTAGAGTCTTGCATAGATGTAAAATGTATTGATTTGAATTTCCCCGCAAAAATCGATTACATCATAGTTAATGTTAAAAAAATAAAAACAAACCAAAAAAAAACTAGTGAGCATGGAGTCCAAACTTCTTTTAAAATCCAAGGCACTAGATAGTCCTGCAATATTTATAGTTTTTTTTTTTGTTTGGGATTAGACTGCATTCAGAGTAACTGTAGAACTTGTTTATATCATGCTACACGTTAGCCACGTTAGCATATATGTAACTCCCAACCTTTTGTGCAACATAAAAAACAAACAGCTAAAACAAACAGTACCGTGACTATGCCAACTCCCAACAATATCAGTATAATTAAAAATTAAAAAACACAGTCCAACGCCACAGCGCGTTAAGTGTGTTAGGACCTCACTAACATTTAGAGTGAACGCTGTGTACCCTTTAAATTTGCTTCAATGTCAGTAAACAAAACTGAATTCATTCCTAGCCTATATGAAGCGTTACGGGTTCATGAGGCGTTGTTGTTTGAACACAATTAAGACTTTACACACACCTTACTGTGTGGAAAATGCAATATAGTCAGGCTTATGATTAAATCTTTTTTTTATTTAAGACGTCACCATACTTACAACATTTTCATGTAAAAAAAACAAATATTAAGAAGTATATCAGTTAAAATTATTATTTATAACAATTTGTTTTGACCATTACTTTTTAATTTAAAGGTTTTGAAATTGTGCAAAATATGCAGAGTCCTTGCATTAACTAACTAATGAATTTTCCAATTAATTTGTCAACTTTTTTGTCAATAAAGGTGAAATAACGAGCATATACATTTTTTGTGTAGTTTCTAAAAAGGCTGATATTTTTTAAAATCTTCATATTTTACAGGTTTCGTAACAATTCTTTGATTTTGGAGACATATTAGAATGTTAGAAATAGTTTTTGCAGTCTGTGAACTTTATCATTGTGTTTTGTGCAGTGTGTTAACAAGCATGTGTGCAGCTGTGGAGGGGAAAGCATTTCACCTCCACAGCTCCTCCACACAGATAACAGGACAGTTTACTGTAGCCACCAAAATAAGAGATAAATGGAAATCCTGCTTCACTTTGAGCCAATCAGCCCTCTGACAGCAGCAGATGATGATTATGGGTCAAGACTAATAACCACACGTATGTTTACTAATGTGTAAATATTTTCTTTCCTAAACATGGGACTTCCAAAATTAGCAGGAATCAGTTTAATTTGCTGTTCAAAATGAGTCTTTAGTCTGCAGCTACCCTGATGTCAGACAGGGCAGGCTGTCAAATGACATTTGTAATCTCTTTCTAATTCAAAATCATGACAGTATTTTTCAAAAAACAAATATTGTCGACAATTCATCTGTTATCACTTGAACTCCTCGTTTGGGAAAGACGAAAAAAAAAAATATTCCTAAGTCTACTTAAAGTTAGCCAGATATCTAAAATAATCTGTTTTTTTTCATGGGCAGCTATTCAGAGCAGTCTACCTCTGCACGGAAAATCCCAGGTTCTGTTCCCGCTCCATGCGCCTGTGTCAAAGCATTTATTGCCTTCTAAGAAGATTGTAAAGTGCTATATCAGTATGTGCTATTTACCATTCATTTAAATATGTGATCTAGTATTTCTTGATTATTGTCTGCTGATATTCAATATGTCTTTTAAACTTACCCAAAGTATAATAATTAAATAATTTTTAAGCTGAAACCCAAATATTAAAAAAAGTTTCTGACCGAAGAATGCATAAAATGAAGGGCTGGGTTGATTAAATTGATTAATCGATCTCAACTGATCTAAGCTTAACAGATCAATAATCAATCCATAAAATTAGAGATCAATCAAACGCAAAAGTCCACAAGCTTGATGCAATCGTATAATAGGATTTCCCATAGGACGGCTAATGCTAACAGTAAGTCAACCTAACATACGTTGGTGACTAAATGAACATCTTTATGGACTCACAGACATGAATTTTCCAAACTCTTTAAGGGAACTATTTAAAAGGAAAAAAAAAAATTCTGGTCTGAAGTACAGTTTTTGGTCATACTTTCTTCTTCCTCTGGAATAAGTAATAAATCAGCGAGATCACCACCTAGTGGCCAAACTGAAACGCCCTCCAGAAGAGGCAGAACAATTGTTGCTTCTCAGTTTGAGAATCCATGTACTATTTGGTATTAACACTCTTCTTACTATTTCACTAATACATTTTACAGTTTGTGAACTGTTTTAGAACAATATGAATCGAATCCAATTGAATTGAGAGGATTAAAAGAATGGGGGAAAAAAATTGTAATTGTGTTGATCCAGGCTCTGGTGATTCAAATCGAATCAATTCTTAAAATTATTGGTGATACCAGCCCTATAAAAATGTAGAAATTGAGGATTATGTTATCTCTCACCAAATTAATGTTTGTGAAGTACATATTGTCTTAGATGGTTATAACACACATTTTTATTCCTTTTATGTGTAGGGACTTACAATGCTTAAAAAAAATAAACATCAATGAATTACTTTGAGCCAATAGGAAGTGCACATAGATATATACAAAATGTTGACTTGATGTTGCTGGATATTTCTAGCCAAATTGATAAACGGTCCCCGTTTCCCAAAGCCTCTAACAAATCCAGCCTTTATTTCTCATAGCCAAGTCAACATTCCCAGTAAACCTCAATGTTCTGCTGATGTGGGCGGCGGATTGTGGTTTTGTCGGCTAAAAAGGCAAAGGTTCAAGTGGGATTCTCTCAAAGATGTCCTTTGTTGTTCTGCAGCACAAAGCGCATGCAGGAAAAGCCAGGAGCAGCCTGCCACACTTTGTGTAACTGAATCAGAAAGCAGCGTCCCTGATGCCAAGCTAAAAATCATCAAAGAGCAGCATCTGTCTCTGTTGTAATCCATGGTTTACGGCTTATGGTGAGGGCAGAGGAAGAAAGTGATGAGCACAACTCAAAATTCAACACTGGGAACTTGACTTGTTTCTCTGTGGTTGTCGCCGTTTTTTTTTTTTTTTTTTTCTCTCCATAAGAACGTAGTTTGAAGTAAAACTGAATGTTTTGTTGTGGATCTCTTTTATTGATGCTTTAATTTGTGCTTTTTGGTTTGTTTGCTCAGGTTCTCCGGGGCTGGATCACAGTCGAGGATCCTCTCCGCTCTTTGACAGCGGTCTACATTTAAATGGAAATGAAACCAACGCCGTAAGTACATTGGAAATATGATTTGATTGTATTCATTTTAGATTTTTAGAAGTTTTGGGTAAAAAACAGTTTATTAAGGGTGTTTTTAGACTGGGAAGGTCGGTTGGTTCGGACTGAATCTCCTTAATCAAGACCTGAAGATTGTGTTAGGTCTGTATTCAGACTGGTGTCTACCAGACATTTCTGTTTTAGACCAAAACTTGTAAACAAAACCACATGACTAAAGATTTCATCAGTTATTGGCCAGGAACTACGAAGCGCGTCAAAACAACAAGAGAAACTCTGAGGTGCAGCACTTTAATTATCCTCGTCAAATAGTCAACTTATTAAAACTTTATATTTCGATTATCTGTTCTAAACATTAAAAACAATTTTTATTTGTTACTTTAATATGCTGGCGACATGTCACAAGACTGGCAAGAAGACATTCTGTGTGTGCTTTAACTCAAAGGATTTTAGCCACTGCAGTATTGAGGAGGTGTCAGTATGAAGATATGCTGATCAGTGTTGGGACAACAGTGTGAGAGGCAATGTGTATCACCTTAAAAGTTGTTTTCTGAGCCTGCATTCAGCCCACCATATTTCAATGAGTTGCTGTGTCTCATTGTTGAACTACAAGGTAGTTCAAGCTACAAGCTAGCTTTTAGGATGATGTCAAAGCAGTGTCGGTGGGTAATGAGAGACAGAAAAGCATGCAAGAAGCATTTCTAAGAAGTTAACAGTTGGACCAATTATTTCATGTCCTGATAACACGACAGTCAATGCTTTGCATTCATCCAATGCTCAGCGGTCGCTTGATTCCCAACCTGTTTAGGTAACATGACCACCAGCTATGATGGTCGTTTTGGTCCAATTATTCTGCTCCGAGAACGAATGTTATTCAGACAAAAGAACCTCAGAGCGAACCGAAGCTCAGTCCAATTGGAAACAAACCAAGACCACCTCAAAAGTTTTTCCTGGTACTGGATTCGCTTGGGTGTATTCTGAAAGAAAATTTGTTCCGGCTTATCTAAGGAAACGAACAGAGGTTTAATTTAAGTGAACCAAATGTCTGAAAACACCCTCAGACTACGGTTACATATCCCCAAATTCCACAGAGCTGCGACCTACAGCAAATGCACGTTTTTCTGGAAATGCAGCAGGTGGCCATGAAGCTGTAATTAGGAAATGGCAGTCACATTTTGATACACTGTGTGGTGGCCACGCAGGTTTTCAGAAAAAGTTTAAATTTTATGCCAGCTGGACAATTTTTCTTTCAACGGCCACCTGGGCACATTTCGAGGTCGCACGATGGCAGTTCAGTGATGGCGGGCGACAGCTGGGTGACACGGCTGGATCACTGGCACGGCAACACCTCTGATTTGAGGATGTGTAAATGTAGATATATTTAGATGTAGATATAAAGCAGGCAATTCTGCAGGCCTGATTAAAAAATAAAAATCAGGCATCAGGATAAAATCTTGAAGATTCTGCTAATCCCCCCTTGTTGTTTGGTGACCGTAGCCTTAGCCTTAAATCTCCTCTCTCTTTAAAGTAATTTTAAAATGAGGTAGATTAAAGCAGGTGTCCCCAAACCTTTTCTTGTGAGGGCCACATAACTGTTTTCTCCTCTGATGGGGGGCCGGGGTCGGTTTGTAAACTAACAGAAAAAGTGAAACAATCTAAACTTAAACAATTGTGTTTTTACATAAAACTACATACAACCATATTTTAACAATCTCTTTCTGTAATCTCCACAGAGAAAACAAATCTAAAACAGTCCAAAAACTAATCCAGTACATAGAGAATCCTCTCCTGTCATGATTCTTTAGAGACGTTAGAGAGCTGCAGCTCCTCACACAGAGATCTAATATCCATCTGGATCTTTTAGCTCTTTAGGTCATTTTGCTGTTTTTTTTAAACTTATCATTAACTATAAACTCATGCAAAAACTCTATATATTTGTAAGTGTAAAATATGTTGTTATTATGTGAAATTATGTTTATTTTTCTCCTAGAGAAAATGTACAAAATACATGATAAAAACAAAAAACATTATTTACTGTTAAACTTTTAAAGTGAAACGACACAAAACACTAATTATAATTATAGCAGGTGGGGAAACAGAAAATGAAACTTATATTCCCTCGGTTAATGGGGGAGTTTTAAAACTAACTTGTGAAGATGAAACCCACAAATTTAGATTACTGATGTTTAACTCCTCCCTGCACACTTTCTCCACTTTTCTCAGACAGACATTAAGATTTTTAAATCCAGGATTATAGAATGAAAACTAAGATCTGATTGCGATCACAGATTTATGTAGGTCTGAAGAGCTTCAGCGCAGCAGATGCAGCATGGAGGAGATTGACGAGGTCTCCAACCAATCAGGACGCAGAACAGAGTGGACCGTTTAAAAAAACAAACAAAAAAAAAAAAAGCAGCAGCATGATCACACTGAGACCAGGTGAACTGCAATGTGGAAGGAGAACTCTGTATTCTGTTCTATTTGACGGGAATTTGGGAGAGTTCAGATAGAGGTACAAACTGTAGAAGGGTGGGATAAAAAGTCACATTCTATGAGGGTCTCCATCATGTAGCCAGATTGAGAAAAAGTAATAATGGGGCTCTGATAGTGTTTGGGGGGCCAGTCCAAATGAGGAGTCGGGCCGGATCTGGCCCACGGGCCGTAGTTTGGGGACCCCTGGATTAAAGCAGCGTGGGTTAATGAAAGCAGGAAGATGTTTGACTGAATAGAGACAGGATGCTTTATCATAGTTTTACTGTTAATCTTGGACTCAACTGCATGTAGTTGCTCTCTAATAACCTCAGATGAAATGAAATAACTCGTTATCTGTGCTACATTTGTTCTGCCATAAACCTTTTATTTATTTCACACCAAGGAAACAACATTTCTCTTCTACTTTTGTCAAAAATAAAAGAATCCCAGCAACCTGAAATGTGGTTGAAAAGGTCATTTGTGCATCAGATGACAAAGATCCTGAAGGCCCACACACATCCCCCCCGAGTCTTCTCTGAGGTGAAATCGAGCAGAAAGGTTTGCTTAAGGTCATCAGGTATCAGAAATGATGAAGGTGTAGTTCAGCAGCTGCAGTGAACCATCTGCGCTCATGTAACGGAGTGATATACAGCTGCAGATCACCTGCAGGGTGGCGCAGAGAAAACACAGTCTGTGAGGTTACACATACAAACACAAACATACAAGCATGAAACTTACCGTCTTCATCAATAATCTCATTTACATGAATATATTATGAGATTTTATTATCCCACTTAGAAGCTTAATGGCTTGTAAATCCCACCTGAGTTCAGGTGCTGGAAATCGGTCAACAGCCTCCCAGACATCTGTTGCACAAAATAGGACTAATCTACAGGGAGAATGTCTTTTGAAATGGAAATTCTTTTGTTGGAAATGGAAAAAATAAAAATTGCAGACTTTGTCTAAACTTTAGCAAATTAAGCAGTTTTATAGAAGATGCAACTCAACTCCTCATTTTGTGATTTATAGATAGATTTGAGGAACCTGAGGACAGAGAAACTACAGCGATGTTTGGATTTTCCATCTGAGCTGAGGAATCCAGCTGAAGCAATTTAGCAATAATTACAGGCAGGAAGAGAATCAGAAATGAAAATCTTCATTTTAATTAGGAGAAGATTTGGTTTGAACGAATTTCATCAAGAGATAAAACTGTAAAAGTAAAAAATAAAACACATTTTTAAATACGTAAACCTCTTATCATACAAATGTAATGTCTTTTAGAAGAATACAACTTTTAATTATAAAAAAAATATTTTTTACAAGTGTTTAAAGACGCACTCCAATGAAAATCGTCCTTTTTTTTATATGTTCTTGTAGCATTTCTATCATAGTAGAGGACTTTTAAAAATTATTAAAACTGTGTTTATTAGTATTTCTCGATTCAAATCAGGAGCAGATGAATACTAGATGCTAGAAAAAGCTAAGACTGATGTTTAGAGATAGGGGTGCTAAAGTCTCCCCTCCCTGGCCCGCTCACACTTCGGTGTGCGAGACATAATGAGCGTTTAATACTCCTGTTGTAGCGAATTGCAGTTCTGGCTCAAAACTGTACGACTGGGTTGATCCAGTATCGCTCATTGTTATTTTAGCGCAGCTAATGCTAGCTTGAGGCTAGAAGCTAGCACGTGAGTGCCCAAACGGAACTCAGGACAGGGAGGGGGATGAGGGAGGGTTGCTCTGCGCCAACAGTCCCGCCCACAAACATTGGGCATAAAATATCTTTTGAAAAAATAAAACAAAAGGTTTTTGATTCTGACTGAAAATTATATAATCATAATTAAAAAGGTCACTGGGTAGGGTTTTAGACTAGAGAAAAATTTGGTTGGAGTAAGACTTTAAAGTCAAACATTCCAACAAAGTAGGGACATTTTTATGAAATAAGACAATTTATGTCTTAAACAAGCTTTTACATTTTTATCATTTTAAATTAGATTGTGTTGACAAAAAAAGGGCTGAACTTATAAATCAGTAAAAATATACAAGTAAGCATGAAAATGGATGTGTTTGAAACCATAAATCTCTAAGTAAAGATTAAGACTTATTAAAAATACAAATTAAAAAAAGTATACAAATGATGATTACAAAAGTTAAAGTTATAGTAAAAAAAAAAAAAGAACTTTTCCTATTAAAATGTTCTAAATATGTGTGGCCAGCGCTGAACTTCTTTCATGGCTGCACAGACCCAGAGGAAGGGTTAAGGTTAAGACTAAGTTAAGATGTTTGATCAAACATTTAGCCTTAGACGCACTTAACATATGCGCAGGCAATGCAGTAATGTGCTTATTTCAATCCATTTTTGTGCTTGGTTGCACGTAAATACATGCAAATAACATTAGCATTTCTTTTAAATCTAATATTAATTTGGGTTTAGTAATGTGGGAAACCAAAATGAATTATTTTAGGTTAATTCTTTAATCCTGTTTTATTCCTATAATTGTGACTTTTTAAGGTCGACAAGGCAAAAAGTCTTTAAGCTTCATTTTAATTGCTAAAAAAATAAAATTCTTCTTTTGAAAAAAAGGCTTTTATTTTGTTTAAAAGGACCAAAAAATCAAAGTTTATCACAACACTTGTGTCTTTTGTTTATCTTTCTCTTGTGTTTATTGTGTTCTTGCATTAGGAAAATAAAAGGAGCATTTAAAGTTATACTGTTAACTGTGGGAAGAAGAACTTTCTCAAAACAATTTCTAATGATCAAAAGCAGTTATAAATCACATTTAAGGTCTATTGTTGACATGTGGATCAGACTTCCACTCCTGGCACCACATCCATTTCATTTAGAGCATCTATTAATCACAGCTGTCAGTGTTGAAAATAACAGCAGAACAAAGCAGAAAAAGAGCCTCCTGGAAAGCTTTTGGAGCTGCATACTTTGTGGCGATTCCTCCTCATTTTTTCCTTATGAGAAGTCGGTACTAAAATGACTTTCACCATTAGACCCATTCTCTCTTTTACTTCTTCATCTTTTAAAGAGCTGCATTTGGATTTAAAAATATTAGGAGCAAAAACGACCATGTTCTGTATTTTCCAGCTCCATTTGTGGAGCAGTTCTGACCAGTGACCGGGCAGCCGCTGAGCTGAAAGCTGCAGGCTTAGCAGACGCCTCTTTTTGTGAGCCGGGGCTCGAACAAATCCTTTTTGACTTTGACAGGTTATTAAATGGGAAATAATCCATGATGTCCTCTACACATGTATGCTAGGAACGCTTTTTAGCTGGCTGAAATGTGGCTGCCAGCATCGATAACAGCCTTCTAACCTGACAGTTTTGGAGGAATGGAACTTGGCTGAGCTGCACTGTAGTTCCTTCATCTTCACCCACACTGCATCTGTAGAGAGAATCTGATGAAACACTGATTTTGATCTTTTTTTATAGCCTTAATTGTAATTATTTTATTATTTATAAGTTTGGAGCAACAACCATAAATCTATGAACTTCAGTTGTATTTTTGTTTGTTTCCAAAATAGTTAATTTTTGGATTTTTCATGCTTTCGTTAATGCAAATTTTTAATTAGGCTAGACTATTTTTTTTAATACTAGAGAGCAATAACACATTCATTTTATTATGAAATAAGAAGACACATTTATAATATGGCTTACAGAAATGCATCATAGATTTGCACGTCTGAAAATAAAAAAAGTTATTTCCTTAAGAAACAGGATTTCAACATCAATGCTTTTATTTTTAGACACAAACAGGAGTTCATCTAATGGCTTTTTGGAAAGAGACGTTAACCGCGACTCATTTGCCTAATTTTATGTTACTCCACAAAACATTTATTGGCTCCTTGAAGTTACTTGATCTTTAGTGAAGTTGGCTGTGATTATGGGATGTGCAGCTGGGATGGCAGGAGTCAGCCTAACGCTGCTGAAATGATGGAGTCGCACTGAGATTCACTACATGAGGATTTCTGGCAATAGTTCAGGAAAGTTTGTGCAAGAAAAAAATCTAATATTCTACTCATTTAGTTTTTAATGAAACTTGCAACAATTTCATCAAATGATCATCTAAAGCAGGAAATTGGCTTTCTAGAAGACCTGTTTCAAAAGAAGTTTTGTTAAGATTAGACATGAAGGTCTGCAGCAGTGTCATTACATTTCTTACTGATAGTTTCAGTTAAAGTGTTTAAATGAAAAAAGTTATTAATGAGACAAGAAAACCTTTTAATGCTCTGTGCCCAGATTACTTAGTTTATGTTACTTAAAGAAAAAAGGCTTCCAAACCTCCCCAAGTAAAAATGAAGTAGTCTAGACTGAATTATGATTATGTACATGATGTAACAGAAACAGAATGTCTGGAGTTAGGATTTTTTTCAAAATGAGAAATTCTATAAATAAAAAAGCCAAACAACATTCATAACAACTCCTGATCAAATTATATGATCCTGTGTTATGATGTTTGTTGTTATCAGAAACAGGCATACATCTGGATCCAAGTGCAGCAGGTTTATTTGGCACAGACAGGGCAACAGGCGTGACGCACAGCTAAGAGTCCACAAAACTAAATCAGGGTCAGGCAGGCAGGGGTCAAGCACCAGTATGAGGGCATCAGAGACAAACCAGAATGGTCAGGATCCAGGCAAGGGTTTCTTTAGTCCACCCCTGAAAGTGCAGTGTGAAACTAAACCAGATGACGATTGAGTATTTTTCTGCATCACACAACTCCCCTGGTTGACCTTTAAAAGTCTCCTTGTTCCCTTGATCCCACCCAGCTGATCCTAGACTTAAACACAAGTATCTCCCTAATCTTAAAAACTCAATGTGTTGAGAACACAGTGAGCCGTTTTGTTGTACTCTCACTTTCCTATTTGCACTTTTTAAAAAATATTTCCATTGATTGATTAGGAGTGTCAGTTTTATTAAATGTCAAGCAACTTCCACACTCATAAACAAGACCAACTTATTTTAAAGATGCATCAGCAAAAAGCAAAAATAATAACTTTGTTAACTATTTAAAGTGATTTAACTTCTACTCACCAACTTGCATGCATTACATTTGTAGAAATGTGCGAAGCATAAATTTGTTCTTGTCCTGCAGAGATCTGTCAGACTTGGACTTGATTGATAGGTGTTTGATATAGTCACAAGCTGTCTTGGTACCATCTTCTTAACAGTCATCCTCATTAAATTCTGTATTCAAACACGTCTCTATCAGTACATTCACAAGCCTTCCTTTGTTATTCCACATCAAATGTAGAAGAAGTAGAATAGATTTTTACCCCGACAGCCTCTACTGAGTCAGTCATTATGTCTCATCCTGTTTTTCATAAAATCTGCTTTCTGCATTGATACATTCGACTACGTGCTAATGTAATTACATTTTACAGTGAATTAGGGTTCCTGTTTGTATTGTTTCGCTTTTGCTTCTAATGTTGAGAAAATAGCTCTTAATAGTTATTTTTATTGAAAAGCGTGATTCAGATAAGATTCTCTCTTCTAGTCTAACATCTCCTTGAAATCCATTAGGAGTGTTTTCTTCTGCCAATTCTTGCTGCTGGAGAGTTTGAGAAATGCTTTTCTCGACTCTCTCCTACGGTGGGCCTGAAGTGTAAATCACATCAACAAATCACTTGATGCAAAAAAAAGTCAGAGATCACGACAAAAACAAAAAGAGGAAACAAGTAACAAAAAATTAACTCATTATTTACAGTTTCATTTTTTGTTTAATTTTATTCAAATTTCGTTTTGATGTCTGGAAATTACCAACATTTCTTTTTCTCCTTTATGTAAACTGGAAAAGGTAGGTACTATGGGACATTGCTGATTGGATGACGTTTCTTCTTCATTTCATGGTACGAAGCAATACTGGAAATGGTCTGTATTAGGGATGATCTTATACAATTGACGACATTGACAGGTTTGACACAAACCTTGATACGAGGGTCCCGGTTCGATCCGTACTGTCGATAGGGGCAGGTTCAATACAACCCTCAATATGAGGATCACAGTTTGATATATATTGACGATATGAGCCGGTTCAATACGTACCTTGATACGAGGGTCATAAGCTAAAATCCTTCTATTCCACAGATTTTGATTTCTTTGCAAACAGAAACAACATAAAACATCAGATTGTTTGCAAGTGCAGATCTCTTGTCACTTATTGCAGAATCACATTTGAATAGAACTCTTGCAAACTTGTAAACATTACAACTTGTAATTCGATTTAATCAAATGTAAATGTAATCAGTTCTCAATACTTGCAAACATTAATTAAATCCATGTTGACAATTTAAGCAGTGTTCGTAAGTTTTGACAGTTTGCAGTACGGTACTCTAAATTTCCCAGTCTGGTCATGTCATGTAATTAACATTTACAGTGAGATAACTCTCTGTTGCCCAAAATATCCAGCTGTGCAAAGTTGTGCGTTTTTGCTAAGTCGTCTTCAATCTCTTAACACACTTATTCATAAATTTTAGGAATATTTTTTTCGTTAAAATATTGACTGGATGGCAGAGTTTATTGTGGGTCAGCTGTTTTCATTAAATGAAAGAACCTCTCATCATCTACCACTGAAAAAGGCTGTTGCGCTTTAGCTATAAAGGTGTCATTTCTTGTGTTTCTCTGCGGTTACGCTTAGTCTTTTGAAATATATCTGGGATAGACTGCTGTCTGCTTAGCTGTCCAACGTTTAGATGGTGATGTTGGAGGTGGGCAGTCATGTTGTGCGTGTATCCTGGATTCTATGGTATAGAGATGAGGCAAATCTTGCAGACAGTGTACCGCTCGTTAACACATTTCGCTCCCCGGTCATCATATTCCATGGCAAACCAAAAATGACTCCACACCACCCATTTGAATGCAGAACCACTGCACTTGCCTCCGCTAGCTAGGATTGTCTCTGTTGTTTTTAAGCTAAATGTTGTTTTTTTTTTTTGTTGTTGTTGTTTTTTTTAGCATTTAGGTAAAAACAGTTAAACTTTACTTTTTGTGGGCTTTGAATCCTGGGGCAGGGGCAAAGAAGTTCCTGGCAGGGAGGGGAGAGTGGGCGGGGTTTCTTTGCAACAGACAGGCTAAGATACGAAGACATGAATATGCAGACAAATGCTAAATAGAACTTACTTTCTCTGGTTTCTTATTGTGTTTATTTTTTAACATTTCATTTTGATTTTTTTGAATTACTTTTGTTTTTCAAAACTTTTCCTTTTTTATTTAGTTTTTTTTTAATTGTGTTTTGATTTCTGGAATTTAGATATAATTTCTAAAATATAACGTTTTACTATTTGTTTTGATCTTTTAATTGACGCTGAGATTGTCGATATGCTTTCGTGTTAACTGATTTGCACCTCAGGGCTACTGTACCTTCCTCCTCTCTGCCACCATGAACTTATTATTATTTTTTTTTTACTTTACATAAATCTCTGTAACTTGTCTAAAGTCTGCACCATAGTTTAGCACTCTAAGCCAACGATTTGACTAAATCTCACCGTAAAGCTGTCCCTTACAGTGATGCACACTGAGACATCCTTATGTACAGAGCTTTAACATTAACAGAGTTCTGTCTTCAGGGATTATTCTCGGCCCATGTCACCTCTAGAGCAGCAGAGCCCCATGGAGGAGCGGCTGATGTGGAGAGCAGAGCGCTGGCTTAAGTCCCTGTTTTGCAGCTCCGCAGAGGCAGGTGCTCTGTCAGTGTAATCCGCCCTGACAGCCCGATAGTGCTCCGTTTCTCTCCTCCACCTCCTCTAAGACCTTCACTTGAGTTAACTAAAACATTGTGTTCGGCGCTGACATAATTGGGCCAAACAAATGATCATTTCTTTAGAGCTGCACTTGTAAGAATTGGGGGAGATGACAGCGGTCTGCGTGTGAGGCTCAGCTCAACTGTGACGTGAGGCTCACTTTGCAAATGTAGGCACTTTTTCTGTCTTTGACTCCTCACTGCAGTCTACCCAGAGGGTGTTATCATTTCCTGCTGAGATGTTCCGACTTTTTTTTTACGTCACTGGAAGGCAGATGCTTTGATTCTTTTTGTTATGGGGCTTCATCAGAAAGAGTTTGGGGATTAGTTTGATTTTTTTTTTTTTTTTTTTTTTTGCTCTGCTCTAATTATTCGTTCAGTTATTTTAATGCATTTGTTTCCCAATAGGAGGTAAGTTTAGTTTAAACTTTGAATGATAAAACCTTTTATCAACCCTTTATCCTTTTAGACTTGTGGAAGTACTTTGAACAAAAACATAAACACACAACTGTTATTTTTGCTCCTAGTTGTCATGAGATGAATTAGAAGATCTGAATTGAAGAATAGACTGCATGAATATTGCACAGGTGTGCCACACCAAAAGGAAGATTAGACAGCAATATTATTGCACAGATGTGCAACACCAAAATGAAGATCAGACAGCAATATTATTGCACAGGTGTGCCACACCAAAATTAAGATTAGTCAGTATGACTATTGCACAGGTGTGCCATACCAACATGAAGATCAGACAGCAATATTATTGCACAGGTGTGCCACAACAAAATGAAGATCAGACAGCAATATTATTGCGCAGATGTGCCACATCGAAATTAAGATTAGACAGCAGGACTATTGCACAGGTGTGCCTTGCCAAAATGAAGATTAGACTGTATGACTGTTGCACAAGTGTGCCACACCAAAATGAAGATCAGACAGCATGGTTATTGCACAGGTGTGCCTCATCAAAAGAAGATTAAAAAGGAATAATATTGCACAGGTGAGCCTTACAGTATTTACACTGGTCGATCTGCGGTGCATCTTCGTTGTTTACATTAACTATTAGTTTACATTGACTATGCTGTGTATCCGTGGCTCCCAGATGAGTAGTTTGTCCTGCCATTTCCATGTTGGATATTTTGTCCCACTCTCTTGTCTCATCCAAGACTTGAGCAATCAACCGCCATGCCCTCTCCAACCTCACTGAAACCAAGTAAAAAGCAGGTTTTGTATCACAAGTTATTTTATAGTTTTGTACTTCCAAAATTAAACTTGACTGTTAAAGTCTGTTATTATAAAGTAACATCACCTTTAAGGATAAAATTAATTTTGTAAAAGTTTTCTTTTGAAAGTACAAAACATGTTTTTATTTTTAAAACAAGTTTCTGGTTCTCTGGGTTTTTGTTGCACACTGACACATCAACAAACTAGACATAGAACTCCTGCGTAAAGTATGCGGTGCTGAGAGACGGATGTCAGACGCTGACATGGTGGAGACTATTTTACCATTTTAATTGATTATTGAATAATGTGGTTTTTTTGTGTCAACGCAACAGTGACGCACTACAGGAGGACCAGTGAAAGCCAGCCTTGAGTTAGCAGAAACCCATCCCTCACGATAACAAAATGAAATGTTCCAGAGTGGCTTTTTTTATGGCCAGTCTAAGGCACGCCTGTGAGATGGGATGGATTATTTCACCATCACAGATTTCAGAACGATATGTGAGAGAAATAGTTATTTTATTAATGTAGAAAAAGTTTCAGATCTTTTGAGTTCATCTCATGACAAATGGGAGCAAAAACAAAAGTGTTGCCTTTATCTTTTAGTTCAGTGTAAATGGAAATGTTTTGTGTGCATCTTTCCGTTTTCCAGATTTATTTTCCCTGCATGTATGGATCAGTTCGATTCCCTGACCTGTTACTAAAACGTCTGCACAGCATGTGGAGAATTGATTTGACTTCACGGACAATGAGCACAGAGAGTGAAAAGTTTTTGTACAGTTTTAAAAAAGTAAACAAGTTGTCACCAAAAAGAAGAGATTTGTTTTATTAAAGATTACCTGTATGGACATTTTTGAGGCTTTTGCTTTTTTATTTTAGGGGTATAAAGTAGAAAAACTGATGGAACTTCAAGACTTGTTGTCTGTGATTGCTGAGTTTTTAAAAAAGAAAAATACAAACCACAAACAAGTAAAAAAGTCTCTGAATTTAAGCAACTGATTCCATAGAACAAAAAAAAATCCACATTAACTTTAGATAATTAGAGGAAGTTCTATTCATTAGAAATGTTTTTAAAAGCCCCTAAAAAAATTCAGGCTGTGGAGCAAAAAAAGCAGTGATTTTATTTGATGTCTTTGTTTTATATGAAATTATTGTTTTTATTTTATATTGCACTTTATAAAAAGGCTGGAAGCTCTGGATGGATGAGCCAGAAAATAAAAAAAAAATCCCATGAGTTTCCCCTTTTTTCATCAAGTCAGTCAGAATTGTCTTTAAGCAAACTTTAATTAAAATGTTCTATATCCTCTGTCTTTAAAATTTCACTGCCTAGCTTTGCTTATTTTTAATTTAAGGGTTTAGTGCTTTTGAGGTTTTTTTTTCTTCAAGAGTCCATTGATGTGAACTTCTTCTGATGCTCGATTTGAGCGTAAATGTGCTTCAAATAGAAGCGGCAGCGTTAAATCTAAAGCTAACAGTGACATATATTTAAAAGGCACCATATTTTTAGACTTTTCTCTTCGGCATCAGCAGTAATAACAGGACAGGTGAAATATTTAAGCACGCTAAGGTTAATCAGTCGTGTGGCACATTTAATATTCATTTCAGCATTTAAAATGAGCCTCTGCTAAATTTAAACTTGCAATCCTGCTGCTGGCACCAGTTAAGTCCACTAATTCAACCAACTAAAATCCAGTTTAATGCTTGACTGGTTAGGAGATGCTGCAATCCACTTTGCAGCAGCAGACAGTTCTAGTTGTTCCATTAAACTCACAGGATGAAGCAGTGAAAGAGAATCGAAAGGTGAGGGGAAAAAGGCCAAATGAATTAAACCTGTTTGAGAAAGAATTAACTTTTTATGAAACAAAGCAGAAGATTTATTAACACTTTATTCCTCGTGATAGCATCTAATATTCTATTTTATTCTTGTAGTGATCGTTTCATTTTATTTTACCAAGATTCCCAGGTTAAACATTTTCCTAAATTGTACAAATCTTTGCTGTGCTGCGTTGCAGTTTTGTTAAAACGTAAACTCTGCAAACGATTACCTCCAATTTGTAAAAACTAAAACTTTTTTTATGCCTTTTAAAAAAGTTTCAAATGTTTTTTTAGGGCTGGGAATTGATTAAAAAGATAACTAATTAATATGAAAAAACTTAATCACAATGAATTGCCTTTTTTTTTTTTTTTTAGCTTCAGTATGTCCCAGCCTGATTATCTGCAAATAATAATAAAATGAAATCACTCGCAATATTGTCAATTTAGAATATTAGTTTTTAACCCATTGGAACCTAGGATCTAATACTCAGTTTGTGTCTATATTTAAATTTTCAATTTGAAAGTCTACCTGTATGCTTATTTGGTATCATTTTAATCAGCACAACCTCCCCTATGTGGAAGTACCTTTATTTATTCATTTTTTCAAGCTATATTCACACACAAAACAAAAAGTCATGCAAAAACATAAAAAGAATGTTAATCTTCTCTCAGGTGGAGGCGTGTCTGTCTATTCTGAACTGCTTAGCTCCCGCCGTGTTGGTGGGCGGGACTTTCACTGAGAACTGTGGAGTTTTTCGCAATTTTTTGACAATGCTGGTGCTTGTTATTGTGAAAAATTCATGTCAGTGTCCATCCTAAAATAAAATAATAGTCGATTTCCTCTTCGTATTTTTTTATATAGCAAATGTCATTGTACGTGCGTTTCAATCTGGAGGTAATTTGAAGTGTTTTTGAGAAAAAAAAAAAACAACTGTAATTTGATACACGTAACAAAAAGTGTTGTAAAAAGGCGTGGGACTACACAAGTTTTTATCTACCTACTCTTTTTCAAGCATATTCTTTGCTTTACTTGTTTATTTGTATTTTTACATTTTTGTTTTTATTTTGAGTTTGAAACAAAAAACAATAAAATAGCAGACAGGTCAGTTTCGCTCTGCCACCGCCCCTCATAGCGGGTGCACTGCTGTAACTGATTTACAGTCGTCAGATAGACATTCATCTCCGGCTTATTTCTTAAAATAAAAGATCTCTTTTGTCCAAAAGCTAAAAACAAATGTCATTTTATCTTTTTAAATGAAAAATATTGTAATTACAGAAAATAAAAAAAGCTTACATCTTTTTTAGACGGTGTTACTACGCTGATGTTCTCACAGCTGCATGGAAGGACGTTTGATGTTGTTAATACATATTAACAAATTATTTATGTTTTATTCATCGTTCGTGTTAACAGGTTAATATTCACAGCCCCGGTTTTCCTTTTTAACTCTTGCAAGTTTAATATCTAAATTTCAAAAAAAAAAAAAAAAAAAGAATTGTGCCTGTCAGATCTGAAAATGGCAAATATTGTCTTATGTATTATAATTTAGTGTTTTGTAATTTATATAGCTCAGTTTTAGCGCTCTGACACAAATGAGGGATCCAAGTCTCTGGAAAAAAAAGCTGCCTTCAAACACTTTTTCGTCTGGTTCATTTTGTGCCACTGAATGGGTCTGTGGTCAGCTTTGCGGCAGGCTTCCCTCCAAAAGATTCAAAAGCTAAACATACTTTCTGAGACTTAGATGTGCTTCCTCTGACCCAAACATAAGCTCAGAGTTATAATTTCATATAACAATTCTCATAACCATTTGCTATCTATGAATGGAGAGGCTGATTTAGAAGAATCCATTTGGAGCTAATAAAGACTGTAATATAAAGACTCATAACAGGCAACATAAAAGATGAACACCATCAGCACCTTCATAAATAGTCCCATTGCTGAGGCAGGAGCAGGCGCAGGATTGCAGTAAAATGACACAAGAAATTAAATGCCACCTTTGGATGTGAGGAAATGAAATTAAGGCACGGGCAAAGTGTCTTCAGTCTGCAGAAACAGGGCTTGAAAATTACCCCCCCTCCAAATTTCAGATATTTCTTGTGTAGCTGCAATAATGTGGAAGTGCATGCATTACCACAGCAAATATGGGGAATTATGTTTCTTCATAAATGTTTCCCAAACCTTTTTTTTTTTATATCGTAGATGTTATTAACAGGCAACACAATCTTGGATCAAAAAAAAAAAAGAAACATGGTTCCTGAAATACCAAAAGGAAACATTTAAAGAAATTCCTTAATTGAAATTTTTGAGATCATTTCTGAATGAATTTAAACAAGAGAGAAGAAAACATGTTTGTAGGAGTCTAAAAAAGGGCAAAATGCCTTTTTTTACTCATTTAATTTGTTTAATCACAGACGTGAAACAAAAACTTCTGAAAACATACTTCAGTTATTTACAGGAAGAACAATAAAATAAAAGAATTTAAACCAGAAATTTTAACAAAAATGTGGTTTAGTCAGTTTTAGGAAGAGGCAAGTGCCATCCAATCTATAATGCGCTTAAATAAAAATGAGACTTTTAAATGTGTTACCGTTGTGTCTCAGATGACTAAGGAAGTGCTTAAAAGAAGTAGCTTACATAGAAAGAAAGAAAATAGAGAAAAAATGTTAGTTTTTTTTTTTATTTGTATTTTTATTGTATTGTATTGCATTGCATTGCGTTACATTGCATTTTATTATTATATTTTTTAATTTAATTTATGTAATTATTTATTTTCTTTCATACAAGTTTAATTGTATTTTATGTCATTCTTTACTTTTGTTTATCTTAACTTTAAGGTAAAACCTTAACTCTAGTACCATGTGGAAGTGATTGCATCTATATCTCCTCTTTGATACTATCCCATGTTTTATTGATGTATTTTCTTAACCCAGCAGGCTGTCATTTTGGGTGCAGGAGCCAAACAGATTGTTTACACTTTGTCCTTTGGGTGCTGCTAACCTGATGTTGACTGTATAAATTAAGGTTAATGAGCTGACCGACAGGGAAAGGCTTTGTTTCTTTTATTGGAGTCTATTGATGAAGATTCTCATTCATTCCTGTGTCTTGAAGCTCAATCATGGCATCTGGACTGAGAGGATAACCGAGTCCAGATATCATGATTTAACCTCATTTATGACCTCGGTACAGAAAAATGACACTTTAGTTTGCTTAGCGCATCAGTCAGGTATCTGTGGTGTTACACACCTCTTTAGCTTTGTGTGCTGGACTTGGCTTCTAGAGTGATTTTGATTGATGCCTCAGTCACAACATCCCTTACTGGAGGATACGGACTGTCTGCTGATGAAAAATGGGCAATTCTGTATGTTATAACCCCACAGTTAGCCAGTAGGGAGAAAATGTTTATGAATATATTTTCCTACGGGTATGCTGCGGGCAAAAAACTTTTAATCAACATGTTGGTGTAAATGAAGGGTGAAGTTGGTGAGACACAGACTCTTCTGGATTTTTCAGAGTGTAGTTCTTGTTGACATTGAACAGACATCCGACATCAAATATCGCCAGCACACCGCTTTTGTCCAGCATTTATGCGCAGTCAGTAAGTAGTCAGTATGCACACCTCATAAACAACTGGCATGCACTTTAAGGGCACCACGGCAACACTCATTCATCAAACTTACATTATCCTTACAAATACTTCACAATACATTTGCCACACACATTACAATCATTTGTTCCATTTTGTTGACACCCCTTAAAGGGTAATTAAACACTAAATCAACTTTTTTGGCTGTTGATCTCTATAAATGGGGCTTTAAAAATGCTGTGTGTTGGTCTTTGTTACATTTTTGACAATTTAAATTAAACTTGTTTAGTTCCTGAAATTATAGTCAAAAACTGTGATGCCCCTAAAGGTTGAAACGAGGTATTACAGTAGAATTTTGTTATTGATCATCTGATACAAGTCCCACGTCATTTCAGAAGTTTCACGCCATCGTGCTTTGAGCTCCAGTACAAAAGCCACGCCCATCTTTGTAGCAGCCGGTTGTTATCGTGTTAGCTTTGGCGTGGTTCGTAGGTGTTTTGCCTTCAGTTGTCAGAAATCTACTGGCTTGCACAACTTTTCAGTGAACTTGGAAGTTAGACAACAGGGGTTTAGTGCAATTGGTATTGAATACAGCAAATTCTGTCCTGGTGACGGGATAATCAATGGACGTTTCATTCAGGATTGTTTGCTTGAGCCTTTATTAGCTTATGATGCTAGCATCATTTTACCACTCAGATACAGGTCTCCTTCAGTCTGGACCATGAGTGTCTGGCTCAGGAGAAAAGGGAGGAGAAAAATCCTCAACCTCCACTGGAAGTTCTGTGGAGATACTGGCATCTTTTTCCTCAGTACTACTCTCCAAATTGAATATGCAGAGTGACTACGTTACCTCAAGCTAAGCTCACTGTCAATCACAGATCCAAACCACTCCTCCCCCGCTCAGCACATCCCTGTATGGGACTAAACCATGTCTAGTGACCGTTGAATGTTCATGTCGGCTGCCATGGTATTTTTTGAAAGTCCATGGTTTAGTTTTTATCAAGTTAAGAAGTAAATTAGCCTAAAACTAACAAAGACACTAATGTATTCAATGTCCTTCATCAAAACAGCTATAACAGTACTTACACCTACAGGATTTTTGATAACGTGTACATTTATGATACCTACCTGTTCTGTGGAAAAAATACATACAATAATGTCAGCTCAAATTTGATTAAACTCTGATTTTTTTTCAAAATTAAAATTAAAACAAACTGTTCTCTGTTTCTGAAGTGAGAAGGAAACTAGAAGGAACCACTAAAGCTAGCATTTAGAGGTCACGGCTCCCTTGCACTGCCTACAATACAGTGATGTCTCTACACCACGTAGCTTGTTCACCCAAATCCAGGAGGCGGCTTTGTGAATGTGAGTGGTGCAAATGTGGCGTCCGAGCCACATGTTCAATGATCAAAAGGACTTAGCAGCTCATTGCTTTGCTCATGTATTCCACACAGGCTCCATCACCTCCTTCGCCCTCAGCTAATGAACCAAAGTATGAGAAACGCTGGCTGGATGCTGTCTGCATGCCCCTGTTGATGGCCAGAGTCTCCAGGTACAAAGCTGGCACAGATAAATTAAGGTAAGGGTAATCCAGCATGATATAATTCACCTCTGAGGTCCACGGTTCATTGTGCACAGTTGTTGGCTTAGCAAGCTCCTTTGGTTAAAGTGGGAGGATGTTAATGCCAATATCTATGCACAGACATAAACGGCTTAAAAGGTCACTGCAGCTGTGAGGCAGCAGCTCACGCGGTCTGAGAGCAGTGCTGAAACTTAGAAAAGCTTTCTGGGTTTTTTTGTTGTTGTTCATCCTTTCTGTATCGATTTTCATGTGAACTGTAATTTCACAGAAGCTTTTTTCATTTGGTATTTTCCCCCCATTGCCAAACACGGGAGCAAAATAAACCTCTGAGGCCTTTTGTTTGACATTGTTTAGCATTTTTCTGCAATAAGTCACCGTTTGCATGGAGCTTGGTAATCAAGCATCCCAGGAAAACCTTTTGCTCAAAGAAACCCTCTCTCATTCCTTTGATTGAGTGTAAGATTTTTGCATGTTTTTGTAATCTTGGAATGCTTTGGGTTATGAAGGACAGACACATTTGATTAAACCTGACTAAGGAATTAGTTGTTCCTCAAAATCAGAAAATGTTTGTGTTACCCTTATTTATAACAGAAATAATGTTTTAACTTGTTCTTACACACTGATATAAGCCTTGTGCTATGCTAGGAATGTTTACATTAAAAGTGGGGTCATCTGGGCCCCACAAGACAGCGCCCTGAACTTCTTTTTTTTATGATTTTTATCTTCACTAGTGTTTGTGGAAGACCTGAAATCCTGTCCACCTTTGTCCTGGGAGGGATGACACATCAATATAAGGGTGGGGTCATCTTGACCCCATAAGATTAAAGCAGTGGAACCGTTGCTTAGGTGGTGATCCAATTCGATTCACAAATTAAGGTCAACGATTCATGAATCCAACAAAGATTCTTACTTTTTAATATAATGTTTGTTTCTATGCATGTTTTTTACTGGACGGATGAAAACAGAAATTATTTGTATAAAATCACCACCATTTATACCTTTATTTAGAGATTTAAATAGAAAGAAATGGTGTTTGTCATTTTAAACATTTTTTTTCTTTCTGGTTAAGTTCAGCAGTAATATGAACAACACAAAAATCCTTTTAAAAAATCATTGTTGTTTATGATAATTTATCTACAAAGCCTGAAAATGTTCCCCACAGTTTTTCCATTCACAAAGTTCCACAGCATTCTACGTTCTAAGCATTACATATTGGCGCAGAGCCCGTATGAAAAAAAGTATTTTTTCCCTGTGGCAGAACCAGATGATTCAAGTTGATTACATTTGCCCTTCAGCTGTGCAGAGCAGCGTATCAGCGCGACGCTGCGTTTCTGCGCTTCAGAATCTGCTGAAGTTGCGTTAATTGCATCGACTGTTGAAGAGTTACTGAAACCAAAAGAATGTGAGAGAAAACTCCTGTGTTAAAGCTAATTCTAGCTTCGCTGACACGAACTTCCGGTGACTCTTTATTTTAGTTCATGAACTTAAAATCCAACATTATTCTTCATTTCAGAGAAAAAAAAATCATTGTCCCAAGATAACATTTTACTACACTCTACTATATTTATAAAGATCGCAAATCAGTGATTTCAGACGTTGCAAATATTTGTACTCGAATTTTCGGGAGCAGATCGCGAGTATCCGAGCACCCGGATTCTCGTTACAGCTCTATACAAGATAACACAAGGGTTAAGGTTCTTGATTGATTAACATTTGATACAATCAATCAACAGAGGATCATATCCATAAACACATGTCAAACATACGATAACTACATATCAAATGGTAGATTGCTTGAAAGGGAGTGGAAGGAAACAAACTTATATAATCCCACCTGATTAATTGATTTGAATCGATTTAAGCTTAATAGATCAATGCCAGATCTATAAAAATATAGATCGATCTAATGCATAATGCTAGTTTGATGCTAACTCTTCATGGAATTTCCCATAGGACAGCTAATCCTAACGCTTGGTGGAGTAAAGCTACATTGCTGACTAAATGTACATCTTTATAAACTCAGAGGCAGGAATTTTCCAAAAATCTTTGTAGGAAATATTTATTAAAGTCACCATTAAGGTCTTAAGTACTTTTTTTTTTAGCTCATTCTTTCCTTACTTTTCATGAAAAAAGGTGTTTCATCAAACTGTGGTGACACTGAAACACTTTCCAGGAGAGACAGAACAATGTCAAGGATTTGAAGATTTTTATTAGTTTCTCCTTTTGAGAATCCATGGAACACTGTATGCTATTAATAATCTCACTGTTTTACTATTGCATTTTACAGTATGTGAATTTTATCAGATTAATATAAATATATACAAAACATTTAGTAAATTGTTAATGTATTTCTAAACATTGTGTATAAATGTGTAAACTCAAAATTGGATTTTAAAAAATCTGATTCGAATTGATCCAGACTCTGGTGAATTTAATAAACTCGATTCTGGAAATTATTATCGATACCCAGCCTTGGGGTAACCATTTCATTTACATTAATTTTCATTTTCCGGTTCATAACTTATGATCAGAAATTTATAACTTTCCAACATAGATTCAAGTCAATAAGAATCCTTGTGTTTCTGTTGTGTAATTATGTAATCTGACCAGAAATTCATCTGTAAAAAGATGGGTTTCAAGCACTTTAAAAAACAAAAAGTGAATAAAGTGAAAATAAATAAATAAAGGGAACAATCAAGTAAAGTTTTAAGTTCATACAGACCCCAGACCACTAAGAGTTAAGGTTGCTTGTAATCAGAGTGTGAGACAGCAGAGGATCACATTGGAAGAAGCTGTCAGAGTTTGCAGATCTGTTGGGGGTGAACTACACCTCACCTGTGACTGAGTGGGAAGCAGCTACAGTGGACACAGTTTTTCCAGGAGACTTGAATCTTAGCAGAAAGTGCACAAAATGCTCCTATCCACTAGGATAAATAAGGAAAACAAATCACATAGAAAATATTAGTTATTGGAAGCAATTTTCAGATGTTTTAATCAAACTGAAGGATGCTCTAGAACAGAGGTGTCAAACATACGGCCCGCGGGCCGTATCCGGCCCGCTAGATGATTTAATCCGGCCCAAAAATGAAGAAAAAAATGTATAAGAATTTTCAAAAAAAGAAAGCAAGTTTCTAGCCCATTCCTGTGGCGAGTTATGGTTCTTTAAAGAAGTGGATGCAATGCGCAATTTAACCATTAGGGGGAGCAAAGACAACTCAAAAGATCAAGAAATTAACATCGGATTCATTTTGCTGTGGAAACCCCAAAAATATTTAACAAACTGTTTTTATAACATAAAATGACAGTTTTGGGTGTAATTTCATAAAAACCAATAAACTAAATTTTGTCAACAAACTAATCAACACATTTTTGACTGAAAATGCAAAAAAAAAAATGTTCAGGTGAAATTTCCAGATTCCTTATTTGGACCACAAATATAAAGAGTTTGTGTTGATAGAGGAACATGACAGACCTCACAGCTCTATGATGTGACCTTTATATGTTGTCATCCAGACAGTAATAGTACTTCAGTCTGTCTGTGTGGCTTCAGCTTCAGGCAGACCAAAAAATAAGAATTTCTCTCCTAAGAACTCTGCTGTCCATTTGATGTTTCATAGAAATCTATGTTTCTCTCTTTTCTTTTACTTTTTTTCATCATAAGCTTTGCCATTTGAGTTTGTGAGGAATAATAAAAAGGTTTTAGGGATAAGTTTGTCCAGCTGGACTTCAGATCGGTTCGGCTGGAATCTGCTCTCAGGTGGGGGCGTGTCTGTCTGCTCTGTTGCTTGCCTCTCGTAACAGCGGCGGGTGGGACTTTTGGAGATAAACAGAATTTTCTTGATTTTTTGACGACACAGGTGGTTGTTGATGTTGTAGAAAACTCATTTACTGTCCCAAAGCAAAATTAAGATCACATTCCTCCTCTTGGGGTTTCTAATAGCAGACAGCTCTGTTTGGCTCCGCCCCCCACTGCAGGTGAGCTGACCTGCATTGCAGCCGTTTGATCAAAGTTCGTCTTCCGCCTTATTTATTAAAATCAAAGATTGCTACAAATAAAGGCCATATTTTGCCTTTAATTCAATAAAATATCAGTTCCAGAACATAAAAACGTTTATTTTATCACGTTGATCTCACAGCTGTACAGCAGGACATGAGGGCGTCCGTCGGTTCCAGAGGGTTCATTTAGTTTGATTCTTCATTGATTGAAACATTTATATTTTTTCCGTAGCCCCCTTTTTAGTTTACTATCGGGATTGCTTTAATGTCAGATGTAAAACATTCAGTCTGTATAAAATTAAATAAACCTTCTTTTTTTTTTTAGTGAAATCCATTTTATTTGAAATACTTTGGACTCAGTGAATGAAAATGTAATAATAAGTGATTAGACTATTAGGTTGTTTTTGCAACTAAGAAATAAACAAAACAAAAATAAAACTAAAGATAACACGTTAAACAAAGGTTATTTTGCTGTTATGTTTCTGGCCTGGCCCACTTGAGATCAGACAGGTTGAATGCGGCCCCCGAACCAAAATGAGTTTGACACCCCTGCTCTAGAAGATGAAATAGTCTATTTTTTATGTTTACTACAGTCAAGTTTCTTGCTGCCAATCTGTTTGCAATCAAAACTTTATTTAACTCTAAAATACATGGAAATACACAGATTTACAGGAATCCTTGCAAGAAACAAGTATTTGTATTCCACTAATGTCTGAGCTGCACTCCTAGAGATGTTGAAAGACACATAAAAGGATCTTTGCACACCTGGAATGGACGGTTCTTTTTTTGTCTTTCCAGTCTGCCACATTTTCGTTTTGCACAGAGGTGCCTCGTGTTCCTTTTTCCATTTACTTGAGAGCGAGGTGGTCCAACTCAAGGAGGAAGTAAAAACATGAATGTTTTTGAATGTTTTGAACATTTTAGCACCAATAATTGCATTTTTAACAAAGATCCAAGCTTAGTAAAACATATGTATTTAATTTATGTACATATGAATGCAGTGAATAAATTTGATGAAACTAAAGGAAGTGTAAAAGAAACAATTAACATATTTTTTTTTTATTTGAAAATAGATTTATTTTTAGTTTGAAAACAGACTTCTTAACATGCCATCAATGGGAAGATTTAACATTTTTGTTACTGATGATTTCAAGTTTTGAACATGAGTTTATTTTGTTGAAGCAACAATAATTGAGAATAATTTTTTTGTGATTCTTTGCACAAGCAAAGTTTTGCTGAATGTTAATAACATTTCAAGTAAATGCATTGAGTTTAGAGAAAAATATCAAAACTGAAGGTCTTTGAACGAAAAAAGCCTCAAGGCAGAGAGCTCGTCAATATCAGAGTTTACTTTGCAAAATATAGCTGATGTTAGTGTATATTGAATGCACACAAACAGCATTATTGGTGAAAGGTGAACGACTGAGTCTGACAGCAGGAATGTATGAGCAGCCGGCTTTAAAAGCACCTTATTTATCCTACATTTTTTCATCTATTATTTTTCTGTTTTGGTTTTTTAGCATTTTTTTATACTAAATGCTGGTCAGGATATACACTTTTTTATAGCCTGGTTTCTCTTTTAGGCCAATTTCCCCTTAAAAACTGACTTATTTTTTTAATTAATCTAAACTGCTCAAGATGTGAAAGAACAGTCTATTTTTTTCCTTTGGAACTTGTACTGTATATCTAAAATAACAAAAGCCAAATTCTATAAACAGTTCAAACATGTAAATAATGTTAATTAATGTAATCATTAATTGCTTCAGCATTTTACACTCAATAAGTGCATCTTAATTGACTTTGTTACGTGATATTGCTCTAGCAACTACCAATATGATTATGTTGGTGTGTAAAATTTGAGCGCTCCTTTTATTTGTCAGTAAAACTGGTCTTTTAACCGTCTTAAAAGCTGCATTTTTGCACAGACTGTAGTGTTATTGGAGCGTCTGTACATTTGTGTGTGTTTTTGTGTGTGTGTGTGACCGCATTGATGTGTTTTCCTTTGGAGTTTGATCCAGGCTCATTTCAAGTTGAACAAACTAAGCAGAGCGGAACAATGATGAGCCTGAGAACTGATCCCCTCACTTTGGACACATTTAGATCTGTATTGAGTGAAGTCTTCTACACAGGATGCCATGCTGTAAAGCAGGCAGTGGATAGACTCCGGTTCATAAATCTCTGCTTATTTTACCAACCAGAACTGTCTCCTCCATCCTTCTTCATAAACTGCTTAAATAAAAAAAATCTCAAAATAGCTAAAAACTAAAGAAGAAAAGAGCTTCTGTCAATTCAATCCACAGAATAAATCAAACTCCCTTTAAGTTTTTGTCATTTTCTTGTTGAAAAGCTGTTTTTAACATGATCTTTGTTATTGAATAAGTATACAGTAAGGGTGTGTATCTTTCCCTCACACGATTTGATACGCTTCTCGATACATTAATCGATGCATTAAGGATTCAACTAACTATTTTGGTGATACAATACAGTCAATTTTTTTTTTATTAAAAAACACCTAAATCTAGATATTTCTTATTCCTGTGGAATTTAAAGTTATAAAGCTTTTTATTCAGGTATTGACATGAAAAGTCAATTGATTGGTTTTAAACCTTTTAGCCAACATAATCTTGCTCAATCAATTTTCGATACGTATCTAGTTTTTACATCTCTAACCGATATTTCTGTTACTCCAACTGCCTTGTCGATGTTTTGACACGTATCTAATATTATTTACATCCCTAGTACATAGACATACTTTACATTAAGAATACAGTTTCTTTTCTATATTTTTGAAACTTCAATCTAATCATTACTATTATTTATTTTAATTTTGTATTTATTCATTTTAATAATAACAACCTTAATAAAGCTAGTGATGAACAAAGGTGGAACATGCTTTAGGAAAAATTACAAACTTGAATAGGAAAAATTACCAGAAAAAAATACAAGAATCAACTCTTAGATTTGATGAAATCACAATGATTCCAATATTAATGGATGACTAAAAAAATGTGTGGAAACTTGTGAGCACGAGCAAAAAATCTAAGTTGATTAAATGGACAAACTTCATGCAAACTTTACTTAAGATGAATCTGTAATCCAGACATATTTGGCAGAATTAGAAAAAATGTAAAGTTTTACAGCTATTGTGCAAGAAAAGTCACCACATGATGCCTGTTCAGTTATGTGTTTTAATAAAAAAAGATATGTTACAATTTGATTCATTTTTTATTTTTACCCTAGCATGTCATTCACCTATTTTCTAGTTATCTATTAGAATTTTTCCTCTGACTATGTGGTCCCTGCCCTTATACTTCAGGATCTTCTCTAAAAGTCCTCCTCCAATCACCAGCGGATCTATTCCAAAAGTGTTCTCAGTGATCTTTTGATTATTATTAGGCCAGGTTCTAAGACAAAGTTTCTGCAGAGCGGCAGGAGTTCATTAGAAATTTACCTCTGAGTTCTGGGAAGTACTATTTGCCTGGAGTAAGCCCATCCAAACTTCCTTTTATCCATCAGTTTACACCAGGGGTGTCTAACATACGGCCCGCGGGCCGGATATGGCCCGCCAGATGGTTTAATCTGGCCCAGTTATGAAGAAAAATTATATAAGAATTTTCCAAAAAGAAAGCAAATTTCTAGCCCATTCCTGTGGCGAGTTATGGTTCTTTAAAGAAATGACCACAATGCGCAGTTCCACCACTAGGAGGAGCAAAGGAAACTCAATAGATCAAGAAATAAACACGATGAATGCCAAAATCATGCAGAGTTTTGGGTGAGAAAGGAAGGTTAACACCATAATCTTTGCAAGTTTAAACCACTGGAACCAATGGCCTAAAACTCTGTTTTTGTTTACTTTTGAATTTACCTCTGTATTTTTAATTTAACAGGATTATTTGGTATCATTTTAATCGGGACATATTCACCCATGTGACACTGCCTTTTTTAAGTCATTTTCTATGTTCTATGTCAGTCATTAAGTCACACAAAAACAAAAAATTTCCTTCTGGAAAAACTGGATTTATTTTTCTGTGGAAACTCCAAAAATGTTTTACAATATAGAATGAAAGATTTAGGTGTAATATCATTAAAACTACAAGAATAAATCTAGTTAACAAACTAATCGACAAATTATTTAATTATATTACCAAAAACAATTCCAGGAGAAATTCCCAGAGTCCTTATTTGGGCCACATATATGAACAGTTTCTGTTGATAGAGGAACATGACAGACCTGAAGTGACCTTTCATATGTTGTCATGCAGACAGTAATAGTACTTCAGTCTGCCTGTAGCTTCAGCTTCCAAGCAGCCCAAAAAACAAGAATTTCTCTCTTAAGTGCACTGCTGTCCATTTGACGTTTCCTGGAATTCAATTTTTTTTTCTCTTTTCTTTAACTTTTTTTTCCTTTTAAACTTTCTGTTGTGTTTATGAGGAATAATAAAAAGGTTTTAGGGAGAAGTTTGATCCAGCTGGACTTCAGGTCGGCTCAGCTGGAATCCTCTCTCAGGTGGGGGCGTGTCTCTCTGCTATTTTGCCTGCCTATCGTACCAGCGGCGGGCGGGACTTTCGCAGAGAAACAGAGTTTCTGCTATTTTTGATGCTGTGGTTGTTGATGCTGTAGAAAACTCATTTTGGACTCTGTCCCAAAGCAAAATTAAGATATCTTTCCTCCGTGTGGGGTTTCTAATAGCAGAAAGCTTTGTTTGGCTCCGCCCCCACCGCAGGTGAGCAGACCAGCAGCTGTCTGATCAAAGTTCGTCTTCCACCTTATTTTTTTAAATCAAAGATTAATTTTGTCCAAAAAGTACAAATAAATGCCATTTTTTGCCTTCAATTCAATAAAATATCAGTTACAGAACATAAAAACGTTTATTTTAGACAGCGTTTTATCACGTTGATCTCACAGCTGCACAGCAGGACGCCTTTCCAGAGGGTCAATTTGGTTTAATTTTTCATTGATTAACACATTTATATTCTAGAAAGGGTACTAATTTTTTTCCGTGGCCCTCTCTTGAGTTTACCTATCGGGATTGCTTTAATGTCAGATGTAAAGGATTCAATCTGTATAAAATTAAATTTTGTTGTGTGAAATCCATTTTATTTGAAATGCATTGGACTTTGTGAATGAAAGTGTAATAATAAGTGATTTCCAACTAAGAAAAAAACATGCAAATGTCAATTTTCAAATGTCATTTTTTTAATCTTGATTAAAGAAAAACTCAGAAATATAATTTTAATTGTATTTTTTTCTATATGTCCTCTATTGTGAGAAAAATGCCACAAGAACAAGAACTGTAACCTCATCTGTGGTGCACTCTTTTTTCCATTTTGCAAACTGCATTTGCTTTTTTGCAAACCTCTCAACATTTCAACAACTCTCCCTTGAAAGCAGCCGTTTGCTCCTGTTGTCGATTATCTAGTTACTTTTCGTTGATCCCTCTCAAATCTTCAACAACCTTCACCTGCAATCTACTCGCAAACCCTTCCAATTTCCTGCTTTTCACCGATAAATCAGAACTTTAGTCTTTAAAGGAAACGACACGGACCGACAGCCTCAAGTAGCATCTGTCAAAATGTTAGTGACTCTAATGCGGTTAAGCTTTTTATTATCTGCCTCCTTTTGCAAGCAGGTTAGAAGGTGTAAAAAGAAATCTAAGGGTTACTCCTTTCAGACATACCAGCTAGAAATCCAACACTTATTTCTTTTAGCTCTTCTAGTTTATGCAGGGGTTTTATTCATTTCATCTCGCTTGTTGAACTTGCTCAAAAGACAAAACTAAGAGCCTCGTATTTTACCCAATTCTTTGGTTTTGATTTGCAAAGCAGTTCTTTAAAATGGGTCGAGTGTGTCTTGTTCTTGCCCGCATGTCGTAGCATACCAAACACACACTTGTCCTCACCGGGGACGTGTCTGATTATATTTCATGCTAAATTTCTTGCCTTTCCACATCAAAAACAATCTCAGAAGCTCCAACTGTTTCAGAGACGGTTCAACAGGACCTGGGACTCTTCACTAAATTGGTTACAAAGTCAATTTTGCTTCATGGCGGAAAAAAAAAAAAATAGGAAAATAGTTATTTTATGCAAATAGAAACCTTTGATTAGGGTTTAATTCAGTGGAAAGGTAACATGCAGCCATATCCTAGAACGGGGATGTCATTCCAAAGCATGGAAATATTTACAGGAAAAGCATCTATAGTAAGCACAAATCCAGTCTCATCAGATGACTTTAATCATCAGAACGCATTAATGTTGCAGTCCATGATATTTCTCCTAGCTGGCCGTTTAATCTGTGTCGTGCTTTCAAAGATCAGCAAGAATATGTGCGTTCCTTGGTAAGAAATGTAAATGGAGTTTGTTTCTCTCATTCATTATGCTAAAAACGAAATGCCCCACAGCCCGCACGCGTCTCTGCTCCACTAATCAGCAGCCGTGGCACACTTTCCCTCTCATTGCCATTCACACTGTATTAAAACTAATAGTTACATTCCTCCCAGAAATCATTTTTTTCCTCACACTTCTAGTTTTGCGCTGCATTTTAACTGGTTATTCGACCGTCCTCTCTTCCCTCGCGGATTTATTACCGCCTAGTCAGCAAGAACGGCAACAATAATTTGCGCTTTTGGGAGCGGCCTCGACGTGTGGAGGAGTCCCAAGTGTCTGCAGATCCCGTCTTTCAGAGAGGATTTCTGTGGAGCTCCCTGAAGGTGGTGGGGTTTTCGCTCCTGACAGGCCTGATCTGCCAGCCGTCTGTTCGCTTTGGTTCAAGATTCAACTTCCTGATCACAGCCACACATATGAAACAACACGGATATGTCTCTGATTCTTGGATTTTCAGGTTGTAATTATTTTGATCGTACAAATAAGGAAAAGCTGGGTCAGCTGTACTAATATGTAGTTTTATGCGCCCCTTTTAACATCGAACAAAAAAAATAATTGAAAGTTGAGTCAAACTGTCCCCTGGAGAGTCAGCGGGTCAGTACACGGGCAGCCGAATCAAAGATTTTAACAAGCCTGTTGTGGCCAACAGAGAATTGGCTAAAAACGTCGACTTTCTCACATTGAACCTTAAGAATAAAAGCTAAGAAAGCTTTTTTTCTTTAAACTTTCACCTCCTGCAGTCGTCTTCCTTCACGGTCTCTACGTCCCTCTGTCCGATATTTCTCAGTAATTTTGTGGAGTCTGTCTGCGAATGTTTCAGCATCGCATCAAACTGCCCCTTTATTTAGCAGTTTTCTTGACAGAGGCCAAGAGTGTCAGCGGCGCGGAAATGCAATGAAATTAAATGTCAGGGGGAAAATAAAAAAAATTCCATTTTGCTGATAAATGTGATCCTTCTCAGATGACCTCATCACAACCCCATCATTGGAATAAATTGGTTTGTAAAGTAGTGCATTTGACCTCATCACACTCCCAAGAGTCAGATTAAAAAACTCATATTTAGATTCTTAAATGTACTTTATATGCTACAACTTTGTAAAAAATATGTTTATTTTTTTCTTTTCAATGGAAGCTTATTTAGCCTTTTATGTGTCACTTTTTGAAAGTCTTTTTCAAATGTAAGTATTTCATCTCTGTAAGCTGCTGAAGGGAACACTTCCTGAAGCTTTCTGTAGCTGACACAAGTCGTGGATAGACAGATGTAAGCAAACGTGAAAGAAAAATAAGGAAGGAATGAGTGACTCTATGTTTTGTTGCTAAATCTTAGTACTTTGAGAAATTGATGTTCCACATTCATTCATGTAAAGAACAAACTCTAAATATTGGAGTCATGAAAGCATCTCTGTTGTATTTCTTAACAAAGAAGTGGAAATTGGGGTAATTCTGTGCCAAAAAGTGGATCAAAATGCAAGAGTTATTTCAAAGATTAAGGGAAGCTACAGCCAAAACCATCACAGAAAAAATGACTCCAACCAAAACTTCAGCCTGTTTTTGCCTGCAGACATTTGAATTAATATTAATTCCTGGTTCTGCAAAACTGGTTGAATCCTACAAAGTTTTGCAATCATGTGGGAATGTCTGCTCTGTAATCGATGAGCTAAAAATGCTTCAAATAAGCAACTAAAATATATAAATGGAGAACAAAAAAAGAACTTCCATATAACTCAGTATGAGCTAATTGGTGTCCCAGTCTTCTAACTGAAAGACTGAGGTTGAATCCAAAATCCTCTCTACCCTTACATTTAACAAAGATTTGTGGAAAAATAGTTTCTTCAGATTTGGACGTCACTTCCACTTGATTACATCATCAACAGTCGCCGGTCAGCTACGTTAGCGCGGTGCTGTTAGCACTCAGAAACACATAATATTGGTTTTATATATTTAAAAAGGTTGTGCTAAAACAAAAATGCATGACTTACATTTAAATGTAAAATTCTGTACTTCCAAGAACAAGCGCATGGAACACTCTCTCGGCAGAGGTCTCTGCGTCCCTCTGTGACGAGGGTTAGCCCTTCAAAAATCTATTTTGGACACCCCTATCACTTCAAATGCCCCCACAGTTGAATGGGGTAGGGAGAAGCCAGAGGGGTAGGGAAAGACATCGGACTCGGTCTAAAAAGTCTAGATGCCATGATCCTAACTAAAGGTCTCCTGTGTGAACGAGAACCTTTACTAACATCTTATAAAAACACTTTTAAGCCCAATATGAATTCCTCGTTCTCCCCTCCCTTTCATTTAGCCCTCCAAACGTAGAGTTGTAAAAAAAAAATAGTGTCTCGTATTTCGGATGTCACATTTGTACAATGACATCACCAGTAATTGCCGGTCTGCTAGCGTTAGCATGGAGCTTCCTGTGCTTGAATATACATAACAACCGCAGTTCTATGCCTTCCTCATAAAGCAAAGCGCTTCTCTGCGCAAAGTGATTTGTATCCCTCCGCTTGGAGAGTCAGATTAAAAAAAAAAAAAAAAAAGAATCCGATCACATTTGCACTAAAAATTGAAGTACTTGTGTAATTGATGTAAATCGGCTGATCCGGTTGCAGAGAAAAGTGGTATTGTGTCATCACTTTACTAGAAAAAAGTGTTGGGTATTGATGAAAAGCCACTTTTCTCCACATTAGAATGAGCTGAATTGTGTGATTGCGTGGGTGGTAAAAGAGTTATAGTATGTCAAAGTGCGTGTGTGTTTTAGGTGTCACCGGCTTCAACTCTGGTGTTTAAGGATGAAATGATGGTCAATGGTGTATACAAAAATGTTCTGAATTAATTAATTATTTATTAGATGAAGGAAGAAGCTGATTGTGTTTATATCTATGTTAATTTACATAAAGTCCAAGCCAAAAGTTTGGACACATCTTCTCATTCAATGTGGTTTTTTTTATATTCACAACTAATTACTTTGTAGATTCTCACTGAAGCATCAAAACTATGAATGAACTCATGTGGAGTTATGTACCTAGCCAAAAAAAGGTGACTATCATGATATCATGTTTGATATTCTAGTGTCTTCAAAATAGCCACCCTTTATTCTGATTACTGCTTTGCACACTCTTGATATTCTCTTGATGAACTTCAAGAGGTAGTCACTTGAATTGATTTTCCAATGATCTTAAAGGAGTTCCCAGAAGTGTTTAGCACTTGTTGGCCCCTTTGCCTTCACCCTGGAGTCTAGCTCACCCCAAAGCATCTGAGTGGGGTTCAGATCTAGCTTCCTATGGAGGCCAGGTCATCTGTCAGAGTCCATCACTCTCCTTCTTGGTCAAACAGCTCTCACATAGCCTTCAGTGAGAATCTACAGTGTAAATAGTAATAACAATAAAGAAACCTACGGAACGAGAAACTTTTGTTTCTGACGACTGCATAGCCCAACTCCTAAGTGGAAAAGACAACACAAGGACAGACAGTACAAATTGGTTTATACAGTCCTAGTAAAAAGAGTAGATCTTGACCCTGTAATGGATTAGCAAACCATGGGGTGTACCCGTCTTTGCCTAAAAGTAGCTGGGATAGGCTCTAGTCTCTCTGTGACCTCGACCAAGAACAAGCAGTTTAACTCTTTTACACCATCGCTGTAGCTTTAGTGCATAGGTGTCCAAAGTGGGGCCTGTCGACGAATTTGGTATACCGAAGGTTATCTTTTGGCCCGTCGTGGCTGGGGAAGCCACAGAGTGTTAAGTTGAAACACCTAACTGGTTTCCCATCAAACTCTACAGCTGTAATATACTTTTAGTCTCTGGGTGGCGCTGTTGGCACTTTCTTTGGGTGAAGGAAACCCCAAGTGACTCAGCTCTGGGTTTTTTTTTGGTGTCCACGGTCACTTCCGATGCTTTTAGCAGCCTTTTTCAGCTGGCCAAGATGGAGCGATGACGGCAGTGGCAAACGGATAAAGTCTAAAGACCAGCTCCACGTCTCTCATTAAGATACCAGTTTGTTGGGTTTTTTTTGGAAGAAGGCGCAGTGCCTATACACTTGCTCAAAAACCCATTTAATACTCATGTACCGTCATAGAACCACCAAAAAAGAGGCAGCATGTCTCTTAGGGAAGTATTAGAAGTTCACGCCTTTTTTTAGATTCACATCTTTCTCTCTGTGTGCTCATCCTTCCTCATTGTTCGGTCTCTGTGCTCCTCCAGGTCCAACTGTTTCCAAGTGTTTGCCTCAGGTGGAACCTGCACCAATATTCTCCAATTTTGCACCGCAGCAGAAAGCACAGACTGGCTCCAAGCAATATCGGCTAATATCAATGGTCTGACGCAGGAGAACGTAAGTCCATCCCATGCAACGCGTCGGAGGCTGAGTTCAATCTTCCACACACTGTTATTGACATCAAAATGAAAAAGTTTTGTGTGTGAGTTCAGAAATATTGAACTAAAGCACAAAAATTCAGACGAAACGTAACTATTAGGATTCATTTCAATGTTTACCCATAATCCCCTTTGCAATATTCTTTGCTAATGATTTACAATTTTAAGAAAACTATAATTTAAATCAATAAAAAACTTAAAAAAAAAACATTTAAATCCACAGATTTACTCTAAAAATAAAAATGTAAAAACTAACTGAAAATGTTTATGCTTTGCACATGAAGCTATAAAACTGAAAGGTGATGCGCGCATGTTGCATCAGGTCTGGCGAGGTAACGGGCCTTTAATTGATCCTCCATATCAAGCATCCATTGATCAGAGGCTTTTCTCGTCCTCTTCTGACAACAAGATGCTCTCTCATTCCTAATTAATGACTGCTAAGCAGTCATTGAGCGCGAGCTCTTTTCTCTGTCATTTCCTCCTTTTTCACTTTGATTAGCACTCTGAAGCTGAAAAGCTTTTTGGTGGGGGTACGGTTGTACAGCGGGCCCCTGCCTGCTGATTGCACAGCTGCCTACCATTAAAAAAAAAAAAAAAAAAAATCTGATTAATTCGTGACTGCATCACCTAATTATGGATGTGGCGTTTGATTGCTTAACGGCCAATCAAATCTTAATAGTGTGGCCACTTTGGGTGAGAGTGGAGTTTTGTTTTAATCACTGACATCCTTGAAGCTCTTTAAATAGACATTCTTTGGCTTTTCTTTTTAGAAAGTGTTATGCTTTTTTTAGAGAAATTTATTTAATGGTATTTTAGAGTCTGAAAAAGTCATTGAGCAATTTGATTCTTATTGATTAAGCTGGAGCGAACAGTAAAAAATTAAATGCAATGGTCAAAAGAATAAAGGGAACACTATGAAAACACATTCTACACCTGATCAAATGAGATATTCTTTTTAAATGCTTTATTCTTTACATAGTTGCATGTGCGGACATCACAACCGCTTCAAACTATTAACGAAAATTACATTCATTAGCCTATGGAGGTACAGATGTGGAATCATACTCAAAATTTGAAGTCTGGACATAGGATAGCTTATGACACAGAATTGGGATTGAGTGTTTAGGTGCGCCCTATAGTTTTTTTTAGCATTGTATGTCACGTAAATCTTCAGGCATTTTTGTTCATTTGATAAAAAGATTGTGCACCATTTGGTATTTTTTTTATCTGCAAAAACAAACTTTTGTTTTGCCTCTTAAATAAGTTATGAGAAAGTTTTAAAGTTGCTGCTTCTTTGATGAATGACAATAATTTTAGTGAAGTATTCAAGCTCCAAGTTTATCTGTTTATCTTGTTTTAGCAGAGAAGAAATTAGCATGAAATGTTAAATATTTATTGTCTTAGTTTGAAGCATTTCAGTTTCTTGACATCTGTTTCATTTGCATATTTCAAATTCTCCTTAAGGTCATTTGAAACTGATACTTTTTTAGATGTTTTATGGCTGTGGCGTCTATTTTATCAAGAGAATCTATTCATATTCTAACATCTCTGAACCGGTTGAAAACACCAGGAGTGAGAGATTTATCAGTCCTCATAGTTTTAACTACATTTACAATAGTACTTTCTTCTTTTAACCTAAATAAAATGTAAATGTTTTTGATTCAGTATGTCTGTTTGGTACAAAAAAATATTGAAATTAAATATTTTGTATATGATGCTTAAGTTCCTCTTTTTTTTACAAGTAATATGCAAAGTTAAGAAAACTAAAAAAACAAACAGCACGGATTTCAACAGCAAAAGCAGACCTTAGCAGTTAAAATACTGTCCTTACATTTTAACTTCCTACTTCATAATGTGCTAAAAGTGCTTGAATTAAGCTTAAAGATTGTCTGAATTGCTGTTAATGTTTCATATTTTTGCTTGTTACAGATTAAGATCATCAACAAACACAGCCCAGCAGAAAATCAGGTGTGTATCATAATGTTGTAAAAAAAAACAGTTCAAAGTGTCTTTTTAATGAAAGACAGATTTTACTTTCTCTTAAACCAAATGTTGTTAGAATAATAACTGATATGACAATGTTTTAAGAGGCATTCAATTTATACATTTTTTTCCCATTTTGAACACATACTTTAGAATAAATAAATCTCAGTTCTCAGGGTTTTGACTCATCATAACATCACTTAATTTTAAAAAGTCATAACTTGGAGCCTTCAGAAGAAGCAGATTGAACAAAAACATTTGAATTAACATTAAATGCATCCATGCAGAACAACTTCTTTTTATATAACATAAAAATTATTTTTTAATTACCACAGATTCAAGTAGTGACCTCTAAATTTATTTTATAACTCCACATTTTTTAATGTAACGGACTAACATAAAAGGAAATAAGTTGTAATGTGATGTGCATATTTTTTTATTTAATATCTATGTTTGAACTTCTATTTGAGCAAAGCCAAATCTGAACAATGAAAGGAAAGGGGTGGAAGACTGTAGTGAGAGCAGCCATTCCTGGTCCTCAAGATCTACCACCCTGCCTGTTTTCCAGCTCTCCTTGTACTGCTTGCTGCTGATTACCTGGACCAGATGTGTTCTTTCAGTCAGATTTCTGAGACATCTGACTGAGCCAATCAGCAGCTGGCAGGGCTTGGAGATCTAGAAAATAGTCAGGGTGGTAGATCTGGAGGACCAGTAATGAGCAGCCCTGGTTTAGAGACTCTTATGCAGAGACGGGAGGCAGAGCTGGAGGAAGATGTTGAGGTTCTCTTTGGGAGTGATGAACAGATGAACAGATCATGTTAGATGGATTGGAGGTAAATTCGAGAATCAGGTTAAGATGTTTGAACGCGTCGAGAGGAGGGACAGTGGTGATGTTGATATAAGATCGGAGCAGCGAGGAAGACCAAAGAGGAGGTTCATGGATGTAACCATGGAGAATTTGTGAATGGTTGCTGTAAGCAAGAAGGATATAGAATATAGAAATAGATAGATGCCGATTTGCTGTATAACGCCCCCTATAGGTAGAAGCCAGAAGACAAAGAAGAAATTTAATTTCTTGAAAACTTAAATAAAGCAGTTGTTGGTCGGCTTCTATTCAGAGGGTCTGAACTTGAATCTTTGCTAAAACAAAGAACATTTTTAAAGTCAAAATGCAAAAAAACAGCACAGTAGATGTTTTTTTCCTTTAAAAAGATAATTGGCAAACACAAAAAAAGTTGTCTGTGGAATTTTGATAAAGTTACATTCCTCAGCATGAGTGAGTGATGTTGTTTACAGAGTTATAACCTCAGATAAAGTTCAGAAAGAAAATAGTCCATAGTTCACAAGGACGATTCAGTTGTTAGGGTGCATTGTTGGCCATGAAATGACTGAAACTCCAGCGAGGATGATAAAAATCTCCAGCTCAACATCAGCTGGACAGAACTGAGGAAACCGTTCAGATGAGAGGTGAAATGTCTTCAAACTGGAAACTTTGTCCAGTTGATATTTTTTAAAACTTTCTCCTTTCATCATGACCTGAATGACTGAGAATCTACACCAACACGAACCAGTTCATTATTTTTATTTGACAAGGAATAAAAGAGTTTGCTCCACTGTGCTCTGGCAGTGACCCCTTCCCTCCATGTGTGTCAGTGGATGCATTTTTTCCTGCCATTCAGGCAGAATCAAAACTCGTTCGTAAAAATATTGACTTCCCTTACATGTAGCTTACTCCAGACAAACATGTTTGACGATGAAGAACAGTCATGATAAGGCTTTTGCAGTTCTGGTTGACTGAATGCAGTTTGTTCTGGATAACTTTGGCAGACAGCTGTACTGAATTTCATATTTATATACAGCTATATATCAGATTCATTAATCGTCATATTAACTTCTTTAAACTTTAAGATATTAAATGCAATACAGATTATAGCAAAGACTGTTCCAGAAACACCTGGTATTCGTTGTGAAACACAACTTTTGCCCAAAAACCATGTTTTACTTTGTAAAAAGTTGACAATAAAACTAAACATTAAAGTCCAGTTAGCTGTCACACCCCCCATTTGTTCTCCACATTTGACTCTTCCTCTGGGGGAGTCAGGAGCTGCAGACACAGCCGCGCTTTGGAACGATTTAGTGGTTTAACCTCAATCCGACCGCTTAATGCCGAGAGTCAAACAGGGAGGAACTGGGTCCCATTTTTGGAGTCTTTAGTATGACTCGGCCTGAATTTGAACTCAATTCCAAGCTGGACGTAGATTTAGATCCATCTTAAGAAAATATTATGCATGTGTTGTAGAGGAAGACCCAGCATGTCAGAATCAATGGGTTTAGACTTGATTCTTTGCTCTTTTCAAAGCTGAGAGAAGCAGGGTTTTTAGAGCAGCTCTGTCTCTGCTTTTACACTCAAACCCTGTGATCGTCAGTCTGGTTCAGATCAAAGGCAAATAGCTGTTTGTATAGATCCACCAGGCATAGACATGTGCTGTAAAATACACCACTTCCTGACTTCATGATTTATTGTTGCACTCTTAATTTTAGAGTTATTTATTTTGCAAATTTGAAGCACACAGAACAATTTCTTTTGAGTGATTTTGGTAATATTTGGTGATCTCTACAGATTGTTCACATGGGCTGGGCTTGTGAAAGCCTAGAAGACAGCACCGTTGGTCGATCGTCAACGTTCAAGTTTCTGGCGCTGAGGGGACCATATTTTTTTATCTTCAAAAGGCCAACGGTAATTATCCTTTCTGTTTTTTTTTTTTTTTTCAACACATTCACATTTTAAATAATACAAACGTCATTTTTTTTACTTGAATGTAAAAAGTCTAAGCCTCTGATGGTCCACACCCAAGTGTGTTTCAGATGATTAATTGATGGTGTGCACTCATTTCAGCTGCTGAATTGTTCCTTGTCTGCCCGAGTTGGTCTTTGTAGATTAGAAATGTGGGGATTTTTATGCAGCAGCTCACAGATCTGTGATTCTCTCCCTGCGCTGCATCTTTTAGAATCTAGTTGGCAGCAGGTGTAAAACACCACATGCCTTAGTGATAAATGAATAACAGACAATGCGCAATGCTCATGAATTTATATTTGTTTTGACTATCCGGCTGTGAAGTAACAGTGAAATGAGCTGTGCTTCTGGATGCAGCGTGGGATCGCAGTTTTTACGACTGTCTGTTAGCTGATGGATCACCTTCCTCGGCTCCTTGTGCTCTGACATTCAGTCTGGGGATTTTTGTTTTTTCTTTCAGTTTACAGAGGTTTTAAAGTTTGGAAAAACAAAGTGACACAGGTTTTCTGCTGTATTATTTTGCAAAAAACAATTGCAAAATGTGCAAGAAAAGCAGTAAAATCACAACTGATGCAGTGAAATAGTTGACCAAATATTTTTTAAAAGTCCCTTGGAAACAGAAAGACAAACAGTGCAGGAAAAACTGTTATATAGCATTCACACCAAATTCAGATCAAAGTCACGTTCGCCACCTCAGTCTTGTCACTGATATACATGACGCTCCCACCACGTGGCTCCACCCACTTGTGGGTTAAGAGTTTTTACCCTAATTGTTACATAGAAGTATTGACTGTATATTTGTATGTCTCATATATATTCAATATATGGAAGACACAGAGGATACTGAGAGATCTGGTTCATTTACTAAGAGCTCTACACTAGCATCAGTAATCATGTCTGGATTCCTGAGATCATTCCGACTCTTCCAGTATTGTGGGATTCAGTGTCTACTGCAGGAGCTCAACTGAATGATAGCCACTTTCACTGGTACTTCTGTCTAATTCTTCCCTGTGACCCAGTTTGACGACTTACTCTTCTGCATTTTTCAGGACGGAAAAAATAAGAATAGTTAGAGAATCTCGATACAAAAAAGAAAAGTATCATAAAGTAGTAGTTCATCCAAGCAAATTGTTTTTGCTTTTTGAATCTGTATCTATGTATTTTATTTTGAATACAGTGACAAAAAGAACTTTGGTGTAATAGGTGAAAATTACTCTTTTTAGACAAAATGTGAACAAAATGAGAGTACGATCTTAGTACATGTTGACCCATCTTAATGAATTGTCATAAAATCTAAAACTAGAACTTATTCTTGAGATATTAATCTAAATTTTTGTTTTCAAAATAAGGACAATGAATCTTTAAAATAAAAACAATGACAAGGCTATTTGAGTTTTCTTGAGTTATAAATCAAGTTTTTCTACTGTCAAGATTAGGCACAATTATTTTGACTTATTTTAATAACAATTTCCTTATTTCTAGATCTTTGTTTTCATTAAAAAAAAACATGAACAAAAAACCAACTGGGATGATTTTTTTAATTTAAATTTCTTTTGTTTGTTTGCACAAAATAACAAAAGAAAAGATCTTGCACAATTACTAATATAGGTGGAAATTAAAGGGAATAAAAAGAAGAAAACTTGATTACCTGTCCATCCATGTACACAATTTTTGTATGAATATATACAGTATTAAAATAAAGTACCAAACACAGACACACACACACATACATACAGTACATATATATATATATTATATATATATATATTATATTATATATATATATTATATATATATAATATATATATATATATATTATATTATATATATCTATCTCTGTATCTCTCGCTCTCTCTTTCTATCTCTCTCTCTATCTCTCTCTCTTAAAGGTTTCCTGCTTTCTGAGAAGATTCAAACAGGCGTCTACATTTAATGTAAGACATTTTAAACATGCATGCACCAGAAAACTGAGACGAAAGACGAGACATAACGTCTCCTTCTCATTTTTTGGATTTCTCTGTCTGGCTGGACGCCACACGCCAGGCATCTGTAGCAACGCTCCCCGACATTTGACAACTTTGGATTACTTTTTATTTTTGTGTTAAATATTCATACTGCTGACATCCTCACTTCAGAAGACATTTTAACTCAAAAATCCAGTCTTTACAAAGATCCTTCTCCCTTGAGATAGTAGGAAATAGAAGCACTTTCACCTTTTTTGACAGCAGTTTAGCAGCTGTCAGTCTTGCTTAGTTTGATTTTAAATCTTTTTTTTTTTGGAACTGTTAGTGGATTCTCTGTATTATCTTTGAGCTAAAGGGTCAATCTATTTTGACAAAAAATCAACTTCATTCAAACTGCCTTCATCTAATAACTGTGTGTCACTTCACCCGACATGGTTTGAGCATTCTGTTTCTATCACATCAGAAAACATTGCCACATGTCGTAACGATGTTTGCTGAAAGTGGTCGTTGTTAGTCCTGTAACTATCACAAGGATTAGAGTGTTGTTCTTGACACAGCTTTTGATTCCATCACTTGCTCTTTTGTAATTCCACGCTTTTCTCTCATTCTGGTGGTGGAAATTACTTCATCAAAGACAGTGCTGTCTCCAGCATGTGCAGAGTCCACATTTGCAGCATTGGAAACGACGGCTGGATTTTCTCTGATCTTCATTTATCCTGGCTTTTTCAAAAAGACTTTTCAAGTTTGGTTAAAAGACTTTTTCTTGTCATAAGTCATAGCTAATCTTCTTTACTGAATGTTGCTCTTTCATTAATATTCTGTTTAATAAAAGGAATTGGTCCAAATAAAACTCTTTCGGTTCATGTAATTTTAAGAAACACAACAGGAAATGCTGTTTGTAGCCATGATGGAAAAAAAAAAACCTGTGTCGTTTTCTAGTACGCGATTTCTGCAGAGTGGCAGTAGTTCCTTAGAAATTCACCCGTTAGTTGTGGGCAGGACTGTTGGGGTGGAGTAACCCCACCCTATTCTAGGGATGGAACAATTCTTTGTGAATCGGTAAAAAAGCGATTCAAACTCGTCAAATTGTTAATCAGTGCAGAAAATTAAAAAAATACGGTTTGTCTCGGCCTGTGGCTAAATTTACAAAAAATGCAGAGCAGATGACATTTCTTTGTGCTGGCTCACCGTGAGTGTGTGCGCGCCTGTGAGTGTGCGGGCGTTTCTCTGTGTGTGTGCTGTGTGTGAGCAGACTGGCAGCGTGCTGTTCATCTGCGCCCCTCTCCTTGGAAAATCTCACGGCAAATTTAAAAGTTTGACATAAGTCAGTCCCTCCAGGATTTTGGTCATTTGCGCTGGGTGCGGTACAGAGCAGTCCAACACACGCAGAGAACAAAATGAACATAATCATAATTGAGCACTTTCATGAGTATGAAAGGATTTGTGATCGTTTCAGTTTTATGTATAATTGTTTATTTCATTCTAATCATTTTCTGTTGGTAGGGAAACATGCAGTTTGATGTAAGGAGCAAAAAGAAAACATGCTTGACCTTAAAATACCTTTAATTCATTGTGTTGAGAAAAAAAACTTGGAGAAAATCAAAATTGTGATTTTAAGACTGTGAATCGAATCGTGGCTTAACTGAATCGTTACATTCCTACCCCCCTTCCCATCATTTATCATTCAGGTGGAAATCTTGATTGAAATCAGATATCACTGGCTAGCACATTTGGTGATTCTGGTCGGATTCCCGTCCTGACACAACCCTGTACTCTATTCGGGCTGGGTACCAGTCTAGGGAACAGCAGACTCTGGACCCCGCTGTGACTGCATAGCTAGACGATGGTGGGAGGGGTCTTACTGCAGGACCCACTCAGAAACAAGATAATTTTATCCCCTGGAAAATAAACCCCAGTTTCCCATGCACCAGTCCTGCAGTCATCCAGTTACCAAGCGGTGCAACTAAAATGGCAAGCAGTGTTGGAACTATCCAGCCGTACAGTTTTTGGCCAGATGCCAGCTGAGATGAGGAAAACGAAGACATATATGGATCTATTTGTCTGCAAGATGCATCAGACTGATTGAGGTTTCTACATCACTTCTATGGGCTTTTTCTTCAACTTTTAACAACAATTTGAAAAAAAAAACCACACTAAAGAATACAATTATAAGCTTAATTCTCTTTATGTGTCCTCACCATCAGAAAAATCCCATAAGAACAAAGAAATCCCCGGAATTTTCATTCATATAGGTTTTAAGAAATAGTCATGGCTGGCAAAAAGCCGATACAGAAACTAGCCTAACAGTTCATCACCGGTGAAAAGAACAGGAAGGAAATGTGGTCAGCTTTGACCTCAGCACTTTTTATGTGAACGGTCTGACGATGAACAGCAGTAGGACAGTATATACAATATAAGAGCACTTTGATGTCAATTTTGATTTATTGACTTGTTTTTCTTCTGAAAGAGATAAAACTCCACAATACAGAGAGCAAAAAGAACATCAGGTTATAAACACAAAAAAAAAATAAAAAAACTACAAGCAGTTGTGTGGAAATAATCTAGTAGGGTTTTGACAGAAAACGCACATAAGATAATTAAGGTTTTGGTGGTTTTTGGGTTATTTTTAACCTTTTTACAAAGATAAAAAACAACAGTTTTGATGAAAAGTTTTAGATTTTTCTTTTTTATAAATACTGAAACAAACTCACTGTAGCATCTTCATGGTTAATTCTCTAAATTCCATTTACTCAATATTGAATCTTCTCTGGATCTTGGTAGCACAATTTGTATTGACCACTTTCGAAGATTTTATTACACGTATTCTGTACATGTTGAGCGGAAAGTAATAAATCTAACCTCATTTTGCATTTCTATGTTTTGATTTACAGAAATAATTTTTAAATGTTCGCCCTCTTTAACAAGTGAATTTATGTGTTACTTTGTTTCAGATCAGTTCTGCAGACTGGGGAAAATCTGAAACGTCTTATAACCTCTATGAGGTTCTTTTCAAGGTCCACAAGGTAGGTTAAAGAATATGACACTGAAGTCATCAGTACCACAAAACATATCTTAGAGCTAACCTGTGCTGTGTGGCAGCTGTGGATGGCAGAGGACTGCTGGCTGCAGGCGCGGCTCTACTTGGGGCTGGAGCATTCGCCCGAGCAGCAGGACAACGAGCCTCTGTGCTTCAGCATCCTGGTGGGCCACGGCCAGAGCCACACCTTCAGGGTAGAGCTGGCCTCGGACCTGGCCATCTGGGAGAAGTCCTTCCAGAGAGCAGTGTTTTTTGAAGTGCAGAGAATACAGGTGAGTCCTTCAACATTTCCTACATGCTCAGGGATCAGTTGGCAGGAGAGCAAAGGTAGAAAATGCTAAATGACATGTACTTGTATATACAAGTATACGTCATTTACCATTTTCTACTACCTACTTGAAGTATTAAAGTGCTTTACAGTCACACACACATTCACAGTGTGGGAATGTGGTGGCTCTGATGCCGAACACTGGCGCCAACCTTCAACCAGAGGCAATGTTGCCCAAGAGCACTTCGATACATGAGCGGCCAAACCGGGAATCAAACCTACAATCTTCCGATCAGGAGTTGACCACCCTACCGCTGCACCAATGCCGTCCCACAAAATCTAATTTCCACACACACACACACATACACTTTTCCGCATTTTTTTGAGTCAATATTGATATAATTCTTGACAAAGATAAAAAAAAAAAAATTCATTACTGTGTTCCCCCACTTATTCACATTTCATCATTTGCGGTGTCACGTATCGCAGATTTCTTTGGGGAAGTTACCAGGAGGGGAGCCCAGTTGAAGAGTACGCTAGCCCGTCCGCTACGCACACGCGCAAACAGGCGCGTGGAGAAATGGCTCAGCTAACTCAGAAGCAGCTCGAAAATATCCGGATAATCGTGGAGGATAATTATCATCCGAAGCAGGTGTTTACTATGGATGAAACCAACAAATTCTGGGTAGAGATGCCCTCTTGCACTTATTTGATGAAGGAGAAAGCAGAGAGGCAGAGTAACAGTCCTCATGAAAAGTTTGCAGTCTATTGTTCTGGATTTAGAAAAAAAAATCTCTTTATATTGTGAAATTCTCTAATGTTCTTTGAGAGATGTTTAAAAAGCATGATCAGAAGTGTTTTTGATATGGATCGGTAACACATTCCTCGGCCGCAGGGGGTGGGGGTTGAGACACTGGGGGTTCTCTGTATTCGCAGAGGTCTCTGGTCTCTAACCCGAGCGAATAAGGGAGGATACTGTAATACAAGCTTCTTTGAGCAAAAACAACAAAAATAATATTTTTTAATGAAATCTTAAAGCCCTCAAACTATTTGCTTCCATAATCCACAGTTTGAAATACAGAGTTTTGATTCTTTCGTTTGTAATGGCCGTCTACTCAGCCGTTGTCATTTGCTACCCTTTCAAAGTCTTCTGTTCTTCCACGACCCCCTGAAAATAAAAGTCTAGCTCAACCACTGCAAGATCTTTAAATTTTAGGGCTTTCATTACAATGTGTTACACTGCTTTGTAATTACATTATTTTAAAGCACTAGCAGTTCTGTTAATGATTAAATGAACTCATTTTGAGTTTAAAGTAAGAAGGAAATTTTTGGCTACATTTATTTCATACAACCGTAAACTATAACTTTATTATTTTAACTATTGATGATTAACTGTGGGTTACAGAGTTTGCTATAAAGCTGTTTTCTTTGTTCAATTAAACGATTACTGTATCTCAGTGGTTAATTAGTGACCCAATAATTGAATTCATTTAGTGAGTCATGAAGTCACAATCAGATCTGACTGACCGATTCAGTGATCACACAATGTCTCTGGATGCAGGACAGATCCAAACCATAACACTTCTACCTCCGTACATTGTCCTTGTGTTTGGTTTCCACCAAATGTGGCACTGCAGCATGATCTCCATATATGATCTACCTTCTGGATATGACTTTATTCAAATCCAAATTTTTGGAGGTTTTTAGTATTTCTTTTTTTGTAATTCATATATTCATATTTTATTTGTAAACACGCCAATTGCACGGAAATTGAAAGTTAAACCAGTTAGTTTCACCAATCAGGGACTAAAGTGCCAACTGGTTGAAAATTGATCATGTTGGATAAATTAATATTTGTTGTTTGTGCCCGGATTAAATTATAGAACATCAAGTTTTTTTATATATTTAAATGAATCTGTGAGAGAAAAAGCCTGAAGCAAAATCTGTGAGATTCACACCGCTATGACATGCACTAGTATTGGGTATTGACTGACCTGTGTGAACACCAAAGCATGTTCAAAAACCCACGTTCAGCAGGTTCTTGAATCCACCGCACTTGACCAGTGTGTACATAGTTTCACAATGAATATATCTGTGTTAAGCTGCATGTAAAATTTACTACCCATGACAGACATGGGATGCTACAAGTCCTGCTTATAGTCATTTAAAAATTTTGTAGCAAATTTTTTATAAACGATAACAAATTCCTCTTTCTGATGTCAGAGCTATTTCTACAAAAAACCAACAGTTTAATGCATGTCGTGTGGAGATAAAATTGCATTTTGGACACAAAGAGGAATCGGCTGCTTTACCACATCTGTCATGTTAACACAGCCGTGTGATCGCTAAAGTCTAGAGTGGGTTAAAGTGGGTTTTTACTGCCTCAGCTTTAACAGGAGAAGAAGTACAAAGGAGGCATTTCTTATTCAGAGTCACACACTCTGAGACAAAAACCTCCTAACATCTACTCCCTGGTGGAACAAAAGCTACCCCAAAGACAAACAAAACACCAGCAGCTTTACCCAAGATCATTTTTATATTTGCTTTAAATATTGCAGTATGTTCTCCTTTACTATGCAGCTATCTCTGCAGTACACCTCCTTCCAAATTGATCAGAAAAATTAGATATAAAGAGTAAAACATTAAGTTATGTTTAAAATTGAAACGATAAATGTCTTTCTGTTCTTTTAATTTGTCTGTTTTCTACATTAAAAATGGTTCATATGAATATAAAAGATGAAATTGAAAGAGATAAAAACTGTTGTCTTCACAAAAAATATACATTTTAAAACAGGACGTTTAAATCGTTTTTTTTTTTCTTCAAATAAACACAATTAAGAGAAGGAGAGTCCTTCAGGTGAACCTGAAATGAGCAGCACTCCTGCTGCACTCCTCTATCAAGCGAGGTGTGACTTGCAAACGGAGCAAAACTGTTGTGTGCTTGCTACATCCTGCCTGCAACAGCAAACTGTGTGTCTGGCCTTTAATCTTTTCCACAAGCAGCTGTTGCAGCTCACACAGGGCACTCCTATGTCACAAAGTACATGCAGCACACATAGAACCACAGACTTTTGCTGCGTTCACACTGGACGCAATCCATGTTGCCAATTTACATAGACGAGGAGGAAAGTTGCTGCTCAACGTTTATCCAAAAGTGTGTTCATAAATCTGCTGCGTGTGGGAGGAGCTACTGTCAAGTTTTTTGCTTCTTTTCTACAGTATTAAATACACAAGTTATGTGAAGATGTGAGGCTGTATAAAAATATTAGTAATCAAGTCTTGATGTCTGGATTCATGAGATCATTCAGAGATTCTTCCAGGACGGCAGGGGTGTCGAACTCAATCACACAGGGGTCCAAATTCCCATTTACTCCTTAGGCTGCAGGCCGACCAGGATAAACTTTTATAGAACATGCTTAAATTAAATCTTTAAAGCTTTAAAAATGTAACTTTTTAACATTACTAGAAATAAAAACAGGCAGGAATATTATTCCAAAATAAATCAATTTAAACCTCAAATAACTTTTCAGTATTTCATTCTCCGTTAAAATAGATTTTGAAACAATTAAAAAATAAAATAAGTGCAACATATTATCGAGCCATTAATAACATTAAAATTAAAAGATCTCGAGGGCCGGATATAATGAGGCGGCGGGCCGGATCCGGATGTGAACATAGCTTTACACTGGACTTTTCTTCCTGTATTCTTATCTGTTAAATGTTTTCCAGAATGTTGCACATTATCGTCTATAGTTTTTCCTGTTATTTGTGTTTTGCTCGTAGCTGGTGTGTTTGATGGGTTTCACTTGATGCACATCACAATAAATGAGGGATTAACATGAGTGTGTAAAAATAATAATGTGATGAGATCCAGTTTTCACACTCTACTGCTGAGAGGCCTGTATTTCCTTTACACTGTGTTGGTGTCCAGATTACCAGCAAGTCTTTGTTGTTGCATCTTATAGTTTTTATCCACAGTTTGTTTTTGATGTCTTTTCTTAGAGCTTTACACTTTGCTGTATGTCACTTATCCTTTTCTTTGTGTGCCTCTTTTTTTGTGTTTTAACATCAATATCTGTCAAGGCCACTTAGTGTCAGTCTCAGCAGATGAAAGGGAAACATCTGAGCAGACTTTCACCACCGGCAGCCTTCTAGTAACGTTTCTGCAAGATCGTGTCATCAAGACTCATTCATTTCTACTGCAAGAAGAGACTGACGATCTTTTCACTTTAATCCCACAATAATTAAATCATCTTTTGAGCCCTCATTAAAAAAAAGATGTCATTTAGCAAGGTGCTTCTTTTAATCTGATGATTTAAAATCTACTATTTGAAATATATAATTTCCAGTCAATTTAATGCTTCATTGATAAAGGCTTAAATGCATGCCAGTTATCACAATAGTCTTTCTTTTTTATAATCAAGAAGTTAATTGCATTTAAAAGTAAAATGATAGTTTCCATAAATGTTTTTTTTTATACTTTGTATTCAGAATTAGTGCTCACATCAATGAGCCATTAAATTGCTTCTTAACCAAATATGTTGGAAGTTTAAAGCTTTAGAAAAAGTGCATTGTTAGGCAAATAGTGGTGGAGATCACTGAACCATAGTTAGTCAATACATGTCTGCAATACATTTTAAATTCATATTTAGAGCTAATATACTCTGAATAAAAAAATTAAAATAATCAGGCATAAGAGCCAATTCAGGGTTTTTGTGTCATAAAGTGTAAAAATCTGTAATGTTGTCATATTCTGATTAACTCTGTGAGAAGTTTTAATCCAAAATCCAAGTGCGTTTCATGTTCATTGAGGAAGATGAAAAATTTATATTTTTTCAAATCTAACAGCATTAAAATACTTTAAATTTGAACAAATGCCAAAGTTGTTTCTATATTTTTTAAAAAAAATTGCGTTTTAACCAGATTAACGGAAATTGATGAGTCAGGTGTTATCTAGTTTCAGTTTTTTAGTGGCTAAGTATGTCTGAAAATGGGTTTGATTGATAACAATAATTGCATTAAAAATTCATTAAAAATATTTGTTAGCAAAGGAACCCAGAACTGGACGGTGGTTGGTCCTGTTAGTTCTGCTTTACAGTTCAACTGAGCTTTTCTACCCTCTACATGAAGCGGACTATCCAAGGAAGAGCCAAGAGAGAGTCAAAAAAGTCCACGTGAATGCACTTTCAAACAAAAAAATACTTTCTTTATCACTTTTATAAAAAATAACACCATATTACTTGACGTGTTGCAAAATGGTAAAATAATTAAGCAAACATAAAAACTAAAATCACATCAAAGTTGCTGATATTCTAATGTGAACAATCCAGTATCTGCCAAAGGTTTAGACCAAAAAACAAGATGAGCATGAAAGTCTACAAAATCATTAGATACAGATTGTGATGATACCATGATGTCCCACAGAGCAGTTGTACAGGGATTACAGACCAGCTCCAATTAAGCTCCAAGCTACAATTAATTTTAAAAGCTTTTTTTTTTTTTTAAAGTCACAAAAAACAGATGTTGGATCCAAAACTCTGCTTCCTGCTGGTATCTAACTAGAAATTTACAGCAAAATTTTACCAATCTTTGGAAAATAATAAGCCGGTCTCTTTTAACAATCTGTGCCATGCGCTTCTTTTCACACACCAACTGGATGAAAAGCTGTTTGAGTTCAAGTGGAGTTTAAATGTAAGTAGCGGACAAAGGTTTAATGTTAACATAAAGAAGATTACATTAAATATCGTAGCCTGGATTTCATCCCATCTGCAGAGAAGTGCAGGGAAAATGTGTTAATGAAGGGTTTTTCACTTCAAACATTAGATAAAGCAGCGTTATCGAGCATACTGGTGAATAAATGCTGACACATAATAATATATGTATGTAATGCAGTCTTTAGAAGAAAATAGAAACATGATCATGCATTCCAGACCTTTAGTTGCTATTTATCTGACTGCATGTGAACATATGGAGTGACACGGCTGCAGATTCACGCATTCCTGCTTGTGGGCGTGCTCAAGACAACCTGCTGAAGTTGTAATCAAGGATTAGGGAGGAATAAAAAGATAATTTTGAGTGACTTTTTTTTTTTTTTTGGTTGACCTTCAATCCTTCAGCTTTCTCACACAAACAACCTGCAAGGATTGCAGAGAATCTTCCAATAAAAGTAGCAGCAGGTCTCTGTGTGAAATTGTCTGATTGATTACAGAACTTGGGGGAGAATAGCCAGTCTGCTACTAGAAAAAGAGGTTTCTTACAACAATAAAGGTACTCAAAATACCAAACCATGAAACAGATGCAACATACTTTTGTTTCTAAGATAACCAGGTCCAAGCATCAAAAGGCTGACCACATTCGGAAAGATTATTGATTGAAAATGACCCGTCTCAGAGTGAACACTATTAAGTATTAAGAGCAGAAGCGTTCCAGCATTCATTCATGTTAATTTGGGTAAATGATCCTTATTTAAAGAACAAAAGGATGTTATAGTCAAAGTTTTTACAAACAACATTGTTAAAAAACAAAATTTGAAAATAATAAATGAATGATTATCACAACAATATGAATCATTTTTGTAGCATTTCCAACAACCATCAACAGCTTCCTACAATTATGCTACAGATCTTTACCCATTGTGTTGTGTTTTATTGTTTTTTGGCTTTTGTTTTTTGTCTTGCTGACAACACGAGGGTCTGGACATAACATTTTAAAAAAATAAGTAGATTGTTCCCTGAACATAAAAAAGTAAATTAGCCTTTTGTTAGCATTGTGTGGGCACAAATGAGCATTCTGCAACCATACAATGCTCATTTTGTATGCACAAATTAATATTTCACGCACAGGACTTACTATTTTGTGTGTGCAAATGATCACATTAGTATTTAAATTTCCTAATAATAATTTGTGTGAACAAAATCAAAGTCAAAAAGTCAAAGAGAGCTTTATTTGTCAAATATACTGTATACACGTGATACACAGCAAAGATAAAAGGTCCTTCCTCTCACCCATGGTGAAAATAGCAATTATTATAATAATAATAATAATATTAGCAGTATCTTATGTAAAAGGCTAATTTGTTTACACAAAATGCCAATGTTTACAACATTCACAGACATATTTTGTTCCAGCTCTGATATGCTGTTGTGTGGGCAATAACTTCTCTTGTAAGAGTGTGTGTTCATCTTTAAAACGAGAAGATGCAAGGTCAGCAGATTTGAACATTTGTTTCCATATTCTGATATGGCTACATGAAGGTTAGCTCCACAAAATAGGAGCTACATTAACAGCTGTTTTGTAATGAGTACATATTTTTCCACTCAGGAATACTTTGCTAATTAGTTTTTTTTTTTTTTCTTTTTAAGGTTTTTGGCCCCATTCCTTGCTCACTCAGATATTGTGTAATTATCAGCTTTACATTTATGAGAAAAGTTTGCAGTCATGTTTGTTATTGGTACAACAATACTTTACAAATTGTCATTTTAAAACTACAGTTTTCTAGAATCTTAATTGAATTTATATTAATAATAAACAAGATTTCAGTTTGGATTTTAAGCTTTATTTCAACCAATATCCTTGCTATATTTTATTTTAAATGAATGTCAAACGAAAGAAGGATCATTCTTTTTAAAACACTTTTTAACCGTCTTGGATTAACAAGTGAAAAATAGTATTTTTCAAATAATAATTGAAATTCAAAAGAGTAAAATATTCAACAACTCCACATAGAATCTATCATTCATTTTCCTACTGTTAAGCCCTTTGATAATATGTTTTAATTAATAGAAAAATAATCAATTCCACTGGGGATCCTACAAACTCCAAATCTGATTATTTAAGCGTCACAATTTGAGGCAATCTATTTTGTATTAGTGTAACAAAAACATGAGTTGAAATGTTTAATCTTTTCAAAACTGAATTGAACTGAATAAAAAGGTCTAGTTAGGAACATATATATCTGCAGTATCAGCATAAGCTCTAAAGAGTGTCAGAGAGCCTCCATAACCAACTGTATTCAGGACTTCTAGAATGCCACACGTCAGGTCAAGCTCATCATCAGATGGCCAGCAGTGCATTCTCCTCATTCTCCCCGCCCTTCCTCCCTGCCGGTGCGGCCAGCCAAAGATCAAGGCTACAAATGCTGTGGGGAGCCTGAGGGGTTTGGTGCTCGGGACACTTAAGTAGAGGCATTTATAAATATTCCAAAGTGGAGCACCTGTCAGGAGATATTTAAATCACACGCATGTTCTTTGCAGGTCAACATTGGAGCCAGATTTAATTAAGAGACTTCTCATTTCAGTGGTAGAGCCGGAACACTGCATGGGGGTTATTATGGCAGCAAGTGACACTGCTGAGAATCTTCACGGTCTGATGTCTTAAACCGAGGGGTTAAAGTCATCATTTCTGCAGACTTATTTTCATTTTGCGCAGATCATAAGATCAGTCCAGGAGGGCACGCGTCTTGTGATGTAATCTTGTCTTGTGGTACTTTTCTAGTAGTTAAAGTCACTCCGGTCATCTTTTCATCCATTTTCAAAGCATTCCCAGACTGTGTCTGAACTCCTACCCTAATCCCTAACCACTAATAAACTTTATAGTGGGGCACAATACAGTGGGGGACTATATTTTGTCCTGGATTTTAGAAGCAATTCGGACACCATGCTAACTACTTTTCTTTTTTTTCGTTTTAAACTTCGGATATGACGTCAGCGATTTCACAAAGTGAAAATCTAATCAATATAAAAATGTTCCATCGTCTGTTTTTGACTCCAATGTGTTTTGATGATGAAAAAGTTGATGATTTATTAAGAGTTCATTTAAATTTTTTTTTTTTTTTTGCAAAAACTGTACAACTGCATTAACTAATCTAGTGAGCAACGATGAAAGATAGTTTTGCCAAATTTCTAGTGCATTGGATTTTGGAATCGTTGGTTTGGGCCGCACTACAACATGGCAAACACACTATATGGTGCATTGCGAGAAGGAATTTGGACATAGCCACAGTGTTCTTTCAACTACGCTCTAAAAAGTGAAACATTTGCACAATTAACAAAACCTCTGTAATTTGTTAAATTTAAAAATATTAGTCTTTATCCAATTAAAATTTTAAGTTGAGTAAACCATCAACTCAATATTTTAATTTGATAAAAACAAATAATTTTAAATTAAAAAAAAAACCAGAATGCTTGGTAATTGATCCGATGTCTCACTGTTTCTCTATTTTGTATGATTGTTTTTTTTAGCCAAAATTTTAAAAACTGTCATTTTTGAGTAGACAGTTTCTGTGCAGCAGCAGGTGTTCATTTGTGGGCGGAACTCTTGGCACTGAGTGATTTTCCCATTATTCATCTGTTTACACTTTCCTGCTAGCCTAAACCCAACCTAGCATTACCAGTACAGCAAAAATTACAGCAATATTGGAGCTTTCCAGCTGTGCAGTTTAGATTCAGATACTATCTCAGATGAAACAAAAAAACAAAGACGTGTATGGATCTAGTCTACAAGTGGATGCATCAGGATAGAGTAGAACAGAAAGTTTGAAACCTGCCGATATTAGCACCTAGGAGCTTTTTCTAACGGCCTTTTTTCATCTGCTCCTGATTCACAATGATTTGAATAAAGAAAATACTCAAAAATGTTTTTTAAGCTTAGCTTTCTTTATATCTATATATATATTCACCATCATGAGAAACATGCAACGAGAACATGTTAAAAACCCCATTTTCATTGGAGTGGGTTGTAAGCAGTCTGTGAGTGAGATGAATGCTGAAGACTATGCCAGACCACAACTCAACCGTAAAGGCTAATGGTGCCCGTTTAAACAGAAAAGTGAGCCCCTGACTTAAGATGTCAATGGCTCCCTGAGGGGAAGGCCCTAATGGCCATATAATATTAAATGCAGCGCACATATTTATGCAGCATAAAGGCATATGAGATACTTGTCTGTGAGAGACCTGATCTTGTTCCCAAAATGACCCCAGTGAGGGATAATAAGAACCTGAAACCCCCAGCATTCCCTGGTGGTGTCCAGTGTTTCTTAAAAAAAATCAAACAAAAAAGTCTGGCTTTGGGTGACAGCAGGAAGGACAACAGTGTTATTAAGGCACTTGTCTCTTTAATGACTTCGTTGTCATGAACTCCTACACTCAGACCTTATCCCGAAGCGTGGAAGCACACTTGTCTGCTCAGCTTAAATGGAATGAAGTCATACTCAGGCTAAGACTTAAGGGATATGCAAATTTGATGTGGAATGTTCCAGCATGTCAACATTTTATTTGCAATAACAACATTCACTGGAAGAGGCACATCTCACCGCTGAATTTTTGAACATTTTGTGACTCCCTCAGCTGACGGGGGTTTGCTGATTAACATTTTCTGTGGAGTTTGTACTTTCAAATCTGTAATCTTCAGGCTAATCTGGAAATTAATGGAAGAAGAGCAAACTCTGTGACTCCACTCACTGAAAAACGGAGAATGTTAATGAAATGACCACCAAAAAAGGATTTGATCCAGTAACATTAATTTACACAAACATGATAATCATCCTGGAGAAGATACTCAAAATGGTGGCCTTGTGGTAATCAGAGGCATTTCAAAGTGATGAGTGTTTCATGTCATAATCTGATTTTTTTTTTTTTTTTTTTTTTAATCGTTTCAGAGATTTTTCCAGTTGTTACTTCTTCTCATAAGTGTTCCTGGGCTTGTACTGAACACCTAAAAAAAATACCTGTGAAGACGAGCATTAATTTTTTTATTGAACATGCGTGTTTGTGTGGCTGTAATTTATGTTTTTGATTTGTGATAAACTGGGAAGAATCTACAAACTACTGGACAAACTACTGCCCAGGACCCCTACGCAGATCATCAAACTATTCATTCTTGTCCACCAAACAAAAAAATAAACTATATAGATGATATTAAAACCATAAATACCACGACCCATTTTTCCTTAAAATAAAATAATGGGGAATGCACCACAAACCGAGTGGATCACAGAACCCCATTCTTATATTTTTCTGTTACACAGATGTAACCATGGGTTCTTATGGGTTAAAAATGTTTTATTTCACCTGTAATTTTGGTGTGTCCCCATGGTGCACTGTAAAAACATGTACTTTTGTTTGGGTCAGGGGTCTGCAACAGTAAAAGAGGCATTTTGGGCCTGTTTTTTTACTGATCACGTCTTAGAAGGTGCCCCAAAGTCTTATTTTGTATTTTAAGAAAATGAATTACCGCACTGCATTTATTACATTGTTGTTTTAAAACAATAAATTTGAATTTCATTTTTCCTTTTTTGGCATGGATAAAAATGGAAATTTAAAGAGAAATTTACCTTTTCTCAAAATGTGAAATTGTTTTTGACTTCTGACAGACTTTTATGATTTCCTTTCAAAGTAAAAGACACCCTGCGCCAAACAGGATCATCCCAGTGTAGCTCTGGACAGCTACTAACCATAGTTGTGCAGGATAAAATAAAATGTTCTTTAAACTCATTAAATATCAAATTTTAGCAAAGTTTTGCTTAGTATTTGAAGTCTGAAGGACTCTTCAGGTCAGCAAGGAAGTAAAAATATTGACAAAATGGTAGTTTATTTTAAAAACTTGACTAATCTAAATAAAAAAGGCTAATCATGAGATCCTTACTTAAAAAAAAAAAACATACATTATTTTATTTTTCTTTATCCGTAGAGCCACTATGTAGGAGTAAATAGCCACATGTTGCTCTGCTGCAGTTTAGGTGCGAAAAGTTATTCTGCATGGATGTGGAGTTGGAAGATTTTCATTTTTTTCTGACTCGGACAGTCATTTTTCTGATAATTCCACACGAACACAGCATTTCTCTAAGTTTTCATTTTTTCCTTGACTGTCATCAATCCATTGATGCAATTGGCACTAAAATGAGAACAAAGGTCAACGTTGTGAAATGAAAAAGTCCAAAATGTTCTATTTTAAAATACATGCATACATACATACATTTGCAATTTTGTTTTCATTTTTAAAGTTTTTTTATTTTGGATTTGTTGATGTATTTTGCACTTGAGGGCCACCGTAGATTTCTCTATCACAGCCCATTGTTATTTGGAAATAAGACGGCACTAATGGGCAGTTTCACTAAAGCATAAATGTTCTGCCTCATAACAAGACATTATTGCTCCCAGGGAAATACTTTTGCTATAAATCAATACTGCATAAGATGAATTTAAAATTGTATTATCCTAAAAAATACTTCAGTCCCTGCATGTTGCTTCTTTACTGCTGTATGTTGCTGTTGCAGTGAAGCAGAAGGTGGAAAAATCCACTTTCAAGGTTTCTAAGCTGCGTTCCATCCTGAGCTGTTCCTCACATCTCTGGGATGTTTAAAACTCTGGATTATTGGCACAAGCAACATTAAGAAGAGCAAAATTTGAAAATGACTTGTTTTAGTCCTGAAAGAGAATAAGCTTTAAGGATAAGGGGGAAATGAGGGTTTGGCAGACCTCAGAGCGGCACATAATACAGTTTCCCTGAGCTTTTCAGGGGGAAGCATCAGGGATCAGCCTTCAGTACAGTGGAAGAGACGCTTCCAAATTGGGCTAAAAAAGACTCAGCTCAGTGCTCACAGAAGCAGACACCATTAATGCGCTGCACTGACTCACAGGCTGCAGATCCTAATAGGAATAAATGTACTGGCCTTACACTTATAGAAAGAAAAAAATGGGATTTCCAGTTTTGCATTAGTTAACTGCATCAATTATTTAGCGAGACTGCCCTCCACATGCATTCACGTGTGTGATTGCGGGGTAAAAACACCTGCGACCCGCAACTCCAGCACAATAAAAAGAAAATAATTAATTCATGTGCTTGACTTTGCAGTTACAGTCAGGAAACCAGAGCTGTGCGGGCTCTGTCTAAACAAGTGCATGACAGGAAGCTGTCAGCTCACACAGCAAACAGACTTATTACATGTCTGACTCCATTCTGCCACAAGAGTTTTATCATTTATTTATACTTTATGTGGATTTTTTTCCCATACTTGATTGGTCCAGCACGACCACACGGAGTACAAGCTCACTGATTGGTTTATTTTGTTTGTAGCAGAGAGAAAAGATGGATATTGATGGGAAAAAAAATTTTTCAATTAAGTTAAAAAATCTAAAACAGGGGTCTGCAACCTGGGGCTCCGGAGCCACATGTGGCTCTTTGACCCCTCCCTTGTGGCTCTCTGATTGAAGAATAATACAATGTTTTTAAATTTAAAAAGTAACTTTTTTTTGGACTATATGGCACATTAAGCAAAACAAAAACTCTTAAACACTAAGTTGACAGACAGTAAATGTCAATCTGCCAGGCTCCAGACTAGAGTACCCAGAATGTTTCAACTGTCCATTAAGCTGTGCAGCTTTATAGTTTCCAAAAGTGGAACATTTTGGCTTATTTTTGAGCACCTCTACCACAGAGAATCAATTTAACGTCAACAAGCACAATCCAAACATCAAGTGCAGTTGATTTATGAGGCAGACTGTCTATTATTGTAGAGTATGTAATGATTTTAAAGGCCCAATAATGTCCAAAAAAAAAGGTGTCACTTAATTGGCTCTGATTTAATTATAGTTTGTGGAATTAACATAATTCTGGTTGAGATCTACCTACAACAAACAAATAAGTTTGTGACAGAGTTTTGAATGTTTGTGTGTTTTGTTCTGTATTTTGACAATCTATACTTGAAATAAAACCAATCAATCAATAAACGGTATTGTTGTTGACATCAGACTGCCTCTTGTCAAGTTACAGTTGGCTATTTAGAAAAAAAATCTCTTTATGTTAAGGGTTTATGAAAGATAAAAAATAGTTAACTGAAATTTATCATGATTTCATCTTAAATGTAAATCAGTGCCTTGTTTTTCCAAACGGTGAAGTCAGACCTTGTAGCTCCTGCTTGGTTGTTGTCAGTGAGAAATCGACCCAATTAGCTCTTTGAGTGTTGATGGCTGCAGACCCCCACCCTATAAGGTATAGTGCGTAGTTTCCCAAATTAAAACTGATTATAGACTACCATGTGATCAAAGCCGTGCAAATATCTGGTTAGACTACGATGGTTTTTTTTCTGATTTTTTTTTCAGGGCATTTGAAAACTTTATTCAGCTCCTAGTGCAAGGGTCTGCAACCTTAAACAGTAAGAGAGCCATTTGGGCTTGTTTTTTACTAATCAAAACTTAGTAAGAGCCCCAAAGTCTTATTTTGCTACTGCTTTGTATTGATGACAATGTATTTTTTAATAATAAATATGAATTGTGTTTCTTTTGTGGCATGAATCAAAACAAAAATATAAAAAGAAACTAGCATTTTCTCAACATGTGAAATATTTTGTATGGTTTACAGAAATGTATATGATTGCACTATTTCCTATTATCAAAGAGTCAAGCTGTGTATAAGGGGTGTGCACTCATCACTTGAACTGCACTCACGGGCTTCTTGCTCAATCCACAGGATTTGGTGGGGGGTTGAAAAAATGAAAAATCCCTTAAGCACATCTGTGTCTCACCTACTTCATTCTAATCTTACGTGTTGTTTGACCTGTCACTCGCAGCAAAAAAAAAAAATGTGGATGAACATTTTTTGGTCTTTAAAAAATCTACAAAATATCTTTTACTTTGTAGATTTACCTTTTATTTTAATATCTTATCATTGAATAGCCATTGTCAGAGAAAATACTCCATGTCACTTTAAAAATCTAATAACTCAAGATATCAGATTGAAGATTTGGTATGCATGTAAATGGGGTCTTTGATTAAAATTTCACCGTGAGACATTTTTCCTGTCATTTTTCTCCCCTATCTGTCCCAATGACAAGCTTCTCAGTTACCTGGCATTGACATCAGGCCCTCTGACCTCACTTCCCCGCTCTCTTGGAAAGCAGGACCATTTCATTTTAGCTTTTTGATCTTCCCTAAAGTAGAGAAACACCTTCCAGACCTCAGCTGTGAACATTGGAGCGGTAATGAGGGTGTTGAGCGTGCCGTGGCCTCAGAGAAACTCTCCCGCATGTTTTGACTTCACTTGCAAGAGCTCTTGAAAACTCCTCTTCCTATGATAAGGGACAGTTCTGTCTCAAGCTTTAACTTATTTAACATATGGGGGTTTCAGAGCCTCCATAAGGAAATGAGCAGTCATTCTGCAGAGAGATTTTTCTTTGTAGCTGTGCAGCAGCCAGCTGGCGGTCAGTAAAATGGAGCTTCCCTGGGATATTTTGTCCCAAACAAAGCAGTTAGCTGAATGAGCACATGAGCAGACTAACCTGGCAGATCTATTTCAGATTCATGACATGCTAGACTTCAAGTGGGAATCCTCAACGTATGAATATTTTAAGTTTCCTGATCAAAATTAAGTCATTTATGCTTTAAAACACTTCAAGAACTGCTTTTTTACGTGCCTGTTTTGCGATACAATCCACACAAAGTAAATAATTTTAAGTTTGTGGGTAATAAAAAAAAGCAAAACTGTTAACTTATTTCCTGATGTCTCAGTTTCTGACAGTCTGAACGTTTTTATTCTGCAACAATCTCTTGCTTTTGTTCCTGTACATCCCCCAACAGTACTGAATATTTCATTTCCTATGCATGCTTTACCACTGCAGAGGTTTTACTAATACAGGAAGATGACAATTTTTCCATGGACAGCCTCTGCTTGTTTTCATCTCCTGAGACCTGCATTGATATGTTGTTTTTTTCACGCTACTTGCTGCTATTCCTGAGGTGTGTCTCCGCCTGCAGTTGCAGAGGACTCGCTAGAGCACTACGGTGTGCATGCTGTTTTCTCTTAGTCCTGGGATAATTAGTGGTGGTTATAAATAAAGGTAGAAAAAGGTTGTTTTTTTTTTCCCCAATATTTCTAATTTAAGATATCATCAAACCATCCTCATTTAGAAGGAAGTTTGATCATACTTCAACATCCTCAGGTAACTGCTTGGATGGTCTAGAACTTTCTAAATCATGTCATTGGAAATCTATACAGCGGCTTAACATGAAAGTCACTTAATTAATTCACTGTAAAAGTCTTACCAATAATAAAGTTTGTAAAAGCAACAATGGAATTAAAAGGAGATAACATGAACCAACAAACGATCTTTTTATCTGGTGGTGTATGGTGGTCATAGGTCATAGTGAGAAGATCCTGGTTCAAAGCCTGACTGGGAGTTTGATGTTCTACTCATACACGTGACAGTTTTCTCTTGGCACTTTGGCTTTCTTCCGATAGTACAAATCTTGTTGCATAGATTAATTGTTTTCTTTGAATTGTCTCTAGGTCTGCACATGAGGGTATGTGTGATGACCTGTTCAGGATGTCTCCCACTTTCACGTAACAGTGGCTAAATTGACTTGTGACCCCAGAAGGGAAGTGGCTTCTGGAGATGGATGGATGACAATGGATGGATGATGATGGATGGATGGGTTGTTCTTGAGAGTGAATAGCAGCATCAGTTAAAGCTGTTTTAGTGGCACCATTTCGAAGAAAAATTAGGCTTTCCAATAGAACCATCACCAAGAAGTATTTTAACAATAGCGACTCTACCAAACATGTTTTTTTTTTTTTTTTTTCTGTGTGATGAGTTTAAATTAAAACTAAAAACCATCAGTTCTCCTACATTAGTTTTCCACATGTTGTAGTTGTACATTAAGCCTCATTCCCACTGAGTGTTCCAGTTCCGTTCGGTATTTTGAGCATTTCCATTGTAAAATGGATCCATTAATCAGTACTGAACTGGACCTCTTGGGGCCCCCGTCGGTTGTAAGTCCATTGAAAAGTGGAACGGAATGGTCGTAGCCACCTGTTGATTAGCAGAAAGTAAGACAACATCAGAAAGCATCAATATGGCCCTCATTTAAGCTAACGCCTCCAACGTTTATAAGAATCATGTTTTTGCGGTTTCAATTCCAAATCTTCTTTCAAAAAACATTAAATTCATGTTATACACAATGTACCAAAAGTAAAACAAGAAAAAGATGAGCTGCTAGATGACGTCCATTGTTGTTGCTTTTTTACTACCATGACACAATTAAATGCTAGCAATCTACACCATGCACGTGCCGTGAAAACAAACTTTTCAGTGGAAGTGAGTCTCAACTTAGTGGAAACGCTTGCCAGAATTACCTGGACCGTACCACACCTTACCGTACCGCACAAAGCACTCACGGATTTAGTTTCCACCACTGGTCTGCTTATGTTCAGGTCTACTTTTTTATCCAGAGGATTAACAAATACAAACTTACATTTGATGTGAACATACTTTTCTCTAGAACGTCATTGCTTTTCATCTATCATGGTTGGTTCTATGGTTGAAAAATCCAGGTGATGAAATAAAAAAATGTTTCGTGACAGCCAAATATTTTTTTCGGGGGAGGGGTGGTCTCACCAAACCCCCTACAGGCTGCAAAATTACAAAACGGTTCCTTTCAAGTGATTTGTTGTGTGATGTATGTTTGACTTAAACGCTTTTTTCTAATGGTTGTTTTGTCACATTTTTTCTTTTTCCACACAGTTTTTCATCAAAAAAGGGAAAAAAAAAGTCATTACTCATCCATCACTGACAAGCGTTTTTGTGGGAAATGAAATGTTTGATTGCCTCTTCTATTGCTATTTGGGAAATCTGACAGTTACAAACACATTTTTTAGCTAAAAACTTTTTTTATTAAATCAATTCTTGGCTGTCCACTGATATCAAGTGTTAGTCAGAATAACAAGACATGGTTGTAAGCGGAGGTTGCATCATCTCCTGTAATCTTAGAAAAGAAAAATGAGAGTGAAAAAAAAAATCCCTATCAAATGATTATTAACTTTTTCTTCTTTTTAAATCTCTAATGGAGCAAATATGGGACTCTGTCCCCCGGGACATTCATGAAGCTGATGAGGATTCTTGCTTTCGAGTGATTCTCGGTTCTCCACCCAATTAAACTGGCCTCCAGTGGCTTGTAAAGAGCACTCTGCAGGGTTCAGGGGAAAACAACCTTCAGAATGACTGGATGGAGATGTTACATAAACAATGCTGATCAGTCAGGCTTAAGTACTGCTGACACATCATTACCTTCTCCTGTTTGTATTCATCTTTAGGTTCAACAAACCCAACATTCCATCCACTAGCTCTAATAGGGCACAGCAGGTGGTTTCACACGGGGGTGGACAGTAACAAAGTCCTTTTTAAAGACTTTTAAAGTTTCTTTGTAAAATCTATTACTTTTATTACACTACATTTGACCAACACCATAAAGTAGTAATTACCTCTGCACATGTTTTGGAGTTTGTTTAGGTGGTGTTGCTGTATTTGTACACCAGACGCCTCCATGATCAAATATGGGACATCACTCAGATGGGATTCAGTGGACGGTGAATGCCAATTCTACCAGTTTGAATAATTTTGTGATAACACAGAATTGTATTTTTATCTGTTGCTGCCATAAATGTAAATCCTTGAATAACAAAATCATTGAACCAGATCATTTCTATTCAAAGTCGTCACATACTGACATTTGGTTAAGGACTCTTCCGCGCCGCTTTTTGACATTTTGGGTATCTCCAACTCGACATTTTTTGATGTGCTGACTGTTCCCATTAAATCACTGGTCCTCAACCTCTGGGCCGCGAATGGGAACCGATCCAGTACCGGGACGCGAAGCGCACATGTAACCTAACCCAGTACCGGTTCGCATCTGGGCACGGTTTGTGTCCATGGTACACAAACAGGGTAGGTTAAGGTACCAGTATTTGATTAGGATACCTGTACCGGCTGCATGTGTACTGAGGATTGTGGACCCTTGATTTAATGACAGCCAGCACGACCGAAAAAACTGAGTAGGGGACACCCAATATATCAAAAAGTGTTGTGAAGGGGTCCTTAACCAAATGTCAAAATGTGACGATTAGGAAGTGAAAATGTGTTATTTGAATTTAAAGTGCAGGATGTCATTTTTACAGTAGCCCTGAAGGGTCACAACACAACAGTTTAGGGTCACAACACTTAAAAGTCACAACACTGTGAGTTCACAACACTTTAGGGTTCTATTGTAGGTCAGATTTCCGTTGCAGGTATTCATTTTAGAATAAAAGCAGTTCAACCTCTATTTTGACAAAATGTGTTGTTTTATGACCCTAAAGGGTTGTGTTGTGAACTTAAAGTGTTGTGATCCTTCAGGGTCACTGTACATTTTTGTCCTTACATCTCAAACTTTGCGTCTTCATTGATAATATCAGGATGAAAGTTATTTCCAGTGTCTGAACAAATATCATATTCTTGCACATAGATATTATTTGCAATAACATTTTTAACGTGTAAGGAAACATTTCAAATGTTTAATTTGCTTTTGAAAAACAACGTCAAAGGAATGCTTAATGCTCTTAAATGTAGGAGCAAACTGAATGTGTGCACATGTGAGGAGGATTTGTATGCACTGGTTGATCAAACTTAATCCCAAGTTTTTGCTTCATGCATAAAGTTTAAATATAAAAACTTCATAGATGAAGCCCTGGAGGCCTGATTTACTGTTGGAGAGGGCCCAAGTTCATAGTATTTCAGAACAGTGATGTTGAATAATTGGCAGCTGCAGAAATGTAGAAATATGGAGTGATGTGAATATATTCTAGCACAGTTCACAAAGGGTTATGAGCTATTCTCAAACACCTATATTTTGTGGGGGGGGTTCAGCGGGAGCTGTATTGGCAAATATTATGGCTACAGATATGTATATGCTGCCATTAGTTTAGTGTACATTGTTTAATGAGGTGGAGTATTTCTCCATCACAATGTTGATGTGGTTACAGCTGTGGTGGAGCTCAAACAGACAAAGTTTATGTGCTTGAAAAATCCAATATATAATGGAGCTTGGTTTAAACAGTATGATACATGTATTTCAAATAGCCAAATTATACAATAGGCAGATGAAAAAATGTAAAAGGAATGTGTATTTTGATCACTAAAATATGCATTTTATTGCTTTGTGAAGCATAACTTACTTTAAAAGTTCCCTCCACTGATATTCTGTGGTCCTGTGATCCCAGGCTCTTCTTCTTCAGCCCTTGTTGCTCAGTTCTGATGTCTTTACACTGGTTACCTACTTGCCAGAGGATAGACTTTAACGTTCTGTTACTTGTTTATAAAGTTTTGAATAGTTTAGCACCAGACTAAATGACTGACTTCTTGACCCAGTGTGTACCAGCCAGACCTCTCTGATCATCTGGATCCGGTCTTTTATCAGTTCCTAGAGTCAGAACTAAACATGGAGAAGCTGCATTCAGCTTCTATGCTCCACAGATCTGGAACAGACTTCCAGAAAACCTTAGATCAGCTAAAACACTCAGTTTATTTAAATCCAGGTTGAAGACTCACCTGTTCTCAGCTGCAATTGACTATAAAGTATTCAAAAGTTTACATCCACACTGTTTATCTATGTTTATTTTAAATTAAGTTCTTTTTACTTTATTTAAATCTTATTTAATCTACATTTCTTTTGATTGTTTCTTTGGATGTTTTATGTATAGCACTTTGAAATGTCTCTGTACATGAAATGTGATATACAAATAAACTTATAAATAAAATTTAGCCACCAGTTAAACCTGGCTAAATTTCGACCAATCAGTGGATTTGGTGGGGACGTTTGGATGGTTCCCTCTTTATTTCACAGAAATGCCAACAGTTTGAAAATCAATCATGGAAGAAAAATCATTAATTGCGGTTTGTGCTCAACTAGAAATATATGACATCAAATCTTTAATGTACTGAAATAGAGCTGTGAAAGAAGAAAAAAAAAAAGATTGAAGGAAAATTTGTGAAATTTGCACCGCTATGACATTTCACATCTAAGCCTCTTCCAACTGCAGGTGGCAGACATGCACAAGGAAACGGTAGGAAAAAAAATGGAAAAATCTCATCCCTACTTGTCCAGTGTGAACACCATGAGCTAGTTTTCATGTCACATGTCCAGTGTGAATGTAGCATTAGCTCTATAATACTGTTTTCAATGTTCTTTGGTACCATGTTGGACACCCCAGTATCAGAATGATTGTTTTTGTAAACAGCTGGTAGCCGAATAACTTGCTAAATTATTGATTATTGATTTGTTGCAATACAAATCCAATTATTTTTATTTAAAAAGTTATTTCTTGAGTTTTGTTGTCATTTGGCTAATTATTGATAGACTGATTATTTCTCTGACAGTGGTACACATACCAAACCACCAAAGAATCAGGCTTTTTTTTGTCACTCTTGTTTTTTAAATTAATGTTAGTAAAAAGAGTAGAGGGACTTCATCATTCTCACCAGCCTACAGTTTTATTCTAGCACTTTCCCTCACACACACATTCTTCTGTCACCATGTGAATGAGATTTTGTTGAGGGAAAAATTTGTCTTTTTTGCTAATTCCCACTGAAAAAAATCTTTCCAATTAGTGAAGTGCAGTCAACATGTCACAACATACTTTCATGTTCGGTGACAGAAAGAACTGGCCTGCCTGTGTTCCCTTCTTTATTTTTTTATTTTTTGTATAAATCCCTGTCAAGACTGATTTCTTGCACTGCTAAAGACTGGGGGGGGCTTGCGTTCTTTGAGCGGAAAACACTTTAAGTAAGACGGCTGTACAGTCCCTGCACGCTGCACTCCATAATTAAAATCACCATGCCCCTGTGGTGCGTGCAAGGACAAAAAGGAGGGGGAAATAAATTGAAAACAGGACATGTACGGGGGGAAAAAAAAAAAATCTGAGTGCACTTGTTGGTATTCCAGTTGGGTGGGTGACACAATCACAAAATGAAGTTGTGAAGTGGGAAAATCCGTCAGAGGCCGAGAAGCTCACCCATCAGTGCTTTCGAAACCAAAATCTGTGAAAAGAAGCAAAAAGCTTTCCTCACTGGCTTAGAATGAACGTTAAATATGCATGGCTTTTTGAAGAGATTCCATGTGTCATGTTTTGACATTATGAGACACAGCATGCAGCTCGAGCCAACAGCACCAAAGAAAACAAAATCACAGCTATCAGATATTTTCATTCTGAGCACAGTGATGCTTATGTCAACAACTTTGGTTGCAAGTTGGAAGAAAAACAATAAGCTAATTTAAAACCCACATGCTCCAACACCAGATGAGTAGTTGGAATAATTAAGGAAAGTCCCAGTTCCACCAAATTTAGTTTGACTCTGGTAATGCTACAGCCCAAACTTAGTGTAGTTCGATTAGAAACCATTATCAGTCAGTCTTACTGACACATCGTGCTCCAATTATAGCCCTGATTTGACCTGATTTAGGCTACGGTCAAAAATACCCGGCATTATTAGGATTTTGAAGATTTTATGCTGCCGCCCAATTTTTGGGAATTTGTTGGGCTGGTCATGAATGTAGCTGACAATGTCAGGCGTGCAGAATGGCCTGCTTTTTACACAGCAGCTGGCAGCCGGTGCTGCTATACGGACGGCAGCCGTCTGGAGACATTGAATGAATGAATGAATGAATGAAATGGTTTATTTCAAGCAATCAGGTTATAATACATGGAATAACATCACATAGTAAATCACAAATTGATCACACATCATCCAGTCGGAACTGTTGCCGACTGGCATTCCAGCTACCACCCATCTGTGGTCGCCATAGACAGTAGAAACATGTTCCATGTTCCAAACAGGAAATAGCCACGGGTTGCAAGGTCAAAGTCCCATAGACTTCCATTGTGAAGAAGACAGTTATTTCTCAGTCATTGTGTTTGTCAGAATAATCATTCATGCTCTAACTTTCTTCTTAAAGTGTTTTTATAATCCTCATTTTTTTAAAGGTATTTTTTCTTTATTGAAAGTTATTTAAAGTTATAAACTGACCAATCAGATGCCTCAATTAAAAAATGTGGTACCCGCTGGTCCCACCTACAACATTTGATTGACAGATTTTCCAAAGCTCGCTCTCAGTAGGAGGGGTCCAGACTTCGAACAAGTTCACTCGTGATTGGCGACTGTAGTTCCTCTAAAATCGTGACTCAGACCGACTCGGATAATCACTGTCGATGGGTTGGCATATGCCGGTAGACGTATCAGGAAGTGATGCAGAAGGCTCTGGCCTGATTTTGCAAGGGCCAGAGGTAAGGCCTTTTTTATGGGTGGTGTCAACACCTTGCTTTATCCAGTAATATATATATATATATATATATATATATATATATATATATACTGTTTGTGGTGGCCGCCCAGCTGCCCAATTTGTAATGCCGTCATCCCAGCCTGTCACTAGACTGCTACTGTTACCTCAAAAAGTGCCTGGGCAAATACTGACCAATGCCAACTTTTAGAGAAGAATTATACTGTCGTTGTGAAATTGTAACTTTTTCTTTTATGACCACCCAGCAGTGTGTAAAAATGTGTCTGCTGCCTCCTGGTTACAAATTTTGACAGTTATATGAGCAAAATTTTAGTTCTATTAAATGTTATTTAGACAACCTGAAATCACAAAAACAATTGCGTCATTGGGCTTCATGCCAAAATTTACATTATGAAATGTTTTCTATTTTCATAAAAAGACCCAATTATAACCAGAAATGATGAAACCAAAAAGTAAAAGTCATGCGGTTCAGACTGCAGAAATTTTAGCGAAATATCAAACATTTCTGCACTTTCTGTTTGATGTACTATCAAGACTCAGTTTGTCTGGCAAGACTTGTGGTATTGTAGATCTCAGAGGTAAACCCATCAGTGCCAGACCCACTCTGCTAAGAGGTGCTTTCAGCATGCACTGCAGGGAAACCCTGCATGTGGACTGTTGTCAGCAGGACTGGGGCTTCAGAAATGAAAGAGAAGACTTCGATCTCTTCTAAGACTTTTAGTTTTCTGAGGAAGATCATAAAGATCTCTTGTTTTTGTTTGAAACAGAACAAATCTTCAAGAAAAAGTTATTTTTTTCGTTAAACCATTGGTCTACAAGACTACACATTGAAGATACTTTTGTGTTTGTAAAACACAAGAGTGGTCAAAGATCTAAGTGTCTTTAGACCAAAGTAGTCAATAGAGTGAAATGCTGCCTGTTCTATTGTTTATTTTTTCCTTTTATCCTGATAACGGATTTTATGCAATAATAGCATTCAGTAAATAAACACATGAACCAATGTGTGAACCTGAAATAAACAAACACGTGAGCTTTGCTTAATATTGGCCCAATTGATCAAAAATCCAACCATTGAAAGTTGTTTCCAGTTTTACGATGATTGATTAATTGATTGATTGATTGATCGATCAACTTGATTGGTTGCTTCCTTGATTGATTTGTTTCAAGCATAGATTGTTGACAACAAAGGACAAAAAAAATATCACAGGTTTTTCAAATTTATTTCAGAAATAATGAAAGAAAAGAAAAAAACAAAGACTTAAAATATAATAATTAGCTAAAGTCAAGTAGAGCTTGATTGATTGCTTTAAACGGATAAAAGAATAAATATATATATCATTTCACAAATAATCATCCCTCTTTCACCAGTTAAATAAAATGATGGATGTGCAACATAAAGCTACTTCGAAATAGTTTTAGTTTACTTGCTCTGTATTTATATCTTGACGCATCAAGCCAGATGCATCTGGGAGAATCTTAAACCCTACAAGGAGTGGCTTGTATTGTTAATAAAAACACAGAAAATATATACATAGATCTTTTAATCAAATCTGATGAAACATGTTTAATACATCACCGAGAGAAACCCAGCAAAATCGTCAGAGGTCATGCTCTAAAAGATTAATCATCAAACCTAACCCTCCAGTCTTTATGGGAGCAGTTATTGCCTTTATGTAAAATTTAGACAGAATTATGATCAAACTGTGACTGTAGTACACGGTGATTACATTAGTAAAATACTGGAGTTGAATAAACATCAAAGCCTTCCTCCCAGCTACACAAAATTCTTTTTAATGCTAATATTTTGAAGTATTTGTGTCTGAAGTCATTGTCTGACTACAAACAGGTCACGTTGAAGCAGCAGTTCTCCTCCTTAAAAATAAGATTGAAACATTACTGTCCAACTGGATCAATTTACTTGTTTTAATTATTTTTTTCAAGCTGATGTAAAAAATGTAAGATGAAGACAATTGTGTTTTGTTTTTTATAAATCTAAATTGACTAGCTGCTTAAAAGAAAAACTTCAGAGAGGACATTTAAATAAAAATAAGATTCTCTGTTCTGTCTGTAACTTTGTGTGTGTGTGTTGCTTTATTGATTTGTAATAGCAGATGGTGCCAGGCTGGATTTAATCATAATAATGGCATGATGACAGTACAGCATCAGGATGTCACACTTTGGCTGATCCTCCCAGTGCTCATTTTTAATTTTAAGATGCTCAGCCATGCCTGCATCCAGCTGTTTGCTGTTTACACAACCATCACCCCACTGTGAAGCTCTGATCAGATGCTCTCGTTGTTTAAGCTTCATCTGTCTTTCTAAGAAATCTACATTATAGTTTTTCATGAATTCTCGAGTTCAAGCAAAAAAAAGCGAGAAACAGCAGGACTTCAGCAATAGAGAAATATTCAGTTTAGTCCTTAGAGAGTTTTACAACTATCGCACACACATACACACTTGCTCTTTAGAGGCTTTACCAAGTAAAGCACTGCAATGACTGCAGCCACAGTGACAGCTGTCATCTCAGGTCTGCCTCTGCTCCAATCAGGGAAAGAGTTAGTGAACCATCTCCTGTGGTTTTCGCTTCAGCTCTGAATTTTTCTGCCTTACAGGCACAACTGAGGGATTAGCAACGCCTATTTTCCTAGAACAGGTACATCTGTCCATCTGCTCATTAACACAAATTTCATAATCAGCCAATTACAAGACAGCAACTCAATGCATTTGGCATGTAGACATGGTCAGGACAATCTGCTGCAGTTCAAGCCGAGCATTGTTGGATGGTTGTTGGAGCTTGACGGGCTGGTCTGAGTATTTCAGAAACGGCTGATCCACTGGGATTTTCTCCCATAACCATCTCTAGGGTTTACATAGAATTCTCCAGGATCTCCTAGCACAACTCACCTCTTTAGTCAGATGGCAATAAAATTGAGGAACAACACATTTTTAAAAAGCAATTCTTGTTTACAAGTTGTCAGGTTTAACTTTTCTTCTGTGTTCTTTTGTTTTGTTGCACTGGGGAAAAAAAAACAACACCTGAATACCAAAACATTTGAAATTGTAACACTTATCTTAGCAAAGTGTTTGAATTTTCTGACAGACTTGCAATATTTTCATGTTCAAAGCCATGGCTGCTTGTGTTTATGTCCATATATTCATCTACATATGGTCAGAGAACTCGGATGTTGTTCCTGGAATCTGCTGGAGCTCGTCCCTCAATTTGGGGGTCACAGCCCTGAATGTACCAATTACCACTGGGACCAATGGAGACTCGCAGGAACCAATGTTTCTTTAACATCCCCCATGTTATCCTTCTCTTCTCTTATCTCTTGATATTTTTTAATCTTCTTGTCTTCCTTCTCTTTGATGTTGCCATCGGTTAAGATTGCTACATCTGTCACTGCGGCCTCCTTCTGCCTCTTGTTCAGCACTACTTTGTCCTGTCTGGTAGCCATTACCGGCACATAACTGCAGGATGTAAGATGTTGGCAGGGAGAGCGTGTATGGAGCGCCACAAGCAAGTGGCTGAAACACAGAAACCTGTGCAGGATATAACCCCAAAGTCAAAATGGGAAATGGCTTCAACAGTGGTAGAGAATGAGAGAATGAGATTATGGCTTTATGTCAGTTAAATATTGCGATACTTCATTTGGCGATACTTGTGTCACTTTAAAATGCTGCCAAGACAATATTTAATTAATTATATATAATCAAACAAGAAATTCAGCATATTAGTTTTTTTCCCACCTAAACCTCCGACTGCTAGCTGGTAGGACAGCCTCTTTGTGCAGCTCTACACCGCAGCAAATCAACAACAATATCTCTTGTTATCCATCTCGTGATAAATATGAACTCATGAGCCTTGCGGTTGTTGCTACTGGTTGTTACATAGCAAAATGAGACATATACAACTCAGTTTTAACTGAAGATGAGAACTGACCCGAAAATCTGTGCCGAGTTGGTTCTGGTAACATTGCGGTTTGCGGTATTTGGCGGATCATGTAATAACCAGGGTGCTGTATAGCATGCACTGTGCAAAGGGCTTCAGTCAAAAAGCTAAAGTGTTGCTGTTCTTCACAGCCAAAGATTCGAATGCTGATGGATCAATGTTACAAGCATAATGGTCCAAAAAAGACAGTTGCCAAAAGAAAAGCATCAAAAAATTGTTTAGTTAAAATCAACTTGTATATAAAATACAGTTGCTTAATGTTTGTGTTTTAACATCTAGTGCTGCAAAAGGTGTTTTATTGTTCAGATACATCATAATCTTTAAAAGAAGAAGTGAAACTGCTCTTCTCTATGACAGGATCAGCTGATTCACGTTGATTGTGTAAATGAATGCGGAGTTCCAGTATGTCAAAAACCCAATCATTTAGATGACAACTCCAGTGACATCTCCATGTTAAAAAGTCTTAGCGAGACAGTGATGTTTATGAAATAAAGTTCTTGATGGATGTTTTTTTTTTTTTTTCTGTCCTTTTGTCTCATCAGTCCAAAAGCTACATGTGCAGCAGCCAGGGGACTGTGCTGGGCTTCACCATAGATTTCGGGTCAGGGTTCACCTGCTCAGAACCCTCGACATCGGTAAACATCAGAGCTTCTTTCTTACTTCTAAAAGTTCCTGCGCTGCAGTGAAGGGTTGTTTTTTCCAGTATTGATGCAGTATTAACTTGTTTTGGCTCTCATTGTATTTGTAGCTTTTCTTTTTTTTCTCTCTTTTTCTTTTTGGCAGCCACTAAGTTTTCTGTCAGCTCTGCAGTGAATCACTGCTAGGATGACACAGCACTGTTTCAGAAAAGTTCTTTGTTAATAAATCACTCACTGTTTGAAGTAATTCTGAACAATAAACTCTGTTATTAATCGGAAAGGTTTTTTTTTTTTTTTAAGTAAAAGCTTCACGGTTAAATATTATAGTATTTCCTGAAAGCCACCTGAGCTGTTTGCTTTTTTTTTTTTTTTTGCAGAGCATCCTGTGGCGATACAAGTTCTCTCAACTAAAAGGCTCCTCTGATGATGGGAAAACCAGAGTAAAGCTTCTGTTCAAGAATGCTGAGAGCAAACAAATAGAAATGAAGGTAATGTTTTATTATGCTAGTTTATTTGCAGTTTAGGTGCAAATAGCGATGCCTCTAGAAGGGATTTGATTCTGAAAAATCCCTGAAGATGAAAAAGTAAAGGTGCATTTGCGTGGCCCGCCCCTCTTTTGCCTCGCGGATAATTAGCTGCTCCACTTGCCTGAGCTTGACGCCGCATGTGGGACAACCTACCAGCTAAAGTTTTTAGGATGATTGCTATAGGGAACGGTGTCTGTAGATATCTCTCTTAGAATGTCTGAGAGACACAGTTGATTTTAAGATATCAATTTCATTTATTTTGAGGAATTCTACAAAAACATGGGTAATTATGTCTCCATGTTTGGATTTATATGATTATTATTCAAAGATTTTCCCAGTACAGTGGGCTGTGTCTGTATGACAGCCACGTCTGCTGTGATTCTGTGCCTCTGTGGCTGAGGTTGAAGGCTCACCGTCTCGTATTAAACAGAGGGGGAAAATAAAAATTAAGGGAAACCTTTTCCATTTTTTTTTTAATGTCTTGATGAGGCCCAAGCTGGCAGCCTCTGCACCCTGCTGCAGCTCTGTGTCTGCTGACATATCAAGCGAGTGAGCGATCTGTCCAGACTGTAATCCCGCCTTCGCCCCATAGTAGCTGGATGAGCTCAGCTCCAGCAGGTTAAGGAAACAGATGGAAGTTCAGGACAATAACTCTCACATTGGATTAATATTCTACAGTCTTATTGAGTCACTAAAAACGTCCTGAGTTCCTGATTGGCAGATTCAACGTGGCGACCTGTCAAACTTCCAATATTTAAATTTCGACCGCGCCACCCAATTTGAGCCTTACTTGTCAAACTAAGTTGCTGCCAGACTCAAATTGCACTGCAGGACTTCAGATCGCCTCAATTCACATCTGTTATATTGACTTAACATCAACACTGTCCACCTCTGCCGTGTGAATCAGTGTAAATGCAACTTAAGAATTTGTGTCAATTCAAGGCTGGATAGGCATGGCCAATGGGGGCCATGTCTATATCAGCCTCCTGAGTGCTGTAAATGCAAACGTCATGCCCTGCAAAAATCTACAATTAACTAAAGAAATTAAAGTACAGCAAAAATACTACTAAAAATACTAATATTACTACTACTACTAACAATAATAATAACAATAATAGTGATAATAAAAATAATGAAAATAAAATTAATTATAGTAAAAGACAAAAAAATGTTAGGATAGCTTTACAAATGAAAAAAAATGGACAGAAATAAAAAGAAAAAAAGATCAAATGTGTCTCAACGAGTATCCTGCTAGGGATTTTCTCTATACCGGTAAATTCAGAGGATTGTGTCAGGACTTACTCAATCAGATCAAAGGAGAAGATCAATATATGGATAGATGAACTGACGATTGTATAATTTTTTAAGCATGTTAGGGCCTTGGAGTGAAATGAAACCCCAAACTCTCAGCACATCCAGACTCGCCCTGATATTCTTTCTGCACCCACTAGTATTGCTAGCTGAATCCAGGGTTGTGTTAAATAGAATTTCTTAGAAAAAAAATGGATTTTTTTAACTACAAGGTAATAATTACTAATCATCTCTTTTTGCTTTTACTTTTCAGGAACTGGAGTTTGCAAACCTGACAGCCGTCCTCCACTGCATCCATTCTTTTATTGCTGCCAAAGTGGCCTCAATGGACCCTCTGTTTGTGTGCAGTCAAAGCTTCTCTGGAAACTGTATGAACAGCTAAGAAGATCCGTCCTTGCCCTGAGATATACTGGAGAAAAACAAAAAATGTTGCTGTATTTATGCACAAACCTGATATGTATATCTTGTCCTCGCTATTTTTCTATCAACAGCAGAATTTGTTAACACCTGTATATGTAAGCATATCCCATTAAAGCAAAGGGGTTTTATCTAAACTTTGGCACAAAGGTAACTATGAAGATTCCTAGTTTTACTGTTTAAGAATATTTATTTGTTTACTTTAGTTGATTTTCTCTCAAAATAATCCAGTATGGTGTTTAAATGTCAAACCTTTAACGTGATGAAATACTAAAAATTCATTTTTCTACTATTGGATTTGAGAAAAGACTACCCTACCCAGCCCTTCAAATCAGAACGGAGCTCACATTTTACAAATAATCACACTTTGTTTCCTTCCAACTTACCTTTGTACATTAAAAACAAGAAGTTCATTTCTCTGATCTCGTGATTTATTCCATTTTCTCTAGCTTGTAAAAGAAACCGCAAACATCTTGCCGTGAAATAATCAAATGATTATTCAAAGACCCAGTGAACTGAGTTAATGCTGCTTTGACTTTGGACCCAAATGAAAAAGGGAAAAGAAGCTAGCACATATGCCAGGTAGATTCACTGACCTCATTTCACTTTGGGTCATTTATAGCAACACAAGAAGAGTCGCACTTTCAACAATAAATGTTCAGTGCTTCAGTGCAGATCATCCTCTTATTTCAATCAGTTTTCAGTGTTGAGTTATCATTTTTATAAAGTGGTTCAGTCTTCTGTTGTAGAGTCATCACTGAGTGTTTCCGCTTCACTGCTAATACCTTGTCTGTCCTTTTATTCCTAACTCATTCCCCTTGTTTAATTCATACGTTCAGTTTTTATTTACACTTGTAAAAAAGGATACAACCACAAGTTTATGGCACCAGAATGGGCCCAAACATGATGCTTCACCTGCCACAAGCAAAGTCCGATGAAAAGTTTTTTGAGTTGATTTGCAAGGGTGGCATTTTATTTTGAAGAGAAACATTTAATTATCAAGCATTTCGTTGTTTTTGCATTTTGTTTTAATTGCTGTCACATTCCTGTAGACAGGGTGTTTGAATTAATCAATTTTTACGTCAAAAAAACTCTGACATCATATACACTAAACTGTAGGTGTAGTTCCGTGTTCTCCGCAATTCGGAAGGAGAAGAACTTCTCAGCTCCATATTGGGTCAAATACCGATCACTGTTTGTTTGGATTGTGGATTTGAATTTTGTAAGATAGTAATACTTACTGTAGCAGGGCCGCAAACGCTGGAAAATCTCTGCAAGAGTCCACAGACCTTCTTGATGTGACCACAGAAATGTGAACGGCGGCTCATTTGACCACAGTTGTAAAGGATTTTAAATGGTGAAAGAGCATTTTCTGTTTATTATTATTTTCTAAGACTCTGCTCTGAGAAACCAATGGATTGAATGTATTAGTCACAGCAACATCATTGGAGAATTAGCCAAAAGAGTCTTTGTGAACTGGAAGGTGAAAGAATCAGGATTTTGGAGTGAGTTTGGTCCATGAAGTTTTTCACTTCCTCGTCGGAGCTGACATCCGGCTCAAAATGATATGGATGGACATTACCGACATTGTTTGACAATTTTATGTAGCGTCGGTGAAGATTTATGCTAGCAAGACACAGAGCTATCATAATCAAACAGGGGGGATCAGGGGTGGAGCTACTCAGCTCTTCACCAAAAGCCACGCCCCCTTAAAAGGGGTTTTGGAAACAAAGGCTTCAGATCATCAGAAAAAAATGGCTTTTTAAGACATGTTATGGGATTTTGGTTTAAAAAAAGATATCGTCAATCATAATTAAAACACTGCTAGGAATGTTTTTTTTTTTTTAATGAAAGTTTTTTTTTTAAAAAAATCGTGTTTTTGGCTATTGTAAATTCTTTCCTAGAGGTCTTTTAATTATGATTACGACATTTTTAGCTAATCTCTTGTTTTCTAGGACATGGTTTCTGCAGAGAGGTAGGAGTTTATTTGAAATTTGCCTCCAAGTTGTGGGTTGAGTGGAGTAAGCATCCTGTCATCCATCTTTTTTCACTCTCTCTAGCGAGCTTACAGCCCATCATAAACCCAACCTAACATTATCGGCGCAACAACGTTGGCGAGAAATATTGAAACTTTCCAGCCGACAGTCTTATGCAAGAAGAGAAAAACAAAGACGTACGTGGATGTAGTTGTCAGCATCAGCATAAAGCAGAACAGGGACCTGTGGCTTGCCGTAGTACTTTCTACATCACAACTACAAGCTTTTCCCAATTACATTTTTGTGTCTGTTCGGGGTTCAAAACATTTTGAATAAAAAAATTTAAGAAATGCGTTTTCAAGCTTCATTTTCTCCATAGAAGTCCTCCATCATGAGAAAAATGCCACAATAACATGTTAAAAAAACCCTTTAATCTTTTAACACCGGAGGAGTCACCGGTGACGACTAAACACAACGCTTTAACATACTGTAACATTTGAACCATTAACACAATCAACGTAATTTCAGCTGCACCTCCAGCCGCTTTTCTCCTTCAGAATCCGCTGGTATTACGTTGGTCATGTTAACTGCTGAAAAATTATTGTAAAGCAAAAACCATAAACATTGGAGCTCTGGTGTCACAGGGTTAGGTTTTTTTTCTTTATTGCAGCAGACTAACACATCAGCTTTACCATTTGTTTCTCAAGCTATCTCTTGGTGGAGAAACCCAAGCTGCATTTCTTTAGAGTAGTTTGAGTCCTCCAGCCTCCTACACTGTAAAAAGACACAATACTTTATAAACAGTTTGTCCTTGTATCTACAAAATAACTGATAACAAATTGAAAAATGTGTTTTATTTACATTGAATATGAAATTGTTACTGAGCTGCTGAACTGTAACCATCTGGTTGTTCTTAAAATACATGTATATAAATTTTTTAATTTTTTACAATATTGCTGAGCATCTCCCTCCACATGGTTGTGAAACTTAATTGAATTTTATTTCTCAAAATAGTATGTTTTAACTTTGGTTGGAACACACTCTCATATAAATGTAATTCTCAGTACTATAATACTGTACTTGACAATACTTCATATTTCACATTTTAAACAGAAATGAGGCTGCAGGTGATGTAAAATCAATTGAGATAGAAAAAAGAGCTCCAGCAGAAATGGACTTTGGAAAGAAGAAAGAAGCTTTGAGAAGCTGAATGAAAAACAGAAACGTATGGCAAAACATGTCAGAAACACAGTTAGGGACAGAAATAATGATATTTACATAGACAGGGAGAGCGCGGGGTTCAAAGTGATAAAAGGTGCCCAGTGCATCATGGGAGGTCTCTAAGCAGACTTAGCCTATAACAGCATAACTAAAAGGATGGCCAGAGATCAGAGACTTTCAGCTGAAGTTATTTATGAATCTAATATAGAACTTCTGTTGTGTTTTCTCTCTGTGAGAAATCCAAACAGAATATATATATATATATATTATATATATATATATATATATATATGTATATATATAGACATCATGAATCTCACCAGTTTCTCATAAGCAGGAGATTTAATTCATACTTTCTGTCTGCGCCTGCATCCAAAATCCTTCTTTTTCTCTTCGAGACTGCTTTTCTGCTCATCCTGAATTTATTGCAACACTAGAAGTCCATTAAAGGCTTTTGGGATAGACCCACTGGTTTTTGGATTCCAAGATTTGGTTGTTTTTAGTTCAAAGTTTATGATTATTTTTTATGTAGTTCACTAAAATACCCCCCTCCTCCTTTTTTTTTTTAAAAGAAATCCTTCAATCCGTTTCACTAATTGCTTTATTCTTAAATCTAAAATGGAGCATCAATTAATTACTGTTGACTCTTTGACTCAAAAAAGACAAATCAAAAACATTTCATGATAAGAAAAACATAATAGTTTTGAGATATATAGGATTGTTGAGAACTTCTTTTTTTTCCTTTTTATAAAAGAGTTGATGTAGTTGAGCTCAGTCTGAACATTTCTGCTACTGAGAGTAAGAAACTGAGGATAAGTTCAAATGTAACAATCTCCAAAACATAAAAAGATATTAAAATTTCATGTTAAATGGACGTTGTTACAGAAAAGGTCACGGGTGTGTTTGTTGGCCACACCCATTAAACATGTAGATTTGTTTGTACAGATGTGATAACAGCAGCTTTAAATCAAATTAAATAATCTTTTTCAATTCAATTTAAGACCCAATCCGAATTCTTCCCCTCTCCCTACAGTTGTTGGGCCATTTGTAACGCTTTGGGTGTCTGAAATAGTTTTTTAAAGGGCCAGCACCTTCAAGCAGAAGGATACAGAGCCTTCGTCGGCGCCTGGTTTTCATGTTCAGAAACTCATTGTCCTCTTTTTTTTTACAGACTGGGAGAAACTTGTTAGAAACTAGATGGATGATGATCAGCCCTTATCTCTATAAAATGTGGCATTCCACAGGGCTCCATACCTGTATCCTTTAATCATTATATAATCCTATTAGGACAGGTTTTCAAAGTGTACATCTTAATATGCTTAAACTCCACGATGGAAACTAGCATGTAGGCTTACATTGCTTCTAGAGTTGTGCAACTGTGTAAAGCTGATCATTATTAAAGACCAGATGGTCCTCAATCAACACATGGAAAACAGCCAGAGAATCTCCCACCACTAAGGATCAATGTGTCAAAGGAAATATAAACATTTCTCAGAAAAACAGCACATGAATTATAATAACTGTTTTTCATATTATATATTGGAAGCTCATTATGGAATATGTGATCTAATCACATTTTTGTATTTTGCAGATAAAGAAATGTAGAGATTAAAAATATCTACATTTGCAGGGATGTGGTCAAATATGTCTCTTCAAAATGAATCTATTTCCATCCATACTCATAGTGTGGGTCACTGATGTCACTGAGATCGATGCTCTGTTTTAACAACTTTCACCTCTTTGACATGAGGAAGCTGACCTTTGCTTTTCTTAAGCCTGACATGAAACACCAGATCTCTCACTGTCCATCTGAGGTTGGCTCAGGATTTACAGTATATATGAACTTTATTGACGTGATAGATTTCTTCTGACATAAGGCTTTTTTCAGGCATCAAATCTGAGACTGGAGACAGTGAGTGGAGATATCTTCCAAGGTCTGCTTGAACTTTCGTTGATACTTTAGAAAATATTTCTCTACAGGTTGTCAGTGTTCTGAGAGACTCAAGGTCACAGTCATGTAGAGGTGATTTTAGGCTTTCACTCAATCAGAATTTTAGAGATTCCCAATATTTTTAAAATATTTGTTGCTGTAAAAGTGATTAAAATGTGGATTCTTTGTGATTTAACTTTAAGAATTATCCCATCAGAACAGTACAGTTTTTCCTTTGAGATAGCTTAAATAATTTATGGTGAGTTTGTAGAACAGAATGGATTAACTATATTTTCTTTTGGTTATAATTACAGTTTTTGGAGTGTGTTTTGAATAGAGGTTAAGGCTAATAATTAGTGGCAGATTTAACCTTCCAGAACGAAAACTTTTTTAAAGGTAATTTTGGATTAGATAAAATCCTTTAGGATGGCTCTAAATGAGAACACAGAAACAAAAATGTTATAGCAGATGTCAAAAATGTTCCTATTAAAATTTATGATTTTTTAGTTAAGTTATCAAAAAAAGTAGGGAAATAATTGTTGAAAACCAAACTTCATAGTGAGAAAAATGGTCTAAAATTAAAACAAAAAAATAATTAAGAAAAGTAATTTCAACTTTTACCTTAACTCAAACAAGGATGTAAACACAATGTAAGGAGGAGGCATTGTTAAATGAAGTTTGTACTCAGTGCTTTGTTTTCTTTATTCTGCAGGAGTACAAATTCACCTTAAGAGGCGTGAGCTCAAACCATTTTGTTTTAGAGGATAAACCAGTCACCGTGACGACTAGAGAGGATCTTCAGCCCACTTCTGAACCCACAGCACACACATTATCATGACATTGCATCAGCACCATATCAAGCATGTCTTTCAAGTACTCTGCTCAACTGTCAGTGACCGTGACTCTTACAGCTGGCCCCTTTGGTGTCCTTGGAAACAAAGTTTGTACATTTAAAAATCTACATATTTAGTAGAAATAATATAAAAAAGGTTGATGTTAGATATTTATTTTTTTCTCTCAGGTCAAGGATTAACAACAAGCTGCAAAAAAAACAAAACGGATTCAGCCGCCCGCAGTCAAGAGAAACTTTGACTCTTAGTTGGTCGACAGTGACTTGCATTATTAGACTTCACCAGAGGACCAGCTGCATTGTGGGAGTATATAAAGACTGGCTATAATGAGTTCCTACCACAAACAGTGAGTTGCTTTTTCTCTGTAGTCTACACCCATCAGAGTTCTTTAAAATGCATTGTTTGCTAGTATTCTTCTCTGTATCATTGGTCAGTACTTTGGGGGAATCTTTCTTAAAAACAAAAGCAACTTTTAATGGTAAGTATCAATCTTTACTTTACAAGTGACTTTTACTGAAATTACTTTTGATATACCTAATAAAAAAAACCTAAATGAACCACAAATCACTGAGATTTTAAAACAGATTTTTTTTTTTGCGTGTAGTTCAAATCACAGCTAAGTTTGGAGGGAAAAAACACTTATATTTGTCTAAAGAAGTTGAAATTACTTTGCTTTCACATTTTCTGGAATGTATGGGTAAAATATAGAAAAATAGACTAATAATTCATAATCCTGTAAGTTTTTTGCAAAACATCTCAAACTTTTTGCTGCAATATTGTCTCAGAAAAAATGAAATTTAAATTCAGAAAAAAGGCATTAATTGTGTTAAAATGAAACCACTGTTACCCAAAATAGTGCTCCAATATAAGCCTGGCCAATACAAGATTAGTTCATTACAAGATGAAAAAAGATCCTCACAAAAACAGTGTACACAATAATACTCACTATAATTCTGTGGCCCACTGGAGGTTATTCAGAGCATTTCATAGTTTTACTACCTGTAATACTAGTATGCAGGCTTGCTGAATGATACATTCAGTTTATTACATGTCTAGCTTAGGTTAAAGGAGATGTGTGAAATCAATTGACTGGCAGCCCAAATCCCAATGTGATTTCTTAAAAAGAGAAGGTTTCTCTTACTGTGAGGCTGCACAAGTGCGATATATATATATATATATATATATATATATATATATATATATATATATATATATATATATATATATATATATATATATATATATATATTTATTTATTTTTTTTTTCCCCCCGTAAGCCAGAGTTTTTCCAAAAAACGAATTCCTTGAGTGAATCTTTTGGTTAACATCTTCAGAGCACAGTTCAAGGCAGTCAGCATCTTTCAGGAGGGTTTGGGCTTCTATTTTGTTTAAACCAAACACCTTTTAAATAGAAAGAAAGAAAGAAAACCACAGCCTTTCTCTTGCCATTCTGGATTAGACTATTTCCATGGAAAGTTTTACTAATCTTTTCAAATTTTTGACTTAAAAATATTCAGCATTGTTTTTTTTTTTGGTTTTTTTTTTATAATGAAAAATGCATAAACCACACATAGTTTTACTGCAGCATTACAGAGATTCTTTTTTTCCAAAAGATTTATCTGTCAAAAAAAAAGTACAAGTGATTTTTTTTTTTTTTTTACATTGGGAACTGATTTATTTTGTAATAATCACTGCATCATCTCCCAGTTTTGGCCTTTTTATTCTATCTAAAGTCATTCTCTACACTTTTCTGTCCTCACTGTGACCCTCACCCTCTCTGAGATTTTTAAAAAGCCCTTTCACTTCAGAATAGGGAACTAAATACAGCTCCTTGTTAAACAGTACAATGTAACCTAGGGGCACCACCATATTTGGAACAAGTTAAAAAAAATATATATATAACTAATTGATTAATTTTTAAGGATTGAAACGATTAAACCAAACAAAAAGAGATTAGACAAAAGACTAAAACAAGTTAGAAAGGGTGCTTTCTTGAAAAAAAGAGCTATTTAATTTTAGTATAAGTCCTGTTATTGTATTGCCGGACCTGAGTTACAAAAAAAATGACTACCCTGTGACAGAATTACATCAGTATTACTTTGCTGCATGAACGCTAAATGCCAAAGGCCAGGCAGGTTTTTCTGGCTGCGTGCTTATCAACCCTGATCTGGGAACACGTCCAGGCAGTTAATGAGCAAACGACCATAGAGCCAGCTACGAGCTGAAAAACCCAGCAGGTGAATCCATTTAACCCTAAACTCAAATAGTTTTAAAATCCCTCTGATGAGTATTGATTTGCTGAGAGTACTTAGCATAGAAGAGCAGGGCTAAAACATGGAGGAGGGAGACCAAAAAAAATAATGATGGCAGCAAAAGGGTGGGATAAAATGCTCATTTATTTTGTGTGTGAGTGTGCTTTCTGATAAATTATAGAATATAATATACATAGACAGGGACTTTCAAATAAAAAATCCTACTTCGGGAAAATAAACAGAAACTTAAAGAAAATCTAAGTTTATGCATAGATGTACAGGAAATATGAATACTTATGGCTAAAGTGCCATTTTAATGACATAAGAAATTGCAACCCAGTCACATGCTCCTAATAGTAATAGTAATATTTTGTTGCAATGGTCACTTACAGACCCACTAAGAAGAAAATTGCTATTAACTTCAGCATATTGAGTTGTAAGGGTAAACATTTTCAGCTATTACCTTAAGTATTTTCAGTTGGTAGCTTAAGCATTTCCACTTTTAGCTCAAAGAAATTTTAGATATTAGCTTAAGCATTTTCAGCTACAAGATTAAGCATTTTGAGCTATTAATTTAAGAATTTTAATCTTTACACTTAAGCATTTCAGCTATTAGCTCAAAGAATTTTTAGACATTAGCTTAAGCATTTTCAGCTGTCAGCTTAAAGTATTTTTAGATATTAGCTTAAGTTTTTTTTTTAGCTTTAAGCTTATGCATTTTAAACCAAAAGCTAAAGCTTTTTCAGCTAAAAGCTTAAATGTTTACAGCTATTACCTTAATCATTTTCAACTAAAAGCTTAAGCATTTTCAGCTAAAAGCTTAAGTATTTTTAGATATTATCTTAAGCATTTTCAGCTATTAATTTAAGCATTTTAATCTTCACACTTAAGCATTTTCAGCCATTAGCTTAAGCATTTTTAGCTAAAAGCTTAAGCATTTTTATATATTAGCTTGAGCAACTGGAGCAGCTAGCTTCAGTATTTTAAGCTAAAAGCTGAACCATTTTCAGCGATTAGCTTAAGCATCTTCAGTAATTAACTTCAGCCTTTTCTAGCAAATACAAAAAAAAAAAAAAATTCCACTAGCATCATTGCGGGTAATGCAACTTTTCTAGTTATTATTAATTTTCTTTAGTACATTTTTTTGTCCGTCCTTAGCTCTCAGCTCTTTGATGTTTTTAACATGTTGTTGTGGCATTTTTCCGATGATGGAGGATGAAAATGAATCTCAATAAGTGCATTTCTGAGTATGTCTTTATTTAAATTGTAATAAATCAGGTGCAGACAAAAAAAAATCAGCTTGAAAAAGATTGTATCTGTGACAAAGAAGATGTTGCTGGGTGAACCACCAGCTCCGTACTCTGATCTAACAGCGATAGGGAAAAGGGTGGTGGGGTTGCTCTGGGTTAACAGTCCCGCCCACATCTCAGAGGTAAATTTCTAATAAACTACTGCAGAAACTATGTTCTAGAAAATGACACAGGATTTTTTTTTAATTTTGTCTAAAAATGGCATAATCATGATTAGAAGACCACTGGGATTGCTTTTACAAAAGATAATTGGAGCAGGACTTTAAATCATATTATAAAATGAGATTTAATGGCTTTTCAACCTACGATCACCCTGTTTTTGTTCTAGCCTCATCTGTGAGAGAATTACTGATTCAGTCCTCACAAGAAAGCCTTGAGATAGTTGACAACGCCTTCCAGCGCTCCAGGCAAAGGTAATTCAACATTAAAGAAGGCAATTAGGTCACTTAACTAAAACACAGCTCGCCAAATCATGGACAGAAGGAACCAAATTTGCCCATCCTCATCAATCAATTTTCCTGCACAGACGGAGCCTGGCCTCATTCTCCAAGCATGGGTTTGAATTCCGTTTGCAAGCTGAGCCTGAGACCCAGGAGATTTCTCGAGCTGGTGAGGTTTTCCAAGCAGCCCTACAGGTCCTGAAGAACACAGCAAAACAGAAATATGAAAGGAATCTCACTGCTTCAGGTAGGCTGGTTTCCATTATTAAAAGCAGCCTCCAGATAACTTTCTAATTGGTTCATCAAACTATTTTTTTCCCATCATAGTGTCTAAATTAGTGATTAATTTAAAAGAAACCAGTGTCAGCTAAAGAACAAGGGCGTTCTCTGTTAAGAATTAAAGATGCTCATAAAGTTTGTCCAAATCATCTTATCTATTCCATTGTTGCTCCAGAGTTGTTGTCCTGGGAGGATGTGCAGCTGCTCGCAGAGCTGTCTGGCTGTCCCACTGCAGCAAAGCAGGACACGTGTGAACAAAGCCATCACAGCAGATACCGCACGATATCAGGAGTCTGCAACAACAGGTAGATCAGTGCACGTCATTCAGGAGAAACACACTTACTTTGATATTCAGATAACAAGTGCATGATAAAAGGGATCGTAACTATTTGACAGTCTCTGCTGAAATGCCACAATGGTTTTGATCACGGCATCTGTTCCACAGTTCTTTTCACCAAAAAAGGATTCAGTTTTATTTCTATTTTACTTTTAAAAATCTATCATTCTCTCATTTAGAGCAGCCATAACCTTTTTTGCAAACTTGACGAGGCTGTTATTCACTTCATTAACATTAGGAATTTTTGTATATTTCTTTTGATTATAAAAATTTTAAAATAATCTTTAAAAAAGAAGTCAACACTTACAAAAAATAAAAACCCAAATGTTGAACTTGGGCAGGGGAAGAAGGGTAAATAAAATAAAAATCATGATTTTTTTTGTTTGTGTATTTTTAAATCTTGGGAAGACAAAAACAGCGATTTTTGTATTTAATGTTCAAGAGGACAATGTCTAAAAACTGATCCGAACCGTGACCCTAAAACTATGACACCGTGAAGGTAAAAGCTTGAAACTTTGTATTATTTTAGGATGGAAAATATTTTATTATTATTATTAATATGTTAAAATTAAAAAATATTTCAGTTTGCTATAATGCCCGAAGTTGTCCCTGGTTGCTGTTGTAAAATTGTCTTAATGTGAACGCAAAAGTAAATCTTACTGAAACGTACAGATATAGAAGTATACAGAAATATACAGTGTGGAACTTTGTATGAAGGCTATTTTTAAAACTGGGTCCATTGAAATTTTAATTGGTTACCCCTGCTCTATACTGAAATTAAAAAATAAGGTTCAGCCAATCAGCATTCGATGGTGGCCCTGAAGTGCAAATCTTACCAACAAATCACGTAATGTAAGCTATATTAAAGATCAAAACAACAACTGAAAAAGTAAAACAAATCGAAAATTATGATAATAAAATTGCATTTTAAAAATCAAAACAGAAAAAAAAATACTATTCAAATATTAACTTAAAAAATAGCTAAAGTAATTTCCAAAAATCATAATGAAATGATAAAAATGAAACACAACAAGAAACCAGAAAAGATGGGCACTATTGGACATTGTTGATTGGATGATGACGGTTGTCCATCATTTCAACTGAAACTTTATTTGGCATGAAGATATTTAGCATATGCTTCCGCAACTAATTCAATATCAAACTTTTTTTTAGTGTGTGGACAAAAAACTCAAAGGTCAAAAATCAAATGTCATCATGTAATCAGTGACGTCCTATAATGCCTGCGTTTTTCGGTTTTTTGTTGAGTTTTGCTTTTTAACATTTCATTTTGATTTCTTTGAAAACCTTGTTATTTGTCCTTAAAAAATGTTTTTCCTTTTTTCATTTTACTTTTTTTTTTCTGGAATTTTGTTTTTTTTGATTTCCCTTAAAATTGTAAATGTTTTTTCTTAAATGTTAAATTTTCTGCTTTTTTTTTTTGCTATTTGTTTTGTTCTGATCTTGAATATATATATATTTTTGTTAATATGATTTGCAGTTCAGGGCCACCGTAGCGGCCCTGAACTGAAAATCACACCAACGAATTGACGCCAAAACATATTAAACATCACAACAAGGATTACAAAAGTAAAAGAAATCATGAACCCATGAGCTTTATCCACAAAAAAAAAAAAAAAAAAAACAGTTCTTACTTTTCGGGAGGGATAGAAAATGTCCACATTTGCAACAAAGGAGCTATGCAATATTTTTCAACTTTCATATGTCAAATTAACTTGTACATAAAGGCTGGGAAAGCTTGTGACAGGAAAGCAGAAGGTGTGGAAAACAGAGGTCAGTTTTTCTGGCTCTGCTGCACTGATTATAACAATTTCCTCACAAACTGTCAGTTGTCAGACGCTGCACTCGGATAACACAATTAAAGCAGCGCTGCGCTGCAGATCCAGAGTGGATCAAGACCGGTCTGCTCTCACATGTTCATTACCAGACATCTCCCTGCGTCCTGTCAGCATCACAGCAGATACTTAACAGACATATTGATGGGCACGTACGTGTCCCGCATAATGAGTCGTTCTATAATTAGGGGAACATGTCATGTTCAGCATTTCTCCTTCATATAACCCCAAACTTCAGCACTATATGTAGTTTTTAATCTTCCATTAAAACAAATCACATTATTTGCCTGATTTTTTTTGTTTGGACTCGTTTCTCAGATTCTGTATGTTCAGCCCCTTCACAATCACACCTGGTTTCAATTATTAATCAACACAGCTGTTTCTATTGATTACCTCCTCCAGATATTTGATGGCTTTTAAAGGTAAGCTGACAACTTTCTCAGTTGCAATCCCTTTTTCCATTTACTTATAGTTATCATCAAGTTTTGTAGAGAGTTGAGTGTCAGTGGTTTGGTTTATAGTTTTTTTTTTCTTTTTTATATATAAAACTTTGTGTTTATTTATGCTTCTGCCACGCACCTCCAGCCTCCCACATTTGAGTCCTTCTGCAGTAAACAGCCTTGTTTGTGTACTACTCCTTGTATGTTTTTTATCAAGCACACAAACAAGAAAAAGCCTTGAATCACGTGTGTTAAAAAGCGGACCAACAGGTGCAAGAAAAAAAAAAAAATCTTGCAAGTCAAAGAAAAATGGCCAACTTCCAACAGCTATACACTAAAAAAATGAAACTTTGGATCAATTAACAAAAGCTTTATAACTTATTACACTTAAAAATATTAGTTTTTATCAAATTACATTTTTAGAATGACCTCATTGTTAATGTGATGGAAAATAATTTTAAATAAATTACATAACTTTTGTCAATTGCTCCAGTGTTTCACTTTTTTCATTGTAGCTGGATAAGTTCAATTGTTAGGTCACATAAGAACTAGTGAAAACCTCTTGAGGCAAATTTTTAGAAACTTCCTTATATAGACTAAAAGCATCCTCCAAAGTTTTTTTGTGAAAAAAGACTAAATTTCCGCAAATAATTGAAATTATTCCAACATTATGCTCTAAAACATGAAATTTCCCCGGTGGGAAAATTTTTGTTTTTCTCTGCATTGTTTTTTTGTTGTTTTTTTTTTTTTTTTAAAACTCGCCTCTGATTCCTTTGTGTCAGGCTTAATCCTCGCTGGGGAGCAGCCAACACCGCCTTGGTCAGATGGCTCCCGGCTGAATACGAAGACGGGGAGGGAGAACCCAAGGGCTGGAACCCAGAACGACTCCATCATGGCTTCCAACTTCCTCCGGTAATCTACAAACTGCTGCTCCGGCTGGCACAGAAGTCTCGGATGGAGAAATTGCTGCAGAAATGAAGCGAGCTCGAGTCAATAGCATTCTATTTATTATTCTAACCTGTTTTAGAGCAGATAAATTCTTCAGTCATTGAGGAAGAGGCATGTGGGGGATGACACAGGATGAAACTGCCTTGTGCGCTCTATAGATGCTGCTCTATGAGCTTTAACGTGTCTGTCATGTAGCAGTATCTGCAGACCGGATACTGGAAAGGCTCATTAATTGTGCTTTGTTGCAGCCATAACTACTGCTCTGCAAATGAGTGCTACATTTAAGTGTTGTCCATAATCCGTTTTCTTAGATGTTCCACTTTTATAAGCAGAGGCCAAGTAAATAACATCCCCTGCACTCACTGCGAAGAACTACTCACTGTTCAGTTGCTAAATGTATTTTTGTTACAGCAATTAGAGGCAAAGCATTCAATCCGAGCTTTTTATCCACGGATGAACAGAACAGAGGACTGTATAGACTGCTCATTTTTGCTAGCGATGATATAACAGAAACATGTGGCTTGGAGAGTCATGCAGTCCATATTAAACAATTTTCCGTCAACAGCCTCGGAAGGTCAGCAGGGAAATAATCAGGAGCTCCTGTAAATGGAAGGATGATGACTACTCTCAGCTGCTGGTGGAATGGGGCCAGTACATTGACCATGACATAACCTTTACACCTCAAAGCATCAGTAAAAGTGCCTTTTGGACAGACGTGGACTGCTACCAGACCTGTGATAACGTGCAGCCCTGCTTTCCTATTAAGGTAAACTCAAAACGTCCAACCATATTTCAACATTTTCCCTAATATACTGTTTAAAAATAAAAAGATGGTTTGGGATTGTGTTTGTCGTTTGTACCTTAAGCAGCTTTGACTATGACTTTACTTTGTGTTGCACGTTCAAAAATGTGCTAAGTGTGGGTTCTTGAATTTGCTTTTAGTATATGGTGTTTACACTGGACTGTTGCTATTCCACATTAGTACATCCACTCACATTAGATGAAGCTTGCTATGAAATGGTTAAGTGGTGCAAATTTCCTGAATCTTGCTCCAGGTTTTTTATTTCACGGCTCTATTCTGATACACAAAAAAAGACTTTGTCATACAACCACTAATAAGAGACATTTTTCTAAATTCAGTAATAACTAAATCCTTCTCTCATTTGAAATTAAGGGTGCATGGAAGATCCTAGAGACAACAAAGGGGAAAGTTTTGTTTTACAGAGGGGAGTGGCTAAATGCAGAAAGATCATACTTCCTAACAGATGTAAGAATGTGTTTATGGAAGGCGGAGCTGGAAAAAAGTATCAGTGGAAAAAAATTTAAAATCCCACAAGGAAAATCCTGTTTTTGGTGTTTATAATATGTTCTAGTGGAACTTTCCTAAAGATGGATGACATGCATAAAGAAACGTTCACTTAAAATTGCATTTTTGAGTATTTCTTTCTTCAAAATGTAGTGAATCAGGAGCAGATGAAAAAATGTTGTGGAACAAAGCTAGTAGCTGGGATGTAGCACCTGCGATGCAAGCAACAAGCTCTCTGCTCCGCCCCTTCTGATGCATCCACTTGTAGACAACTAGATCAATGTAGGTTTTTGTTTTCCTCATCTGAGCCATTTCTGGCTTATAACTGTATGGTTGAATATCTCTATTGCTTGCCAGTTCTGTTGCACCATAATGCTAGGTTGGGGTTGTGAGGGGCTGTAAGTTAGCAGGGGAGAGTGCAAACAAAGGGATGATGGGAAAAAAGGGGTGGGCTTACTTTGCATCAACAGTCACAACATGGAGGCAAATTTCTAATGAACCTCTGCCACTCTGCAGAAACTGTGTCCTAGAAAACAAGTTTTTCTACGTTGCCTCAAACAGCATAATCATTTGAAGAGAGCAAACACTAGGAACGCTTTTACAATAGATGATTGAAGTGAGACTTTAAGACATCAACTTGAAGTTTATCTTTGATCTCTGCCTCTTTAAGTGGATGAACATGAATAGCTGTTTATAAAAGGAGTTTTTTCAAACAACTGTAAACATCTACTAGGAACAAATGTTCCAAGGTTTTCGAGAAAAAGACTGAGATGTGATAAAAAATTTCATTTGATAGATAGAAACAACACATTTGGAATAGAAAATGATGCACTATAGTTAATTTTACTTTACAAAAAACACAATAAAGCTCTCCTCGGAAACAAGGACTGCCATTGGCAAAACATTCAAACCTGATAAAAGTGTATGATGGAGTAAAAATGGTTTGATTTGTGTCTTCCCCACAGACCGAGGATTCTCTCTGCTTGCCCTTTCATCGTTCCACAGCAGACTGCTATGTCAGTTTGGGGTCTGATGTACAGCGCGCCCTGCAGCGACAGCAGCTGAATGCCATCACTTCTTACATCGATGCTTCACTTGTTTATGGGCACACTCCAAAGTTGGAGAGTTTCCTCCGTGACCTTTCCAGCCTCAGTGGGAAACTCGCCATCAACGCCCGATTCCAGGATGCAAAGGGAAGACCTTATCTTCCTTTTGTTGCTAAGACGCCATCAGCGTGTCGTACGGACCAGCAGGGGGACAGGATCGACTGCTTCAGCGCAGGGGACAGTCGAGTCAACGAGGGCCTGCCCTTGATTTCTCTGCACACACTGTGGCTCAGAGAACACAATAGAATTGCGGAAGAGCTGAAGCTGATCAACGATCACTGGAGTCCTGAGATGATCTACCAAGAAAGTCGCAAGATTATTGGGGCTCTGCACCAGGTATTTGACTCATACAAAATAAAGAACTCTAATCTAAAATATCTCACCTTACATAAAATAGTTTTAAACATCATAAAAAAGCTCTTGTTTTGTAAAGATTTCTTACATCTGTATTATTTAAAAAAAAAAAAAAAAAAAAAATCAGTTGAATATACTCTTAACACCAAACATTTTGTCAGGTGCTCAGATTTCATTTTTTTCTCTAACAAAATAAAAGGCATGATATGACAAGAAAACGTTTTAAAAGTGCCTTTGTAAATGGGAAAATGTGAAAAAAAAATGTCCACCAGAATTTTTCTTGTATCAAAGCTTTAGAAATACAGTACTATTTAAATACCTCAGCTATTTTGATATAATTAAAGACATATACCTATAGAAATTGGGTAAAAAAAAAAACAATATTGCCTGAAAGTACCTGATTCTGCAAGTTGTCCAATTTAGGAAAACATGAAGTCTGTAATTTTAATTATAGATGCACTAAAACTGTGAGAGACAGAACATTTTTTTTTAAATTTGCGTATCACATTGAATGATATATTTTTAAACAGTTTATTTATATAATTGTTCAGGGAATAAAGATTCGTCTCCCACAAACAAAATAGAATCCTGTCTTGAAGTTCTTCTTCCACTCCACGTATATGAATGAAACCTGTTTATACTGGCTATCTGTATAAAATACACTCAACAAAACTATAAACGCAGCACTTTTGCTTTTGCTCTCATTTTTCATGAGATGGACTTAAAGATCTGAAATTCATTCCAGATACACTATATTACTATTTCTCTCAAACATTGTTCACAAATCTGTCTAAATGTGTGATAATGAGCACTTCTGCTTTGCTGAGATAATCATCCCACCTCACAGGTGTGCCACATCAAGATGCTGATCTGATATCATGATTAGTGCACAGGTGTGCATCAATGTTAATCAATGGTACAGGTGCACTCTGAGGCGAATTGAAGCTCCATGGCGCGATATGAGCAAAGGGCACGGCGCCAAAGTCTGCCAGCAGGTCAATTTGAGTGACGCGGCACGAATCGGGCAGCACTGCCAAAATTTAAATATCCGAAGATTGACAGGTGGCTGCATTGCATCTGCCAATCGGGAACTCAGCTTTGGGCACGTGTCATTTTCAATAACCTGATAAGCGGGTAGGGTCTGTCACAGCATGGCGGTTCTCTGGCTGCAGCCAGCCTCCCGTACTTCAGCAGAGCTTGCTCAATACACCAGGACAGACAGCCTGCTTGGCTCTCTCATGAACTGCGATATTTTACTTATTTTCCTCGAGACAGTAATAAGAAAGATACCCCCTCTCGGGGTTAATGCGGGACAGCCTTTAAACTCAGTCACAAAAATCCAGAGACACCATGGAAGCGGCTGTCATCCAGACACACCCCTGAGTGAGGTAGAAACCCCAGTACCAAGAAAATCTTCGAAGGATTTTTTTTTGTCGGTTTTGTAGAACTCCTTACAATGACTGAATCTGATCTATGTGTCATCCATTCATTGAGAGTGTGGGGGTGCTCGCTCCTCAGCTGCGTTGGCGCTCATTCATGCATTTCAGTGGTTTGGTGCTCCTCACATTGATGAAACTAGGACCCATTGCAGGATGATTTTCTTGTTTTTCTGCAGTTTTCAATAGAATTTTGTCATTTGTTCTTCTATGAAGTTTTAAATGATTTGAGAAGTTTTGAATTTGATGGTTTATTGAATACAACTTTTGCTTTTTCATTTTTTTTAAGCAATCAACTAGTTGTGTTATGTACGATTGTGTCAAAGATTTGCAAAACCAAACAAAATAATGTATGTTAATCTGATGTTTTCCATCACTGCAGGTTTTGCAGTGCTGTCAATAGATTTTCGGGAATTCTATTGTATAATATTACAAAAATTGAACTTTTGGGTTTCTAGCAAATAACCTCTCATGTTCGCGGTGCTGAAGCTGGTTTGTAGATACACTTAAAATGGGTTTGGGATTAGAAAATATCCAAAGAAGCTCTGGTGTTCATTTTTTTAAGAAGTTTGCACATTGGCAGATTCAATTTCAATTCAATTCAATTTTATTTATATAGCCCAATATCACAAATTCAATTTGCCTCATTGGGCTTCATGCCTGCAGTTTTTACAGATGCACAGATGGAGTCATAAAATATGCACAATAGGTAAAAACTAAACAGACTATAAAGAACAGGTCATCCCTGTCCTTAGACCCTCCCTCGCGGTAAGGAAAAACTCCTAAAAAAAACCTGAGTCAGGAAAAAAAAGAAGAAACCTTAGGGATTCCCACATGAGGGAGAGATCCCATCCCAGGACGGACAGGCGATACCAAAACGGTTAAAGAAAAGTTAGCTGCTAAAACTGCATATATGAGTAGAGTTCATTCATATAGAGCTGAGTTCATTCATATAGAGCTGAGGGACGAGTGATGATTAAGTCCATAGTCCAGATGAGGCAGAACTGCAGACCACGACCAGGAGCAGGAGGACAGACGACCCACCAGGAATCACTCCCACTCAGAGATGCAGGATGGTGACGGATGGTGACGGGGCTTCATCCAGATGGGCGGGGCTTCGTCAGGATCACCAACAAGTCTCCCGGAAACTGCAGTCTCTCCCGGTCTCCCACAGGGGAGTCGGAGAGAAGGAAAAACATGTGAATTATACTGCACCACCAACACAGGCATACAGTTAGAAGTAAATAAAAAAGTAGAGGAGAGGAGAAGTAGATGGAAAAGAGGACAGAGCCCCAGTGCACCATACTTTTCCCAGCTTCTAACTTCTAGCAGCCTTCTATGTTATTATGTAGAGAATATACATATTTCATCATTTATATTTCAAGCATATATTGGAGAAGTATGTGATTATAATAATTATTTCCCCAAACTTCAGAACAGTATGGGAGCATTATGTTAATTATTCTATGATTACTGGCTAGTCTGGCAGAACGCCTGTCCAAATAGGAATGTTTTAAGGCTAGTTTTGAAGGTAGAAACTGTACCTGCCTCTCTGACATGGGCTGGGAGCTTATTCCATAGAACAGGAGCTTGATAACTGAAGGTTCTACCTCCGACTGTACTTTTAAAAATTCTAGGAACTACAAGCAGTCCTGCATTCTGTGAGCGAAGCGTTCTGATTGGCTGGTAAGGAACTATGAGATCTCTAATATAGGATGGGGCCACACCATTCAGAGCCTTATATGTTAACAGGAGGATTTTGAACTTTACTCTAAATTCAACTGGGAGCCAGTGGAGAGAAGCCAACACAGGAGTGATGTGTTCTCTTCTGCTAGTTCCTGCTAACAATCTTGCTGCTGCATTCTGGACAAGCTGAAGACCTTTTAAAGAACTTTTAGGGCATGCTATCAGTAAAGAGTTACAGTAATCCAGTCTCGACGTAACAAATGCATGGATGAGTTTTTCAGCATCACTTTTAGATAACATATTTTTAATCTTAGCGATATTGCGTAGGTGAAAAAATGCAGTTTTACAAGCTTGAGATATTTGAGCATTAAATGATAAATCCTGGTCAAATAAGACCCCTAAGTTTCTGACTGAAGAATTGGGAGCAATATTTACACCATCCAAGGAGACTATCTTATCTGAGAGAGCATCTCTCAGGTGTTTAGGACCCAGTATCATGACCTCAGTTTTCTCTGGGTTCAGAAGGAGGTAATTAATTGTCATCCAGGACTTAATGTCTCTGATGCAGGAATTCAGTTTTTCTAGGTGGTCATTCTGATCTGGTTTAATGGATAAATACAGCTGTGTATCATCTGCATAACAGTGGAAATTAATGCTGTGTTTCCTGATTATGTCTCCTAAGGGCAGCATGTAAAGCATGAATAGGATGGGCCCTAAAACTGAGCCCTGTGGGACTCCGTAGCTAACTCGAGTACAATGAGAGGACTGTCCATTTACGTGAACAAACTGGTGTCTATCAGATAGATAGGATTCAAACCACTGGAGGGCAGATCCTTTGATCCCTATGTTATGCTCTAATCTCTGGAGTAAGATGCTGTGGTCGATGGTATCAAAGGCTGCGCTGAGGTCTAACAGGACCAGAACAGAGATTAGTCCCTTTTCTGAAGCTAATAGCAAATCATTGGTAACTCTGACCAGTGCAGTTTCAGTGCTATGGTGAGGTCTGAAACCCGACTGAAAATCCTCAAAGTGATTGTTGTCCTGTAGGTGGCACTGCAGCTGCTTTACCACAACTCTTTCTAGGATTTTAGATATGAATGGGAGATTAGATATTGGTCTATAGTTGGCCAGAATGTCAGGATCCAGGCTGGGCTTTTTCAAAAGAGGTTTAACAACAGCACATTTAAAAGACTGAGGCACATAACCAGTTTCCAGGGAGGCATTTATTATGGTTAGAATAGATTCACTGATTAGGGGGAAGATTTCTTTAAAAAGTTTAGTGGGGATTGGGTCTAAGAGACAAGTGGAAGTTTTAGAAGATGTAATAACTGATGCTATTTCTGCTTGGTCCACAGCAGTAAAGCAATCTAATGTTACAGACATTTCTATGGATGTTTTCCTTTCTACCATTTTAATTTGCTCAGGGGTAATGGTAGGAATAACCTTGTTCAATTTGCATCTGATATTTGAGATTTTATCATCAAAGAATGTAACAAAGTCTTCAGAGCTGAGGGCAGCAGGAATATGTGGTTCAACCGAGCTGTGGCTGCTGGTCAGCCTGGCTATAGTACTAAAGAGAAATCGTGGATTATTTGCATTTTCTGCTATTAAAGATGAGTAATATTGAGTTCTCGCTTTACGCAGGGATTTTTTATAGCTTAAGAGGCTGCATTTCCAAGCATTCAGAGAGTGCTCTGAGCCAGAACGGCGCCATTTTCTTTCTAATTTACGAGTTATTTGTTTGAGGGAACGTGTTTCAGCGTTAAACCATGGTGCTACTCTGTTTTGTCTAACAAGCTTGAGTTTCAGAGGGGCAACAGCATCAAGGGTTCCTCTGAGGGCTTGCATGGTATCATTGACAAACTGCTCATTATCAACGGGGCTTAAAGAGCTCTGAGAGTATTTATCTAACATGTTACTAAACATTGGTTGGACTGAGAGTTTAAATTCAGATACAGAACGGTCAGATAATGTTCGTTTCAGCTCTTTCTTAATCACTGGAGCTATGGTGTTTTCTAATATAAACTGATAGGTAATTAAAAAATGATCAGAAAGTATGGGGTTGTGAGGATGGACACTCAGATGACTAATCTCTATGCCATAAGTTAAAACAAGGTCCAGGGTGTGCTTGTGACAGTGGGTGGGTTCATTTACATTTTGTGTGAAACCAACATTTTCTAATAAGGCTGCAAAAGCATTCCCAAGACAGTCATTACAGTCATCTAAATGAATATTAAAATCTCCTGTCATTAGGATATTATCAGAGTGTAGAACAACAGCTGATAAAAAATCTGAAAACTCTGTTAAAAATTCTGAATACGGGCCGGGAGGGCGATAAATAATTATGAATAAGAATGCTTTTTCAGTATTTCTACTTGTGTGATTTATTGACAAAACAATGTTTTCAAAGGAATTATAATTGTATTTAGCTTTAGTGTTAAGAAGTAAGCTTGCATGGGATATTACAGCTAGCCCACCTCCTTCCCAGAAATCCTGGATTTCTGATGGTTTTATAGCTAGGGGGGGTTGCTTCATTCAGCCTGACATAATCATCCTGTTGTAGCCAGGTTTCTGTTAGAGCTAATAGGTTAAGTTTATTGTCATTAATTAATTCATGGACTAAGAGGGACTTTGAAGAAATTGATCTAATGTTTAGCAATCCACATTTAATGACCTCATGGTTTTGCTCATTATTGAGAGTATCAGCAGCTAATACTTTTAGCTTTCTGTGTCTCACTCCTCTCACCTGTCTTTTAGTACACAAGCTAAAGCTAGGAACTGCTGAGCTGTCCCTGTTTGGGGTTAGTACCAGCGCCGAAGGCGGCTCAGAGGAGAGTTGTAGACTGCTGCTCTGTGCCCGGGTCTCATCTCTGGATTGTCAGTTTGCAGGACTAAAGCTAGCACAAATGTTCCTGGAAAGAAGAGAGGCACCTCCCAAAGTAGGATGGATGCCATCTCTCCGCATGAGACCGGGCTTCCCCCAAAACACGTTCCAATTGTCCACAAAAGTAATGCCATTTTCTGGGCACCATCTAGCTAACCAGCGGTTAAATGATGGAAACGGCTTCCGTTCCACATCCATCATTGCTAGGTTAAATGGAAGAGGACATTTCAGAGAGAGGACCAAGAAAATTACTGTGTCGGACATCGACTTAGCAAGCTTAACACACCGAATCTACGTTCAGTTTGAGGATCTCTGATTGTCTCCGTCGGGCGTCGTTACCGCCTGCGTGAATCACGACTCGACGGAACCTCGACTTACTCTTGGCTAACAACTGAGGTTTCCTTCGATGTCACCAACTCTGGCCCCCGGGTAACACCTGACTGTAGCCGCTGGGAGCTTCACGTGTCTAACTTCAGAGGAGCCAATCACCAGAGTTTGGGATCAGCGGGTGCGTCGCTGAGGGGAGAGAACCTATTACACACGAGAAGCTTCGGGTGCTCTAAGTGTTTGCTTTTTGCACTATGCTTCCTTCCCACCGGTACAAACCCATCCTGGGTTTCCCCGGCTGCGGAGGGGTGCTGGGATGCTAGCTTCGTTAGCCGGAAATAGCGCGGCCCGCGCTACGAGTAACTACCTTGCTAGCTGGCTTAGCTTCCACTGTGCGGGCCCGTGCTTCTAGCTGCTCTAGCCTGGCCTCCAAGTCTAAAAATCAGACTGCACTTCACACATCTACCACTATCTCCAGTAAAGGAGGCAGGGTCCTCACTGAACATATGGCACATGGAGCAGGAAAGAGGGGAACAAGAAGACGAGGAGGAATCCATAGCTCAATGCTAAGCTATGGTTAGCGGTGTTTTGCTAACGAAAAATCTACGTAAACGCTTTGTGTGGTTAGAAGAGCAACGGTTAACACAGTAGTTTACTCACTAAAAGACAAAAGGTGGTACTTAAGATTTTAAGTAACAAACAGGATTTATACTAAGATATCAGCAGATCAGGTAGTCAAAGGCAGGAGCTACAGAAGCAACGACCAAGCACTGGGTAACGCTCACCCGGAAATGACGTCACAGGAAACAGTCGAGATGAACGTATGGTGCTACTGTAGCGTGCACACTTTTTTTTTTCCGGTTACGGGTCACCACGAGCAGACGTGTGCCTCCAGCTCTCCGCAACTCTCTGGCTTTTCAAGTCTTTTAAAGTTGCCCACAAGCGACTTTAATCACCGGGCTGCTGCAACACAGCTACCACAGCGAGGAGAGCTGATCATGGCACCGAAGAAAAATTTTGAGGCCGGTCTGGCTGAGCTGAAGACCGCATTAGCTAACATCGAAGCTAAACTAGCCCCTGCCTTGCTTCAGGAAGCTAAGATAGCAGCTGTGCTTCAGCTGGAGGCTGAACTATCACCGCTGCTGCATCTTGTGGAAGATTTCCGCCTAGAAAAGGCACGTAACGAACAACGAGACAATCGCCAAGATCTGATGGAAAGAAGGATGCATAACTTGGACCAACAAGCACGGATGAATAATGGGATTCTCACGGGACTCCAACTACAGCCCAGGGCGCGGCCTGGTGCTACCAACGCTAGAATAGATGCTAACGGAGCTGCTAATTCAACCGTGGAGGATCAAGTTCAAGTGTTCTTGTCGTCTAAAGGAATTTCCTTGGACCTGAACACGGTCAAGGTCTGTCATCCACTTTCTCAGAGAAAGACCACGGATAAACCAGCGATCCTGATCAGGTTCGTGAATCGAAAGCATAAGATGGCCCTGATGCAACAACGTAAACAATTAAAAAATACAAAGACGTTTCGGTAACACTTTAGATGAGGTGCTGCAAATCACTAAATGTAACATTGACAAAGATTGTTAACACATTTGTTAAGCTTGTTAACAGTTTATTGATATAGCCTTCATAAACAATGGTCTCATTTTAGATGATAATAAATCTTACTAAGTATGTTAATAAACTGTATTTGGCTTATTATGCTTATAAATATCTTATAAACATCCTATAAGCACATTGATAATGTTTGTTAATGTGTTAATAAAGCTTGTCATGGAATCTTATTATAAAGTGTTACCGACGTTTCTTAATGATCATCTTTGCAAATATTACGCTGATCTGGCTAAACACGCGAGGGTCCTACGATCTTAACGACGGATCCAGTCCACTTGGGTCCAGAACTCCAGAATCTTTGTCAAACCACTCGGACCACCGGACCTGACGAAGCCTCTGGAAATAAAATCCATGAAAGACTTTGAGAACTGTGGGATTACGCATGTTTGAACCTCTAATTCAAGCAAGATGTGAATTGTGGACTCATGAAACCGTCGGAACCGTTGAATACAAACTCTGACCCGATTCTGAAGAACTCGAGCACAATTCCCTTGAAATGAGACCTTCACAGTCTCTCAGTCAAAACAACGAAGATGGTTTACGTGGCTTTAAACCTGTTCCTAAACAATGATGTAGCTCTGATCTGCTATGAATACAATCTGCATTTCTTCCATTAATAAATCATGATTTTTTACTTAGCACTTTTTCATTATAATAATCGTTCTTTGATAAATGCAATCTGCTCAAATTGTCTTTTTTAATAAGAATATTTTGATATATTTTCCTGCAGCAACAAATGAAGTTGATTACTACTTGATATTTTTAGAATTTTTTTTATGAGAATGTTTAGATTACTGTTGATGATTGATATAAATGATTTGTCTATGGATGTTTTTGAAATTCTATTACATCACTGATATTATTGATCTTTTATTACCTGAAACAATATTGATATTTGATTTTAAGTCCTGAACTGGATATTGATAATTCATGTAGAGAAAATGGTATGGTCGAGTCGGGGTTTATATAAGTTTGCTTCCTTCCGCCCCCTTTCAAGCGATCTACTTGTGATTGATTATGTGATGTTATTCCATGTATTATAACATGATTGTTTGAAATAAACCATTTCATTCATTCACATCCACAAAATCAAATGGATTGAAGACTTTCCAATCAAGAAATCTAATCTGTTCTGAAAATGTCTTCTTGATTTCAGAGTAATCCTCTATTCATTTCTACAGGAATGTGAATTACAATTATTGCTGCTTTACAGGGCTGCTTTGATAACTCTGTCTCCTGCACATGTACACAACTGTTTTTGAAGTTGTTTGCACTGTTGCCATGGTGACCCTTTTCCTGTCATTGATCACTTGACTAACTCTGTGATTGGAGGAAGGATGCGCCTGACTCAGAAGAAATTGAGGCGTGAATGTGTGCCGCTCATTGATATGTCACCTTTAAAAAATGTTTTTAGGCTGAAGACAAAATAATGTAGCAGTGACATTTTAAAAAGTGCAACAGAACACAACCTTTGTAAATGTGTTTATTTCTACAGCCTATAACTTACAGAGGTGGTGAAACATGAAAAAAAAAAAACAGTTGAAACTCTCATTATAAAATCAAAAAAATCATGTTAAATTCTAAGCAAATGATGAGAGAAGAAGGAAAAAAGAGAAGTTTTGATGAGTAGTTAGATCTCTTTTCATTTCTGGCATTTAAAGACTTAAAGCGTTCTGTCAGGAAGCTAAAGAGGGGTTTCTTTGCACTGCCCCTTTTTTCATCCTTGCGTCTTTAAGTCCTTCCCTTGGGAAGACACACAGTGTAGCTCTGAGCATCATGTCGGCAGCAGTTTGATTCTGCAACAACCAACAGCGGTACAGTAATGTATCTCCACGCTGTTTAATCTTTCAGTATTGTTCAGCTCAGATTCCATTAATTAGACACTGTGGTTTCACAGGAAACATAAATCATTCAGCAGAAGCTCATGCAGAGTGACACTCTGACGCAGTCTATTTCAACACTCAGAAATTAGGCTGACTGACAATCAGACTTCTTAAAATGTGTCTTTAATGCTAGACAATAAAGGAGCAAGTTTCTGTTAAATCAGATTAAAGAACTCTCTAAGCAGAAATAACAGCTGCCATAATAATGTCTGAAAAAAGACATTTTAATATTTTTCAAACTGCAAATGCTGAAGTTCTGGAGGATGTATTGTCTTTCTTATTTAATTAGAAATGCTAGTTTTTTTTCTATTTACTGGGCTGACATTTTCAGCACATTTTGTCCTAATTAGCCTCCAAATGTGCGTTTAAATTTAGGCCCACGCACATGAGCAGCAAAAAAAACCCTCTCACTTTTTAGATGAAATGATAGCAGTTGTTTATAGCTAAATATAAAAAGTGTCAAAGTACTCTTGTCTTTCAATATCTTAGGAAAAAAAAATATGTATTTTTTTTAATCAACTTCAAACATTCTCTTGGAGACTTAAAAAAAATAAAATCTTTGTGTTTAAAGCTTGTCTAGATTTTTAAAGGGTCAATTTGAACATTCAATTGAATCATAATAACACTTTTTTAAAAAATGTATTCAAGTTTAATGTGAACGTAATAATTTGAGAACCGTGAACTCATTAACTTAAGAGAGTATCTCTTGGACGACGTACAATAAAAGAAATTCAATCAAATTGTTTTTCATTGATTTTACACTATTTTAGATTTAAATAAAGTTTCTAATAATTCCAGACGGCCACAGTTGGGTTCATGAAAACTGTACTCTCCTCACTAAAGCGGCTCAAAACTCTGCTGAAGTTGGGTTGTTGAGGTCACAGCAGAATGAGCTAATCTCACAGAAGCAGGACACTCTGCTTGGAGATCTGAGACAGAGGTCTAGGAGTCTCTTATGAATGTGGTGAGCAGAGATGGCTAAAGTGTGACGGTCAGTTGGGGTCACACAGGTGAAAAGAAAATAGTCTGTGTGTGTAAATGGTCAAGTTAGAGCAGAACTTGTTGAATCAGATGAGCCACATTAATGTTTTCACTCTTTTTTTCCCTTGTCTGCAAGTTGATCATTGGAAAGATCCGATCCGTCTGCAGTGCGGACTTCAGAGCTAAAGCAGATGACTCTCATTGGCTACGGAGGACTGTGTGGTCCTGCTACAAAAAAGTGCTCCAGCTTGGCTCTGGCATCCAGCAAAAATGTGAAACGAGAAATGGATATCAAGTGCCGGATAAGCTGGGCCGCAGAACCCAGGCCAGACTGGATGGAGTTGCAATTCTCACGTTGCGTAAAGACTCAGGCATCTGCACTGGAGCTGGACCGGATGCAGTGTGAGCCTGGGATCCAACATTACGTATCCATTTCTGTGGCTTTAAACACTTGCCAGAGCCGAGCTAGAGCACTTTTTTTTGGAAATTGGCGCTATTAACAACCTAAACAGGAAATCAAGAGTTTAAAGGGCACCTGCTATACTTTTCAAAATAAAACCTATTATTCCTCTGTACTCGCTGTTTTCATTGTGTGGTAAACATTACGTCATTGTGACAAGTCCCAGTCTCCCCTACTTGTTACAAAAAACGTGTAACACAGTCAAATATGTACATTTAAGCTTATGTCAGACAAAAGAATTAGTAAAAGTTCCCAGCTTTGAATAGTGTGTTTTGAATATAATTTAAAATGATGGCGGACTGAGGATTTGTGTACTAGTCCTATCTAAATAAATGGCAGGTTATCGCGTGAACCTACGTGAATTCGGAGTTTAGTGGGGTTGGCAGCAGAAACTCTTTAACATCTGTAGCCAATTAGTCCTTCACCATAGCTGGACCAATCAGACCTCCATACTGGAGTTGGACCGGATGCAGTGTGAGCCCGGGGTGATGTGGTATTGATGTATGGATGGTGCAGTGCCAACCGTATGAAAATTGATCATGGAGGAGAAATGAATAATTATCGTGGGTGCCCGACCGGATTTATGACACCAAGTCTTTCACATATTGGAATAGAGCTGTGAGAGAAAAAGTGTGGGGCAAGATTCACGCGATTTACTCTGCTTCGACATGTTTCACCAAACATCTGTGCTGGTGTCCAGAGTGAACATCATATGCTAAACGCACATTCAAGAAAGTGCTTTCAGCGCATTTTCAAACAACTGTATAAATGTATACATAAAATGTACAACATAGTTCAACAGAAAAGTAGTTTTTTCTTTTTGAATCTGATTATCTCTTAAACTAAAATTATGAGAGAGGGAAAAAGACAAAACTATCGAAAGTAACAACTTTAAAATTCTTTTTTCATAAACAGGTTTTGCTTGAAATGCATTTCTTTGTCTTATTGTAACAGAATACTTGCATGACTCAATCTATTTAATGACATGCTCAGAAACACCTAATTCTACTGCGCTAAAATCTTTTAACAGCTTTTTTTCCTTTGGCAAAACATGTTTACACCAACTGTAAAGGAGAGTTGAGATGTTTTCCCTTGGGTTCACTATGGCATGTTTGTTAGTACTGTCACACTGTTGAATTCATCACTGATAGGATTTAAATCAGAATCAACAAGACTGAGACTCTTAAGGAATTAGATGTAAAATGGTTTACAGCTGGTTTTATACCGCAATTGAACGTTGTTTATTTTTTAAGTAAATTATTCAAATCAACAAATGTCCTCAATGACCTGGTTGAAATGCAGTTTTTATTATTTAAGCAAGCAAAATTAGACTTTTAGATTATTTTTTAATTTCTATGTTTTCTATATTCCCTCATTATCTGCAGGAGTTTGTCGAGAAGCTACTTTTTCAGTCGACTCAGGGACAGTGTGAGAGGAGAGATTTACAATATTCAACAGACGATGTAAATAATTTGTTATAATGCATTTAATAAGAAGGTAGAGGCTTTTTGTTTTGCTTGCTTTGAAATTCTTTTTAATGGAGAAAAGTCTAAAAGGTAGGAAGCAGACTGGGTCATGTTGTCTGAAGTTTCAAAGTTACACGCTTCTTTACCATTTAAACCACACTTAATCCAAAATAGATTTTTAATCTTTGTCAGCGAGCTGCACAGTCAACAGAATGTCTGTGTCTAGAGCTAAAATAGACCAGGTTGTCACAATACTCATGTATTCCATCAAGTGGTAAAAATGATCCAACAGTTCTCTGACCTTTGACTTCAGGTGGGGTGGGCTATATTGTTTACATGTTTTACGGCTTATTCAACAATGTTACCAATGTTTGCTCTGAAGAAAATCCAAGTCTAAGTGACGTCATGTGGAGCTGCTGTTACAACTTAATACTGTTTAGTCTCAGAATTGTTCACAAACCTGTGTTTAGCACATTCTTCTAGCATATGATGCTAACACTGGACTGTCTTTATCTAATACTAGTGCATGTACCTACTGTTGGAAGATGGTGCAAACGTTGAAGTGGTGCAAAACCTGCTCCAGGCTTTTTCTTTCACAGCTCAAACAGTTGGTCCTTCTTTTCTTGAGTTCCTGATTGGTCAAATTGAACTGGTTACATTTTTAGCAAGCATTTAATTGCGGCACATTTTTTATCCTGTGTTTCTGAGCCCAGTGTGAACATAGCCTAAGACTGAGCTGCTTCTCCTTCTGCGTTGCTACATGCAGTCAGCATATACTGATACACAAGCCTACAGTGCCCTCTAGCGGTTGTCATTGCTTGTTTTTAAGAGTACCTAGCTGCAGGTAACATGGTGGATTGAAATGACGGATAGACACAACAGAGCCGATGGATGTACAATGGAAGTTATCATTATTGTTGTTTTATTAATGTTGACTTTAGTTGTAGTTTTATTTTTAAATATATATTTGAATATAAATTGTATTAATTTATTTTTCAAAGGTGTCACTGGATAAGCAAATTAATGCTGCATTCACACCAAAGGCAATTTGCACAATAGATTTTCGTGGCCCTTTTTGTAAAGAGTTCTACAAAAACATTCACGTCTAAATGTCTGTTTTCAAATGATTGCTCTAGGACTTTAAGGCTTTACTCTCACTCCAAGGGCTGTGTTATGTATGACAACTGCTTCTGCTGTGTTTCTGTGACTGTGAATTTGAAGGCTCACTGTCTTGCAATAACCCTAAAAGGAAAAAGTAACTGGCTGCAGCCAGAGTCCCACCGCGGGTCTGACAGGCAGGCAATCTGTCGAGGATGTATCCTGCCTTCACCCAACACTAGCTGGATGAGCTCTGGTAACCCAGTGACCCCAGCGGGTTAAGAAAAATTGATGGAAGTTCAAGGCAAAAAAGCTTGCATTGATTTGTATTCTACCCGTGACTCAAATTAGACTGTTAGAAACCAACAAAATCAACCTCCGCTCCTGGTATTCAGTAGATGTCCATCCGCCATGTTATCTGCACCTGGGTGTCTCTCATTTAAAAAAAAAAAAAAATCCCATGCTAGTTGCACATGAACATACTGTAAGTCACATCCCTGACTAAACTATGCTAAAAAAAAAGACTTGTTCTCTAAAACATACGGTAAACCAACTAACCATGTAACCCAATTCCACTTTTTTGTAATTTCATCAGTCAATGCTAATAACAATCTCATCTCTTTCCTGTCAGTGATCATGTCTTTTATTCGGCCTTTTCTTTGTGTCTTAGGTTTGCGAGTTCACTGGCATGTGCGTGCAGGGGTTTTGAAGGGAGACACACAAAATGGCTATTTACGAGTGTTTATATAGGCTTTTCACTGAAGAAACCATTCGGAGGTGCATTTCTGAGCCTGATATGAACGTAGCATTAGTCACATCTAGAGTCATTTTTTCTCTCTGTCAAAATATATTTAAAAAAAAAACAATAAAAATCCACTTGCAGCTCTTTACAGCTTTTACTAGTTTGCTTTTACGGTTTTTGCTCCATATGGTAAAATCACCGCCCCCTCCATTTGTGTTCTACTACAGCTGTTCCAAACAAACTGGCATTCACAGGGCAAATGGCAATGTTTTGATCTGTATAATTCTACAATATTATTTAAAATGATTATTATAATGTATTGATGTAGCAATGAAAGCTTCCCAAAACTGTTTGAAGGCAAACAAACAAAATCCTTTATCTGTCTCAAAAATTATGCCTAAAGAGTGTCTGATAAACAGACTGCATTAAGGCATCTGTTTGTGTGTGGTATTGCAATAATATTTTCAACAGTCAGGAACTAGGTACTTTAACAATATATGTTGGGTTGTTCACACCCTTTTTTAAAGGAATGTTTGCTTCAAGAAAACAAGCTTTTACTCTTCTTTACTAAAATGATCATGCTTGATAGGGAATTAAAAGGTTTTACTGATAATTTTTCCAAAAAGTCCCAAATATAAAGTGTTATTTTTGCATATTGGATGTGGGCTTGATGTATACCAGTGATTTTTAGGTTAACTCACCCATTCAGAACTCCCTACAGCAGCAGAGGAAGAAAAGCTTTGCTTCATCACTCTGGAAATATCACTCTAAACCTTAAGATAGCAATTTTTCTGCAGTCCTAGAAAAGGCATACTTGGCTGCATCCTGTTTTTTTTTCTATTTGAAGTGAAAATCTCTCCACAACAGTGGATAAAATGTTTTTTTTCAAGCTGTCCCAAATTTCAGCAACTTTCAGGAGCAGAAGTGCTGCTGTCATGGAGGGAAGAAAAAACCAGTTAAGACACTCATTACTTCCAATTGACAGCAGACTGACAGAGCGGCGACCACCTGCAACGTGTTTTAAAAGGAAAAAAAACAAAAAAAATGAAATGACATATTTCTTTGTTTGAATTAAATAAGAGTGAACATTTCTTTATTTTTCTTAAAAAAATAGTTTTATTTGAAGTTTGATTCTAAACTGAAAAACAAAAAACAAAACAATTGTATGTGCAATATCAAATTCTTTTCAATACTACCTTACTTCAGAAAATGCTTTGAAAAGATTTACCTGTTCAAAAAAGCCAGATGTGCTTTGAGTAGTCTCAGTTCTACAACCAAAAAATTCTACTTCAGAACAAATTACAAACATAATTATCTCGCTGTGAAACAAAGAAATGAAATCCAATTATTCTACTCAATGGAACCTTATTATGATTACAATTCAGAAGTAAATTATGACAATAAATTGTCACATCTTCAAACTATGGAGCTAAAATGAATTCTATGTTTAATTGTATTTTGTGTCACAATTGTGACTCACAGCAGCAAGAATTTTAAAAATAAAAAATTATAGATTTATTTTCTTCTGTTGCATCCATTGGTGGTGATGAACTGTGTTGTATTTAACCTGACAAGCCTCACATACAGTCGGGGGAAAATATTCTTGTTGATTTTGTAGGTTTGCCCTCTTTAAAAGAAACTGACAGTCTATCATCCAAATGGTAGATTAGTTTGAACAGTGAAAGATGGAGAATCAAGAAATTGACTAAAGTTTTTTTGTTTTTTTTCCATTTACTTGCATTTCACTGAGGGACGTTTGATTTTCCTTGTCACTACTAAGAGTTCTGGTTCACACAGACCAGTTAGACTCGTCTAACCAACCTTCACCTGAATTTAAGACACCTGTTTGAACTAATCACTTCCAGATTCTGTCCTCAGAATCAGTCCATCCATCCATCATATTCTAACTCTCCAATACGGGACAGACTAAAGAGTTTTTTGTGGATTGAAGGGAGAAGATTGTCGATCGGCATGAACTAGAAACAACAGGCAAGAAGCTGGAGGTTAAGGTGACACCTGTTGGTGCAATTTTGTCAAAATAAAAGACCATGACCATCAATCCACCTTTAGGTCTGGGGCTTCAAACCAGATCCCACCTGGTGGGGTTTCCACGATCATGAGAACATTGAGAAATACAACAATACAACAGGAGGTAATCAATTATCTCAAAGCAGTTGGGATCACAGTCCCCAAAAAAATCATTGGCAATACTTTACACCCTGTTTAACATTTTTCAGTGCTGGCTAAAAACCGCTGCGTAACCCTTGTGCTATCCCAGACATCTTTACATTAAAAGATTAGAAGTGGGTTCATCTGGACCCCACAAGGCAGCGTGCTGAAATTTTTTTTTTCATGGATTTTTTTCTCTTCACTGGTGTCCGTGGCAGACACAAAATCCTATCCACCTATGCCCACTTTTGTCATGAGAGGGGTCACACATCAATGTAAGGGTGGGATCATCTGGACCCCCTAAGAGAGGACGAGGGATTTATTAAGGCGCATGTCCAGGCCTGCTGGAATTTTGCCAATAATTTCCTTCATCATTTAGTGAATGATTGGGAGATGGACTGGTCAAAACTGAACTCTTTAGCATAAACTCAGCCCATCATGTTTGAAGGAAAAGAAATGCTGCCTATGACCCCAGAAACACCATCCCCACTGTCAATGACGGTGATGGAAACATTGTGTTTTGGTTTTTTTTTTTTCTACTACTTCATGGTAGAATGGGTGGACCCATGTGCTGCCCTTTCCTCTGCCAGGAGGCTTCAAAAGGGTAGAGGATAGGTCCAACAGGATAATGACCAAAAACAACCAAGGCAATTGAGGAATGACTGAAGGAGAATATCAAGATCATGGCCAGTTTCTGGACTTAAATCCTAAAAAAAACTATGGAGTGTGCTGAAACTCAGAGTTGCTATGCGACAGCCACAAATTCTTTGTTTTCGACTATCTCAGAAGCTTAATTTACAGTTTATTTTAGTGACCCCTTTTCCATAAAATCTGCCTTTGTGTATTTTGGTGTGAATGATAGAGCTGACATGTTGAATCTAGGTTTTTATTTTTTTGAATGTTGATGGAGGCCAAAATGATTTACTGTGGGGAAGGAAAAAAAGTGAAATGTGAATGTTTCCTCTTCTTAATTTAGCGATGCTGTCTGCAAAGTGGTAATCATTTCTTTCTGTGTTTTCAGATTGGAATTTGAGGTGTATTTTGAAATTATGAAAGCATTTCTGATGCCCGTTCTCTCTTTCTTTAACTTCCAGATCATAACGATGAGAGATTATGTCCCCAAGATCATTGGCCTTGAGACGTTTGAGCGTTTCGTCGGACCTTATAACGGCTATGACCCAGCTGTGGATCCATCAGCCTCCAATGTGTTTGCCACAGCTGCGTTCAGGTTCGGCCACGCCACCATCTCTCCTGTGCTCCACAGACTGAACCAGAGCTTCCAGGAGCACGAGCAGTTCCCCCATTTGAGACTTCACAAGACTTTTTTCAGCCCTTGGAGAATAGTCAAAGAAGGTCAGTGCACCCTTGAGAGCCATCTCTTGGAACTAATGTCATAACTGGAAAGCACATTGTAAGAACAGTAGGGGGGGCAGAATGACTATTAGGGTCAGCTACAGCAGCTAAAGTCTGTCCCTGAGGAGTAGATAGTTTCACGGCGACATGAAGATGCACATAAGCAAAATGTGTAACACATTTTCTCATCTATGGTCTGTGAAGCAATATGTTGCCCACAGTATGTGACCTATACAGTGCATACACAGTCGAAGAAGACGCATTACACAAGGTGCAATAATCTGCCCCACGGGCGGCAAGGACCTTCCCATTCATCATCACTACATTACTTATTTATTTGTAGCCTTTTATTACATGTCACATGCAAATGACGACCTAGATGAATACTTTTAGTTGAGAAAATTCTTCAACCTGCATTACCTTCAAAGGTTTTCAAAAAGCTGAAAAAAAGCTTGAAAAACCTATTTAGTTTTGAATTTTGAAATAGTCAATTGAAGCTCCTTAAAACTTCAATACGTATAATTTAAAATTAGTTCAGATATGCAGCTGAAGAACACAAAATGACACATCTCATTGGGTGCTTGTATAAAAAAGAATCACGATGTAACTGTGCAACATCTGTGTGTGATCCAAAAGCAAGCTGATTAAATCTCATTCATTCAACCAGCCGCCACTGGCTTGGTGTCTGTGGAACCAACCTCTCTGATGGGAAATGTCATGGTTTGCTTTTGAAGTACGTTCATATTCTGTGTACTGATCCACATTTGCACCAGGGTTACAACAAAGTCTTTATAGACATGCTTTGACATCATCACTGCACATCTTGGATGATTGCCATCACTCAGAGTTGGTGGGTAATAATTAAAAGCTGATTTGTCTGTTATAGTTTTTAAAAAAATTGGGGAAAAAAACTCAACAGATTTACAGAAAAAAGGTTTTCATGTTTATCTCTTTGTATCCAAAAGAATTTAGCCTTTTAAGAACATGTTGGGCTTGAGCTCAATTCCAAAGTTTCCACGGCTCGCTGGCTTCCATCATCTGTGTGTTTGAAACTCACAAGAAAGTCTCTTGATCCAGAAGAGAGTTCAGGACCCTAAACCTATTCTAGAGACCGTCTATTCTGAACTAAAATATGTAGATTTAAAGAATAAATATATATATATATCGAACTACATATTGCAGAAGGATAAAAACTTCGGACTCATAGTTTGATGAAATTAAACTTCTTGGAAAATGAAGAAAAACATTATCACATTATACATTATACTATTTTTTTTCTTTTCAAAAATGACGTTTTTGCTTATGCCAACATATTACTACAGAAAAAAGTTCTTCATACTTTTCTGTTAACATGCATCCAGATTTTCTTTATATTTTATTCAAACTTAAAATCATTTTCAGATAAAATTGACTTTTTTTTGCTTTAAAAGTATTTTGTCATTGCAAACAAAACTTGAAAAAAAAATTATTTGTTCTCATTTTATTTTTTTTTATATCGCTCAACTTGGTTATTTACATTTTTGGGCTCGGAGTCTTTGCTCCAGCATCAGATTCTGATTTTATGTATGAGACAACTTGCATTGAGAGATCAGAATATTTATAGAACTTCAAATTGCATCAGCTTGACCTTTTTGACAGGTCCTCACACCTAACAAGCTAATTAAAAGAAAAATCCGGCGTTCTTTTTTTAGCTGGTGAATCTTCCATTAGAAAAGTCTATAGAAATGAATTTGTTTCAAAGTCTCTGAACACGCCTGCTGCACCAATACTCTTTCCAATATATAAATGACAAATCTTTACCAGGAAAAAAGGAAACATTTTAATTAGTTGTCTGTTTTACTTAACTTTCAAAACATTTTAGCTGTGTATTAGTTGGTGTTTAAAATGTTCTCAATTTATTCTAAATATATTTTGTGAAAAAAAATGTAAAAAACTGTAACATTGATGCATTTTGTTAGTCTTTTTGGTTGTGGTTTTGGTTTTTATGTTAGAATTTCAGGTTTTCTGTTTTATTTTAAGTTATCTCTCTTTTGATTTAATTGTCAGTTGAAAAAAATAATTTCTTTTAAATTCAAACTGTTTTATGTATTATTCTTTTGGTTGCTATATTTTTAAATGCTTGATTTGTCTGTCATTTCTCTGTTTAAATGTTCTTTGCCTCCCTTTAGTTTCTGGAAGGTTCTACACTAGTCTCACATTTGTTTTCTTTCTGCTAAACTCCATTAAAAATATGTTTTTTTGTTTTTTTCTTTTAAACCCTGGTGAATCTCTGCACACAACGGGCCATTTCCTGTAAATTAAATGTTCCTGTTTAAAACCCACTTTTTGCTATGTAGTTTCAACCAGCTTATTAAAACAGTCACCAGTTATGCTTTTGTCTTTGCTAGTCTTACAGCCACAGGTAGACACTCTGTAAATGTTTCTTTTATCAAAGAATCCTCGCCATTTTTCATTTTTATCTTAAATTTTACTTATTTGTCAAGTCTTACATCTGACCCTCACTCTGGAAACTTCTTTCACTTTTGTATAACAGGCCATGAACAAGGAAGGAGATCCAAATCCATATCCTCTTACCCAGCTGGGTCCCCTGACCTGCCCTCCGCCCCCCTGCCCCCGCTTTAATCTCCATGTCTGAGTGCCCACAACCAAACCAGAAGAGATTCTGAAGAAGAAATTCTGCCTTTTTACTCAGTTTGAGAGGCCATTTCTCCACATCCCTTCCAAGTTCTGTGGAGTTGCACACACTTTCTTTCAAAATAGTTTTTAAAAAGCAAAGCAGGAAATCATTAAAGTAAATTTAATGTTTGAAGGCATAAATATTTCTGGGCAGAATTAGCTTTTAACTCTAGATGCACAAGGAGATCTACTCAGATCATCATATTTAACATTGTAAATAAAATGAAGTGTAAGGTAATTCTTTGTATTTTTTTACATCATAGTTAATATCTGTTTTGTCTCTTTTGTCAACTTTTTAACTCTACGTTTTATCATACCCTTGCAATCATAAACCTATTCCTGGATTCATAAATAGCATTTTTGCACTATAGGGAACACCTGCCTATGAGGCTCACTGTCAGTCAGACTCTCAAAAACTAACTGTGTTCACAGTAATTCTAGCTCTATGTCTATAATCCTACTCTAATCGCTAACTACTAAAAACCCTAAAGCCTTCGTGCTCTCTCGTGGGGTCCATGAGAGAGCACACCTCAATGTAAGGGTGGACAAGGTGGATAAGACTTCATGTCTGTCATTGGACACCAGTAAAGATCGACAATCATTGGAAAAAAAAAGTTCAGCGCACTGTCTTGTGGGGTCTGATGGCCCCACTTTTATGTAAACAAGCCAAGGAGAGCGGAAGGGATAGTGCAGAACTAGGACATGATATCACCGATTTCACAAAGTGAAGATCTAATCAACACAAACATTTTACGATGTATTTTAATGACTCCACTGTGTTCTGTTGATAAAATGGGAATAGTTAATTGTAAAATTACATTTAAACATGTTTTTTTTTCTGGAAAAATTGTTAAAACACAATGCATTGTTGGTCTATATGTACTGATTTAACATCGCTGGAAGCTGGTTTTTCGCAAAGACTTCTGGGAAATTTCTAGTGTACTGGATTTTGGAATTGTTGATTCAAACAGAACTTTAAAATAGTGAACACATTAAATAGTTCACTTTATAGTTAGTAGGGAGGGAATTCGCACATAGCCATGGTACAACACTGCTACATGTTAGCTACATTATCATATTTACAATAACACCCAACCTTGTTTGCAATTCTTATTTAAAAAAAATACACCAACATTATGACAGAGCCCTGTGCATCTCTCAAATCCCTTCAATATCAGAAAACACAACCAGAATTGATTCATATAAAAGGTGCTTCAGATTAAAAGGAGCGCTGTTGTTTTTTGAAAAAAAATTAAGTACATAGAAAACAACAGTTCTTGATGTTCAAAGTTTCCATTCCACCAACTCTTTTGTTTGACTTTCTTGATACACTGACCTGCCTTCAGAATATTTGATCAGTTGCCTAAAGCTAAAACATTTTATTCTGCTTTTTAGGTTAATGTGGTTAATTGTTTGCACGCCTCAGACCTGTGATGTGTCAACTTTTTAATGGAGGGCACAGAGTCTTTAGAAATGCAATTTGCATAACAATCCCGTGCACAAGTTCCGTTATTTTACTCTGACTTATCCTTGAGGATAAGCTCAAGCTTTGACCACCTTTATATGTTGCTGACAATGATTCCATTAAAAACTGTGTGATCTATTAGGAAAACTGGAGTGCATGCACTGGTCAATATAAATTTATAATTTTAAAGCCTGAATTATAAATAATCTGATGAAAATTTTTCCGTCTGTCTTCAGGTGGGATTGAACCAATTATAAGGGGTATGATTGGAACTGCAGCGCCGGCTGTCAGTGCAAGCAACCTGCTGGTGGAGGAGGTCACAGAGATGCTGGCTGTACTAGACTCTCTGAAGCACATGGACTTGGCTTCTCTAAACCTGCAGAGAGGACGAGACCACGGCCTTCCAGGTAAGGCTTTTTGTTTGCTGCTGCCTGAACGAAGTCGTTTCATGCCACCGAGTCAAGCCACCCAACCACAGTGAGAACCCCCAATCAATCCTGTTTAATCCTTCAAATAGAACCCCTCATTTCATTTGTAAACTTAATTACTTTCTTTTGATGAGCTTTCTAACATGCCAAGCTGTCTGCCATCAATCCCTGCTTTAAGATCACGCATTTGCTTTTATCTGTTTTGTTAGATGATTTATCAAAAGAGACTTTGAAGGCTTTTGTCTGCTTAACATAATATTGCATATTTCTCTGCACATTGTTTTGAAATGATTAAATTCACAGAATAATGGAAAAAAAATACTAGAAAAGTCTTCTGACAACATGAGCTGTCAATCTTGTTGTGCTGTATCAATTAGGAGACAAGGGTTGGTTTTATACCTAATCTTGTATGTAGCTCCATTTCTGTTATCGATCTGGTAAACAGTTCTTCCCCTGAAGGTGTGACCTTAATTGATGCTGTATCTTCTAAGAAAAATTGGTTTCCTTAGAGAGTGGATGACTCATTTTAAAATGCACAAAAAGGCATCCCAACGTTGCAGTTTATTTTACTGAGAAGATCCTAAATGGAACCTTCGGTTTCAAATAAGTTCCCTGGTTACTCGCTGGTTGACCTGATGGCCTAGAGGTAACCTGTTGTAATAATAACGTGAGGCTTGTTGGGGAATTTTAAGGACTTGAAACATGATGCAACCTAGAATTGGACTGCAGTTTTTTCCATCACCTCATTCCAAAGTTGTTCCTATATACATACATTATACATTTTTAAAACTTCCTTTTCTTCAATAAATCTGAAGTTGTTGTTTAAAATATTGCATTATACAGAGTATACTATTTATTCAGAACATGGTGTGCTCATAAATGTATACAAAATACACATAAACACTTGTTTTCATGCATGTTTTTCATGCTTGACAAAAGAGCCTGAAGGGCCATTTTGCATTGTCGTTACCATTTAATCTCTGCATATGCAGCAGTGTGTGAGCAATCCAAAAAATCTGTTGTGATATGTCTCAGTGGACAAACATACAGAAAAGCAGATAACGCCAAACCCTGAGGGACCCCACATCACGGAGCAGCAGACTCTGAAACTCAATGCGGTGATTAGAGCAATATTAGAGGTACATTGTGAACCGCTCCGAAACAGCTCCCAAAATTCCCATCAGCTTGTGAGTCACGTTTTCCATCCTCTGCAGTACGAGCAATGTCAGTGGCTGAGGTAAGCCCCAACAGGGCCAGAACTGCTCCATAATAATATCAATAAGTAATGTTGTTTTTTAAGTCCTGTACCCAAACCCATACTGGAATTTGAGATCAATGTTAGTTTTCCTCAAGAATAATGCCTTTTTTTTTTTTTTACATCAACTTTTCTCCAAATAGAGAAAAAAAGGCCCAGTATGGACCTATGACTTTTTTATTCAGGGATTAATAAAAAAATCTTTAGTCAAGAATCAACAAATTCGTTTTAAAAAAAAGGCTGGGAGCTGCACCAATTAAGAGTATAATGGTGTGCCCCCATGCTGGGACTAAAGGAGTCGAGATCTTTTAGGTGAAGAAAAGTTGGAAGAATTTCAAGACAACTATAGTATGGTTTTATGTTGTGAAAGAAATCCAAGATGACCTGTGGGGAAAGGAAAACTTGGTGAGTGGAGAAGGATTATTGAATAAATGAAAAATTTAACAGTGGTTAAACATTGTATCTTATCTTATTTTATCTTGTTTAAGTCATCATGATTTCTAAACATATTGATTTGAAAACACCTGATGGTTTTTTTTTTTTTTTTAGTTTGTGTTCTGCACACAAATATGAAGGTATCTTGTGAGATTCTCCGTCTTTGCGCTTAGTTTTAAATGCGAGTTTCTAGAATAAAAAAACAGATGTAAAAGCCTGAACTTGAAAAATCAGGACTTGATCTTTTGTTTTTTGTTTTCTTTTTAATTTATTTTGTTTAAATTAAACTGCTTCCATGTATTTCTGTGAAAGAGTTTGGATTGCCTGAACAAATAAGATGAATAAAAAGGCTTTGTCGGATTTAACGTTATCGATTTGACACATCCAAGTCTATTAGCAAGTATTCTTCAGCAGCACCTTAGAACTGCGAAAAGCTTTCTCTTGCTCCAGGGGGAGCTGTGTGAAACCTGAACAACCTCTCATGTGAAAAGGAAAGGTTGATGTGTTTTGGGGGCTGGAAAAAAGAATTCACACATCTTTTTTTTTTTTTACACTTCTATCCTTTCTTTGAAACAGTAGGTAATGTTAGCTCTGTTTTATTTTAGAAATAATATTTGTATATTTAACAATAAACCTTGTCATTTAGGTTTTATTTTAAAAAATCAATCAATATTGAGCACTTTAAGTGAAAAATCATGTTTGGGTTTGATCTTGTAGGAATAGTTTAACATGAAGGAAATTCTTCTTGGAAAATCTAAACACAGTTTAGCCTCAAGGGGAAAAATTCTTCAATTTAGCCAAAATACTTTGAGTGACACTAAAACAAAATAATTTGAATTGTTATGTTAAATATTTTATACATTATTTATAATAATACTCTTTCTGAAACATCTTTATATAATTATTTTCATTTTATTTAAAATTATAAATTTTAATTTTGTTGCTGTGATTGGCACAAACTTTTTCAAGGAATGTGTTTATTCACTTTTTGCAAAAACTAAGACTGGGTTTATGAAATTGTTTAAACAATCTGAATCTATCAAAGATTTGTAGATCAATAATCAAGCCATAAAAGTAGAGATCGATCTAACACATAATGCTAAAGTCCACTAGCTTGATGCTAACATGTAATTGGATTTACCATAGGATGGCTAATGCTAACGCTCGTTCGACCTAAACATACATCGCCGACTACATAAACATCTTTATATACTTACAGGCATGAATTTTCCAAACTATTTTAAAGAAATAAGGAAATATCTTTTAAGTCACCATTTGTGGTTGTAAAGCACAGTTTTTTGCTCACACTTTCTTTTTCTACAATTAGGTGCAATGCTAGAGCGCGATTGCCACCTAGTGGTCAAGACCAATTGTTGGAGCTTCTCTGTTTGAGAAACCACGTAACACTGTATGGTCTTAAGAATCTCATTATAATTTCACGAATAAACGTTACAGTATGTGAACCGTGTCAGAGTATTATGAATATCCTCAAAATATTAATATTGATTTGTAATGTATTTCTAAACAAATGTGTCTTAATGTGTAAACTCAAAATGCAATTGCGTTGAACTAAGAGTATCAAAAGAATTAAAAAAAAATAAATAAATAAAAATTGGAATCAAATAATTTCTGGTAAAAGTATTGAGGATACCCACCTTTTATTAAAAATAAGTGTATATCTATCTATATATATAAGTATATGTACTTGGCCAAAAAGATAATTAATGTAATTGTAAATTTGCATTCTGAGATTCTTTATCTATCCTATCTTTATCTTAATTTTAAAAAAAATGCCTTTTTTTTAAGTATTTTTATTCTAAATGAACAATTTCCTGTTTTTTTTCAATATTTTAGTTTTAAGAAACAATTCCATTCTTTAATTTTATCTCTGCTAATTTATTATAAATGGGTTAGAGGGAAAGAGTCCTGTTTAACAGTGACATTTTGGCTGCCTAAGGTAACAAAAAACAATGTGTATTTGTTTAGTTATACAGATGTTGGTATAACACTGGAGATGGGCTATGGAGTTTAAAAAAGGCATAATTGTACTTTTTGCAGTAGAAATGGGCATGGTTGGTCACTATTATAATATATATATATATATATATATATGCTTTTATAGTGCAAAATACAAAGTATGAAAATAATGAATATTTTTCAAATATAAGAATGGAAATGTCAATGTAATTACCAAAACGCTGCATCGTCTTACACAGTGCACAAATGATTAAGATTGTAACGTTGCACTTCAACAGTTAAACCATAGCTGTATCATTTACTTAAGATTAAAATCAAATGTTCCCTCTTTATCCCTTGGTGAACAGATTCTATCGCAGCAACCTGCGAGCCACTCTTCTCCCAGATCTGGCAAGCCAAAGCCAAACAGCATCCCTGCACAAACACTATCAATAACATTAGATTACATCAAGCTGATTTTTTTTTTTTTTTTGCAGGATACAATGAGTGGAGGGAATTCTGTGGTCTGGCCCGTATTGACACGCTGGAGGATCTCAAAGTAGTTCTGCGAGACGACAGGGTTGCTGAGATGATTCTAAACATTTACAAGCATCCAGACAACATCGATGTGTGGCTCGGAGGACTTGTTGAAAATGACTTGCCCGATGCCAGAACCGGTCCCCTCTTTGCTTGTTTGATTGGAAAACAGATGAAAGCCCTCCGTGATGGTGATCGGTACAACTCACTTTCTACAGAGTTACTACAGAGTTATTTGACTAACTATTTTGAAGGGAAAGAATTGTTGACTTTTTTTGTTCTCATTAACAGGTTTTGGTGGGAAGCTGATGGTGTTTTTAAGCAGGAACAGAAGGACGAGGTTTTAAAAAGCTCTCTGTCTCGTGTCATCTGTGACAACACAGACATTCAGGAAGTCCCTCCTGATCCCTTCCGATTTGGGAACTTCCCAAGTGAATATGTCAGTTGTGGTAACATACCTTCAATTAACCTGGAAGCCTGGCGGGAGGAGACAAACAAAGGTGGGTCAAAGAAATTATGATTTATTGTTTTTTTTCCCACCACTTTCTGCATTAAAGAAATTAAACCTAAACTCTTTCTGATCTCCAGATCAATCGGTTCTCCAACCCGGATTCATAATGGAGATTATATTTAGACTTTCAATGCTCAAAAAGTGACAGCTCTGTACTCTTGTTACCATGGTTTCATGTTAGAGGGGGCTGCCGAAATCATTTGTGAAAAAAGTGAGTGGTGTCCTGACGCCCCAAGATGTACAGGTAAGTGATTAGTTTCATGTCGTGTCTGATTCTGCCCACAGGAAACAATCAAACATTAAACCACAGACTTCACTATTCCTTGGTGCTGTACACTGTCTGAAATGAGGATCGGCCTTTGTGGGATTTAGGTTCTCAGATTTCCTCAGTATGTATCCGTCCTGTTTGTGTGTGTGGTGTTTTGCTGCTCTCTGCTGGCTGAAGGGAATCTCTCCACTGAATCATGTGTCCGTAGATTTCACCTGTAGTCTTAACAACTATCAAACTGGGTTCACTAACAGTTTTAGTGTTTGTGGTTAACCATCAACCAGACCGAGTTAAACCTCATTAATAAAGCCATTAGCTTATTAAAAAAAAATGAAATAAAGCTCGTGTCAAATTCAAGGCTCGGGTGGGCCGGCCTGCTAACATATTGAAGCAACACTGTAACTACAGAGGTTGAGAGGTCAGTGTCATCATCCTCTCACTCATGGTGCAGAAAAAAAGAAATATAACTGGATAAAATAACTGAGTGCAAACAGAATAAAACAGCCAGACAACCAAACGCATAGTAAAGGAAACAGAATGGTTTAATTTGATTTTGTTATAAGCAATGTTTTTTTTTTTTAATTTCCAGGCTTTGTTTGTTATATATCGGGCTGCACGGTGGCGCAGTGGTTAGCACTCTTGCCTCACAGTAAGAAGGCCCCAATTCAAATCCCTGCTTGGGGATCAGAAACATCAATTGGAGACCTTTCTGTGTGGAGTTTGCATGGTCCCCCCATGCATGCGAGGATTTTCATTGGGTACTATGGCTTCCTCCCACCATCTAAAAGCATGCTTCACAGGATATCTAGCACCCCGCGACCCCGAAAGGGAGAAAGCGGCCAAGATAATGAATGAAAAAATGTATATATCAAATCGTTGGGGCAATTTATAAGTGTAAAATTTTATATAAAATGGCGTTAAAGAAAATAAATTGTATAATTTTTACAAAATATATTTTTATGGAGAGTAAAATGTCGAAGGTTAATTAAGGTTTAAATTGATTTGTTTTGGAATAACATTCCTGCCTTTTTTTATTCATAGTTATGTTATAAAGGTACGTTTATAAAGTTTCAAAAATTTAGTTTAAGTGTGTTCAGTAAATGTTTATTTTGTTCGATGTGGGTCCCAATTGTTTTACCTTTGGAGTGAATTTGTGGGCCTCGTGGGTTTTTCCACGGGTTCGATGGTGGTCCCATCTATTTTTGCCCACACTGGCTTGAATGGGTGCTCAGCAGTCTGGCTCGCTGGACAACAGAGCTCACCAACTTGCTACGTTGTCCGCAGGAAGTTTGTTAGCTATGGTTAGCTTAGGGACCCAGATAATTGAGTCCCCACCTAAGCTAATGCAGGCAAACACAGATGGGGCCACCATGGAACCCGTGGAAAAACCCACCAGGGGCCCATCAGTTCAGCCGAAAGGTAAACCATACTGGGCCCACATTGAAATGTTCACTGGGCTGTTCTAAACTGAAACATTAAATGGATGGCACATTACTACCTCCCAAACTTCTCCATATTTGCCACATTAACTATCTTTTGTCACATGCATCAACTTAATCTGCAGCAAAACAGCCCCATATTATGATGTCAACACCTCCAGACCACATGGTTCCTCAAAGTATACCTTACATTTTTATTCAACATTTTTAACTAGATAAACATGCATTTTGCTTACTTTTCCTATTTTGTGCTTCTGTATTACTTTCTTACCTTCTTTGTACAAGTTATTATTGCTATCGAGCACCAAGTTTTTAATCCTTTTCATGATTTAAACAATTTGGAGTGATCTTTGTAAAGTCAGCATAAAACCCGACTTTGTGTTCATTCGCTTCCAGGCCAAACCAGGCCAATTGAACAACTCAACTAACTACCTTAACTCAGTTATTTTAAGATATTATGTTAACGAAGTTTGGCTTCATCCAACATTGTAGAACCAGCTTGTCATTTTTGTTTCTGTATGTTGATGTAACTTCATCAGTTCTGCTCTACTGCAGGATACGGTTGTGCCATATTTTACCAGTATCTTAAATTTTATTTTTATTTATATAAGGTTATTTTATGATACTTCAGATACACCAGGACTCCCTCTAGTGGTTACAGGTTATTAAAAGACTAGACCACTAAAATATATTTATTCACATTTTCACAACCAGGTTAATAATAATCTATTTTATTTAAAAGATTAATGGAAAAAAGACGAGATTAATAAAAAGGAAAAAAAGTGATTTCTCTTGATAGTGGTCAAAAGTGAGATGGGATTTGTAATATTGTGAAAAATCACAACGCAAACAAATTGTGGTAGAGAAAAAAATATAGTTGTGGGGAAAAAAATCCTGTATAATTAGGTTATTTATTTCAGTAATAATTTGTGACTGTTTTTTTTTTTTTTTTTTAACAAACACCAGTCAATTAACATACAGATGTTATAGTCTTTCTCTATGGGCTATTGAAAAAGATCAAAGCTTGTTAAGGAAACTTTTGCTAAGGAAATGTTTAATGTAACACAATACCTATTATAACTAAACACAATATCATTTTATATATTTTATGTTCTGTTTTTTTTGTTTGTTTTCTTTCCACAGAATCAACGTAATGCTGTTTGACAAGGAAGCAAAAGGAGTTCCATGCAATGCACAATAACACATTTCGTTTTTTGTTTATTGATTTGAGTTCACTCATTTCAGCAGCACTTAAAACAATCATATTGTGCATCATTTCTTGTAACAAAACAGCTTTTTTTTTTTTGTTTTTGATATGTAAGGGATAATGCCTGACGAGGTGTGCATTATCAAGAATTATGGCCTGAATCCACATTTAAAAGGGCATTATTCAATTTAAGAAGAAAAAGTTTGTCTCATAGATTAAAGTCTAAATTCTAAGTCTAAGTTCCTCCTTGTGTTGAATTTTCCCTTTCTTTTAGATTCTCTCCTCTCTTCATCATGCTGGATCCCAGTCTCGAAAATTATCAAATTAACCAAACGTGATAAGAGAAAACTATAAAATTACTCGTCTTTTCTACTGTCTTGCTGCTGTGATCAACTGTGATTTTTTTTTTTTTTTCCCCCAAACATGTTTATAAATGCTATAGGATCTCTACTATACTAATATATAGACAGTATTAGTTATATTGTGGTCTGAGTTTCTGTCCCTCTGGTTCCCAAATGATAAAAACATTTGGGCTGTATGACCGGAACCTTTTTTTAGGTTTGCATTATAACTGTGGTACGTCACTTTTAATCCACGCCCTGCAGCCAATCGGAATCAAGTATTCACCCTGACTATGGTAAAATTAAGAATATTTGTTTTTAAAGGCTTGTGTCAATAGAAAATTGCTCTAAACCCAGAGTTGTTGAAAATTCTGAAATATATTTGGATTTATTTCCTACAGTATATGCAAAGAAAATCTTGGAAATTATTTCTTAGGAGTTTCATTTTAATCTAGATCACATCGTCCCAGAGTTTCTGTTCTTTATAAAAACTGGTCTTCAAAGTTTCGGCTTGAAGAGGCTTCGGGGCTTACCTGAACAGTTTTTGTTCTTGGAAATATTTTGCAATCACCTGAAAGTGCCAAAGATCAAAGTTTGTCTAGTATGAGCTGTCAAACACTTGACTCATTAAAACATGCCGTTCTACTTTGTCATCCGAAAAATTGCACCTATTAACACCCTCAGCCAAAAACAATGGCAGTCAGTTTAACTCATTTGCTTCCACACTGGCTTTCCTTTTTCCAGATTCCCTGAGCTCCCCATGGACTTGACATAGTTTGAAGTTATTAGTTTTCCTTCATGAAGAGTAAATGAGCCAAAGGGAGTTTGAAGCAAGACAATGAGTGATATATGCAGTCTCCAGAAATATTACTCCTCATTTTTCACGTTTTTTTGTTTTTATTTATTTGAAATTGTATAAGAATTTAAATAGTTTCAATCAAATTTGATTACTAGTTACTTGTCGTAAAGCAAATTTTAAATCAGAAGTGCACAGCTATCAATTCTTAAATCTCCAGTAAATTATTAGTATTGTTATTTTTTTGTCATGTTACCTACCACTCCAAAGAAATAAGACTGAGTGGGTAAAAGAAATGTCGTGTCTCCTGGAACCCAAAATCTTACTTAAGCATTCCCCCTATCCCAACTTGATGCAGTTACTTTGCACATTAATGCTTACGCAAACACCGGACAGACGAGTTCTGTTCAGGTATTTAAGCCACTTTGTCACTCCTATGAATTCTATAAGTCATACATTCAATGCCAAGGAGATTCCGTGACGGTAATAAAAAAAAACAACATTCCAAAACCTTAAATTAGACCAGGCAAAACCAGTGGAGCAAGCTTAAAGACAGGGTGTCAACTTATAAGCCTTTTTCAAGAAAAGTTTGGGAGGATTTACTTAGACTTGAGTGCTAAATCTATGAGTTACGGGTGTTTGGTTAATAAATAAGAGTAAAAACCTAATTATCCCTTTTATCTTCTGTGAGCAGATTGTCAACCAGTATATTTTATGACTTTTTGTTTTGTGTTATGACTAACAAGATTTAATGAACTGAAGAGTACACCTTCAATAAATGTTTAATGGTCCATTGGGCAACTTCAAAGGACTCTTTGCATGGCCCACAACATCTGCAGGTTGTTATATTCATGACCAAATACAACTACATTTGCCAATACTACAACTACATTATACTGATGCATATATGTTACTATTGTATTATACACATACTGTAATACCAAAACACATCCTACAATTATCCACACACAAATATAGTTGTGCACTATAATCTTACACAATCATTATTATTGTAATAAACCAGAAACAATTGTATTTTCAAACCCTATTATACTCGTGAAGAAACAACTGTAATCTCAAACTAACACGATTATTCTCATGAGCTAGTCCTTGAACCACCTTTTGCAAACACAATTGTGCTTATGCACAAATACTACACAAACACTATCGTAGGAATGCTCTAATACAGTGTCTCTTGTTAATACAGTTTATTCATGGAGACATTTTACAAAGTAGTGTTTGAATTTTCATGAAAAAAAAAACTTTTATAGTCTTAAACACTGTTGAATTAATGCATTAATACTAATACTGTGTAAACATTAATAACCCTAGCCTGACTTTCTCACATAGCTTTACATTTAAGCCCTGTTTCAATATAAATTTATCAGGAGTGTGAGTCGGAACATTGATGTGTCTGAAAGAGTTTCATTGGAATAAACAAAGATCAAGATTCTTGTCTTTTGATTTGATAACGTCATTGTGGAAATTATGGACAGAGATTTTAAGAGGCTGAGAGTCTTTTAAATCCAGTCCCACCAACTCTTATTGTTATGTCAGCCATGTTTGAAATGCTAAACCAAAGTTGAGAAATGCTGAAAGAAGTCTTCGCACAGGCAACAATTGTGAAGGAAATCCACTGGCTCTTCAAATTGGGAGTTTTGGGGATTGCAGCTCAAGAAATGAAGAAAATGAATCGAACTGCCATGAAATGAAACTCAACAATACTTCAATAGATGGGCTTCAAACACAGGTGTGTAACAAAAATATACATAATATTTATTATCAATAGTAATTGTCAGGAGTCAGTGCTCTATTTGCCCCTCTGCTCACTGGCGGGAGCTGTTCTAAAAACACTACATCACCCAACAACCCCAGCACACGCCCCGGATGCCACTCATTTATGATCACCCACATGATACTTAAGCACTGCACAGAGCCATCCTATTAAAAATGTTTGGGCAACACCTGTGCCAAGAGGTTGACTGGGCATTTTTCTTTTTTTTTCTTTTTTAATGAAGTGCATCCATTGACTGATGTGTTGTTTGTGCTACTCAGCCTGCATTACCGAGCATTTCTATCTGGACCTGATCTTCGGTGTACCTGAACCTGCTACATCTCTGATTGTTTGCTGCCTGCCCTGACCCTCGCCTGGACTCTGACAACTAGTCTCTTCTTCAATAGTCTCATGCTCATGACTGATCTCTGCCTGCCTGACTCTTGATTTAGCTCTGTGGACTTTTAGCTGTGCTTGTCTCCTCTCTTTCTGCCTGAACTAATAACCCTTCTGTGCATGGAACCAGCTGTTTACCCGTTTGTGAAAGTAAGAATACTTAATTTTTTCATACTAATGTTTATTATGTTTGCGAGCTTTGTTGCTACATAATGGAGGGAAATGTAAATATTTCACAACATCCAAAATTACTAGTTACTTCTGACTGGAAAGGCAGACACTATTCATCACAAAACTTAACTGAACAGAAAAATAACAATGTTCAGTGTCTCGGTTAAATTACATTTCATTCATTAATAACACAAAGAATCTTAGAGTTAAGTCTTAGAGTTAAGGCAATAACTTAGAGTTAAGTTATTGCCTTTTCTATATTTTTATTGGTTCATGTTGTAAACTGTCTTTTCTGGGAGAGCAGGAAACGGAATTTCAATTCATTGTATGTCAGCACATATGAAGGATTGACAATAAAGTTGACTTTGACTTTGACATGGCTAACCGGCCTCACTGGGATACATGGCTGCACCAAATGGGAGGCTGTTTATGGGTACAATATTGATTTCTTGCATTTCAGTTGCTCAAAAATGACATTGTATAAACAACTTTCAGAGTGAAACGCTCTTGTCACAGCCCTGCTCAGTAGAATTTGAATGTGTTGTCAAAACAATCTCCTCTCAGACAAATTGACGTGTTGTACTAATCACATAGCAGGGGTGACGTTTAAAAATGCAACATGAAACAACAGCCTCCACAGAAATTCTTAAGAATGGAGGCACAATGTTTGGAAATTATTTATTAGTTAGACTTATGTTCTTGTTATGATAAAATACAGTTTAAAATGTTCCTTACTTTGGAGTTGAAAGAAAATGTTCCCATACAGACACAGAAAGTGCCTTGAAGTTGAGTCATGGCTTCTGAACTTAAAATCTTCCCCCTTAAAACATTTCAACATTCATCCAAGTGACTTCATGCCCACGGAAGCCACTTTTAGTGACTCCTGTGAGCATACTCGCTGGGTATGGATTTGTTAAAATTATTTTTAAGTTTCTTTATTTATCTTTGATTGTGATATCTTTCTCTAGTTGTTTCTGTTCATTTCCTCTGATTGGGATTTTGTTTCAACATCTGACACTAGTTACTTACCCCAAAAATATAAAAGCTGGGGTTCAAAAACACCAGAACTTTTTTTTTTTCCTTGAATATATATTACATAAACCAAAAAATGTTTGGAACAGAGACAAGAAAACAACTGATCCTGAAAACAATTAATGTGACTCAGAAAGATCACAAACTCTTTGTTGACAGTTTGAGTGTCAGCGGAAAAACTGGTTCTGTCAGTTTGGTTCAGTTACCGTTTCTTTCTCAGACCTCAAACACTTTTTGATGTTACGCGATAGCCACATCTGTCATTATAAAATTTGCCCTTGATTTATGTTTTTGATGATTCAGAGTTTTGCAACAGCACATCTTCCTGTTCATGCATTTATGTTTCAGTTAAGCCTGGGACATTTTCCGGCAGTATCAAGAATCAAGACTCTTAAAAAGTTTTACATCACAGAGTCTGTGAAATCACGTAGCAAAGCTGATTCATCGTTCAACAGTGATTTGTCATGTTTTTAATTTGATGATAATCAGAGTATTTCATGTCTGTTGGATGACATCGTTGTTTACTAAAAACCTGAAATAATGTTTACTGAGGATAACCAATAATCAATAAACACCCTTTTTTTTATTACTTGTAAAAAATCCGCACTTCATCTGATCAGAACCGGATTATGAGAACTATGCAAAACTATGAAATGAAATAACTCAGTGGGGGTTAAACTAGGGATGTCAAACTCAATCGCACAGGGGGCCAAGATCCAAAAGACACTTTATGTCGCGGGCTGAACCATAACTTTTTAACATAATTATGAACTAGTAATATAGCATTACCTGCTATATATCAATAATGCTAGTGTGAATGCTGTAAACTGGATTTGGCCGCTGACGATGCTAGTGCTGATAGCTGAAGATTCTGAAATTGATCATTAAAAACGCTGAAGCTGATAGTCAACTAAAATATTGTTATTGCGAAATTAGTCTAAAAACAAACAAAAACAAAAAAACAGGTTGGTAGCTAAGCTTCAAAATAGCCTAAAAAACTAAAAAAAAAAAAAAAAAAAAAAAGCCTAGATTAGCCAAAAATGCAAGCAATTACTTGAAAAAGTAACTGAACTCCAAAATGGACAAAAAAAAGGGGAAAAAAGCCTAAATCTGCCAGAACAGATTGCATGTAGCTGAAATATTAGCTGAACATGCTTTTGTTTTTAGTCGTTTAGATTATTGTAATGCCCTGCTCTCTGGTTTACCTCAAAAATCTCTTACAAATTTACAATTATTACAGAACTCAGCGGCACGAGTTCTGACGAGGACCAGGGGGCGGGAACACATTACACCAGTTTTTAAATTGCTGCATTGGCTCCCTGTGCGTGTCAGGATTGATTTTAAAATTCTCTTAATGGTTTATAAATGATTTTATGGTCTTGGTCCTTCTTATTTAAGCGATTTGCTTTTAGGATATGAACCCTCGTCGACCCTGAGGTCCTCCGGTACTGGCCTTTTAGTTGTTCCTAAAGTGAGGACCAAAACACATGGTGAGGCTTCGTTCCCTCACTACGGTCCTCGCCTCTGGAACAGCCTTCCGGAGAACCTCAGGGCCACACAGACCGTAGATGTTTTTAAGAAACAGCTCAAGACTCACCTTTTTACCATGGCTTTTACATAATCTTAAATGAATCTCTAGTTATGTATTGTTTATCAAGTTTTAGTACATATTTTTTTTTTTTTTAATCATTGTCTACTTTTATTTTGTGCTTTTAATGATATTTTTCTTTTATGTTTTTACATACGTTTTATGTTTGATGGGGTTACCAGCTCTGTTTGGGGACGTTGCCGCGGTCGTCGCCCTTTCGGGGACGGTCGGGGTATGACTTTGCAGCATGTAGATTGGACCCCATTGCTGTCCTGTCTGGGTGGGTGCTGTGGCGATGTTCCTGTGGCTGAGCTGGCTCCTGGTATGACTAGATCCCCCAAATACTGTTTCTTCACAACAGAGCCAAGTCCAGGTTTTTTTTTTTTTTTCTCTCAGTATTCATTGTTTGCGGGATCATGTCTTTGTGTTTATGGAGGGAGGGGGGTGGATGGAGGGTGGATTGGGTTTCTCTCTTTTTATTGATTGATTTATTTGCTTGTTTCTGTTTTTAATTGTACAGCGCTTCAGGCTGCACAAACATGAGAAGCGCTCTTTTATAAATAAAGTTTGAGTTGAGTTGAGTTAAACTTCAAAATAGCCCAAACAACCTTAGTAAAAACCAAAACGGTCCAATTCTTAAAACTTTAAAACCAAAAGTTTTTAACATAATTGTAATAATGAGGCACGAATAATATTACAAAACAAATCAACTTAAAATAACTATATAAAATAATATAATATAATAATAATATGATATAAATAAAAATATTTTTTTACTCTACATAAAACCATATTTTGTCAAAATTATACAAGTCATTAATAAGCACAAGATAACATCTGTCCATTAATAACAATAAAATAAAATGATCTGGAGGGCTGGATAGAATTTACCGGAGGGCCGGATCTGGCTCCCGGGAATTGACTTTGACACGTGGGTTAAACTCACTTCCTCTCCTGCAATCCTTTTCAAGTAATAAATCAAACTCTACTTGACTTTCATTATTTCTGTTTGATATGTCTGGGTGATTTATTTTACTTGTAATGTCAACAAATTATGCTTGAAATAAACCAACCTAATAATCAATCAATCATAGAAGTCCTTTCAGAGAAGAATAATACATTTTATTGTTATCCAAGACTGTAGCAACGTCATTTTTCCATGAAACTTGCACCGTTATTTCTAGTATTTCTTTTATTTTTTTTTTACGATGTTTAGGCAAAGTCTGAAATATTGATATGAGATGTTCAATCAAACCTCAGGCCAGTTGGAGCATTTGATTGACATGTCATGTTTTTCAGAAGGATTGACATTTGGTAATGCAGGAAAATGGGGAAATAAAACTGCCTTTTTTGTCAACAGTCACAAGGAAAAATGAAATTAAGTTGCTTTTTACAGCCAGTGTACAGTATATGCTGAAAATAATGACTATAATGCACTGACATAGCAAATGGAAAATAGATACTAATCTACTAAATAATACTTGACTAAATTTGCAAAGATCATTTAAGACAAAATACAGTTAGTTTGGCTTATTGATCATTGCATTATATAATGTTTTAAGTAACTATTATTGTTTCAATAAAAATTCCAGACTGTCTTCTGAAGGTGATAATGATGGCCTTAGCTGAAAAAGAAAACATTCTCAGAAGGAGGTGCAGCAAAGCTAAATATGTGGTTGTACCAGTACTCACTTGGCAAATTAAAAGCTCACAGGCGGTTTTGCATTTATTGGTTGCATATGTCACCGAGCTTTGTGCAGGTACAATTCCTTTTAAGTAACAGGGCAAAGAAAGATTAATTTGTCAGTTTAAAAAAAACAATAAAGACCGGGTATGCCAGCACACTAAGAGTTGTTAAATAAAGAAAACATCCAGTTTCATGAAAATTCCTAGGGGTGTGAATTGGTGGGAAGATTCTGGTGATATAATACATATCATGATATATGAGTCACAATGTGATACGTATCCTGATATGTACCAAGACTGTAGCAGTGACGATGTGTCACTGTTCCTTTTTTTTTTTTTTTTAATAATATGACTTGGAAAACCTTGACCTGAATATAAATACACCTTTCACATAAATACATTTGTAAAATGCATCTTATTCAATGATCTGAACATAAAGCATTGTAACTGTATCTCACATGAGTTGCTTTTAGAAAAGCAAATTCATGGTGCTTTTCTTTTGGTAATTTAAGAAATATTTTTAGCATTTAACAATGTTTGATTTTCACAACAAAATATTTCTCAGTATAGGAAAGAAAATAACAAATATTGAATGTGCCTTAACCCGTTATGCTCCATATGTATGGTTGACAAAAGAAAAAAGTGCCATTCATGTCCATCACTGCTAAATGTAACCATATCGATACTTTTAAGACTTTTTAGGAGCCACAGCGGTGCTTGAACAGGTACGTTTCAGGAAGATTGAAGTGTGATGAAGTTGCGTGACTTGGATGTGCTTCAGATGCTTTACTTCCGTTTTCCAGTCAGTCTGTCCTTATTTTTTTTTTTCCAGCAATAAATCTGAGTTTTCACCTACATGGAAGTAAACACAGATTTTCCCGCTCATCACCAAGATGTCTGGAGTTTTTCAGACTGTGTCGATCGGGTCACTGACTTAGAATCTTTTGCTGTTAAGTTAGGCAGAACTTTTCCACTTAAACATTTTCACTGAAACTATGCGCAGTGCGTGCTGCGCATCTCCACTGCCTTACTCCTTCTTACATGAGCTGCGGAGCAGCAAAACCTGTATTTTATATGGTACCACTTCCAGGTTGGCACAGATTTTCAGTTCAGTACTCATCCTTAGTTAAAACTGAATTGTCCATGTCTCATTTTGCATGAGTTCACATTCATCACAAGATGTTTTTGCGATACCTTGTTAGTGCGGTGTAGAGCTGCTCAAAGAGGCTCTGAGTGCTGTGCTGCCAACTAGCAATTGGGGGTATAAGTGGAAAACCAAGACACTTAACTACAGCTTTGCTTATAAATAGTTAATTAAATATAGTCCTAGCAGTATTTTAAAGTATCCCCAAATTAAATATTGCGATATTTCACTGAATCTATATTTTCCTACACCCCCTAAAAACGCATATGTTAAGAGTCCATGGAAAATAGGGGGTGAAAGCATCTGTGTAAACTGAACACAAACTGTTTCTCATTTCTCTATTCTAGTGTTTTCCCTTTTGAGATGTTTCACCCCGGCCGGCTGCCCATCCTTTCCTCATTTGTTGTCCTGTCATCTGATCTCCTGAACTGAGAAGGTTAAGTTTATTAAAAGCTGGATTCAGCTAGCCAGTATTAAAGCCTAAGTCACAACTGCTCTTACAAGTGAATACTGGCTATCTGCGGGTGAAAATTGGGCAACTCTGTATAGTGTACTGAGGAGCTTTTAAGATCACAGACAACCCGATAAGCCTGTCAGGCAAAAATGTTAGTGCACATTTTCTTATGGGCATTCTTTGGGCCCTTTGAGGACAATGCAGGGAGTCTATGAGGCTACTCACATAAAATGTGTATCTCAGTGCACAGTCCAGCAGTTAAAAATGAGGACATTAGTCAGGGCATCCTGGACACCCTGCAGGCACTTGCACAAGGCAAGTTTATTTGTATAGATAGATATACTTTATTAATCCTTACGGAAATTGTGTCATTGCCCTTGTAGCACATTTCATGTACAGAGACAATTCAAAGTGATTTACATTAAACATTCAAAGAAACAGTCAAAAGAAATGGTAAAGGAGTGATCATTAAAATAAAATTAAAGAAAGTAAAAAGATTTTAATTTAAAATAAGCACAGATAAACAGTGCAGATGTAAACTTTTGAATACATATTAATCAAATGCACCTGAGAACAGGTGAGTCTTTACACCTGGATTTAAATACACTGAGTGTTTCAGCTGATCTAAGGTTTTCTGGAAGTCTGTTCCAGATCTGTGGAGCATAGAAGCTGAATGTAGCTTCTGCATGTTTAGTTCTGACTCTTGGAACTGATAAAAGACCGGATCCTGATGACTGGAGAGGTCTGGCTGGTACACACTGGGTCAAGAGGTCAGTCATGTATTTTGGTGCTAAACCATTCAAAACTTTATAAACCAGTAACAGTACTCTAAAGTCTATCCTCTGGCAGACAGGTAACCAGTGTAAAGACCTCAGAACTGGACTGATGGGGTCTACTGTCTTAGTTCTAGTGAAAACCCGAGCAGCAGAGTTCTGAATCAACTGCAGTTTCCTGATTGATTTTTTTTTTGTAGTCCTGTAAAAACACTGTTACAGTAATCAAGTTAACTAAAGATGAAAGCATGCACTAGTTTTTCCAGGTCCTGTTTAGACATCAGATCTTTAATCCTTGAGATATTTTTGAGATGATAATAGGCTGATTTTGTGACTGCCTCAATGTGTTTATCAAAATGCAGGTTTGTCTCTATGACTATACCCAAATTTCTGGGCTTGTTGATAGTTTTTAGATTGATTGATTTGAAGCTCTGTAGTGATGTCCAACCTTTTTTCTTTAGCCCCAAAGACAATAATCTCAGTTTTGATTTTGTTTAACTGAAGTAAGTTGTGACACATTCAGTCAGTAATGTCCTCAATGCCTTTACCAAGAGCCCGTGCAAGGCTACGATCTCCTGGTGTCAAGTCCACACCCTGTGCGAGCAGCATTATGCATTATCAGTAAGGAGCCAGTGCACACACCTAACTAACACGTTACTTAGGCTTAAATAGGGAAGGCAATATTAGTAGAAGATCACACAGTTCAGGGCTGGGTGCACAACAAAACACAAAAAAACACTATTTTTTTTGTAATTTCATCAGTAACAGCTCCAACAACTTAAAAATTTAAGTTCTTATTCTCTACAGCCATCACTTAAAGTATGTTGGTCCCAAGGTCATGACCTGCTTTAAACACAATAAAAGGGCCTTTGGGGAGGGTTGAAGGGTTCATGCTGGAAATGCAGAAATATGTCTGTTATTTAAACTCTCATTCCTGCCATTTTGACAGACTTGAAAGTTTGGAGGTTGGCAAGACAGAAGAAATCTGATGCACAAACAGATTTCTTCATGATGGATAGTGAAAGAAACAGGGATTATGCCGGTGCACGCAACTGACATCGTTATGTAGGTATGACTTTAGAGGTTTGGCTAAAAGAATTTAACAAATGTCTGCACTTGGAAAGAGATATGCTTATAAAACAAAATTTTTAATCAATAAATCTAAAAATGGTTCCTGCACTACTGGCTTTGTAGTGTATACATGCACATTATGGCTCCACGTGCAGATTAAGCATTGAAAAAACAGAAAAATACAAGCATCATAATTAAAGGTTAAAAAAGCTTTGGTTTCAGTTGGTCTTGAATGCAGACAGTAATGCCTTGACCTAGTTTGTTATGTAACCTAATCAATGCTCCCATAGAACGAGTTTGGGATGTTTTTAAGCTCAGTTAAAACAAAGCAGCCCTCAAGCAAAGAGAAGCTGACTTGAAAATGTATTAGAAGAATGTCTAAAAAATATGCAGCAAGTAACACATAAAAAAATGGTTCCATAGTCGTAAACAATCCCTGACAAGCTTTCTGACCGTGTGAGCTTGGGCTTTAATATTCAACAAGCCTAGTTAGGTTTTGATTTCTGATCCAATTGTATAGGTTAATGCAGCCTTCAAATCTTATTTTTATTTTAGTTGTTTTTGTTGTCATAGGGATTACTTTTATTCTAAAAGTTCGGTGGATTTTTATAAAGGGAAATAAGTTCAGCATGCCTCTATAACTTAGCCAGATTTCTTTGAACTAAATAATGGGTTATCTTGTTGCTTTTATGAGAAACTTTCTGCAATACATTTTATTCTGCTCTGTTTTACATGAACGATGCTATTTAAACAAAGATGCAGGAAAAAATAATTTTTCATATAAATACCCATTTCATCAAAAAAAATTAGTCCTTTTTAATTCAGGCAACAAAAATACAGTTTTAGATTTTCAAGCCAAGTTCTCAAGTAGGCTCTCAAGGTGCAATCTTGGTTCTATATAGAGCGGGGCTTGCTAACCATAGTCCTAACTGTGCCTGGTTGACAGTTTAAGTTGCACTGCTTTCTGCTGATTAGCTGACCCAGGTGTCTCCTCATTTTGATTGACTGAACACACCTGATCCAGGTAATCAGCAGCAGGAAGTGATGGCAGAGCTAGAAAACTGGCACGGTGGAAGAACTTTAGGACGGGTAGGGCAGCCCTTTCCCACAGCTTCAAATGTTGTGCAACATTTTATGAATTTATTTAAAACTTTTACTTGTAGGGAATTTCTCCACTAAAAGCAAAATTTTCAGTTATTTAAAGACCATTTTTTTGTAACTTTCAGCATTAGAAATTGCTTCCATAAAGCTGCTAAATAAACCTACAGAAATATCAATTTTAAAAGACAGGATTAAGAAAGTTCCTTAAATAAACTTGTTCAGAATATTTACTTTCAGTATTTATAAGAACAGTTTCAAGGAGGACAAATATTAATAAAGATGTTGTGAAGTAAATAGAAAACCAATAACAAAAACAAAAAAAAAAATTCAAGGATGTAGATTCTTTGACACATTACAAAATGGCCGAACAAGTATATCTTGTTTAGAAGTGTTGCTGGTAAAAGGATTTTTCTTTTGATGCTTGCCCGCATGATTCAAGTCTTATAAAATGTATGTTGAAAGAAAAAAAAAACACAACCTCTGAAACTGTTTCCAAAAGAGAATTAATGAAATTAAAGCGCGTATAACCTTTAGAGCTTTTTTCTAGTCAGCATATATTTGACCGCAAAACGGTTCAACATTTTTAACAGTATGTGTGAATTCTACCACTGCTGTCTGATAGCAGTGAAGTTTTATCTCGTGTTTTTTTTTGTTATTCTGTTCTAAAATAAACTCCTAGCAACCATACCCAGGGCTTAATATGATGGCTAAACATATTTTTTATTTTAAATAAATGTTAGGAACTAGAAGGCATATGGAGTGGGCAAACAAATAACCTTTCATGGAGTAGGATCAAAGATCTGGCTGAACATTTTTTGGTCATCTAGCTTCTGTACATGTTGATTTATTTTGTCTTCTCATCGCCTGTCACACCTGATTCAAATAGCTGTGACTCATATTTAAGTATCTGCAAAACTATTTGCCAAATAAGGAGTGTTAGTAAGAGAATAAAGTAGCATTTGTCAGGCAGGTGTACTTGAGGACCACCACATCTAATAATAACTGTTTATAGTATGATTATACTTTGCATATGTGCATGCAGATAAAACACTATGGACAAAATATTAAATTAGAACAGTAAAATGCATCATGTAAAGATTTAATGCCCCAGAAGGAGTAAAAAAACAGATTGAAAAAAGTAACGCTTCCATTTTGATTCAAAATAAGGTAAAGCTTGAAGTGTGTCATCAGGAATTGGACCGGCAGCATGAAAAGCTCTGTTCCCAAAATGTTAGTGTTTAGGTCAGACAACATCCGTACTGTTTTAACTATGCTTTAAATCAAAACTGTCAAGCTTCCAAACTTAATGCAGATGGAATCTTGCATAACATGCTTAGCATTGCGTTTGTGGTTTGGCTTTAACTTGAAGAGAGGTGTATGGGTTAATGTTGTCACTCCACCCCGTATTGGGCTTCTTTTGCTCTGACAGTTGCTCATTTTCTCTCAGCAAGCAAAGGAGCTGCACAGGTGAGCTTCCTCCTGTAAAGCATATCTTCGTTTTCTAAATGCTTCAATACAGAGTTTTTACGTTTTCCATGACTTCAAAAATGACCTAAAAAATTAAATTACTGCAAAATTATTTTTTTTTGTGTTAAGAATTGGCTAAAAACATTTTAAATATCCTTTGTGACAAAAATAAAACTTGTGATATTTTGCTGTGTGTAAAATAACCAATTTTCATTGAAAAGCAGATAGCAAATTATGATGTGTTGTAACCCAGTATCGAAAACCCAGCAGTGATTTTCTTTTCCAGTCTTCACTTTTCTTGTACAATGCCAACTGAAAAATCGGGGGGTTGCTAAAGTGAAGAAAAAATCAGCTGCCACAATGAGTGGGCCTGGAACATCCGCAAATGTTCTGCTATTCTTAGCAGTGGCATTTGGTAAGTTTTCATAAAATGTAGGATTTTTTTTTTTTTTTTTGGCTTGGTGGTGGGCGGTGATGGTGGTGGTGGTGGTGGGGGGGGTGAACATAATAAAAAAAAAAAAAAAAATCCAACATTCTATTAAATGTCCATGATTTTTTTCCCCTCCCTTTTAGTATGCATGTCACCAGTAGCCTTTGGAATTGTAAGTTTGTCTTTCATTTATACCTTTAATACGATTTCATTTAAAAATACATTAAATAATTGTTTGAATTGTGAATTTATTTCACAGTCTAACACAACAGAAGGTAACTAAAGATTTTTGAAAACGTTTAGAATGTTATTTTTTTTTATGTCATGATGTTTTGGTTTACATGATGGTAATGGAAAAATAAACCTGGCTAATTTATTTTCTCTTCCTTAATTAATATAGATTCAAGTCTACAGATCTCAAAGAACAGGTCAGCCAGCAAATTTGCCATAACTCTAAGGTTTTAACTTTTTTAGCGGGAACGTCATAATGACTACATTTAGTGATTGGTTGAGTGATTGATTGATTAAATAAATAGCAATTTATCTTTTTTTTTGTTCTTAAAGCACTACATCTGCTTCAAACAATGGATCCCAAGAAAGTTGTCAAACAAAGAAACTGCAAGATGCCAGTCGCAGCGTAAGTATTTGAAACTTGCATTTGTTACCAAATTTAAAAAAGAAAGAGAACAAAATATGGCAGACTGTGCAGATTATGTGGGCACTTGCCAACATTAAACCTTACATTAATGTTGTCCATCTTCATTGCAGATATCTGTTGCTGTGGACACACTGTTGGGGGAGCTGTCCTGTAAACAGGGCCATGATGCAAACCTGAATGAAGAACTTTTCCCTGGGACGGAACTAAGTATAGGACAGATTCTAAAGACAACCATAAAAGTCTTCTTAGACATGGTACTTTTTATTTTTGTGATGCAAATTCTAAAATCCATTCATACAAAACACTGTACAATACATAACTGTAGACAGTACTTTCTATTTTTTAATCAATAATCTTATTAAGGAAAAAGATCTTAATTTTTTTGATGTTTTTGAGTATTTCATGGGAACGATTCATTACCCAAACACTGTTCTATGAATATTTTTGAGAAATCAAGTAAAGTAATGAAGCAGTTGTGGTATCCGCCATGGGATGAAAAAGAATAGAACAACCAGAGTGCACTACTCAGAAGATAGTTAGATAAAGCACTGAATTACAAAAGCTTTGCTTTGTCTTAGTGAAGCAAAGTTCAGCTAAGTACTGGCCAACTAAATAATTTTCTTTCCTTTGTGATGAATTTAATAATAATATGCTCAAATGAAATACCGCAATTTTCTTTCAATAACTTTGCAAATGTTATAATCTAGCCAAGAATGTCCAGATCATATATTGTTAAACCTTGCACAAATTTTGTTTCATAACAGAGCACCAATGAATCTCGTTCAAACGTTCTGGAAATATTCAACGTTCTGGGAAGCCTTGCTTTGGGTAACTACAGTGACATTGCATTCATCAGACAGTGGTTCTCACTCAGGATGGCTCCACTTCTGCCTTATGTCAACCAAGCCTTCCTCACTCAGTTGAACAAACTCAACTTCAGTTGCACTTCTTTTCAAGAACTGTAAGTATATTATATTTACTTTATTATTTTATTTACTTCATTCATACTGTCTGAGGATGCAGCTAGAGGGTGCTCTTACTGCATGTGGAAAATATTACTCAATCAAATCTTTTGCATTTACATCACATGATTTATGTCTTCATTAAAACTGTGATGCATTTAGCCACGAAAAAATGAAGACAAAAGTTATTTGTTTCAAAAATTGAAAAAAGGAAAAAATGTATAACACAGATTTTTTTTTTTTACTGTAGAAGAAGTCTGAAGCTCATGTAAAGTGTAAAATAAAGGACAATAGGAGGGTTAAATTGTACATGGTGGTACCAAAACCCTTTCTATTTATTAAAAAAAATAAAAGTGAAAAATTAATATTTTTAAAAGGTGCCGGTGTAAATTTTCGGAGATTGTGAAACTTCTCTGTGGATACTGAAAAGCTTCTTTTGCGTTGTAGCGTCAGTGCTTTTGCCACCCAAATGGCCTCCATGGACAGGGTCGGTCAGCAAGCAGTCTTCACTCATTTCATCATGCCATTCTTGTCAAGGAAGGACTCATCTGGTAAAAGGAGATATTCAGGCACACTTTGCTATCAGCTGGTGTCAACACAAAGCCAATAGCTTTGCCTACCTCGTGTTTTGCAGATCCCGGCTGCATCTCGTCTGTGGGCAGTGGTGACAACTGGCTCCAGGTCAATGTGGGCGGTTTCTCTGAATTTGCCTCGCTACAACAATTGCTGTCGATCAACCCAAATTTCTCCAGTGTGAGTGTTTTGTCTAAGCTGTCTGTTTCAACTGTCAGAAACTGCCCTATTCCTCCCAACTTTTTGCCCATTGCTTCTCAATGACTTGATACTGATGTTTTTCCCACAGCTTCAATACCTGTCAGAGCTTGCTCCTTCTCAGGTGGCAACATTAGTCCTAAGGTCAGGCAGCTCAAATGACACAGGCATTATTGATCAAGTCTTTGAGCGGCTTGACACTGGCAATGCTCTGCAAAATGTGGAGGAGTTCCTGACACATCTAGAGGCTAATGGACAGGTAGGCCTTTGCTTTTGAAACTTTCCAAGTGAGATGGCATCAGACATATCACCAAATATGGACAAACTCACCTGGGCACGCTGGCCTCTGTATCAGTGCAGCGTGTGTGAATTCTGGCTTTTCCTCATTTGACAGATCCCAGTATTCCAACCTGCTGTGAGAGATCGCATCATGAACAGGACCTTCCGCATCATCCAACAGCAACTGCGGCACTTTAGCACGCAGGACTTTGATGTTTGGTTCAATGTCAGACTGAGGTATATCCTCGTCAGCTTCACCCCAGAAATGCTCAGGACAACCTTTTCAAGCATCAACTGCACCAGCTACCGTGTGGTGTAAGTTGCCGTTTGACAATGGCCGATATTACATTAGAGCGCACAGGGAATGAACGGTTAAGTGAGACACTTTCCATTCCGTCTTTACAGGGTGAGCGGCTTAGCCAGTGTTTACACTGACATGACCCCTGCTGGACAGACAGAAATCACACAGGTTCTGCTGGAATACCTCAGATCATTTGCCCAGGTCATCAATACACCAGGTAAAAGGATCTCAATGACATCGTGCCACGTTGTTATGAAACGAGAAAAGTGCAGACATGGGACATAAGGAAAATTGTCATAGCTGTTATTGTCGCTAATAGGAAGAGCTTGCTAACACATGTCAACGCACTTCAGCTTGCAGGGTGGGAATCCAGACGGATGGCCAATGGATTCAAACCTACTTGGGTCCATTTAGTCAATACACAACATACACTGACCTCAAAGTCTTCAACCTCTCCAGGGTATGTCAGAAGTTTAGCTTTTAGTCTTTCCCCCAAACATCAGCAATGCATCCAGAATTGTGGAAGGTACACAAGAGCATTGTTGTGGACAGAGATGAGAACTTCATCCAAACCTTTTGCTTTGCATCACCAGGAGGCAGTCGCTGGTGTTCTCTCAGCACAAGAGAAGGCTGGGCTGATCCTGGATTTAGCCAGCGCTCCTTCAGTCAATGTGACCCTCGTAAAAGAGCTGCTCACAGACCTGAGCCAGTCCGCAGATGAGACCCAGCTCAGTCAGTTTTTGCTGTCTCTGAAACAAGCCAACAACCAGGTAAAGGCTTGGCACAATTTCTCTTCACATTTCTTGAATCCTGGACAAATGGGATTAGGATCATCCTGCATAGAACTCACTGTTCTTTTAAAACACAGACAAGACTCGAGCATCCATTTGACACTGGACTCTTAATGAACATGTCTGTGTGACATGTCTGGCCTTGTAATCCAATGGCGCATCCCTAGCTTTGTTTGTAAATTCACATGATCTAAGAGAGATGACGTGTCCTCTTTGACCCCACCTTTTCCATTCTTTTTTTTTTTTTCAGATGAACAGCACCTTCATTAAAAACACGGCTGTACGGGACACCATCTTGAACGTGACTTTGACAGCTCTTGCACCTAAATTTGTGAACTTTGAGCCTGCAAGCTTTGAGCGTTGGTTCCAAAACTATTTGTGTAAGCGCCATTTATGCAACACATTTTTTGTTTATTGCCAGCGATGTTACATTTTTTAAATGTGAAGAACAATTTATGCTTTTATTTTGAAGTCAGTAACTTTAGTTTGGAAACAGGAAATATTTTGTTTTGTTGAGGAAATGTTCCGCTTTCTTTATAAATGCATGGACGGCGGAGCCATACGGTTGTTTTACCGTTCATTAAAGATGGCATCCATTCTAACGCGTAAAACAGTCTCACGTCGTCATTGAGTTCATTTTATGGGAATTACAAGAGTTCAATAAAGAAATGAAGAAAACTCTACATTAAGTAAAACAACCTTCTGCTCCGAACCAAGACGGCTGCTTCCTCGTCACCGTAAGATCACACGGAGCCGAGAAACCTTGCGGAGGAGTTGCCGAGGCATGAGGCGTTCAATGGCTGCATGGATTTTGAAGGCTGCTACCAGCGCGACTTGCTAGCTAAGTGTGCATTCAACTCTGCTAGTCTGGAAAATACGACAGCTGAAGTACTTGGTCTTCATAAGATGACACTTTTTTGAAAGCTCCAAGAGTTTTGTGTTATAGACCAGTTTTCTAAAGCTGCTAAAGAAAGACTGAAAGAGTTAATTGTCATGGAGGACGACAGTCACGTCTCACGCTCAAGGAGCTGCAGTAGCCGGAGCGGCCACAAGAGGGAGCATCGATACACGGAAAAAGGACTTGAGGAGCAAATTACTAGATGCATTGGTGCAAGAAGAGCAAAACTGACACAACTTACAGCAAAAACAAATAAAATTGCAGAGTTAATGAAAAATGATGAGAACTTAAAACTTGTTGATGAACATTTAAAAGAGTGCTCAAAGCTTTTGAACGAATTTATTCATGCAAATGACCAAGTTCTCAAGTTTTTGCCTGATGATGAAAAGGACTCAGACCAAGAGTTTTGGTTTCAGCCAAAAAAGAAGAAAATTTCTGAGCTAATGGATGAAGCTGAAAAATGGAAAAACCTCACTCAACAAAATTATCAAGAAGATGTGAGTCCAGATGATAGTGTCTCAGTAACTGATGCAAAAGTAAAAGGGAAATCTGCTTCCTGTGCCAGTGGATCTGTTCTCAGTGGATGTTCATCAAGATCTTCGAGAGTGTCATCAGTATCATCTGCACGCCACAAGGCTCAAGCAGAAAGGGCGGCTTTGCTCGCACGTGCAGCATCATTGAAACAGAAACAGGCATTGGACATCGAAGAGTGCAAATTGAAGACAAAAAGAGAACAACTTGAGATTGAGACAGCCATTGCTGAATCTACAGCCAAAATAAAGGTACTTGAAGAGTGTGAACTTGAAAACAGGAAGGATCCTGCAATCACTGCTAAAGTAAGTCTGATGGATAATCAGTTGCCACACATTCAAGATGTTGCTGAAAGTCACCAGAACTCAGCACTGTTAAACTCAAATGTGTTTCAAAGAAATGATTCCAACACCATAGAGCGGTCAAATGTTCAGAGTACACCAGTGAATTTGTGTGAAGTTATGCTAAAGCAAAATGACATCACTGAGATGCTAGTTAAGCAACAGAAACAGTCACAGTTGCCTCAAAGAGATGTCCCTGTGTTCAGTGGAGACCCACTTGAGTTTCAACCCTTTATAAGAGCATTTGATCACACTATTCATGATAAGACTGACAATGATACTGACCGGCTTTATTACCTTGAGTTGTTTACCAGAGGTGAGCCGAGAGACTTGGTCAGAAGCTGTCAGCACATGAATTCACAACATGGCTACCAAGAAGCAAGGAAGCTACTTTACCATCATTACGGAAATGAGCTAAAGATAGCCACTGCATATATGAACAGAGCATTTAACTGGCCACAAATTAAACCAGATGACTCTAAGGCTCTTCACAGTTACTCTTTGTTTTTAACTGGGTGCAACAATGCAATGCAAGATATTTGTCATCTTCAAGAGCTGGACCACCCTACAAATTTCAGAACCATTGTGTCAAAGTTGCCTTACAAGATGCGAGAAATGTGGAGAGCATCAGCATTTGATGTACAAGAGGCGACTGGAAGAAGAGCAAAGTTTTCAGACCTTGCAAAGTTTGTAAACAGACAAGCAAAAATTGCTACTGATCCAGTTTTTGGAGACATTAAAGGCACCGAAGATAAAGTTAGGCCTTATGTTAATGAAAAAATTAATCGAACATCCAGGCCAAAAGGAAGCTCATTTGCAACAAGTGTGTGTTGCCAGCTGTGAAAGAAAAATGTGCTCAAGTTGCTAAAAGTTCAAGTCCTCCCAGTCATAACGCATTTCAAAAGCCATGTCTTTACTGTGAGAAGCAGCATGCTTTGACAGACTGCTACAAGATCAGAAGTAAGCCCCACAGTGAACGGTTGGAGTTTCTCAAGGAAAATGGCTTGTGTTTTGGATGCTTGACGCCAGGACATTTAAGCAAATATTGTAAGAAGAGGGCTTCATGTGATCAATGCCCCAAAAAGCATCCCACAATGCTCCACTTCTCAAAGGATGATGATGATGGTGAACCAGCAAAGAACAGCCAAAAAACACCTGAGGACACATCAAGCAGTGAACTAACAACCATCTCAAGTGGAACATGTGGTGCTACTGGGGCTGGTACAGATAACAGAGTTTTGTCAATTGTGCCTGTGTATGTCAAGTTAAAGAAAGGCAGCAAGGCAATATCGACATATGCATTCTTGGACAATGGAAGCCAAGCCACCTTCTGCTCAGAGAAGTTGATGAGACAACTTGGCATAGAAGGTAGGAAAACTCACATACTGCTTCGTACTATGGGTCAAGAAAAGTTAACACCAAGTTACCATCTCTCAGGTTTGCAAGTCTGCGGTCTGAAAGAAAGCTTTTACATTGACTTGCCTGACATTTACACTCATTCAGACATTCCAGTGTCTAAAGAAAACATTCCATTACAACAGGATTTGGAAAGATGGCCACATCTTCATGGAGTTCAGTTGCCCAAAATACAGGCAGATGTTGGTCTCTTGATTGGATGTGATGTATATAAAGCAATGGAACCATGGGAGATCATTCACAGTGTAGACAATGGTCCATATGCCGTTCGAACAGTTCTGGGTTGGGTCATCAACGGTCCTCTCAGAGATGGAAACGCCCACATTTCCTCTGAAAATGATCACCCTGTTTCAGTCAACCGCATCTCTATTGCCAGAGTTGAAGATCTGTTGATGCAACAGTTCAATCATGATTTCCCTGAGAAAGCCAGTGATGAAAAGCAAGAAATGTCATGGGAAGACATTAAATTTATGAATTCTGTACATGAGACATGCACAAAAGTTGATGGACATTACAGCATTGGTCTTCCTCTAAGAAACAAAAACCTCAAGATGCCAAACAATCGCAGCATTGTTGTTCAAAGAGCAGAAAACTTGAGAAGAAAATTCCTCAAAAACAAGGATTTTTACACCGAGTACAAGAAGTTCATATCTGATCTGTTGGCTAAAGGCTATGCTGTGGAGGTACAAGAGAAAGACAGTGTGACCACCAGCAACAGAAACAACGACAGAGTTTGGTACATACCTCATCATGGGGTGTACCATCCTCAAAAGAAAAAACTCAGAGTAGTTTTTGACTGTGCATCATCGTACCAAGGTGCTTCATTGAACGCAGAACTGTTGCAAGGCCCTGACCTGACGAACAGCCTCTTGGGAGTGTTGACAAGATTTCGACACGACAAGATTGCTTTAATGTCTGATGTAGAGGCTATGTATCACCAGGTGCGAGTGCACCAGAAGACAGTGACCTTTTGCGATTTTTGTGGTGGCCAGAGGGAAACATAAACCAGCCTTTACAAGATTACAAGATGGTTGTGCATCTGTTTGGTGCAACCTCCTCACCCAGCTGTGCAAACTTTGCTTTGAAGAAGACAGCTGAGGATGCTAAAAGTTTGATGGCACCTGCTGCAGTGAATGCAATCATGAACAATTTTTATGTGGATGATTGCCTCATCTCTGTGTCAGATGAAGTTCAGGCATGTAAAATGATTAACGATCTTACAGAAGTGTGTGAGAGTGGTGGGTTCCACCTTACCAAATGGATGACTAACAACAGAGCAGTTCTGCTTCAATTCCTGAAAAGGAACGTGCTAAAGAAGTTAAAGACATGGACTTGAGCAACGATCCTTTGCCTGATGAAAGGGTCCTTGGAGTAAACTGGTGTGCAGAACTTGATCAATTTAAGGTCAGTTTGACTCCAAAGAGTGTGCCACAGACAAGACGAGGTGTTTTGTCATTTGTAAGTGCAATGTATGACCCTTTAGGATTTTTATCACCAGTTATTCTTCCAGCAAAAATGATTCTTCAAGAACTGTGCTGTCAAAAGATCTCCTGGGATGAAAATATTCCACCAGAACTGGAACAGAGATTTTTGGTGTGGCTCTCAGATCTGGCAAAGCTTGATGGTTTTGCAGTGAACAGGAGTCTGAAACCTGCTAAATTTGGAAAAATCAGCTCTGCACAACTTCATCATTTTGCTGATGCGAGCGAGAGAGGCTATGGAATTGTGACATACCTTCGAATGAAAAATGACAACGTTGAAACCCATTGTTCTTTCATCATTGGCAAGTCCAGAGTATCGCCTCTCAAACAAATGACAATTCCACGTCTGGAACTGACTGCTGCCACAGTGGCTGTGAAGATGGACAAACTCATGAAAAGGGAGTTACAAATCCCACTTGAACAATCAGTGTTTTGGACAGACAGCACCACTGTGTTAAAGTATATTGCCAGTGAGAACATCAGATTCAAAACATTTGTTGCAAACAGAGTATCATTAATCAGAGAAAACACAGAGCCAAATCAGTGGATGTATGTGAACTCTGAGTTGAACCCCGCAGACCACGCTTCAAGGGGATTAAGGGCAGATTCTTTTATAAAGTGTCAAGAATGGATCAATGGGCCAGACTATCTTACAAAAGACAAGAAATATTGGCCAGTGTCACCAGACATGAAGGATGTGACAGACAATGATGTGGAGATCAAAAGACAAGTCAACGTGAATGCCACAAATGTTGGTGAAGATCTGCTAAGCAAGCTCATCTGTCATTATTCAGAGTGGCACAAACTGAAGAGAGCAATGTCATGGCTTTTGATATTTAAGCAACTGCTTCTCAAGATTAGCAGACATCGCAAGTATCTTTGGTCACAAGTGAGCGACAAAGACAACAAAGAAAAGTCAGTTGAAGCTGTTGACAGCCAAATGCAGAAGTTCAAGTCAGCTATTAAAAGATCTTTGCTCACTGCTGATGATGTTGCAGAAGGAGAACTTGAGATTATCAAATACTGTCAACGTCAACACTTCAGTCAAGAACTCCTGACTCTTAAAAAAGGTGAAAAACTGAAAGGGAGCAGTCATATAATCAAGCTTGATCCTGTCATGCATGATGGAATATTGAGAGTAGGAGGAAGACTGCATTTGTCTTCTCTTCCAGCAGATGCTAAGCATCCTGTGATTCTTCCCAAAGACCACCATGTGTCTACGTTGATCCTCAGGGGGATACATCAGGAAACGGGACACAGCGGAAGGAATTACACACTTTCACGGCTGAGAGAGAAGTTTTGGATTCCACAAGCAGATTCTGCCATCAGAAAAATACTCTCAAAGTGTGTCACATGCAAACGAGTATTGTCAAAACCTGGACAGCAAAGAATGGCCAATTTGCCTCATGATCGCTTGGTGCCAGACAAACCTCCCTTCTCTAACGTTGGAATAGACTATTTTGGACCTTTTGATGTGAAGTGTGGAAGAAGCACTGTAAAAAGATATGGGGTGTTGTTCACGTGTCTCACTGTTAGAGCAATACACCTTGAAGTCGCACACTCACTTGACACCGACTCTTGCATAAATGCTATCAGGAGATTCATTGCGAGGAGAGGGCAAGTATCTATCCTGAGGTCAGACAACGGCACAAACCTTGTGGGAGCTGAAAAGGAAATGCGAGAAGCTATAAAAAATTGGAACCAAGCAAAAATCTCAGAGATGCTTGTGCAAAAGAACATCAAGTGGATATTCAACCCGCCAGCAGGCTCACATTTTGGAGGCATTTGGGAAAGACAGATTCGTTCTGTGAGGAGAATCCTTAACCAAATCCTAAAGCAACAGACTCTTGATGATGAGCGCCTTCAGACTTTGTTTTGTGAAGTTGAGGCAATTGTTAATGGCAGGCCCATAACACGAGTGTCAAATGACATAAACGATTTGGAGGCACTCACACCAAATCATTTACTGCTGCTTAAAGGACAGCCACATCTGCCACCAGGCATATTTTGCAAAGAGGACTTGTATGCCAGAAGAAGATGGAAGCAGATACAATATTTGTCTGACATCTTTTGGAAGCGTTGGACAAAGGAGTATCTTCCACTTTTGCAAGAGAGACAGAAGTGGTTCGTGACCAGGAGAAATCTGAAGTGTGGAGATGTTGTGCTTATTGTTGATGATAGTGCTCCAAGAAACTCCTGGTTGATGGGAAAAGTGGAAAAGACTGTCTCTGACTCAAATGGACTTGTCAGACGAGTTTTTGTTAGAACTAAAAGTAGTGTGTTAGAAAGACCAGTGACTAAGCTGTGTTTGCTGTTGGAAATGGATGAGTAAACGTTATTATTCGGATTGCAACTAAGATACTTCAATCAATGTTGTGTTATTTTTTGTTTGTGATGCAATCTGTACTGTTAGTGATATTACTAGTTTAACTGTGTTTTGAAACAATTATTATTTTGGAGCAAGTTCATTTGAGCATTGTGGTCTTGACTTTGATGTTAGATGTCGCTTAATGTTCTAATGTAATTGTTATGTTGTGCATTAACAATTAGGGGCTGGAATGTAAGCGCCATTTATGCAACACATTTTTTGTTTATTGCCAGCGATGTTACATTTTTTAAATGTGAAGAACAATTTATGCTTTTATTTTGAAGTCAGTAACTTTAGTTTGGAAACAGGAAATATTTTGTTTTGTTGAGGAAATGTTCCGCTTTCTTTATAAATGCATGGACGGCGGAGCCATACGGTTGTTTTACCGTTCATTAAAGATGGCATCCATTCTAACGCGTAAAACAGTCTCACGTCGTCATTGAGTTCATTTTATGGGAATTACAAGAGTTCAATAAAGAAATGAAGAAAACTCTACAATTTGGTTCCTGTAATAGCAAGCCTCAATCCAGTCGGCTTGTGGGTGATCCCCAGTAACATCAGCTGTGCATCCTATGAAGCTATGTAAGAGACCTTTTCAAAGAGCAAAATGTGTTTGCCCTCGATCATGGGGAACGTACGGTTGCAACAAGACCCCTATATAATGCGCTTGTTTTTGTCACTTTGTCTTCTCCATTCAGACTCACTGGACTTCAGCAAAGTTTGACATACCTCCCTCTTGATCTTTCACTGAGCGTGAGATCAAGCATAAAGTCCCTCCAAACGACATTCACAGGTACGTATCAGAAAGAAGTTGCCAGACAAATCTTTTTTTTTTCTCAAAAGTTCTGATACAGCTACTGTCATAGCAACACCTTCATTTCCATGACGAAATGTGCTTTTTTATCCTCTCTTAACAGCTTGCTCGCTGCCAGATTCCTTCAAGGTAAGTGCCTGGTGGACAGAAAGTATTACCTCAGATACATTCAGGATTCAAAGACAAAGCTTCTGCTGCTTGTCTATTTTACAATGCTAGATACATGAAAGTGTTGTACATTTGAGCATGCTAGATTACACTAAGAAATGTTGTTTCATGTTTTGTCCAGTGCAAGGAGAGCCCTGTTGACGGTAAGTCTGCCAAAGGTTACTCACTTACACATGCTTGAAAAGTTGCCACTGTCAGTCGCACATGTGTGACGCACAACTATGGTCTGTTCACAGAGAACCTCATCTGTACTGGAGCCTACGGGTAGGTAGTTTTGCCTCTCACCCTACCCGCAGCTGGCAAGTTTGCCTTATGCCGCCAGAAAGCAATGTGGTTCTTTTGCTTCTCTTAGACTCCCACTTGACCAGACAGTGGACACTGACAACTCATCTGCAGCCTTGTGCAATTTCACCATCACTGAACATGCCTGTTCATCGGTAAGACTATTCTACAAAGGCAACCTACTTCAAAAGGCAGTAGACCAGTTTCTGACTTGTAACCCTAAGGTCATGTCTAAAAATCTGAAGACAAAGAAAAAAAGACTAGCACGTATTTCTTGTTTTCCTCTCCTCAAGTCTGAAGCTCTCACACCGACAAACGTCGCCAGACTTTTGGAGTGCTCTCTGGAAAGACAACAGACACACCCTGTAGAAGTCTGGAAGCTTTTCTTCCAAAGAACATCTGATCTGGACAAAGCTCTGGACACATTGGCCACCATGGTAAATCCAAGAGCAAAATGCTTAGTGTTTTGTATTTCTATCCAATGCCATTTGCAAGTTTGCTCTACCAGTGAGTTCTTGGAAAAAATTTCAGTAACCCCACCAACAAGGCAGCAGCCTAACCTTGGCAAATGCTTCGAAGCTTTGGGAGAGGTGAAACTCAACAACAGTTCAGTCAGGCGACTACTGAGTCAGGATTTCATCGCCGACTGGTTCCAGAAAAGCTGCGCCTCTTCTTGGCCTCCCTACAACAAACTTCCTAATCTGCCTGAGCTCCAACAACTTCAGCTGCGTAACGTACCGACTGTGTAAGTCTATGGGTTTTCACCTGATCTATTCTCTTGCTTGTGAAAATACAACAACCCGCAAGTGCCAAGGCTCGTTTGGATACTGAAAAAAGCTTCTTTTGCCATGTAGCGTCAGTGCTTTTGCCACCCAAATGGCCTCCATGGACAGGGTCGGTCAGCAAGCAGTCTTCACTCATTTCATCGTGCCATTCTTGTCAAGGAAAGACTCATCTGGTAAAAGGAGATATTCAAGCACACAATGCTTTGCTATCAGCTGGTGTCAACACAAAGCCAATAGCTTTGCGTACCTCGTGTTTTGCAGATCCCGGCTGCATCTCGTCTGTGGGCAGTGGTGACAACTGGCTCCAGGTAATGTGGGCGTTTCTCTGAATTTGCCTCGCTACAACAATTGCTGTCGATCAACCCAAATTTCTCCAGTGTGAGTGTTTTGTCTAAGCTGTCTGCTTCAACTGTCAGAAACTGCCCTATTCCTCCCAAATTTTTGCCCATTGCTTCTAATGACTTGATACTGATGTTTTCCCACAGCTTCAATACCTGTCAGAGCTTGCTCCTTCTCAGGTGGCAACATTAGTCCTAAGGTCAGGCAGCTCAAATGACACAGGCATTATTGATCAAGTCTTTGAGCGGCTTGACACTGGCAGTGCTCTGCAAAACGTGGAGGAGTTCCTGACACATCTAGCGGCTAATGGACAGGTAGGCCTTTGCTTTTGAAACTTTCCAAGTGAGATGGCATCAGACATATCACCAAATATGGACAACCTCACCTGGGCACGCTGGCCTCTGTATCAGTGCAGCGTGTGTGAATTCTGGCTTTTCCTCATTTGACAGATCCCAGTATTCCAACCTGCTGTGAGAGATCGCATCATGAACAGGACCTTCCGCATCATCCAACAGCAACTGTGGCACTTTAGCACGCAGGACTTTTATGTTTGGTTCAATGTCAGACTGAGGTATATCCTCGTCAGCTTCACCCCAGAAATGCTCAGGACTACCTTTTCAAGCATCAACTGCACCAGCTACCGTGTGGTGTAAGTTGCCGTTTGACAATGGCCGATATTACATTAGAGCGCACAGGGAATAAACGGTTGAGTGAGACACTTTCCATTCCGTCTTTACAGGGTGAGCGGCTTAGCCAGTGTTTACACTGACATGACCCCTGCTGGACAGACAGAAATCACACAGGTTCTGCTGGAATACCTCAAATCATCCGCCCAGGTCATCAATACACCAGGTAAAAGGATCTCAATGACTGCGTGCAACGTTGTTATGAAACGAGAAAAGTGCAGACATGGGACATAAGGAAAATTGTCATAGCTGTTATTGTCGCTAATAGGAAGAGCTTGCTAACACATGTCAACGCACTTCAGCTTGCAGGGTGGGAATCCAGACGGATGGCGAATGGATTCAAACCTACTTGGGTCCATTTAGTCAATACACAACATACACTGACCTCAAAGTCTTCAACCTCTCCAGGGTATGTCAGAAGTTTAGCTTTTAGTCTTTTCCCCAAACATCAGCAATGCATCCAGAATTGTGGAAGTTACACAAGAGCATTGTTCTGGACAGAGATGAGAACCTTATCCAAACCTTTTGCTTTGCATCACCAGGAGGCAGTCGGAGGGGTTCTCTCAGCACAAGAGAAGGCTGGGCTGATCCTGGATTTAGCCAGCGCTCCTTCAGTCAATGTGACCCTCGTAAAAGAGCTGCTCACAGACCTGAGCCAGTCCGCAGATGAGACCCAGCTCAGTCAGTTTTTGCTGTCTCTGAAACAAGCCAACAACCAGGTAAAGGCTTGGCACAATTTCTCTTCACATTTCTTGAATCCTGGACAAATGGGATTAGGATCATCCTGCGTAGAACTCAATGTTCTTTTAAAACACAGACAAGACTCGAGCATCCATTTGACACTGGACTCTTAATGAACATGTCTGTGTGACATGTCTGGCCTTGTAATCCAATGGCGCGTCCCTAGCTTCGTTTGTAAATTCACATGATCTAAGAGAGAGATGACGTGTCCTCTTTGACCCCACCTTTTCCATTCTTTTTTTTTTCTTTCAGATGAACAGCACCTTCATTAAAAACACGGCTGTACGGGACACCATCTTGAACGTGACTTTGACAGCTCTTGCACCTAAATTTGTGACCTTTGAGCCTGCAAGCTTTGAGCGTTGGTTCCAAATCTATTTGGTTCCTGTAATAGCAAGCCTCAATCCCGTCGGCTTGTGGGTGATCCCCAGTAACATCAGCTGTGCATCCTATGAAGCTATGTAAGAGACCCTTTTCAAAGAGCAAAATTTGTTTGCCCTCGATCATGGGGAACGTACGGTTGCAACAAAACCCCTATATAATGCGCTTGTTTTTGTCTCTTTGTCTTCTCCATTCAGACTCACTGGACTTCAGCAAAGTTTGAGATACCTGCCTCTTGATCTTTCACTGAGCGTGAGATCAAGCATAGAGTCCCTCCAAACGACATTCACAGGTACGTATCAGAAAGAAGTTGCCAGACAAATCTTTTTTTTCTCAAAAGTTCTGATACCGCTACTGTCATAGCAACACCTTCATTCCCATGACGACATGTGTTTTTTTTATCCTCTCTTAACAGCTTGCTCGCTGCCAGATTCCTTCAAGGTAAGTGCCTGGTGGACAGAAAGTATTACTTCAGATACATTCAGGATTCAAGATATTCAAAGACAAAGCTGCTGTGGCTTGTCAATTTTACAATGCTGGGTACATGAAAGTGTTGTCCATTTGAGCATGCTAGATTACACTAACAAATGTTGTTTCATGTTTTGTCCAGTGCAAGGAGAGCCCTGTTGACGGTAAGTCTGCCAAAGGTTACTCACTTACACATGCTTGAAACGTTGCCACTGTCAGTCGCACATGTGTGACGCACAACTATGGTCTGTTCACAGAGAACCTCATCTGTGCTGGAGCCTACGGGTAGGTAGTTTTGCCTCTCACCCTACCCGCAGCTGGCAAGTTTGCCTTATGCCGCAAGAAAGCAATGTGGTTCTTTTGCTTCTCTTAGACTCCCACTTGACCAGACAGTGGACACTGACAACTCATCTGCAGCCTCGTGCAATTTCACCATCACTGAACATGCCTGTTCATCGGTAAGACTATTCTACAAAGGCAACCTACTTCAAAAGGCAGTAGACCAGTTTCTGACTTGTAACCCTAAGGTCATGTCTAAAAATCTGAAGACAAAGAAAAAAAGACTAGCACGTATTTCTCATTTTCCTCTCCTCAAGTCTGAAGCTCTCACACCGACAAACGTCGCCAGACTTTTGGAGTGCTCTCTGGAAAGACAACAGACACACCCCGTAGAAGTCTGGAAGCTTTTCTTCCAAAGAACATCGGATCTGGACAAAGCTCTGGACACATTGGCCACCATGGTAAATCCAAGAGCAAAATGCTTAGTGTTTTGTATTTCTATCCAATGCCATTTGCAAGTTTGCTCTAACCAGTGAGTTCTTGGAAAAAATTTCAGTACCCCACCAACAAAGGCAGCAGCCTAACCTTGGCAAATGCTCTCGAAGCTTTGGGAGAGGTGAAACTCAACAAGTTCAGTCAGGCGGAACTACTGAGTCAGGATTTCATCGCCGACTGGTTCCAGAAAAAGCTGCGCCTCTTCTTGGCCTCTCCTACAACAAACTTCCTAATCTGCCTGAGCTCCAACAACTTCAGCTGCGTAACGTACCGGACTGTGTAAGTCTATGGGTTTTCACCTGATCTATTGCTCTTGCTTGTGAAAATACAACAACCCGCAAGTGCCAAGGCTCGTTTGGATACTGAAAAGCTTCTTTTGCCATGTAGCGTCAGTGCTTTTGCCACCCAAATGGCCTCCATGGACAGGGTCGGTCAGCAAGCAGTCTTCACTCATTTCATCGTGCCATTCTTGTCAAGGAAAGACTCATCTGGTAAAAGGAGATATTCAAGCACACAATGCTTTGCTATCAGCTGGTGTCAACACAAAGCCAATAGCTTTGCGTACCTCGTGTTTTGCAGATCCCGGCTGCATCTCGTCTGTGGGCAGTGGTGACAACTGGCTCCAGGTCAATGTGGGCGGTTTCTCTGAATTTGCCTCGCTACAACAATTGCTGTCGATCAACCCAAATTTCTCCAGTGTGAGTGTTTTGTCTAAGCTGTCTGCTTCAACTGTCAGAAACTGCCCTATTCCTCCCAAATTTTTGCCCATTGCTTCTAAATGACTTGATACTGAGTTTTCCCACAGCTTCAATACCTGTCAGAGCTTGCTCCTTCTCACTGGCAACATTAGTCCTAAGGTCAGGCAGCTCAAATGACACAAGCATTATTGATCAAGTCTTTGACGGCCTTGACACTGGCAGTGCTCTGCAAAACGGAGGAGTTCCTGACACATCTACGGCTAATGGACAGTAGGCCTTTCTTTTGAAACTTTCCAAGTGAGATGCATCAGACATATCACCAAATATGACAACCTCACCTGGCACGCGGCCTCTGTATCAGTGCAGCGGTGTGAATTCTGGCTTTTCCTCATTGACAGATCCAGTATTCCAACCTGCTGTGAGAGATCGCATCATGAACAGGACCTTCCGCATCATCCAACAGCAACTGTGGCACTTAGCACGCAGACTTTATGTTTGTTCAATGTCAGACTGAGGTATATCCTCTCGTCAGCTTCACCCCAGAAATGCTCAGGACTACCTTTTCAAGCATCAACTGCACCAGCTTACCGTGTGGTGTAAGTTGCCGTTGACACATGGCCGATATTACATTAGAGCGCACAGGAATAAACGGTTGAGTGAGACACTTTCCATTCCGTCTTTACAGGGTGAGCGGCTTAGCCAGTGTTTACACTGACATGACCCCTGCTGGACAGACAAAAATCACACAGGTTCTGCTGGAATACCTCAAATCATCCGCCCAGGTCATCAATACACCAGTAAAAGGATCTCAATGACTGCGTGCAACGTTGTTATGAAACGAGAAAGTGCAGACATGGACATAAGGAAAATTGTCATAGCTGTTATTGTCGCTAATAGGAAGAGCTTGCTAACACATGTCAACGCACTTCAGCTTGCAGGGTGGGAATCCAGACGGATGGCGATGGATTCAAACCTACTTGGGTCCATTTAGTCAATACACAACATACACTGACCTCAAATCTTCAACTCTCCAGGGTATGTCAGAAGTTTAGCTTTTAGTCTTTTCCCCAAACATCAGCAATGCATCCAGAATTGTGGAAGTTACACAAGAGCATTGTTCTGGACAGAGATGAGAACCTTATCCAAACCTTTTGCTTTGCATCACCAGGAGGCAGTCGGAGGGTTCTCTCAGCACAAGAGAAGGCTGGCTGATCCGGATTTAGCCAGCGCTCCTTCAGTCAATGTGACCCTCGTAAAGAGCTGCTCACAGACCTAGCCAGTCCGCAGATGAGACCCAGCTCAGTCAGTTTTTTCTGTCTCTGAAAACAAGCCAACAACCAGGTAAAGGCTTGCACAATTTCTCTTCACATTTCTTGAATCCTGGACAAATGGATTAGGATCATCCTGCGTAGAACTCAATGTTCTTTTAACACAGACAAGACTCGAGCATCCATTTGACACTGGACTCTTAATGAACATGTCTGTGTGACATGTCTGGCCTTGTAATCCAATGGCGCGTCCCTAGCTTCGTTTGTAAATTCACATGATCTAAGAGAGAGATGACGTGTCCTCTTTGACCCCACCTTTTCCATTCTTTTTTTTCTTTCAGATGAACAGCACCTTCATTAAAAACACGGCTGTACGGGACACCATCTTGAACGTGACTTTGACAGCTCTGCACCTAAATTTGTGACCTTGAGCCTGCAAGCTTTGAGCGTTGGTTCCAAATCTATTTGGTTCCTGTAATAGCAAGCCTCAATCCCGTCGGCTTTGGTGATCCCCAGTAACATCAGCTGTGCATCCTATGAAGCTATGTAAGAGACCCTTTCAAAGAGCAAAATTTGTTTGCCCTGATCATGGGAACGTACGTTGCAAACAAAACCCCTATATAATGCGCTTGTTTTGTCTCTTTGTCTTCTCCATTCAGACTCACTGACTTCAGCAAAGTTGAGATACCTGCCTCTTGATCTTTCACTGAGCGTGAGATCAAGCATAGAGTCCCTCCAAACGACATTCACAGGTACGTATCAGAAAGAAGTTGCCAGACAAATCTTTTTTTTCTCAAAAGTTCTGATACCGCTACTTCATAGCAACACCTTCATCCATGACGACATGTGTTTTTTATCCTCTCTTAACAGCTTGCTCGCTGCCAGATTCCTTCAAGGTAAGTGCCTGGTGGACAGAAAGTATTACTTCAGATACATTCAGGATTCAAGATATTCAAAGACAAAGCTGCTGGCTTGTCAATTTTACAATGCTGGGACATGAAAGTGTTGTCCATTTGAGCATGCTAGATTTACACTAACAAATGTTGTTTCATGTTTGTCCAGTGCAAGGAGAGCCCTGTTGACGGTAAGTCTGCCAAAGGTTACTCACTTACACATGCTTGAAACGTTGCCACTGTCAGTCGCACATGTGTGACGCACAACTATGGTCTGTTCACAGAGAACCTCATCTGTGCTGGAGCCTACGGGAGGTAGTTTTGCCTCTCACCCTACCCGCAGCTGGCAAGTTTGCCTTATGCCGCAAGAAAGCAATGTGGTTCTTTTGCTTCTCTTAGACTCCCACTTGACCAGACAGTGACACTGACAACTCATCTGCAGCCTCGTGCAATTTCACCATCACTGAACATGCCTGTTCATCGTAAGACTATTCTACAAAGGCAACCTACTTCAAAAGCAGTAGACCAGTTTCTGACTTGTAACCCTAATCATGTCTAAAAATCTGAAGACAAGAAAAAAAGACTAGCACGTATTTCTCATTTTCCTCTCCTCAAGTCTGAAGCTCTCACACCGACAAACGTCGCCAGACTTTGGAGTGCTCTCTGGAAAGACAACAGACACACCCCGTAGAAGTCTGGAAGCTTTTCTTCCAAAGAACATCGGATCTGGACAAAGCTCTGGACACATTGCCACCATGGTAAATCCAAGAGCAAAATGCTTATTTGTATTTCTATCCAATGCCATTTGCAAGTTTGCTCTAACCAGTGAGTTCTTGGAAAAATTTCAGTACCCCACCAACAAAGGCAGCAGCCTAACCTTGGCAAATGCTCTCGAAGCTTTGGGAGAGGTGAAACTCAACAAGTTCAGTCAGGCGGAACTACTGAGTCAGGATTATCGCCGACTGGTTCCAGAAAAAGCTGCGCCTCTCTTGGCCTCTCCTACAACAAACTTCCTAATCTGCCTGAGCTCCAACAACTTCAGCTGCGTAACGTACCGGACTGTGTAAGTCTATGGGTTTTCACCTGATCTATTGCTCTTGCTTGTGAAAATACAACAACCCGCAAGTGCCAAGGCTCGTTTGATACTGAAAAGCTTCTTTTGCCATGTAGCGTCAGTGCTTTTGCCACCCAAATGGCCTCCATGGACAGGGTCGGTCAGCAAGCAGTCTTCACTCATTTCATCGTGCCATTCTTGTCAAGGAAAGACTCATCTGGTAAAAGGAGATATTCAAGCACACAATGCTTTGCTATCAGCTGGGTCAACACAAAGCCAATAGCTTTGCGTTACCTCGTGTTTTGCAGATCCCGGCTGCATCTCGTCTGTGGCAGTGGTGACAACTGCTCCAGGTCAATGTGGGCCGTTTCTCTGAATTTGCCTCGCTACAACAATTGCTGTCGATCAACCCAAATTTCTCCAGTGTGAGTTTTGTCTAAGCTGTCTGCTTCAACTGTCAGAAACTGCCCTATTCCTCCCAAATTTTTGCCCATTGCTTCTAAATGACTTGATACTGATGTTTTTCCCACAGCTTCAATACCTGTCAGAGCTTGCTCCTTCTCAGGGGCAACATTAGTCCTAAGTCAGGCAGCTCAAATGACACAGGCATTAATTGATCAGTCTTTGAGCGCTTGACACTGGCAGTGCTCTGCAAAACGTGGAGGAGTTCCTGACACATCTAGCGCCAATGGACAGGTAGGCCTTTGCTTTTGAAACTTTCCAAGTGAGATGGCATCAGACATATCACCAAATATGGACAACCTCACCTGGGCACTGGCCTCTGTATCAGTGCAGCGTGTGTGAATTCTGGCTTTTCCTCATTTGACAGATCCCAGTATTCCAACCTGCTGTGAGAGATCGCATCATGAACAGGACCTTCCGCATCATCCAACAGCAACTGTGGCACTTTAGCACGCAGGACTTATGTTTGGTTCAATGTCAGACTGAGGTATATCCTCGTCAGCTTCACCCCAGAAATGCTCAGGACTACCTTTCAAGCATCAACTGCACCAGCTACCGTTTGGTGTAAGTTGCCGTTTGACAATGGCCGATATTACATTAGAGCGCACAGGGAATAAACGGTTGAGTGAGACACTTTCCATTCCGTCTTTACAGGGTGAGCGGCTTAGCCAGTGTTACACTGACATGACCCCTGCTGGACAGACAGAAATCACACAGTTCTGCTGGAATACCTCAAATCATCCCCCAGGTCATCAATACACCAGGTAAAAGGATCTCAATGACTGCGTGCAACGTTGTTATGAAACGAGAAAAGTGCAACATGGGACATAAGGAAAATTGTCATAGCTGTTATTGTCGCTAATAGGAAGAGCTTGCTAACACATGTCAACGCACTTCAGCTTGCAGTGGGAATCCAGACGGATGGCGAATGGATTCAAACCTACTTGGTCCATTTAGTCAAACACAACATACACTGACCTCAAAGTCTTCAACCTCTCCAGGTATGTCAGAAGTTTAGCTTTTAGTCTTTTCCCCAAACATCAGCAATGCATCCAGAATTGTGGAAGTACACAGAGCATTGTTCTGGACAGAGATGAGAACCTTATCCAAACTTTTGCTTTGCATCACCAGGAGGCAGTCGAGGGGTTCTCTCAGCACAAGAGAAGGCTGGGCTGATCCTGGATTTAGCCAGCGCTCCTTCAGTCAATGTGACCCTCAAAAGAGCTGCTCACAGACCTGAGCCAGTCCGCAGATGACCCAGCTCAGTCAGTTTTTGCTGTCTCTGAAACAAGCCCAACAACCAGGTAAAGGCTTGGCACAATTTCTCTTCACATTTCTTGAATCCTGACAAATGGGATTAGGATCATCCTGCGTAGAACTCAATGTTCTTTTAAAACACAGACAAGACTCGAGCATCCATTTGACACTGGACTCTTAATGAACATGTCTGTGTGACATGTCTGGCCTTGTAATCCAATGCGTCCCTAGCTTCGTTTGTAAATTCACATGATCTAAGAGAGAGATGACGTGTCCTTTGACCCCACCTTTTCCATTCTTTTTTTTTTTCAGATGAACAGCACCTTCATTAAAAACACGGCTGTACGGACACCATCTTGAACGTGACTTACAGCTCTTGCACCTAAATTTGTGACCTTTGAGCCTGCAAGCTTTGAGCGTTGTTCCAAATCTATTTGGTTCCTGTAATAGCAAGCCTCAATCCCGTCGCTTGTGGGTGATCCCCAGTAACATCAGCTGTGCATCCTATGAAGCTATGTAAGAGACCCTTTCAAAGAGCAAAATTTGTTTGCCCTCGATCATGGGAACGTACGGTGCAACAAAACCCCTATATAATGCGCTTGTTTTTGTCTCTTTGTCTTCTCCATTCAGACTCACTGGACTTCAGCAAAGTTTGAGATACCTGCTTGATCTTTCACTGAGCGTGAGATCAAGCATAGAGTCCCTCCAAACGACATTCACAGTACGTATCAGAAAAAGTTGCCAGACAAATCTTTTTTTTCTCAAAAGTTCTGATACCGCTACTGTCATAGCAACACCTTCATTCCATGACGACATGTGTTTTTTTATCCTCTCAACAGCTTGCTCGCTGCCAGATTCCTTCAAGGTAAGTGCCTGGTGGACAGAAAGTATTACTTCAGATACATTCAGGATTCAAGATATTCAAAGACAAAGGCTGTGCTTGTCAATTTACAATGCTGGTACATGAAAGTTTTCCATTGAGCATGCTAGATTACACTAACAAATGTTGTTTCATGTTTTGTCCAGTGCAAGGAGAGCCCTGTTGACGGTAAGTCTGCAAAGGTTACTCACTTACACATGCTTGAAACGTTGCCACTGTCAGTCGCACATGTGTGACGCACAACTATGGTCTCTTCACAGAGAACCTCATCTGTGCTGGAGCCTACGGTAGGTAGTTTTGCCTCTCACCCTACCCGCAGCTGGCAAGTTTGCCTTATGCCGCAAGAAAGCAATGTGGTTCTTTGCTTCTCTTAGACTCCCACTTGACCAGACAGTGGACACTGACAACTCATCTGCAGCCTCGTGCAATTTCACCATCACTGAACATGCCTGTTCATCGGTAAGACTATTCTACAAAGGCAACCTACTTCAAAAGCAGTAGACCAGTTTCTGACTTGTAACCCTAAGGTCATGTCTAAAAATCTGAAGACAAAGAAAAAAGACTAGCACGTATTTCTCATTTTCCTCTCCTCAAGTCTGAAGCTCTCACACCGACAAACGTCGCCAGACTTTTGAGTGCTCTCTGGAAAGACAACAGACACACCCCGTAGAAGTCTGGAAGCTTTTCTTCCAAAGAACATCGGATCTGGACAAAGCTCTGGACACATTGGCCACCATGGTAAATCCAAGAGCAAAATGCTTAGTGTTTTGTATTTCTATCCAATGCCATTTGCAAGTTTGCTCTAACCAGTGAGTTCTTGGAAAAATTTCAGTACCCCACCAACAAAGGCAGCAGCCTAACCTTGGCAAATGCTCTCGAAGCTTTGGGAGAGGTGAAACTCAACAAAGTTCAGTCAGCGAACTACTGAGTCAGGATTTCATCGCCGACTGGTTCCAGAAAAAGCTGCGCCTCTTCTTGGCTCTCCTACAACAAACTTCCTAATCTGCCTGAGCTCCAACAACTTCAGCTGCGTAACGTACCGGACTGTGTAAGTCTATGTTTTTCACCTGATCTATTGCTCTTGCTTGTGAAAATACAACAACCCGCAAGCCAAGCTCGTTTGATACTGAAAGCTTCTTTTGCGTGTAGCGTCAGTGCTTTTGCCACCCAAATGGCCTCCATGGACAGGGTCGGTCAGCAAGCAGTCTCACTCATTTCATCGTGCCATTCTTGTCAAGGAAGACTCATCTGGTAAAAGAGATATTCAAGCACACAATGCTTTGCTATCAGCTGGTGTCAACACAAAGCCAATAGCTTTGCGTACCTCGTGTTTTGCAGATCCCGGCTGCATCTCGTCTGTGGCAGTGGTGACAACTGTCCAGGTCAATGTGGCGTTTCTCTGAATTGCCTCGCTACAAACAATTGCTGTCGATCAACCCAAATTTCTCCAGTGTGAGTGTTTGTCTAAGCTGTCTGCTTCAACTGTCAGAAACTGCCCTATTCCTCCCAAATTTTTGCCCATTGCTTCTAAATGACTTGATACTGATGTTTTCCCACAGCTTCAATACCTGTCAGAGCTTGCTCCTTCTCAGGTGGCAACATTAGTCCTAAGGTCAGGCAGCTCAAATGACACAGGCATTATTGATCAAGTCTTTGAGCGGCTTGACACTGGCAGTGCTCTGCAAAACGTAGGAGTTCCTGACACATCTAGCGGCTAATGGACAGGTAGGCCTTTGCTTTTGAAACTTTCCAAGTGAGATGGCATCAGACATATCACCAAATATGGACAACCTCACCTGGGCACGCTGCCTCTGTATCAGTGCAGCGTGTGTGAATTCTGCTTTTCCTCATTTGACAGATCCCAGTATTCCAACCTGCTGTGAGAGATCGCATCATGAACAGGACCTTCCGCATCATCCAAACAGCAACTGTGGCACTTTAGCACGCAGGACTTTTATGTTTGGTTCAATGTCAGACTGAGGTATATCCTCGTCAGCTTCACCCCAGAAATGCTCAGGACTACCTTTTCAAGCATCAACTGCACCAGCTACCGTGTGTGTAAGTTGCCGTTTGACAATGGCCGATATTACATTAGCGCACAGAATAACGGTTGAGTGAGACACTTTCCATTCCGTCTTTACAGGGTGAGCGGCTTAGCCAGTGTTTACACTGACATGACCCCTGCTGGACAGACAGAAAACACAGGTTCTGCTGGAATACCTCAAATCATCGCCCAGGTCATCAATACACCAGTAAAAGATCTCAATGACTGCGTGCGACTTGTTATGAAACGAGAAAAGTGCAGACATGACATAAGGAAAATTGTCATAGCTGTTATTGTCGCTAATAGGAAGAGCTTGCTAACACATGTCAACGCACTCAGCTTGCAGGGTGGAATCCAGACGGATGGCGAATGGATTCAAACCTACTTGGGTCCATTAGTCAATACACAACATACACTGACCTCAAAGTCTTCAACCTCTCCAGGTATGTCAGAAGTTAGCTTTTAGTCTTTTCCCCAAACATCAGCAATGCATCCAGAATTGTGGAAATTACACAAGAGCATTGTTCTGGACAGAGATGAGAACCTTATCCAAAACTTTTGCTTTGCATCACCAGAGGCAGTCGGAGGGTTCTCTCAGCACAGAGAAGCTGGCTGATCCTGGATTAGCCAGCGCTCCTTCAGTCAATGTGACCCTCGTAAAAGAGCTGCTCACAGACCTGAGCCAGTCCGCAGATGAGACCCAGCTCAGTCAGTTTTGCTGTCTCTGAAACAAGCCAACAACCAGGTAAAGGCTTGGCACAATTTCTCTTCACATTTCTTGAATCCTGACAAATGGGATTAGGATCATCCTGCGTAGAACTCAATGTTCTTTTAAAACACAGACAAGACTCGAGCATCCATTTGACACTGGACTCTTAATGACATGTCTGTGTGACATGTCTGGCCTTGTAATCCAATGGCGCGTCCCTAGCTTCGTTTGTAAATTCACATGATCTAAGAAGAGATGACGTGTCCTCTTTGACCCCACCTTTTCCATTCTTTTTTTTTTCTTCAGATGAACAGCACCTTCATTAAAAACACGGCTGTACGGGACACCATCTTGAACGTGACTTTGACAGCTCTTGCACCTAAATTTTGACCTTTAGCCTGCAAGTTTTGAGCGTTGGTTCCAAATCTATTTGGTTCCTGTAATAGCAAGCCTCAATCCCGTCGGCTTGTGGGTGATCCCCAGTAACATCAGCTGTGCATCCTATGAAGCTATGTAAGAGACCCTTTTCAAAGAGCAAAATTTGTTTGCCCTCGATCATGGGAACGTACTGCAACAAAACCCCTATATAATGCGCTTGTTTTTGTCTCTTTGTCTTCTCCATTCAGACTCACTGGACTTCAGCAAAGTTTGAGATACCTGCCTCTTGATCTTTCACTGAGCGTGAGATCAAGCATAGAGTCCCTCCAAACGACATTCACAGGTACGTATCAGAAAGAAGTTGCCAGACAAATCTTTTTTCTCAAAAGTTCTGATACCGCTACTGTCATAGCAACACCTTCATTCCCATGACGACATGTTTTTTTTATCCTTCTTAACAGCTTGCTCGCTGCCAGATTCCTTCAATAAGTGCCTGGTGGACAGAAAGTATTACTTCAGATACATTCAGGATTTAGATATTCAAAGACAAAGCTGCTGTGGCTTGTCAATTTACAATGCTGGTACATGAAAGTTGTCCATTTGAGCATGCTAGATTACACTAAAACATGTTTTTCCAGTGCAAGGAGAGCCCTGTTGACGGTAAGTCTGCCAAAGGTTACTCACTTACACATGCTTGAAACGTTGCCACTGTCAGTCGCACTGACGCACAACTATCTTCACAGAGAACCTCATCTGTGCTGGAGCCTACTAGTTTTGCCTCTCACCCTACCCGCAGCTGGCAATTTGCCTTATGCCGCAAGAAAGCAATGTGGTCTTTGCTTCTCTTAGACTCCCACTTGACCAGACAGTGACACTGACAACTCATCTGCAGCCTCGTGCAATTTCACCATCACTGAACATGCTGTTCATCGTAAGACTATTCTACAAAGGCAACCTACTTCAAAACAGTAGACCAGTTTCTGACCTTGACCTAAGTCATGTCTAAAAATCTGAAGACAAAAAAAAACACTATCATTTTCCTCTCCTCAATCTGAAGCTCTCCACCGAAACGCGCCAGACTGGACTCTCTGAGACAACAGACACACCCCGTAGAAGTCAGCTTTCTTCCAAAACATCGGATCTGGACAAACTCTGGACACATTGGCCACCATGTAAATCCAAGAGCAAAATGCTGTTTTGTATTTCTATCCAATGCCATTTGCAAGTTTGCTCTAACCGATCTTAAAATTTCAGTACCCCACCAACAAAGGCAGCAGCCTAACCTTGGCAAATGCTCTCGAAGCTTTGGGAGAGGTGAAACTCAACAACAGTCAGCGGAACTACTGAGTCAATCATCGCCGACTTCCAGAAAAAGCTGCGCCTCTTCTCTCTCCTACAACAAACTTCCTAATCTGCCTGAGCTCCAATCACTGCCACGTACCGAGTAAGTCTATTCACCTGATCTATTGCTCTTGCTTGAAATACAACAACCCGCAAGTGCCAAGGCTTGGATAGAAAAGCTTCTTGCTTGTAGCTCATGCTTTTGCCACCCAAATGGCTCCATGGACAGGTCGTCAGCAAGCCTTACTCATTTCATTCATTGTCAGGAAAGACTCATCTGTAAAAAGATATTCAAGCACACAATCTTTGCTATCATGTCAAACACAAAGCCAATAGCTTTGCGTACCTCGTTTTGCAGATCCGGCTGATCGTCTGTTCGCAGTGACAACTGGCTCCAGGTCATGTGGGCGTTTCTCTGAATTTGCCTCGCTACAACTGCTGTCGATCAACCCAAATTTCTCCAGTGAGTGCTTTCTAAGCTGTCTGCTTCAACTGTCAAAACTGCCCTATTCCTCCCAATTTTTGCCCATTGCTTCTAAATGACTTGATACTTTTCTCCACAGCTTCAATACCTGTCAGAGCTGCTCCTTCTCAGTGCAACATTAGTCCTAAGGTCAGGCAGCTCAAATGACACAGGCATTATGATCAAGTCTTTGAGCGGCTTGACACTGGCAGTGCTCTGCAAAACGTGGAGGAGTTCCTGACACATCTACGGCTAATGGACAGGTAGGCCTTTGCTTTTGAAACTTTCCAAGTGAGATGGCATCAGACATATCACCAAATATGGACAACCTCACCGGCACGCTGGCCTCTGTATCAGTGCAGCGTGTTGTGAATTCCTTTCCTCATTTGACAGATCCCAGTATCCAACCTGCTGTGAGAGATCGCATCATGAACAGACCTTCCGCATCATCCAACAGCAACTGTGGCACTTTCAGGACTTTTATGTTTGTTCAATGTCAGACTGAGGTATATCCTCTCAGCTTCACCCCAGAAATGCTCAGGACTACCTTCAAGCATCAACTGCACCAGCTACCTGGTGTAAGTTGCCGTTTGACAATGGCCGATATTACATTAGATCACAGGGAATAAACGGTTAGTGAGACACTTTCCATTCCGTCTTACAGGTGAGCGGCTAGCCAGTGTTTTGACAACCCCTGCTGGACAGACAGAAATCACACAGTTCTGCGAAACCTCAAATCATCCGCCCAGGTCATCAATACACCAGGTAAAAGGATCTCAATGACTGCGTGCACGTTGTTATGAAACGAGAAAAGTGCAGACATGGGACATAAGGAAATTGTCATAGCTGTTATTGTGCTAATAGGAAGAGCTTGCTAACACATGTCAACGCACTTCAGCTTGCAGGGTGGGAATCCAGACGGATGGCGAATGGATTCAAACCTACTTGGGTCGCATTTAGTCAATACACAACATACACTGACCTCAAAGTCTTCAACCTCTCCAGGGTATGTCAGAAGTTTAGCTTTTAGTCTTTTCCCCAAACATCAGCAATGCATCCAGAATTGTGGAAGTTACACAAGAGCATTGTTCTGGACAGAGATGAGAACCTTATCCAAACCTTTTGCTTTGCATCACCAGGAGGCAGTCGGAGGGGTTCTCTCAGCACAAGAGAAGGCTGGGCTGATCCTGGATTTAGCCAGCGCTCCTTTCAGTCAATGTGACCCCGTAAAAGAGCTGCTCACAGACCTGAAGCCAGTCGCAGATGAGACCCAGCTCAGTCAGTTTTTGCTGTCTCTGAAACAAGCCAACAACCAGGTAAAGGCTTGGCACAATTTCTCTTCACATTTCTTGAATCCTGGACAAATGGGATTAGGATCATCCTGCGTAGAACTCAATGTTCTTTTAAAACACAGACAAGACTCGAGCATCCATTTGACACTGGACTCTTAATGAACATGTCTGTGTGACATGTCTGGCCTTGTAATCCAATGGCGCGTGTCTAGCTTTGTTTGTAAATTCACATGATCTAAGAGAGAGATGACGTGTCCTCTTTGACCCCACCTTTTCCATTCTTTTTTTTTTCTTTCAGATGAACAGCACCTTCATTAAAAACACGGCTGTACGGGACACCATCTTGAACGTGACTTTGACAGCTCTTGCACCTAAATTTGTGACCTTTGAGCCTGCAAGCTTTGAGCGTTGGTTCCAAATCTATTTGGTTCCTGTAATAGCAAGCCTCAATCCCGTCGGCTTGTGGGTGATCCCCAGTAACATCAGCTGTGCATCCTATGAAGCTATGTAAGAGACCCTTTTCAAAGAGCAAAATTTGTTTGCCCTCGATCATGGGGAACGTACGGTTGCAACAAAACCCCTATATAATGCGCTTGTTTTTGTCTCTTTGTCTTCTCCATTCAGACTCACTGGACTTCAGCAAAGTTTGAGATACCTGCCTCTTGATCTTTCACTGAGCGTGAGATCAAGCATAGAGTCCTCCAAACGACATTCACAGGTACGTATCAGAAAGAAGTTGCCAGACAAATCTTTTTTTTCTCAAAAGTTCTGATACCGCTACTGTCATAGCAACACCTTCATTCCCATGACGACATGTGTTTTTTTTATCCTTCTTAACAGCTTGCTCGCTGCCAGATTCCTTCAAGGTAAGTGCCTGTGGACAGAAAGTATTACTTCAGATACATTCAGGATTCAAGATATTCAAAGACAAAGCTGCTGTGGCTTGTCAATTTTACAATGCTGGGTACATGAAAGTGTTGTCCATTTGAGCATGCTAGATTACACTAACAAATGTTGTTTCATGTTTTTTCCAGTGCAAGGAGAGCCTGTTGACGGTAAGTCTGCCAAAGGTTACTCACTTACACATGCTTGAAACGTTGCCACTGTCAGTCGCACATGTGTGACGCACAACTATGGTCTGTTCACAGAGAACCTCATCTGTGCTGGAGCCTACGGGTAGGTAGTTTTGCCTCTCACCCTACCCGCAGCTGGCAAGTTTGCCTTATGCCGCAAGAAAGCAATGTGGTTCTTTTGCTTCTCTTAGACTCCCACTTGACCAGACAGTGGACACTGACAACTCATCTGCAGCCTCGTGCAATTTCACCATCACTGAACATGCCTGTTCATCGGTAAGACTATTCTACAAAGGCAACCTACTTCAAAAGGCAGTAGACCAGTTTCTGACTTGTAACCCTAAGGTCATGTCTAAAAATCTGAAGACAAAGAAAAAAGACTAGCACGTATTTCTCATTTTCCTCTCCTCAAGTCTGAAGCTCTCACACCGACAAACGTCGCCAGACTTTTGGAGTGCTCTCTGGAAAGACAACAGACACACCCCGTAGAAGTCTGGAAGCTTTTCTTCCAAAGAACATCGGATCTGGACAAAGCTCTGGACACATTGGCCACCATGGTAAATCCAAGAGCAAAATGCTTAGTGTTTTGTATTTCTATCCAATGCCATTTGCAAGTTTGCTCTAACCAGTGAGTTCTTGGAAAAAATTTCAGTACCCCACCAACAAAGGCAGCAGCCTAACCTTGGCAAATGCTCTCGAAGCTTTGGGAGAGGTGAAACTCAACAAGTTCAGTCAGGCGGAACTACTGAGTCAGGATTTCATCGCCGACTGGTTCCAGAAAAAGCTGCGCCTCTTCTTGGCCTCTCCTACAACAAACTTCCTAATCTGCCTGAGCTCCAACAACTTCAGCTGCGTAACGTACCGGACTGTGTAAGTCTATGGGTTTTCACCTGATCTATTGCTCTTGCTTGTGAAAATACAACAACCCGCAAGTGCCAAGGCTCGTTTGGATACTGAAAAGCTTCTTTTGCCATGTAGCGTCAGTGCTTTTGCCACCCAAATGGCCTCCATGGACAGGGTCGGTCAGCAAGCAGTCTTCACTCATTTCATCGTGCCATTCTTGTCAAGGAAAGACTCATCTGGTAAAAGGAGATATTCAAGCACACAATGCTTTGCTATCAGCTGGTGTCAACACAAAGCCAATAGCTTTGCGTACCTCGTGTTTTGCAGATCCCGGCTGCATCTCGTCTGTGGGCAGTGGTGACAACTGGCTCCAGGTCAATGTGGGCGGTTTCTCTGAATTTGCCTCGCTACAACAATTGCTGTCGATCAACCCAAATTTCTCCAGTGTGAGTGTTTTGTCTAAGCTGTCTGCTTCAACTGTCAGAAACTGCCCTATTCCTCCCAAATTTTTGCCCATTGCTTCTAAATGACTTGATACTGATGTTTTTCCCACAGCTTCAATACCTGTCAGAGCTTGCTCCTTCTCAGGTGGCAACATTAGTCCTAAGGTCAGGCAGCTCAAATGACACAGGCATTATTGATCAAGTCTTTGAGCGGCTTGACACTGGCAGTGCTCTGCAAAACGTGGAGGAGTTCCTGACACATCTAGCGGCTAATGGACAGGTAGGCCTTTGCTTTTGAAACTTTCCAAGTGAGATGGCATCAGACATATCACCAAATATGGACAACCTCACCTGGGCACGCTGGCCTCTGTATCAGTGCAGCGTGTGTGAATTCTGGCTTTTCCTCATTTGACAGATCCCAGTATTCCAACCTGCTGTGAGAGATCGCATCATGAACAGGACCTTCCGCATCATCCAACAGCAACTGTGGCACTTTAGCACGCAGGACTTTTATGTTTGGTTCAATGTCAGACTGAGGTATATCCTCGTCAGCTTCACCCCAGAAATGCTCAGGACTACCTTTTCAAGCATCAACTGCACCAGCTACCGTGTGGTGTAAGTTGCCGTTTGACAATGGCCGATATTACATTAGAGCGCACAGGGAATAAACGGTTGAGTGAGACACTTTCCATTCCGTCTTTACAGGGTGAGCGGCTTAGCCAGTGTTTACACTGACATGACCCCTGCTGGACAGACAGAAATCACACAGGTTCTGCTGGAATACCTCAAATCATCCGCCCAGGTCATCAATACACCAGGTAAAAGGATCTCAATGACTGCGTGCGACGTTGTTATGAAACGAGAAAAGTGCAGACATGGGACATAAGGAAAATTGTCATAGCTGTTATTGTCGCTAATAGGAAGAGCTTGCTAACACATGTCAACGCACTTCAGCTTGCAGGGTGGGAATCCAGACGGATGGCGAATGGATTCAAACCTACTTGGGTCCATTTAGTCAATACACAACATACACTGACCTCAAAGTCTTCAACCTCTCCAGGGTATGTCAGAAGTTTAGCTTTTAGTCTTTTCCCCAAACATCAGCAATGCATCCAGAATTGTGGAAGTTACACAAGAGCATTGTTCTGGACAGAGATGAGAACCTTATCCAAACCTTTTGCTTTGCATCACCAGGAGGCAGTCGGAGGGGTTCTCTCAGCACAAGAGAAGGCTGGGCTGATCCTGGATTTAGCCAGCGCTCCTTCAGTCAATGTGACCCTCGTAAAAGAGCTGCTCACAGACCTGAGCCAGTCCGCGGATGAGACCCAGCTCAGTCAGTTTTTGCTGTCTCTGAAACAAGCCAACAACCAGGTAAAGGCTTGGCACAATTTCTCTTCACATTTCTTGAATCCTGGACAAATGGGATTAGGATCATCCTGCGTAGAACTCAATGTTCTTTTAAAACACAGACAAGACTCGAGCATCCATTTGACACTGGACTCTTAATGAACATGTCTGTGTGACATGTCTGGCCTTGTAATCCAATGGCGCGTCCCTAGCTTCGTTTGTAAATTCACATGATCTAAGAGAGAGATGACGTGTCCTCTTTGACCCCACCTTTTCCATTCTTTTTTTTTTTCTTTCAGATGAACAGCACCTTCATTAAAAACACGGCTGTACGGGACACCATCTTGAACGTGACTTTGACAGCTCTTGCACCTAAATTTGTGACCTTTGAGCCTGCAAGCTTTGAGCGTTGGTTCCAAATCTATTTGGTTCCTGTAATAGCAAGCCTCAATCCCGTCGGCTTGTGGGTGATCCCCAGTAACATCAGCTGTGCATCCTATGAAGCTATGTAAGAGACCCTTTTCAAAGAGCAAAATTTGTTTGCCCTCGATCATGGGGAACGTACGGTTGCAACAAAACCCCTATATAATGCGCTTGTTTTTGTCTCTTTGTCTTCTCCATTCAGACTCACTGGACTTCAGCAAAGTTTGAGATACCTGCCTCTTGATCTTTCACTGAGCGTGAGATCAAGCATAGAGTCCCTCCAAACGACATTCACAGGTACGTATCAGAAAGAAGTTGCCAGACAAATCTTTTTTTTCTCAAAAGTTCTGATACCGCTACTGTCATAGCAACACCTTCATTCCCATGACGACATGTGTTTTTTTTATCCTCTCTTAACAGCTTGCTCGCTGCCAGATTCCTTCAAGGTAAGTGCCTGGTGGACAGAAAGTATTACTTCAGATACATTCAGGATTCAAGATATTCAAAGACAAAGCTGCTGTGGCTTGTCAATTTACAATGCTGGGTACATGAAAGTGTTGTCCATTTGAGCATGCTAGATTACACTAACAAATGTTGTTTCATGTTTTTTCCAGTGCAAGGAGAGCCCTGTTGACGGTAAGTCTGCCAAAGGTTACTCACTTACACATGCTTGAAACGTTGCCACTGTCAGTCGCACATGTGTGACGCACAACTATGGTCTGTTCACAGAGAACCTCATCTGTGCTGGAGCCTACGGGTAGGTAGTTTTGCCTCTCACCCTACCCGCAGCTGGCAAGTTTGCCTTATGCCGCAAGAAAGCAATGTGGTTCTTTTGCTTCTCTTAGACTCCCACTTGACCAGACAGTGGACACTGACAACTCATCTGCAGCCTCGTGCAATTTCACCATCACTGAACATGCCTGTTCATCGGTAAGACTATTCTACAAAGGCAACCTACTTCAAAAGGCAGTAGACCAGTTTCTGACTTGTAACCCTAAGGTCATGTCTAAAAATCTGAAGACAAAGAAAAAAAGACTAGCACGTATTTCTCATTTTCCTCTCCTCAAGTCTGAAGCTCTCACACCGACAAACGTCGCCAGACTTTTGGAGTGCTCTCTGGAAAGACAACAGACACACCCCGTAGAAGTCTGGAAGCTTTTCTTCCAAAGAACATCGGATCTGGACAAAGCTCTGGACACATTGGCCACCATGGTAAATCCAAGAGCAAAATGCTTAGTGTTTTGTATTTCTATCCAATGCCATTTGCAAGTTTGCTCTAACCAGTGAGTTCTTGGAAAAAATTTCAGTACCCCACCAACAAAGGCAGCAGCCTAACCTTGGCAAATGCTCTCGAAGCTTTGGGAGAGGTGAAACTCAACAAGTTCAGTCAGGCGGAACTACTGAGTCAGGATTTCATCGCCGACTGGTTCCAGAAAAAGCTGCGCCTCTTCTTGGCCTCTCCTACAACAAACTTCCTAATCTGCCTGAGCTCCAACAACTTCAGCTGCGTAACGTACCGGACTGTGTAAGTCTATGGGTTTTCACCTGATCTATTGCTCTTGCTTGTGAAAATACAACAACCCGCAAGTGCCAAGGCTCGTTTGGATACTGAAAAGCTTCTTTTGCCATGTAGCGTCAGTGCTTTTGCCACCCAAATGGCCTCCATGGACAGGGTCGGTCAGCAAGCAGTCTTCACTCATTTCATCGTGCCATTCTTGTCAAGGAAAGACTCATCTGGTAAAAGGAGATATTCAAGCACACAATGCTTTGCTATCAGCTGGTGTCAACACAAAGCCAATAGCTTTGCGTACCTCGTGTTTTGCAGATCCCGCTGCATCTCGTCTGTGGGCAGTGGTGACAACTGGCTCCAGGTCAATGTGGGCGGTTTCTCTGAATTGCCCGCTACAACAATTGCTGTCGATCAACCCAATTTCTCCAGTGTGAGTGTTTGTCTAAGCTGTCTGCTTCAAACTGTCAGAACTGCCCCTATTCTCCCAAATTTTTGCCCATTGCTTCTAAATGACTTGATACTGAGTTTCCCACAGCTTCAATACCTGTTCAGAGCTTGCTCCTTCTCAGTGCAACATAGTCCTAAGGTCAGGCACTCAAATGACACAGGCATTATTGATCAGTCTTGAGCGGCTTGACACTGGCAGTGCTCTGCAAAACGTGAGGAGTTCCTGACACATCTAGCGGCTAATGGACAGGTAGGCCTTTGCTTTTGAAACTTTCCAAGTGAGATGGCATCAGACATATCACCAATATGGACAACCTCACCTGGGCACGCTGGCCTCTGTATCAGTGCAGCGTGTGAATTCTGGCTTTCCTCATTTGACAGATCCCAGTATCCAACCTGCTGTGAGGAGATCGCATCATGAACAGGACCTTCCGCATCATCCAACAGCAACTGTGGCACTTTAGCACGCAGGACTTTTGTTTGGTTCAATGTCAGACTGAGGTATCCTCGTCAGCTTCACCCAGAGCTCAGGACTACCTTTCAAGCATCAACTGCACCAGCTACCGTGTGGTGTAGTTGCCGTTTGACAATGGCCGATATTACATTAGAGCGCACAGGGAATAAACGTTGAGTGAGACACTTTCCATTCCGTCTTACGGTGAGCGGCTTAGCCAGTGTTTACACTGACATGACCCCTGCTGGACAGACAGAAATCACACAGGTTCTGCTGGAATACCTCAAATCATCCGCCCGGTCATCAATACACCAGGTAAAGGATCTCAATGACTGCGTGCGACGTTGTTATGAAACGAAAAAGTGCAGACATGGGACATAAGGAAAATTGTCATAGCTGTTATTGTCGCTAATAGGAAGAGCTTGCTAACACATGTCAACGCACTTCAGCTTGCAGGGTGGGAATCCAGACGGATGGCGAATGGATTCAAACCTACTTGGGTCCATTTAGTCAATACACAACATACACTGACCTCAAAGTCTTCAACCTCTCCAGGGTATGTCAGAAGTTTAGCTTTTAGTCTTTTCCCCAAACATCAGCAATGCATCAAGAATTGTGGAAGTTACACAAGAGCATTGTTCTGGACAGAGATGAGAACCTATCCAAACTTTTGCTTTGCATCACCAGGAGGCAGTCGGAGGGTTCTCTCAGCACAAGAGAAGGCTGGCTGATCCTGGATTTAGCCAGCGCTCCTTCAGTCAATTGACCCTCGTAAAAAGCTGCTCACAGACCTGAGCAGTCCGCGGATGAGACCCAGCTCAGTCAGTTTTTGCTGTCTCTGAAACAAGCCAACAACCAGGTAAAGGCTTGGCACAATTTCTCTTCACATTTCTTGAATCCTGGACAAATGGGATTAGGATCATCCTGCGTAGAACTCAATGTTCTTTTAAAACACAGACAAGACTCGAGCATCCATTTGACACTGGACTCTTAATGAACATGTCTGTGTGACATGTCTGGCCTTGTAATCCAATGGCGCGTGTCTAGCTTTGTTTGTAAATTCACATGATCTAAGAGAGAGATGACGTGTCCTCTTTGACCCCACCTTTTCCATTCTTTTTTTTTCTTTCAGATGAACAGCACTTCATTAAAAACACGGCTGTACGGGACACATCTTGAACGTGACTTTGACAGCTCTTGCACCTAAATTTGTGTGACCTTTGAGCCTGCAAGCTTTGAGCGTTGGTTCCAAATCTATTTGGTTCCTGTAATAGCAAGCCTCAATCCCGTCGGCTTGTGGGTGATCCCCAGTAACATCAGCTGTGCATCCTATGAAGCTATGTAAGAGACCCTTTTCAAAGAGCAAAATTTGTTTGCCCTCGATCATGGGGAACGTACGGTTGCAACAAAACCCTATATAATGCGCTTGTTTTTGTCTCTTTGTCTTCTCCATTCAGACTCACTGGACTTCAGCAAAGTTTGAGATACCTGCCTCTTGATCTTTCACTGAGCGTGAGATCAAGCATAGAGTCCCTCCAAACGACATTCACAGGTACGTATCAGAAAGAAGTTGCCAGACAAATCTTTTTTTTCTCAAAAGTTCTGATACCGCTACTGTCATAGCAACACCTTCATTCCCATGACGACATGTGTTTTTTTTATCCTCTCTTAACAGCTTGCTCGCTGCCAGATTCCTTCAAGGTAAGTGCCTGGTGGACAGGAAGTATTACTTCAGATACATTCAGGATTTAAGATATTCAAAGACAAAGCTGCTGTGGCTTGTCAATTTTACAATGCTGGGTACATGAAAGTGTTGTCCATTTGAGCATGCTAGATTACACTAACAAATGTTGTTTCATGTTTTGTCCAGTGCAAGGAGAGCCCTGTTGACGGTAAGTCTGCCAAAGGTTACTCACTTACACATGCTTGAAACGTTGCCACTGTCAGTCGCACATGTGTGACGCACAACTATGGTCTGTTCACAGAGAACCTCATCTGTGCTGGAGCCTACGGGTAGGTAGTTTTGCCTCTCACCCTACCCGCAGCTGGCAAGTTTGCCTTATGCCGCAAGAAAGCAATGTGGTTCTTTTGCTTCTCTTAGACTCCCACTTGACCAGACAGTGGACACTGACAACTCATCTGCAGCCTCGTGCAATTTCACCATCACTGAACATGCCTGTTCATCGGTAAGACTATTCTACAAAGGCAACCTACTTCAAAAAGCAGTAGACCAGTTTCTGACTTGTAACCCTAAGGTCATGTCTAAAAATCTGAAGACAAAGAAAAAAAGACTAGCACGTATTTCTCATTTTCCTCTCCTCAAGTCTGAAGCTCTCACACCGACAAACGTCGCCAGACTTTTGGAGTGCTCTCTGGAAAGACAACAGACACACCCCGTAGAAGTCTGGAAGCTTTTCTTCCAAAGAACATCGGATCTGGACAAAGCTCTGGACACATTGGCCACCATGGTAAATCCAAGAGCAAAATGCTTAGTGTTTTGTATTTCTATCCAATGCCATTTGCAAGTTTGCTCTAACCAGTGAGTTCTTGGAAAAAATTTCAGTACCCCACCAACAAAGGCAGCAGCCTAACCTTGGCAAATGCTCTCGAAGCTTTGGGAGAGGTGAAACTCAACAAGTTCAGTCAGGCGGAACTACTGAGTCAGGATTTCATCGCCGACTGGTTCCAGAAAAAGCTGCGCCTGTTCTTGGCCTCTCCTACAACAAACTTCCTAGTCTGCCTGAGCTCCAACAACTTCAGCTGCGTAACGTACCGGACTGTGTAAGTCTATGGGTTTTCACCTGATCTATTGCTCTTGCTTGTGAAAATACAACAACCCGCAAGTGCCAAGGCTCGTTTGGATACTGAAAAGCTTCTTTTGCCATGTAGCGTCAGTGCTTTTGCCACCCAAATGGCCTCCATGGACAGGGTCGGTCAGCAAGCAGTCTTTACTCATTTCATCGTGCCATTCTTGTCAAGGAAAGACTCATCTGGTAAAAGGAGATATTCAAGCACACAATGCTTTGCTATCAGCTGATGTCAACACAAAGCCAAAAGCTTTGCTTACCTCGTGTTTTGCAGATCCCGGCTGCATCTCGTCTGTGGGCAGTGGTGACAACTGGCTCCAGGTCAATGTGGGCGGTTTCTCTGAATTTGCCTCGCTACAACAATTGCTGTCGATCAACCCAAATTTCTCCAGTGTGAGTGTTTTGTCTAAGCTGTCTGCTTCAACTGTCAGAAACTGCCCTATTCCTCCCAACTTTTTGCCCATTGTTTCTCAATGACTTGATAATGATGTTTTTCCCACAGCTTCAATACCTGTCAGAGCTTGCTCCTTCTCAGGTGGCAACATTAGTCCTAAGGTCAGGCAGCTCAAATGACACAGGCATTATTGATCAAGTCTTTGAGCGGCTTGACACTGGCAATGCTCTGCAAAATGTGGAGGAGTTCCTGACACATCTAGCGGCTAATGGACAGGTAGGCCTTTGCTTTTGAAACATTCCAAGTGAGATGGCATCAGACATATCACCAAATATGGACAACCTCACCTGGGCACGCTGGCCTCTGTATCAGTGCAGCGTGTGTGAATTCTGGCTTTTCCTCATTTGACAGATCCCAGTATTCCAACCTGCTGTGAGAGATCGCATCATGAACAGGACCTTCCGCATCATCCAACAGCAACTGTGGCACTTTAGCACGCAGGACTTTTATGTTTGGTTCAATGTCAGACTGAGGTATATCCTCGTCAGCATCACCCCAGAAATGCTCAGGACTACCTTTTCAAGCATCAACTGCACCAGCTACCGTGTGGTGTAAGTTGCCGTTTAACAATGGCCGATATTACATTAGAGCGCACAGGGAATGAACGGTTAAGTGAGACACTTTCCATTCCGTCTTTACAGGGTGAGCGGCTTAGCCAGTGTTTACACTGACATGACCCCTGCTGGACAGACAGAAATCACACAGGTTCTGCTGGAATATCTCAGATCATTTGCCCAGGTCATCAATACACCAGGTAACTCTTATTTTATTACTAATCATAAGCTTTCCATAAACTTTTTTATATGCCTTTAGACTATAAAATTTGAAAATGTTATAGGTTTAATGTCTTGCAATTTTTAATTTTTGAAAAAAACTTTTAGTCTGTAGACAAGGAATTCAAGGGGATTATCATTGGATTGAAACAAACTTGGGGCCATTTGCTCACCTGACAACATACTCGGATTTGAAATTCTTTAATATTTCTTTGGTAAGTATTTTACTTTCATTAGGCTATATTTTCACCAAAGAAGAAATCAAAAACTGTTAAAAATTTCTTTCCTTCAATTTTTACATTTCTTTTTCATCTCATTTTGTTTTTAATTATTTCTCTTGAAGGTGGTCATATTAGACTTCATTTCCCCTGCTCAGACTGCTATTTTACTTCTGGAGCCAAATAATCTGTCTAATGAAACTCTTGTAATGCTTGCAATCACAAGACTCACCAAGTCATCCTCTGTAAACGACCTTGAGTATTTCTTTGCTAAATTTGTTCTTGACTCAACAGAGGTAAATATATATATGTATATATATATATATATATTTTTCCATTTTATTTTTTTGTGGTTTTTGTCATACCTGAATAACACTAATTCTTTGCTTTTACTGCAGACTCTGAAAACACTCAGCCCCAGCTTGCTTGACTCCATTCTAAATGTGACATTGACGTCTTTAGTTCCAGAAATCTCTGTTTTAAGCACTGAGGACATCAAGTTGTGGTTCCAGGTTTATCTAAAGCCTTTTTTGCCAGCTGCTAGCAATAGGACCTTTGAAATTATCCCGAGAAACATCACTTGCAACTCCTACCAAGAAATGTAAGTAAACATATGTTTTTGTTCTATGTAATTCAAGTTTAATCCATTCAAATAAAATTAGGTCAAAATTAAGATTATTTAACACAGTTTGGTCAATAAACCCCTTTTTCCCCTAGTGTTAAAGGGTTTGACAACATATTCCATCAGCTTTCTGAGGCTCAAAACTGGAGTGTTTTCAAATTTATTTTAGAATATCTCAGAGGAAAGACTTTGTCAGGTAATTTTCATTTAATTTTTTTAACTTGTAATTCAGCCATTTAGACTTTTTTGCTTGTTTTAAAGTTTTTCTTCAATACATTTCTTGCAAAAATGTATTTAATCTCAGGGCTACCGTGCACTACATCTGGAATGGATGACAGACAATGGCTAAAGGATAACTTCGGACAATTCAGATTCCAAGCCTCATATCAAGATTTTATGTCCCTTAAAAACAATTTCAATGGAGTAAGTAAAGCACTTAAATTCTCTAAAACCACTTTATTTGTTGCATTGATGTTCTTTAAGAAGAATCTATTTTATCAATTGTGAAACCTCATATGAATGATAGCTTATCTAGGAATTTATAACTCAGTCAGTTTATGTTAACTTCCTTTATATTTTCTTTTTTCATTGTCAGGTTGAGGTTTCAGATCTTCTTACTGTCAATCAGCTGGGACAGCTTGCAGCAACACCCTCACAGCTAACAAGCAAGCAAGTCGTTGTGAAAATCATGACAGCCATCAGCCCTACTGAATTTGACATTTTCTTTGACATTGTTTCACCAGCTGTTGAGGTAGACATACTACTATTTTTTTCTTCTTAAACCAATAACTGTCTTTTTTTTGTCAAATAAATACAACTACATAGTAGTAATGCACTACCCAATGTTTTTCAGTTTTTGTGTTGCGGGAGATTTCAGTCTTCATTGTCTTTAAAAAATGAGAGTAATACATTTCTAAAACAATTCACCAATTCATATGTTTTTGGTCATCATATATGTGTGTGTGTAAATTGTTCACTGCCGGAAACCAATCTTACGGAATGATCCAGTATCATTTATAGTTTTACTGATACAGAGTACATTTCTTTTTTCAGGCACAGTCGGCCAGCTACTCTGCTGATGTGAAATCTGCCTTCATCCAAGCTGTTTTTGTTAGAGGAAATCTTTCCTCCCCATCTGTTAGTGATGAAGAGTTTCTGCACTGGCTCACAGTGAGACTAAGGCCTCTGTTTGTCGACCTGTCCACAAGTCTGGTGATTCCCTTATTTCAAATTGGTACAAATAGAAGCTGCAATGGCACTCAAGAAATGTAAGTATTGGTTTAGTTAAAAATTTCTATATGCTCCAAGTTGATATATAAACTGCAATGTGGCCCCTGAAAATTGTTTAAATGGTTGTGTTTTTATACTAATTAATTTGATTGATCTTAAATTAGGATTAAATTCTTGAACACACTAAAGATGACGTTCACAAGCAACACTGATAAGGAAATTTACAGAAACATCCTTCTGTTCCTTCAAGGTTTGTAGATAAGATAATGTAGAAACATTATTTCCCAAATAAAATGTTTCCTCTCGTAATATATTTTCATGCAAATTAATATATATATATATATTTTTTTTTTTTTGCAAAAGTTCCAGCGCCCCTGAAATGTTACAAGAATGGAAGTTTCTACACCTATCTGAAAAGTAGTTTTCTGAGCTTTGGATTTCCAAATGTGTCTACATTTGTATCTCTTTTACCAACAACACGCAAGTCAGAGGTGAAAAATTAAACGGAGAGTTAATGTGCATGAGTAATATCCGAAATATGCTAATAACTAACGATTTTGTGTTTTTTTTTCCTGTTTTTCATTTTTTAGCTCTTAAATACTATCAGTCCAGCAGAACTGTGGAGCTTCCTCAGTCAACCCAATGTGATTGATGACCAGTTAAGTTTATGTGACGTCTTTAACAACTACAACAACACTCCTGCTTTCCTGGAAACTGTATGTGTGACTTCTTATTTATTGCTTATTTCTTTTGGAGTGGAATTTTTAAACCCATTGACCTATGAATCATGACCTTTTTTTATGTAGGAGAATGTTCCAGATGATGTGAAGATAAAGATCCTCCCCTGTTTTTGGCATACGGCCTTGGAACTTACCGAAAAAACTGATCTTGATCTGTGGTTGGAAATGCGGCTAAAGAACTATCTGAAATTCCTCACCAAGAATCTCATTAGTTACAGTGAAGTGAAGAACGCTTCATGCTTCGGCTTCCAAAAATTGTAAGTCTTTTGTCACAATGCTGCAGAGTGAATCTTAAGGTGTTATCACACTGAATGCAATTCGCGCGACAAATTCATGTGCCCTGCCCCTCTTTCGCCATGCGTTGAATTCGCTGCTCGCCACTCGTCAAAAAATGTGTTTTTGGCCTCCGGCTTCATGTGGGAGGAGCTACCATCTCTGTCTGTGGATATCTCACTTAGAATGAATGGAAGACACATATGATGTTGAGGTATAAGGTTTATTTATTGTGAAAAGTTCTACAAAAACATCTGTAATGATGTCTCCATGTTTGGATTATGATTATTATTAAAAGATTTTCCCACCTGCGACTGTATATCAGCCACTTCCGCGGTTCTGTATGTCTTTGTGCCTGAGCTTGAAGGCTCAGTGTTTCGTATTAATACAATGGGGGAAATAAAATTATGAGTCCTTTTTCCTTTTTTTAATGTTTCGATGAGGCCCGAGCTGGCAACCCCGTAGCATCTCGCTGTCTGGAGTGACTGAGTTCCGCCACAGGAGCGAAAGCCACTGATCTGTAGGTCTGGGCACCAATTCGGTTTTATGCAGTTCCGTTCCAAAGCGGTTCTTTGGTTTCGGTTCCTAACCTGGAGGACATTTTCTTTTATTATTGTCTCCATGAAAATAAGTAAAATATCACAGTTTAGAAGAGCCGAACTGGCTGCCCGCTCCCCAGTGTCTGCTCCACGCCGCTCTCCTTGGTTCCCGCCCTGCGCTCCGCGGTCACAGCTCCCCAGTTTCAGCCCCACACATGGTAGTCCCTGGTTCCCGCAGTGACTCTCTGTCTCCTGGCATGTGGAGCTTGCAAACTCAGTGAGCCTGTCTGACTGTAGTCAGAGAACCGGCGCTCTGAGACAGGACAAAAATGTTCACTTTGGTTTAACATTTTACCTGCTGATCTGGTCACTGAAAACATCCCGTGCTCAAAGCTGAGTTCCTGATTGGCTGAAGTGACGCAGCAGCCTTTCAAACTTCAGGTATTTACATTTTGACCGTGCTGCCCAATCAGCGCCTCGTCGGTCAAATTCAGCTGCTGGCAGACTTCAGCGCCACGCCAGTCAATCACAGTTCGCCTCAGAGCGCGCCTAGACCATTGATTAACATTAGAGTTGGCTGCTTCTGCCGAGTGAATCGCGTTTGGTGTGAATGCACCATAATGATTAGGTTCTTACAATTTTCCTTTCAACAGGGTTTATTACTTGGGAAACAACTTCATTTATAGCAGCTCTGATTTTGGACGAGTGGATGTTTATGCAACCATCAGAAGTTATCTAAAAGCTGGTGAGCAAATGTGTAAATAATTGGTGTAATATTACTAATACATGTGTTAAGACTCAATTGATTCTTATTAGATTTGAATACTGGGGGTGTTGCTTTGTAAAGTTAATATTTTTCCTTTTTTTTTTGTTATTACTAGGCTCTGGTACCAGATGTTACAATGCAAGTGACCCAAACTTAAATTCAACTTCCTGGTTTGCCAATTACATTGGCAGTTTTGTCACACTCATAACTCTGGATGACTTCAAATCATTCGTCTCCACCTCTCAGGTTTGTCAGGATTTCATGCATCCGCTATACATTAAGATAAGCTTTTAAATTAACAATATCAAAAGTGAAACATTACACCAATTAATAAGAGCTCTGTAATTTGTAAAGAATATTAGTTTTTATCAAATAAACATTTTCAAGTTGAGTAAACCTTAACTCAAAATTTTAAGTTGATGAAAACGAATCATTTAAAATGTAACAAATTACAGAACTTCATTAATTGATCCAATGTTTCACTTTTTTCCATGAAGACTGATTTGGATAAGTTCACATTTTTCTTGCTTTCATTACAGCTTTATAGTTTGGACAACTTTAAGACTTTCCTAAAACAAACAAACAAAATACTTTGGAAGAGCATATGCAAAATTACGTTAGTCCAGTCTGGACTTAAATCTAGACAACCATTATCAAGCACCTCCTGATAGAAATGTTTTTACAAATGTGCCTGTGAGAATTATAAATAAATAGCTCTACATCATCAGTTTGCTGTGCAGATGTGGGATGTATTTATTTGAAGGTTGAAAACAATTGGTCAGACACAGAATTCCACACGTAATCATTAATGTCTCTGATGTTGGAGGAACAACAAAATTGAAATGCACTAAATGACTTAACTTATTAATGACATTGACTGCTGTGTTTTTTAGATGAAGGCGTTTTTGGGCGACAGCACTAATTTGAAGCTTTTTAGCAGCACACCAGTTTCAGAACCTGTTATCAACTACTACATCACAAAGCTTTTTGAATTAGACCCAACCTTCAGTCTTCTAAAGTAAGTATCCATCTATTCAATGCAACAACACTGCAGTACTTCGTTTCTAATCTACAAAAATTCTCTAAGTACTTTGTTTTAAGATACTACAAAAAAAATATAAATTACTTTTTTTTAAGACTTCCAGATTTTTTCTTTTGCTCCTCTGAAATCCCAATCTCGGCATACACGTCATTGAGTCAAGATGATGCCTTGGTCATCTTGGAGAGATATCAGAAAGTCTGTGATGAGACAAGTGACACTCAGGTAACAAACAACATTTGTGCATAAAGTATTGTTATTTTTTGTTCTGTCTGCTCAACAATGAAGTTGTTTGCAAAAAGAGGTTTGCTTAGATTTTTCTAAACAAGGCTGAATACTTATGAACAGAAACAAAGATTATATGAAACAGACTTAAACGTGCAGAATTGTGTGGTTAAAAAAATGACATTTTTGAAAACTGACATGTTCATCATGATTAAAATGTTCATGCATAAATTACTACACAGATACAAAAATAAATGTTGTATTGTTGTATTACATAGGTTACAGTTGCCCTGGCATCAAACATCCAAACGGTGACTCAGCAGACGCTGGTGAAACTTGGCAACGGCTCTTCGGCCCTGTCCATCAGTCAGATCACATCAGTATCATCTACAGTGCTGACTTCCACTTTGTCCACATTGGGAACAGTAACTACCTGGAGCCAAATTCAGGTCACCACCATGGTTCAAATCCTCACCAACTCAGGTTTTAAGGTAATGACAACAAACAGCATAATGTCCTTGACAACTATGCAAAGTATTTGATGATTTGAACACTTCAGTATGTTTTTATGAAAAAGAAAATAAACTGGGCAGATGTCTAAATAAATGTGAAAATAACTTACAGTTGGACAGTTCTGACTCCCTGCTGTCTCTTGGGACGCTTGTTGCTGGAATTTCTTCAAGTGAAATACAGAAAATTTCAGCCACTGTGCTTTTGCAAGCAACTACCAGCACCACTTTTGTCTCCAACATCTTGATGGCTTCAACAGTCCACCAGCAGACATTTGTCCAACAGGTACACATTTAAATATCCTTGTAAAGTTGAACTCTAACCCTTTTAACCAATGAGGCAATCTAATGGAGTAACGATAACCTTCATTATTTTTTTTTCCTCAGATCCTTTCTCTGAACACAAGTCCAGCCATGATGGTGGTGAATGTTCCTGATGCCTTAGCAACAGCAATCCCACCAGCCATGCTGGTGTTTCGTCTGGGTACTGTAGACATGAATGTACTCAACCAAAAGAGATGGACACCGGAACAGGTCAGCTATTGGTTTCAGCGTCACAGAACAGAACATACCAACTAAATATTGAATGATAAAATATATTGTATTCAAGTATCTTGTGTAAATTGATGTCACAGTAGTTGAAACAAATCTCTTATTTTTCAGTCTTCCATGTTCTTTGGACTACTCGCTCAAACACAGTTTGACTTTGAGCAGTAAGTTAAAAAGTCCCTCTTATCTTTACCTTGCTATGACTTTCATTGAGATGGGAGAAAGTATAATCGTCGTTGTGGTTTGTTTGTGTGTTACAACACAGGCTATCTCCATACGTGCTGCAAGGCTTCACATGCAAAGCAATTCAAAACATGAAAAAATCCACCATATTACAGTTGATTCATGCCTGCAGGCCAAGAAATGACAGACCTAAAGTTATGCTTAGAGAATCCCAGGTAAAACATCTTATACCAATTTAATAGTTTAAAGACTTTTTGTCTTTTTCTGTTGTCAAATGAATACACACATTCAATAAGTTGTATAGCAACTTTTATTATAACATTGTCACTTGCAGCTCACTTGCATGTACAACCAACTGCGTGGAAGCATTAACCAGAATTTCTCAGAATACCCCTCAGACATGCTTCTCTACTTTGAGTAAGTCTGTTGGTTTTCCTGAAAAACCCTAATTTGGGTTTTTGACACAGTATATTGATCAATCTTATGGAATTGTTTTGTCAAAACAAGTTTATTTGCTTATCTTCTCTTCTCTTTTATTTTTTTTTAATTAATTATCCATTACAGAAGCCAAGATATCCAGAAAAACAACTGCAGGTCATACTTTTCTAAACTGGGTGCTGCAGACTTCTCTGTGGTCTCCAGTGTTTTGAACAAAGCTCCCCAACTGTTCCTTGAAGCCACAACCTGCTTGGTAAGCATCTATCATATGATGTTGTTGCATGATGTCTTAAGGAATTAAGGACTTAAGTGTCAGCGTGTATGACATTTTTTTTCTGGAATATTTTTAGGGTATAAACAGTAAGAGCCTGAGCAAAGATAATGTGGAGGTTCTCGGGAACATGGTCTGCACTCTGGATGGATCCTATATTGAGAACTCTGATCCTTATATTCTGGAAAAACTCAAAGTATGCAAGGACTTCTCCAACAGTCAAGTGGCTGCTATGGAGACTCTACTGCTTTCAGGGAACACACAATATGGGTACGAAGATTAAATTTAAGTTATTCAGCATAAAGTTAAAAGATTGGACAATGTTACGTTTATATTTGTTTTAAAAAAGTAGGGCATTACCAAAATTCACTTTTGAGTATTGCAGATGACAAGGTGTTAAAATTTTTGGTTTATAATAACTAAAAACAAAAAAAAAAGCTATCTAGTTTTTATTGTTTTTTTTAAAAAATATTGTAATCTTTAGGAACACGTCAACCTGGAGCATTCAAACACTGAAGGACCTTGAGATCCTGCCACTGTATTTAACCAGAAACTTTTGGAGCCAGTTCACAAGTGTAAGTCTCTAAATGCATTTTCCTTTAAAATGTTTGTCAAAATGTAAAAATGTCCAAAAAAAAAACTGAATGTATTAATACCTTTTTGTAAAAATTAGTTTCCAAACCAGTGTTTCTACTTTTTCAGGCAACTAAGAAGCAGTTCCTAAAGAGCTTTATGTCCACTCTGAGAAAAGCAAACACGGAGAGCTCTAAACTGAAGAGCCTGTTCAAACAGATTAGCTCACTTCTGGTGAAACGAGCTGCAAGTATGTGTAGTCTGAAATCATCTGTCAAATTAAAGAGAAAATTGTTTAAAAAAAAAAAAAAAAGCTAAGTTGGAAAATTATGACTTTTGTGTAGTACCGCCAGTGGAAATTATGAAGTTGTAGTTAAAATATTCTGTAGTTTAAACATGCTAAGATGAAACAACAGATTTTAACAGAATAATATGCAAGTTTATAAAGACTTTATAGAAAGTACTCTTAAAAGATTGCTCTATTTTTTTCAAGGCTGCACAGTGGGCAATATCACTCAAGTGACAATAAGTGACGAGTCCTTCCCATTTGGCTACGACTTGCAGCAGTTTGATTTCTGCTTGGATGTTCCCGTTTTAAAGGATAACCTCGACTCTATCTGCCAAAAAGTACATGATGAGAACTTCCAAGAAGTCATTTTGAAGAAACTCAACCAGGTGATTTTGAAAAAGAAACTGTTTTTGATTACCTCAAACAAACGTCCATATGGACACCATTGTTACAGAGTGGTTCATTCTGTCTGTGCCCATGTAGATGTTGGTTCTATTGTAACAAATTACACAAATAGATTCATACTACGTGTGCTTCATTTTTCCAGGCACTCCCTTCAGGAATTCCTGATCAAGAAGTCCAGATGCTTGGTCCAGTGTCTCGTGCTGCATCACTTGATGACATCTCTAAGTGGAACATCAGCACCGTTGACACCTTAGGAGCTCTCATGAAACCTGAAGATGGAGTTTGGACCACAGCACAGGTAACATAAGATTCATTTAAAGTTTTAAAAACACAAAATAAAAAAAACATTAACTTAATTTCTTTATTTGTTTTTCAGAGCAAAACAATCATCACAAAGTATCTGGGCATATCTGTAAACTCTCTGGGAATCACTGAGTTGAACATGATCGACTCCTACTTGTGCTCACTAGATGTGGACACATTGAAGACCATCACTACTGAAAGTATTAGGTTGGTGTGAGCAAGTTGACTAAATGCAGATAGTCACTGTAAATGTAACACTGAGTTTAACTTTGTCCTCCCTTTCAGAAATGCAAAGCCACTGAATGTGACATCTTGTTCACCTGAGCAAAAGAAAGTTCTCTATGAGATCAGTAACACTTCCTTCAGAACATACCGGGACAGCTCAGGCAACTTTTACGACTTAGTCAAGGCCTATATTGGTCAGAATCACATTTTAATCTAGAAGTTTATTCATCATAAATGAATTGTTCTGTAATTTATGTTTTTGCTTTTACCTCTGAAAGGTGGTGCTCCTGTAGCTGATGTCAAAATGCTGTCAACACAAAACATCAGCATGGATATTGACATTTTTAGGAGTCTCCAACTTGATGTCATCAAAGTAAGATTTACCATAAAAGATATATATTGAAAGAAAAGTATTCCTTTTTTATTATGCTTTTTGTAGTTTATTTGAGTTACTGAAGCTAATAAATTGTCCTCCTTTAACATCATGTTTGTTTTTTTTAAAGAACTATATTACATTTAGTTACAAAAATGATTCTTCATGACCTGGTCTTTATGTCAAAATAACTTTACATCACAAACAGTGACAAGACTCAACAATCAATTGAGAATATCTCACAATGTGTCTTTATCTACATTGGTTTACTCAGTTTAAATTTCTATTTAAAGATCTCCTCACTGTTTTTTTCTAAACACTTAGGCTTTGACTGTGGATGATGTGCAAGCCCTCATGGGTAACAGCCTGCGTGATCTAAAGTTGTTTGAAAATGACCCCATCATCCAGACCTGGGTCAATTTGCAACTACAGTCAGACCTCGACAGGCTGGGTCTGGATCTCATCAACAACAGAACTGAAGCCATCACTGCATCACCCAGCTCAAGCGGAAATACTCCATCTAGCAAACAGCCATCCGGAACTACCACTACTGGTAGCACTGCTACTACCACTACCACTAGTGGTAGTGGTAGTAGCACTACTAGTGGTAGTGCTACCACTAGTGCTACTAGTGGTAGTGCTACCACTAGTGCTATTAGTGGTAGCACTACTAGTAGCTCTAGCAGCACTACTGATGAAGGTAAAACTGACACTCTAACTAACCTTTTTAGACACATGTCTAAGATAAGAAGAAGGGGTAGAAACATTCTTCTTAAGTGAACAGTTTTCACAGGAAAATTTAAAATTTTAATTGACTCTCATTATATTTTGTTTTCCGACTCCCTAAGGGAATACATAAGTTGAGTTTAAGTTATTATATTTTTTGCTAAACATTTGTTGGAAAATATGTAAATATGGTCTTACAACTTATATGTAAAAGTTGCTGTTTACCTTCAAAGCCCTTCCGCTCTCCTTGGGGTCCAGATGGCTCCAACCACATATTGTTATGCGATTTCTTCCATGACAAATGTGGACGAAGGGGGACAGGATTTTATGTCTGCCATGGACATTAGTGAAACTCCGAAATCAGTGAAAAAAAAAAGTTCAGCGCACTGTCCTGTGGTGTCCAGATGACCCCACTTTTAATGTAAACAAGCTAAGGAGAACGGAAGGGTTACGGAAACTGTTTTCACAGAGTTCAATGAAAACAAGAAAGAATACAGAAAGGATAGAATGTGCATAAGTAAGCAATGAATGAGTATTTTAAAAAACAAACATTGTGACAGAGTTTTTGCATATCATTGCCTCTGCCTTTTTTTCATAATTATAACGTGAAATGTAATGTCATGGATAGACCAGATTGTTGACAGCACAACTCTGGTTGCTTCATTAAACAAGTCAAAACTGTGATAGAACCATTTCCCTCCAATGAGTTTGTTCAAGAAAGCCATTATTAAGAGACTGTATGAAGAACAACTGATTAGAAATAAAATATATGTATTTCTAAAGTAAATTTTAAGGTCAGAAGTTGGGGAAAATCAGTTTGATTTTTTTTTTTTTTTTTCTCCAGGTTCAAGCATATTCAATGGAGCCAAGCTCATGACACCGTTACCATCCCTGTTCCTGGCTGCTCTGCTGATAGCTCTACAACAAATACTCCAACAACCTGCTTAGGTCAACTGATCACTGAGATCCAACAATGATGTTTTTTTTTTCTTCTTAATGTTTTTATTTTTGCTTGCATCTTAAAATTCCCTTAAAGTAAACTTGTAATTAATTCATATAACATTAATAACTGAATCATTTAACTTTTATTTCCCTGTAACTACACTTTAATGAGCAACTTTTCTCTCTCTACATATTAGCTATTTTGAGATAATGAAAACTATTTAAATTCATAAATAAATGATAACCTACTATATTTGTAACATATGCAAAATAATGAATTATCTTTTAATCAATGTAACTCTTCCACAAATTTAATAAAGCTTATGCAAATCTAAAGTTGTTGTGTCTAAAACTGAGTACATTGAAATTGAATGTTTATTATCAAGTCAAAGAGCAGCTTACATGTTAGAAGCCCCATTAAAATGTTGTCTATGGATGGTGCAAAAGTGTTGTTTGCAATCAGCAACAAATTTATTGTTTGCATATAAACATGGCATTGAAATATCAACTGCTTAAACAAAAATGTTCAGTATTATCAGTCATCATCATCAGAAGCCTGGAGGAGCTGGAGAAGTTTGTACCCACTGCAGTCTAAACAAGAGATAAGTAAGAATGCTGGTCTACGAGGTGAGGAGACAAACTTCACTAACAATGGCTGCTCAAAACAACACAATCTCTACAACAGTCAACTGTGAGCACGACTTTCAGAGAGATCTGAACTGTCAACAACCTGACCTTCATATATTCAGTGATAATGATAACAACCAACAAGATGACATAGACCTTGATCAATTCTTTTCCACTGTTAATCTGGACTGCAAATATTACACCATAGATGACTTTAAAAACTCTGTTAACCCAGAAGGAAGACTCTCAATCATCCACTTTAACAGCAGAAGTATGTACACCAACTTTGGAGACATCAAGGACTATTTACAGAATCTGGAACGTTCCTTTAACATCATAACCATATCTGAAACTTGGTTTAGCCGCGACAAGGACGCTGACTTTGAATTGGAAAACTATGAACTTAGTTTTGTGAACAGAGTAAACAAAAAAGGTGGAGGAGTCGCAATTTATGTGCAAAAAAATATGAAGTTTACAGTAATTGATCAAATGTCAGTTGCAGTGGATGGATTACTGGAATGTCTTACAATTGAAGTATGTAATGAATCAGGGAAAAATGTCATTGTAAGCTGTATATACAGGTCACGAGGGTCAAGCTTAGAAGTGTTCAGTGACTGGATGGAAAAAATGTTTCACTCTCAAAATAACAAAATATTGTTTATCTGTGGAGATTTCAATATAGATCTGATAAATCCAGGCAAACATTAAGCAACAGATGGCTTTATCAGCAGAATGTACAGCATGAGTTTATATCCAACCATTACTAGACCAAGCAGAATTACTACTCAAAGTACTACTCTTATTGATAATATATTCACGAATAACATAGAAAACACTCACATGAGTGGACTAATGATTTGTGACATAACTGATCATTTACCAGTTTTTACACTATCTGATATCAATGTTAAAACAAAGAAAATGATTAAAGAATCCGTCTATAAAAGGTTAAAAAATGAAAAAACAATGAACTCTCTTAATGATGACTTATCCAGACAAAACTGGAACTCTGTGTACAGAGAGAAAGATGTGGACGCTGCTTATAAATGTTTTTTAGAAATATTTATCTCACTATACAACAAGAACTGTCCAATTCATAAATTTAGGAACAAATTTGCCAAATGTCCTTGGTTAACTACTGGTCTTCAAAATGCTTGAAAAAGAAAAATAACCTCTATAAAAAGTTCTTAAAACAAAGATCGAGAGAAAATGAACAGAGATACAAATCCTACAAAAATAAACTAACTGAAATAACACGGCACTGTAAAAAAGTGTACTATAATAATCTACTGAATGAAAATAAAAACAATGTAAAGCGAGTTTGGGAAATATTAAACACAATCATTAAAAAAGGGACAAAAAAACGAACGTACCCAGATTACTTTACAGATGAGAAGGATCAAACCTATTCTATGAATGAAGCAGCAAACGGTCTGAACAACTATTTTGTAAACGTGGGTCCAGAGTTGGCAGCAGAAATTCCAGAGTGTAAAACCAACATAGAAAATATTCCATCCACCACAAGGATCCCTCACTCAATCTTTCTTTCTGATGTGAATGAAAATGAGCTGATATCAATCGTTAATAAATTCAAGAGTAAAAACTCAGCAGATTGTCATGATATAGATATGACGATGGTGAAAAAGGTGATTAACAGTATTTCTAAGCCTCTAACATACATATGTAACTTATCATTACAAACTGGGAGATTTCCAAACCAAATGAAAATGGCAAAAGTGATTCCTGTCTATAAGAGTGGAGACAAACACCTGTTTACAAACTATAGACCTATTTCTCTCCTTCCACAATTCTCAAAAATTCTAGAAAAGATATTCAATGATAAATTATCTAAATTCATTGATAAATATAACATAATAAATGAAAGCCAATATGGTTTCAGAGAAAACAGATCAACCTCAATGGCGATCATTGAGGCTGTAGAGGAAATCACAAATGCTCTGGATAAAAAGAAATATGCAGCTGGAATCTTCATTGACCTAAAAAAAGCCTTTGACACTCTCAATCATGACATCCTACTGGACAAACTGGAAGAGTACGGGATCAGAGGAGTAGCGCTAAGTTGGGTCAAAAGCTATTTAACAGGAAGAAAACAATTTGTCAAGATGAATGAATTTACATCAGAGGCCAAAGAGATAAGTTGTGGTGTCCCTCAAGGATCAATTCTGGGCCCGCTGCTGTTCAATATTTACATCAATGATATATTCAGTGTTTCAAAACTTTTAAAACTCATTTTATTTGCTGATGACACAAATATATTCTATTCTACAGACAATCAAAGGGAACTTATTAATGTGTTGAACACAGAGTTAATCAAAATAAAATCATGGATGGATTACAACAAATTGTCTTTGAATTTAGACAAATCCAAAGTGATGTTTTTTGGTAATTACAAAGCCAAAACAGAGCTCTCAATTAAAGTTAACAATGACTTGATCGAAAGTGTTACAGAAATTAAATTCTTAGGGATTGTTATTGATAACAAGCTGAGTTGGAAGCCACACATCAGACACATACAAACTAAAGTTTCAAAAAGTATTTCAATTATAAATAAATCAAAATATATATTAGAATACAACTGTAGATATTTATTGTACTGCTCTTTAGTATTACCATATTTCACCTACTGTATAGAAATTTGGGGTAATAATTACAAGAGTTCACTGCATCCTCTCTTTTTACTCCAGAAACGAGCCATCAGAATTATACATAAAGCCGGTTATCTTGATCACACCAACATTTTATTTTATCAATCCAGAATTTTAAAACTGTATGACCTTGTTGATTTTTACACTGCGCAATATCTATACAGAGCTAGTGGAAAAACATTACCATCCAATATCCAAAAACAGTTTGTAGAACATGAAGGAGGATACAAACTGAGAGGATGCAGGAACTTCAAGGTCAGATTGATAAGAACCACAAAGAAAAGTTTCTGTGTTTCTGTGTGTGGAACTAAACTCTGGAACAAGTTAGGTAATGAACTCAAACTATGTTCAAGTATTTATCAATTCAAGAAAATGTATAAAGAAACTCTAATTTTACAATATGAAGATAAGACGAGTTAAAGATCAACTTGTGTTTGAACAATTCCAAATGTCTGAACTTGAATGTGATAAAATAATCAAAAAAATTTTTTTTTTTTTTTTTAATGCAATCAAAGAGTTTTATGTTATGTAATATGCAGTAATGATTACTGATAAGTTTACAATCACAATGGCATTAATTTTCCTTTCTTGATCCTAAATATGTAGCAATGATTCATGTAATTATGTCTTTCTAATGATAATCAATGATTATTACATATTGTGTAAATCATTAATGTTTATTGAAAATATGCAAGAATTCTTTCAGAGAATAATCAATAAGCTCTAATGTTACTTGAAAACTTGATTTCAATATGTTATTATTTTTCTGCATAGACATGACATTGACATTGTATTATGATGATAATCAGTGAGTTTTTACATATCTGTTACATGATGTATGATTGATGTTACTGTTTACTGAAATAATGTTTTACGAGATTAATCAATAATCAACAAGCACTTTACTTTACTATTGGGAATGTATTGAGAAAAAAAAAAACAACCGGAAGACATAATTATGCAAAACAGTTAAATGAAGTAATCAAGTAGGGGTGGGATTATATAAGTTCGCTTCTTCCCACTCCTTTTCAAGCAATCAATCAAACTCTACTGACTTTAGTTAATAATCACAAAGAATGAATGAACCAAATGTGAAACAAGTGTATTTTATTTTTGTTTGTTTTCTATTTTCTAATCAATGCATCTTATTGTTTCTGTAATGAGTTTGAATTAATTGTGTGTTTTGTCCTGTAATTTCAATCTATGCTTGAAATAAACCAATCAATCAATCAATCAATCAATTATACAAATGAAATTGTGCCAAAAAATAATAACCTAAAAAATGACTTTACTGGACTAAATTATAGAAAACCAAATCCCATCAATCTCTACATCTGCTTTTACATTTTCAAGAAAAGCAATAACCCGTTAATGTCAGACTCCTCTCACATTCTGAAGAAAACTCGGTATTGTAATTTAAATGTCTATACTACGGGTTAGCAACGTTTATGAGATGAAGTTCCAATTTATTTATTTTTTTTAACATCTGTGCCATCACCAACTGAAATGCCAACTCTGTAAAAACAACATTTCCAATATATCTGAAGTTGTATTTATCTCAAGTAGTTATTTTAAATGTATTTTGGGATAACTTAAAATAAGTGCTTTTATAACAATACTGCAAAACGAAAAAAGGCCAAAGTTGAAGTATTATTGCAACAATGTTTGAAACAAATAGTACTACATTAGTGGTATTTCATACAGCCTTAGAATTGGATACATCAGAACAAAATACTATCAATATTTCTAAGAAATTCACAACTATAAAAAAAGACATATTTTAGCTTATTTGTCTTTTGTTACATTAGGAGACAGGGCTAAGTAATTTGAGGTAAGTTAATTATGTGATGATGTTCTTACATCATGTAAAATTAAATGTTTTATTTATTTTTTGTTAGTATTATAGCAATATGAATTTTCCGTGATGGGACAGCGTCATTATTCATTTTTTTCAGCCCCAGTAAATACATTGGCAACAACCCCAGACCAAACCGGCAAGCTATAGTACAAAAGATCTCCAGATAGAGACATACCTTCATAAATGTCACCAGTTGCGATGAAAAAACATCACCAGACAAAAAAACAGCTGTGCAATCATGGGGGTGTGCAAAAGCTGGCGGATCACCTTCACGCTTTTCCCATTCAAGCATGCGCTCATTGTTCTGTCCACAGACCCGCCTATATTGCCCAACCTGTCATTTCTTCTTTTTCCTTTGTTTAGTTTTTTTTTCTACTCTGCACATTAATTTAAATTCCCCGTTCATGAAGGCTTTCATGGAAAGTCATGCACCTTGTGTAAAACTAAAGTTTTATTGAAAAAAAGCGGCATAGGTGGGCGGGATCACTGTGAAAATGCAGAATGAATAGACCATTTCCTTATGATACCAAGAAAAAACTAATTGTGAGAAGAGATTGTGACTCTTTACAAATCTGAAAAGTACAAACAGACGATGGATCAAGTGCTTATTGATCACATCCCGGCGTGCCACTGTCTGTCCTTCCACAAGGCACGTGTGCCCCAGGTTGATGATCCCTGATCCATGATGTGTTCTACACGTGTAGCAGGAAAACTTCTTTGAGTAAAGTTTGGCTGCAAAAAAACGGAAAAAGGTAAAAATAATCACAGCTCAACTTCTCTATTTAATAAAATGTCATTTATTTGAAATACCCGTGTTTTAAACAGCGCTTTGATCATGTTTATAAAAATTCACAATACAAATGATATTGTACAGAAACATTTCAATTATTTAAAAATGTTTTATTTAAAAAAAATGAAATGGTAATTTTATTAACTTACTGCAAGTTAATTCATGCAAGATAAAAAAAAGAAACTCATCAATTCACTTCACTAATTTCAAAATTCTTGTTTGTTCATATTAGTATTATTTATTTTGCACTTAGTATATTATGTATATAAGAGCTGTGAATGCTGACACGCACGATTGATTAAAAAAAAATCAAAAATAGTTATTTATTGCGCTCTTGCGTCCTGCTGGGTAGCTGTGAGATAAGCGTAATAAAGCAATGTCTAAAATAAACATATACTTTTTCTTCTATATGCTGAGTTTTTTTTCCTACCCGAAAGTAAAATGACTAGATTCCTGAAGCTCCTTCTGCTGCTGTGTGTGGCTGCTGTCCGTTTCATGACGTCATCCTCGAGTCTCTGGATATCTCTATTTTGAGATGGCCACCTACATGAATTTTCCAGAACAACGAGCCTTGGTGTTGTCTTAAAAGTTGAGGAAACTGTGGTTCAAATCTAAATATGAAAGTAAAATGTTAAAAAATATATGTATTATAATACATTTAAATGCTAAATGTTAGAGTTAGATTAAAATTTTAAACGTAATATTAAATCTAAATGTTTAATCTAAATGTTGAATGTAGATGTAAATGTTCAGCTTAAATGCTAAATATATAGTGCCTTGCAAAAGCATTCGCCCCCCTTGAACTTTTCAACCTTTTGTCACATTTCAGGCTTTAAACATAAAGATATAAAACCGTAATTTTTTTGTGAAAAAAAAGCATGAAGTGGAACAAGAAGTGGAACAAAATGTATTAGATATTTCAAACTTTTTTAAGAAATAAAAAATTATTCAGCTTTTACTGTCAGTGCAGCAAACTCTCTCCAGATGTTTAATAAGGATCTCTGAATGATCCAATGTTGACCTAAATGACTAATGATGATAAATAGAATCCACCTGTGTATAATCAAGTCTCCATATAAATGCACCTGCTCTGTGATAGTTTCAGAGGTCCATTGAAAGCTCAGAGAGCATCATGAAGAACAAGGAACACCAGGCAGGTCTGAGAGACTATTATGGAGAGATTTAAAGCTGGATTTGGATACAAAAAGATTTCCCAAGCATTAAACATCCTAAGGAGCACTGTGCAAGCAATAATATTGAAATGGAAGGAGTATCAGACCACTGCAAATCTACAAAGACCAGGCCATCTGTCTAAATCTTCAGCTCAAACGAGGAGAAGACGGGTCAGAGATGCAGCCAAGAGGCCCATGATCAGTCTGGATGAAAACTCCAGAGATCTTACAGCTGAGGTGGGAGAGTCTGTCCGATGTCTGATAGAGTCTGCAAAAGACCTAATATTGGGATGGAGATTTGCCTTTCAACAAGACAACCGTCCTAAACATAAAGCAAAATCCACAATGGAATGGTTAAAAAATAAACATATCCAGTTGTTAGAATGACCAAGTCAAAGTCCAGACCTTAATCCAATCGAGAATCTATGGAAAGAGATAAAAATTACTATTCACAAACTCTCTCCATCCAACCTCACTGAGCTCGAGCTGCTTTGCAAGGATGAATGGGCAAAAATTTCAGTCTCTCGATGTGCAAAACTGATAGCGATATAGCGAGTTACAGCTGTAATCACAAAGCTTAAAATATACTGTCTGTTTAAATTTATACTTAACATTTACATTTAGAAATAACATTTAGATTTAACATTTACATTCAGATTTAACATTTATGTAGCAATTGTGTTGACATGGAAATTGAACTATCACTTTAAGATTGTAGCAAGCCGGTGTTCAGAAATCTAGAGTTCGGCTCAAGGAGGAAGCAGCTGGAGACTGAAATTGGTTGAACCTTATCATATGAATAAAATACATAAAGTGAGTGACAATTTAAAAATGAATGGCCATTTAAATATACACATGCACAAAAAAAATGTCATATTGACTTGTTCAGAGTCCGGAAAAGTTCATTTCATTGGAATCTCAATTAGAGAAAGCGTAGAGAAGAGAAAAGAATCCCAAAGTTCAAACGAGCAGTGAGTCCATTGGATGTTGTGTGTTATCACCTCAGCGAGCGTAATTGAGGTGGGTGTTTATGGGCTACAAGAAACCGCCTACCGGTCTGGTGGAAGGATGTGGTTCTCAGATATGCTACCAGTGGCTAGCATGATGCATGATGGCTAGCTCACCATCATGGATCTGGCCTGGATAATCAGGACCAGAGTCTCAAATAAACACGTATTTTCATAAAAATCCTGAGATCTCAATCAATTCTCTTAAATAAATACACGGTGATAATTGCACTACTGTATAATTACTTTTAGCCACACTAGATCATCGGAGCCTTGGGGTGTCCAGGTCTCAGTGGTGCGGGTTCTGATTCTCGCTCTCGAGGACTGGACCTCTCCAAAAACTCCATCAGTGGGTGACCCTGATTGAGCCTTGTTTACAACACTCCTGCGGGACCCCCGTTTCTCTTGGGTGTCCCTCTCCTGGGCAGGGGTGGGTGGGTGGCTCCTGCCTCCACCCTCCTCTGCTTTTCCGTCTGGTCCAAAAAAAAAGATATACAAACCTAATCAAGTCTCGCCCCAGTTTATTTAACGGAGTTTTAAAACATCCGTAGCCATTCCAGGGTTTTTAGGTCTTCTAATCAGTATCTGATAGAGGTACCCAGGTCACAACAGAAACAGTGGGGTGACCATGCCTTTACCGTTGCCGGCCCTCAGCTATGGAATAGCATTCCAGCAGAACTGCGGATGATGTCAGATCTTAACAGCTTTAAATGTTATTTAAAAACACACCTTTTTAAAATGGCTTTTAATGCTCAGTAGTTGGTGGAATTTTATTGTATTCTGTTTCATTTGTTGTATTGTATTCTTATTGATCTTTTATTTATTTTACTGCAGACTGCTATTGTAATTTGATGCTGGTTTTTTTTATATTTTGCTCTTAATTTGTAAATTTTTTTAAACTTTCCTCTTTCTTTTATTGTGAAGCTCTTTGGTATGCTATAAGCAGTTGTAAAGTGCTAATAGTGCTAAAAATTCATTCATTCTTCAATATAAATAAAGTTTATCATAAAATGCAAAAGGGGTATATACAAATACACACTTTGCATGTTAGAAGATCAATAACCCCTTTTGTGACAGTAAAATCTGCCCAACACAAGAGGCTCTCAGCTTGCATCTGTTTGCTCAGCTTTGCAACAGGACAAGTTAAAATAAGAAAAATAATTTCAATGCGGTGTTTTGGTTTTTTTTTTACATTCTGTGGCCCATAGTTGACAGCTTTTTAAAACCATTCAAGAATTCTCCAATGTAAGGCAGACAATACTTTATTACACCTTTAGGGGGACCCTTTAGGCAACAAATGCTAGTCATTCCTTTGACAGACAAACCCTGCTCTGGTATTGAGTTAGCTAACAAAACAGAAGGGCCAAAAGTACTTGTTGGTCATGGATTCTGATGGTTGTCAAACTTAAAAAATGACAAGTCTATAATGTCCATAGATATACTTCAACTGTGAGAGACAGAATTTAAAAAAATAATCCAGGATATCACTTTCTGAAATTTACTTTGTAAATGCTCTTGAGGTTTTCTACACAACCAGCAAAATTCCCTGGCCAAACTTATTGATAATGACAGTAAGCAAAATATGGTTAAGGTTTAAAAAAATGTCAGCAATTTGCCCAAAAAATGCATTGTGCATTAACCAGTTTTCTAAGGCTTTGTGCTTTCATAAGAAAGGCAGTCATTCATAGTATATTGAGAATTTCAGCAAATTTTAGTAAAAAAAAAAATGAATTGAAAGGAAAAAAAATCCATCAGGATCAAATCATTGGTTTTTGATCAGAATCTACAGCAGGGGAACTCAAATTTTTTCGGCATGCAAGCTACTTTTGAAATGACACACTCCAAAAGATTAACAAGCAAAAGCAAAGCTTTTTAAGCTCTGCTTAAATAAACAGACAGTATGAAATTCATGGGAAACTGACACTGACTGTTCACATTCTGAAGATAAGGAGCAAGGAAAACTCCACATCTTGCCCTCAGGGGTTTTTTCTTTTCATTTTATTGTCTTTTTGAGACAAGAATATGCTATTGACGAGACTAAAAGGTTGGAAAGGCAGTAGGGATCCCCGCTGCCTGCTAAGGCTATCTAATGGGCATCTAATGGGTTGTGTGAGTGGCGGTGGCAACATAGCGCACGCCGTGCAGGTCTGTGGGAAGGGCTGGAGAAGCGTATGCTTCTGGACAACACTGTTGCTTGAGGAGGCTCAAGTCCCTCAGTCAGGACCGTAGACCCAGCAGCAGGTGCTGTGGTGGTACGGCTGGGTCAGTGTCTCCATCGATGAATGCTGCAGCAGGCCAACGCAGCCCTGCATGAGGACTCAGCACGCAAACGCTCTCTGCTGGAAGGAATTGCAGGCTGTGTTCAGTGTAGTTAAACATGCATGTGTGCAGTGACGTATGGTTCAGAGAACGTTCGATTGGCCTTTCTGCACATCAATCAAGTGACGTACACATGGCAAGGATGGTGATGCGCTGACGGCAATTTTTTAAATATTTTATTTTAAAATATCTATAATATTATATTTCTGTAATATCTATATTTTTTTCTATAATTTTATGTGTGTGTGTGTGTGTGTGTATATATATATATATATATAATATATTGTTTATGAATAAATATATATATGTACATTCTTTGTTTTTTTTTTTTTTTTTTTTGATGGCCCGCGATCTACTTAAACAGCCGCCATGATCAACGTAATGGGCACCCTTGGTCTACAGCATGTCTACAAAACTTATAAAACATGTTTTTTTTTTTTTTTTTTGGAGAGAAAATTAAGTGTTTATGTATTTTAACTGGAAAGTGTTTAACATCATAGAAACATCGTAAAATAAGTGTTTTTAGAATGTAACTGAATCAACACATTGTCATGGTTATAAGATAAAAGATCAGCATAATACTTTGTTTTTGTTTGTATTGCGCCATTTAGAAAATGTTAGGAATGCAGCAGTATAAGTATGTCAAATCTCCAAAAGAGGCTTGACTCAGCAAGTATGAGTTACCAGATGCTTTGTTCTCCTAACTTTTCTTTCTCAAAACAAGGAAGATGCTTTGCAAGTCCTTGGATACAGATTGAGGAGCATAGTAAGGTCATGTAACAATCTGACATATAGTAACATCAAGAAGAAGGTCAAGAGTAATCTTAAAGAAAATCTAAACAATAATCTTAAAGCTCCAATGACTGGTTATCTTGGATTTTTTTTTTTTTATTCAGCGTGCCACCACCTTATTTAAAAGAACAATGGATGCAACATGAAGGAAAATAAGCACACAAAAGAAAAACATTTTTTTTTAAATCTAGCCATATGAGTCATATTTTCCCTGAACTTATTATGACTAGCAGAAATATTAGTCACTGTCAGGGCTAAGTGACGAAGTAAACATCGCAAAGCTGTGAATGTGATTTAACTCTGTGTGCTCTGTTCCAGTTTCTCAAACCTATCCTCAGGCTTCCCTGCACCCTGAGCATTTGACGCATTTTTCTGCTACAAGAAACCTGAGTTGAATAACTGTCATTCCCACGCCGATGGCTGACACACCAGTGAGTTGGTAAAAATAAGAAATGAAGGACTTAATTCCAGCTGTCCATCTAAGTATGAACGAAGTAAAGAGTTTCAAGAAAGAAGAGACTGAAAAATAAAGAAACTGATGGAGGTTTGGCAAACCATGGTCAACATTTCCTATGTTTTATATCATGAATCTTACACCGTGTGATGAAAAAGGGAAAAATTAACAAAAAGTTTTCAGTCATCATGATTAAAGAAGAAAAACATTACAAAGTGACTTTATTTGATTGGAAATTGACAATTTTGTGGTTTTTGAAAACTGAAAACTTTATCCAGTATAAAGTGGACACATTTGTAATGAATAACTGGAAAGCCTCAACACATTGCTTCAAAACCACTGCTCAAACCTGGATTTCAATTTCAAAAGTTACTGAATATTAACAAATCAACTTTTTTATAGCTATTGTAAGAAATATGGGTGCAAAAAAGATGGGTTTTCAGGAAAATAAAAACTCAAGAAGGGCAACACCTCTCGAGTGTAAGAAAAAACCTGAACTTCTCTAACCACTTAATATCTATTTCCGCATAATTCAAAGAACAAACAAAAATATGAAACTTCCACATTACGTGACTGCTTACCAAACTACCAGACTGATGACTTCAGTACTGTAATTAAGTATATGTCAGTCGTTGTAACTTGCGCTAAAGCAGATCACTGCAGGTAATGCTGTCTCTGCAATTAAAATGTATCAGGTAACAGCTGAATTCCAACAAGAAGTGAAATGCTGTTAAGCAAGTTTGAATCAATGGGTGTTGGCTGTTTAACTGAAAGAACAAAGAGTGGGAAAGACTTGATTTGCTGACCTTGTTTCTTATTTTAGAGTTACGACTACAATATCCTGCAGGACGACCAATCTTCAGGGATGGGCTGGTTAAACTGCATCCCAAATGCTGACAAACAAACTTATTTAACTGATGTTGCCCAGAATTTGAATAAATCATAAATATGAAACATGCAGTCAAAATGACAAGACAATAGATCTAATTTAAGACGGGTTTTACCTAAAAAAATCTGAAGAACCTGATTGTTAAAACAAAATGTTGCAAATTATTTAATTTTTTAACTTGCCCCTAAGGAATTATTCCTAATGCTGCATTCACTACGGAAACAATTCGTGCATCAAATTCTTGTCGGCTAGCTCTCTTTTGACTTTTCTGTCGTCATCTTGATACCCTGGCCATGGAGAAGCTGTCAACGTTTTTTTTTTTTACTTGCCAGATCATGGACAACATAGATGATATTGAGCAAGTAGCTTAGGTTTGTATGTTTGCGTGTTGCTGTGTCTGGGTTCACCAGATCAGTCTCTCCCAATATGGTGAATTTCACTCCTGATGGCCATTTTAAATGTTACTTCTATACGTCTGTGGCCCAGGATGAGCATTAATTCGAGAGGGGAAAAATGAAAATAGAGCTGGATGATATTTTTATTATTCTGTGACCTAACTTCAAGGGTGTAATCAGGCTGGACACATTTTGTTCACTTTAAGTGAACCACAGTTTGTTTCCCTCAGCCATCCAGGAAAAAAAATTCAGTAAAATGAACTCAGGCAGACACTGGTCCGGACCCAGGAACCGCTCTCTGACTTATCTTTTGAGGTGGTCTCAGTTAATTTCCATTAGGACTGAGCGTCGGTTCGCTCGAAGTTTCCTCAGTCAGAAGTAAGCTCCATACTCAAAGCCGAACAACTGGACCAAATGGCAGAATGGTTTGAAAACACAGTAGGAAAAGCTACAGAAAACGTGGAGCAACGATGTAAAAGCAACTCATTGAAATCTTCTCAGATGAATTCAAGCTCTTTAAAACAACTTATAACATGTTGTACATTGCTTATCACGTTCTTCCAACAATTTATAGGTTATAAACAGTTGGTTTTCCTTTGTTGTTGACAGCTCTTCAGTAGCCACCCTGCAGCATGAACCCTGCCAGGAATTATTCAGTCTGAATACACCCTAATGTGGAGCAACATGCCAGCCCAGTGGTCTTTTGTGGTAGAGCATCTCCTCTAAGATTGTCAGTTCAAATTCAGGCCGAATTACACCAAAGACTAAAAATGGGACCCAGTGCCTCCCTGCTTGACAATCAGCATTAAAAAGTTGGATTGGGGGTTAAATCAACAAATGCTTCCTGAGTGTGACTGTCTCTGCAGCTCACCGCTCCCCCAGGGGATGTGTCAAATGCGGAGAAAAAATTTCACACACCCAGGTGTTTTACAACTAATGGGACTTTAACTTTGACTTAAATACAACTGCACTGGGATGAATGAGAACCTTCATTGGCATACTAAAGTAGTTGGTTTTTATACACAATATATAATGCTAATGAAAAAAAAAAAAACTTAATAGAACAAGGATTAAAAAACAGATCAATAAATTTTGGCATTCAAAAATACATCTTAATAAATACTATGCTAAAAACCTGTTTATTAAACTCTTAGGTTTAGCCTTTCCATAAAGCTGTTTAATAAAGACAACAGCAAAAAAAGCCTTACTGTTAGTTTTAGTGTGAGCATCAACACTTAACACTTTTGCCTAAAAACTTGTTTTAATATACAAGTTACTTAACTATAACCAATTAATATTAGTTTTTAAGTGAATATTTTTTAACTTGGATTTGTGAACCAAATCCTGACTTTGTGAATTGAGACCATTTAGCAATTAAGTTCTGATATCCAGTGCTAGGAAGAATGGTTTTAAAAAAAAAAAAGAAAAATGAAAACCTCAAAGCCATAAAAATGTCAAATAATAATATGAATATTTATACAAAATGAAAAAAAAATTACAGCAGACTTTCTACTTTAAGATAAGTCATAACTCATGCTCCCCCTGCAGTGCTTTCACATTTGTTATACACATTAACTTCAAAAGACAAGACCATTTTGTTACAATATGTCTCCAGGTTTGTAAATGGCCTAGTTTATAGTCTATACACACCCTAGTCTAAAAAAAAACAAACAAACTGCAGAGCAGTGGCAAAACTGGCTTGTATTCCTTTAGACCATCACCCTTAGGGGTCCTGACCTTTTAGTTAATTCTTTCTTTGACTCTTACTTCTCCATTTCTGTCACACATTACTTACGGCACTTCCCTCTAAGCGTTGCAACATTCCGGCATAAGTGCCACCTATCATTCCACCCTGGCCGCACGGCTAGAGGGCCATTCCAAGCATACTACAACCACCAATTGACCTGTTGGTCACAGCATCATTCTTTTCTTCAGTTTCCTTTAATCCATTGACACCCCCCACGCCCCACCCTGCTTAAATAGTCCCAACATGATGCCTTTGTGTGTAAAGTTTTGGCCAGACACTCCAGCTTTCTCGAAGTCTAAAAATGCGTAATCTGTTTAAATTTGTTTGATTTACAAAACTTACATAAAAGTTAAATTTGCAGATGATGTTCTGTCAGCTTCATCAAGCTAGGTCATCTAGCATTTATTGGAGCGGGTTGCAGCCGAGTGTGAAGCAGCTGGGATGAGGATCAGCACCTTTAAATCTGAGGCCATGGTTCTCGGTTAGGAAAAGTAGTTTCCCTCTCTGTGGGTGGAGTGCTCCTGCCTCAGGTGGAGGAGTTTAAATATCTTTGATTCTTGTTCATGACTGAGGGGAGTTTGGAGCATGAAATTGACAAGCGAATTGGAGCGTTGTCCTTCCTTATGTGTTCGCTGCACCGGTCCGTTGTGGTGAAGAGAGAGCTGGGCCAGAAAGCAAATCTCTCAATTTACCACTCAATCTTCGTTCCACTACTCGCCTGTGGTCATGAGCTCTGGATTGTAACCAAAAGAATGAGATCCCGACGGAGCTCGGAGTAAAGCCGCTTTTACTCCACATTGAGAAAAACCATGTTGAGGTGGCTCAGGCATCTGAGATGGATGCCTCCTGGACGCTTCCCTGGGGAGGTGTTCCAGGGGTGTGCCATTAAGTGGAGGTCCTGGGGAAGACCCAGGACCTGCTGGGGAGACTATGTCCCCCGGTCAACCTGGGAACACTCAGGGCCCCCCATAGGAGCTGGAGGAAGTGGCCAGGGAGAGGGCAGTCTGGGCATCTTTCCTGAGACTGAATGACCAGAAGAAGATTCATGGATGGATCTTTCTTTTTCAGTTTATACTCCAGAAAATTACTGTTCTTCGCAGAACATAATGATCAATTCAGGTAAATGTCATAGCATTTCAAGTGATCTACTTGTGATTCATTATGTGATGTTATTTCATGTATTATATCCTGATTACTTGAAATAAACCCATTCATTCATTCATAGCTAAGAATTGAACTTATGTAAACAGAAAACCTTGCACCCAAGTTATTAAAAATGAAAATGTTCTAAAGTGAACTAAAAAAAAAACAAAAAACGCTAATACTTTAATGCATCAGTGAATTCGTGCCTATCTGAAAGTAAGCTTTGTTTGTGGTGACTCATGGAATACGCCTTACAAAGTTATTTACAAAGCTTGAGTCACCATATTCATAGACGTCCACAGTATTAAGATTTTAGTCCCTGTAACACACAGTAATACATCCCAACCCTAACACCTTAGCTTTGTCGCTTTTTGATCCTCAGAGCTGGAGAAAGCTATCCAAGTCTATTGATCAAGCTTTCCATAAGCACTTGAAATACTTGAAACCCCCCCAAAAATCTATTCTCTTGTTGACATTTGTTTCTCATGAGACAATCGTTCTTACATTGTTTAATGTTGCATGGACTCTTTTCTGTATTTCTAAGGTACTATGGATATTTTTTTTTCTTTCTTCAAACTATGGTCAGCTTGAAGCTGACCTCAAGCTGACCTCAGCTTGAAGAGGTGAGCCAGAATGCAGTTTGACAGTCTCTGGTCCAGGACAGACCTGGTGTGATTGTCTAAAGTTCTAACGTGCTGCAGGTCAATTCCCTAGAATTATTATGCTAATTATGAGACATTCCATTTTGTGTATCTGTTTGATGAAAGCAGGATAGAGAGCCATAACATGCACAAACCTGCAAACCATATCCAGTCAAATACATTGAAGTCTGTAAAAGTAATTTCATTCTGTTTTAGTGCATTAAAAATGTATTTTCTAATAAATAAATAAATAACTAAAATCAAACTTTAATCAATTGATTTAAAATATGTTTTTGACTGCTAAGGTCTATTTCAACCAATACAGGCAAATTATGGTAATTGGTAATGCCAGTTCTAAAGGCCTTGAGCTTTCATTCCCATTAAAGAGTGAGGGTATATGTTCCCTTATCTTGAAAATATATTAAAAAAATTTGCAATACTATTTTGTAAACATTTTTAGGAGTATTTCACATGACAATTTTATTATATGCTAGTTATTGCAAAACCCACAACATGATTCAAAGTCAGTCACAATAAAATCTCTTTTCATTTGAATTGCACAGTCACGAAGACCAGAGTATTCAGAAATATGCTCTTTTAGCTCCATTTTACCATTAAGGGGAGAGGATTATTTATCAGTCACAAGTATTATAAGACAGGTGTGTTCACCTCCAGGCCACCTTAAGATGATTATTGAGTTTTGTCCCAATGAAAGATATTAATTTAGGCTCAAAATACAAATATTGGGGAAAAAAAAAACAAAATAAATGTGTATTCTCCTCATATATATAAAATACAAATAAAATTACAATCATGTTACATAACAAAAACATCAATTAAAGAAATAATATTTTGTGTTAACTTTGACAGCTATTTTTCATTTATTTATTTTTTATTTAGAGAAACATTTTTACAAGAAGCTGAGGATCTAAATTTTTTAGAATGTCCTGGATAATATCCCAGGTTAAAAAATGACTCTCTGGATGCAGGCGTAGCACAACTCAGACACAGAACTACCCGGTTGTACCAGTGTTCCCAGCATAAATGGAACGAGGCCCAGAGGCAGATCTTTGCCACCTGTTAACTTTTTCTTAGTACTGCTTGAGCAGGACAATCACATGCGAAATGTGTGAGTCACTTGAGAATAATTTCTTTGCAATAAAAGAGGGCATGGTAAGGGAAAGGCAGTTACTTAATTTTAGCTTGAGATATTTTTAAACGTGTAACTTTTCAAAGAAAATCTTGGGCTTAACAATGATGAATATACCAGTGATCTTTATTTACCAGTTGCTAACAAGCTGAGACCATGTAATGCCTGTAAAAACACTACCATGAGGTACAAATGGCTATAAATAAAATGTAAACAATAGAGTGTGAAACTTTGTTTATAAATAATACTTTCAGACTATCATACATACACTTTCTTCTAAACAAATTGGTAAAGAAAGAATTGTTGTCACATGTCACAGAACAGCAGTTTATAACCTTGACATACAAATTTAATACTGAAAGAAGCTTCATATTTTACTCTTAAATCTCAATTTAAGAGTAAAATATGTTCCAAACATCATGAACAGGCTACTTAAAAAACTTGCTGATGTTAAATGGTAAATATGGTAAACCAAACTTTTTTAGTCTACTTTGTAGTTGTTACGGATTAAACAGAGGTTACTGGTTCCCATAGTAACCCTTAAGCATTATATTGGCTTTTATCTGTAATTCATAGATTATTACCATTTAATGTGTGAAGTTATAAGGCTCTAAACTGCAAGGATCTTACACTAGATCAAAATACTTTCATGCAGTTGGGCGTTTCTTTGGGTGTGTTCATAGACATTAATTATGACAATATTACAAAAGAAGTGTTGAGATGTCATACCCTGCCCATTAATCTCCTTGTTAAAGCAGTATTAGGTTTGAGGCATTACATTGTCAATACAATCAGAATGAAACTAAAGAACCCCTTTTAGGGTTATGAATAGAAGTTCTTAAGCTTATCAGATCCTCACAATATCAACATACTTGACTGGATTGAAGTCGGTAAGAACTCTCAGATTTCCCAGAAACAATCTGTTTATGTACATATGTCTGAATAATGATGCAAATGTATATATGAAAATGTTAATGATTTCCCCAAATCATCAACTTAAAATTTGTTGGCAATAGACACAAAACTCTTTAGGACCCATGAAAAGGTTTGTTTAATCATGCAACAATTAAGTTTCTTCCTAAACCAGAATATTGGTTAGCCCAGACTCCGTAATGCAATCTCATTTAAATTCAAGTCATTTGATAAAGTCAAGGAACAAACTAAATTTTGATTTTAAGCTATATCTTATTAAGACCAATATTTAAAATATTATCTGAAAAACGACATGATTTCTTTTTAAAGAAAAGTAAAAACAAACAAAAATTGTGATTTCCCAGTGGCTCTCATAAAGCCATTTCTAGGTACTTTTCAAAGCTGTTGGACTGAACAAGCTCCTTAAGCGATGAGAAAGTTAAGAAAAAAATGCATTTTTTGCCAGAAAAATATTCCACAAATGCAAAACCAGTTTTCTAAGAAAGATAGAATTTCACCTTAAAAGACACAGAAAGTAGTCCTAGTTTAAAGATAGAACGTTTTTTCTTTTTTTTTAGCTCCTTCACTATCCTATAAACCAGGGGTATTCAACTCCAGGCCTCGAGGGCCGCATTCCTGCAGGTTTTCCAACATACCCGGATCTGGCATGCTCCAATTGGTTGGACACACCTGAACCAGGTAATCAGTCATGAGCAGAGTTTGGATATCTGGAAGTTATGCAGACACTGTGGCCCTCGAGGCCTGGAGTTGAATACCCCTGCTATAAACCTTTTGCTGGAGTAATGGAGATTTTAGTAAATTTGCTTGATCTTTTTTTTTCCTTTTTTTGGTTTTTCTTAACTTTATTCCTACCAAATTGTTGTTTTGCTTAATTAAAAATGTAATGATTGTACATTTTAATAATAAAAAAATTACGTGTAATCTTGTCAAACAGTTTAAGACAAAAACTTATGTTTTTTTTTTATTTTGAAAAACTGAACACGGTAAAACATACTTTTTAAATATGTGGTACACATTAAATTTGAATGCTTTATAGATAGTTTTATAGTTAAAGTTACACTCTTATATCTCAAAACACAACAGTGTATTTTTCTGATTCATGGTCAAATAACTTAATACACATCTATAAGATTTGTTAGCTTAGCACTGTTTGTTTTACTTGTTTACTTGGAAGATTGTTTCACATTTTGCATGTAAAATTTGTCAACAAAGATGTTATTTTCTAAAAACAAAGCACTTAATCTCCTTGAAGAAGTGCATGACATTCATTGTGTCTTATATAAATTCAACAGTAAATAACACAAAGTTGGTGAAATTTAAAGTTTTTGTAACTTTTTTCTGTTAAGTTAAATATAATCCATCTGAAAAAAGCAGGAATGTGACCATTGAAATACTCTGAAGCAAAGGAAATGCAAACTTTAAAATGTTTCCTTAAAAAGTTATCTTAATGATACTTTACTAAGCCATAAAAAGTGTATATTTATTTGTATGTTTTATATTGTTATTTAATTAAATAAAAACACCAAAACGGTTCATTCAAAACTTAATTCAAATGGAATCTTGCATAACATGCTGAACATTTTGCACACGTTTTTGTTTTAGTTTAAAAAGAGGTGTGGGTAGCAACTTTTTCACTCCACCCTGCATATAAATTCCGAACCTTGGTTAAGTTGTCATTGTTCTCTTACAAAGCAAAGGAGTTGCACAGGTGAGCTTAACCTGCTGTGCTTCTTTCACCCTATATGACTGTCTGTCACACTGTGTTGTTTCTTGTTTATTTATTTATTTTTTCTGTGTATGAATTGCAAAAATAATGTAATGGTTGTAGAGATAAAGTCTTTCAAATTGTTGATGTGCTCAGATTTAAAATTATCCTGGTTTAAGATTTAGTTGTTAAAGCAAATAATTTTGCATGCATTGAAACAAGATTTTTCATCACAAGTTGTTTTTTTTTCCTTTTCTTATTTTATAAAAACAAATATTACAAAGCCTTTTTTTTTACTGTCAATTGCTCAGTATTAGCAGAATGATGCTTATTTTTTTTCCCCCCAGAATTTCACATTCCTTTACAATTTAAAATGAAGACTGGACAATCTAAAAACATCTAAAGGGAACAGCAAACAGTTTTAACACAATGGATGGTACCAGCGGTATCAATGTCCAGCTACTCTCACTACTTTCACTGGTTGCATTCCGTAAGTGTCCATTATGAGCTTGAAGAATGATTCAAATGTTTTACTTTAGCTAAAAATGTGATTGTACTAAAAGCACAAGTGACTTTCTTTCAGTGTGTGCACCAGTAGTTACTTCAACAAATGTAAGTTTAAATAATATTGTATGCCATAAAAGTAGATTAAAAAAAAAAAAAAAAAAAATAAGTCAACTTTAATTATGTGGCCTTTTTTTTCTTTTACAGTACAACACAACAAATGGTAACGTGAATTTAAAAAAATGTATAGATTTTTTTAAGAAACATGCTATAAAATTTCTAACAATACCCTTTTAATTTTGCACCTGTAGGACCAGGTTTACAGACAATACAGAACAGGTCAGCATGCAGTTTTATGATACATACCTCTAAGTAAATATATTGAAGTATCTTTTTTTTAATGATATGTGAGTAAATTTCGGCCTTGTCTTGTACATGTTCAGATTATCATTTTAACTGCTGCTATTTATTTTTTTTAAGCAGTACTTCAGCTCCGGGCAATGGTTCTCAGGAAACTTGCCCAACAGGAAAACTCCAAGATGCCGGTCGCAGTGTAAGCATTCAAATTGAAGCAGATTTTCTTTGACCCAAATTTAGTTACACTTTCTTTGCATGCCTAACGACAAAAAAGCTACTGACATAATATTGTGTTCATGGGTTAAAATGCCCCTTCCTAAAATACTGTTCATTTTTTTCATAGATATCTGGAATTGTGGACATAATGACAGAGGAGCTGTCCTGTGAACGCCGTAAAAATACAACTGTTACAAAGGATTTGTTAAAGGACGTGGAGCTAAACATCAAACAAATTTTACAGTCAAGTGTAAAAGTCGTCTTAGGCCTGGTAATGAAAATACTATTAAAAACACACAATTCACTTTTTATGATACCATTTAAAATCCATGAATTCCACCTTTCTTAAAGTTGTTTTTCTTTGCTTGTCAGAGATCAAGAACAATAGTTTTCACATTTCTTTCAGATATGTAACTATTGCCTTTCAAAGATTTTTCAGCCAGATGTCCTTGATTTACTTTTTAAATGTAAAACAAAAAACCAATTGCTTCAAACAGACTTTACAGGTTTAAATCAAGACATTTTTTGAAAACCCTCCTCAGCATTGCTTAACCTTGCACAAACTTTGTTTTACAACAGAGCACTAATGAATCTAGCTTTAATGTTCTGGAGATATTCAACGTCCTGGGAAGCCTGAATGTGGGTAACTACAACGACATTACATTCATCAGACAGTGGTTCTCAATCAGGATGGCTCCACTGCTACCTCTTGTCGATGATAACTTCCTCATTCAGTTGGGCAAACTGAACTTAAGCTGCACTTCTTTCCAAGAATTGTAAGTAAATCAGATGACTGTGGTTGACAGTTAATCAAGTTAAGAAATTATAATTTCTTAGAAATATAAATGTTTTCTAAATTCAGAGGGTGCTATAGTTCAAACATTGCCAGTCTAGTTGAATCCAGTATAACTTTCAACACTGATGTACAGAGATTAAGTCAGGATAAAATGATTTTCTATATGATTGGTTATGATAAAAGAAAAAAAGATTTTATTTCCTTTAGTTTAAAGATAATTATTAGCTGTAATAAAATATGTTAGCAGTGTTGGTTGCTATGTAGGGAAGTACGATTTAAGATTTGTATATTTGAATGTCATTTTTTTCCCCAAGGGTAAAGTCTATGAACGAAGAACTGAATATAACTCAAGCAGTGGAAAGAAAACGGATTTACCAAAACTTCATTAAAGAATATCTATCAAGAGAGAGTCTTGCAGGTAAAAAGCATGTTCCTGACAGCTAATTTTTAAAAAGTGAAAATTTGTACTTTGTTCTTGAAATACAAAAAGTTACTCACAAAATTACTTAAAAAAAGACTTTCGACTGATCTTTTCAAATAAGTCCCGTTTGGTCTGAAAGAAACATCAGCTTGCTGATATTAAGTCATTGACCTCGAGATAACGATCCATCTCCACAGAAATAGCAGCACTCTTGAGCATTCTGAAAAACAGAATTGCTTTTTCTGACGAGTGGAATGAAATGAAAAATGAAATGAGGACCATTTATTGTAATTATTTCACCAAAGTTTGAATTTCTTTTTCTCGGTTTCATTTAAAAGGGTGCGATTTGCCACAATGCCACAAAAAGTACAGCTTATATACTGGACACAGCCTTTGGAGAATGGAGAATTGTAAAACTTGTCAAACACTCACAGTTTGGCATTCTGTGACTGGCGAGTCTGGATGTCACTTAGTTCTTCCATTTTGCAAGGTCAACAAACAGGTAAATGTTTCACTCAGGCTTTTTAAAAAGCTGCTTAACAAAATGGTCAGAGAAGCCCATTCCACATAAAATTGCTTTGTGGATTTATCTCAGGACATTACATTTGATCACATATACCAAAGAATTAAACATGTCACCAGGCCTACCTAACTGTTCCAGTATGTTAATGATGATCTTCTTTTTTCAAAAATATTTTCTTTTTTTTTCGAATGAATATTCATCAAAAACACAGCTGTACGAGACACAATCCTGTTTGACCGCTGCAGACCTTGCTCAGAACATTTGCTTAACTTTCTTTTGAGCTGTGGTTCCAGCAGTATTTGCCTTCCTGTTTATCCAGCTAAGCATCCAATGGAACCGATATTCAAAACAATCTTCAGCTATGAAGAGATTCTCAAAGACAGAAGAAGAGGTCTTGTCCGCCATGTTCACATTTGGTTTTTCTTCTCTTAGACTTACTGGGTGCAGCATTTGATTCCTGCCATTGTTCAATAAAGGTAAGAGAGCATCAACTGATCCAAGCAATTCCTATCGCGTTTGTGCATGCCCAAATAAGCTGAATACATTTAGTAAATATTTGTGTGGTCTCCAACTTTTTTTTTCCTTAATTTGCTTTGCATCTGATTCATGAATGGTAAACTTCAGTTTACGGACACGTAATTTATATGGAAAAATTTTTTGATTTGAAATCCATTTGTCCATTACTATCTTTGGGGTCAAATGAAAACAACTATATATAGATGTTGATTCCTTCCATAAAAATGTGCAAAGCAACATTATTTTATGCTATCCAAATTATGAACCTTTGATCATAACGTTTCAAGTCCACTGTCCTGTGTCATAGAAACTTTAATGTAACAACCAACAAGCGGAAAGTTCACGAACTAGAATCCAAATGTGATCACGGGATTGTCAAACAAAGTTTTCCCCAATAATTCATAACAAGTTTCAGTCTGAATACTTGCTATCGTTCCTGGTCTTTGAAAAGGAACTTAAACGGGTGGTTTTCGTTTACAATCAGTCTGAGAGTGTGTCAGACTGGAAAACTGTTTTCGAAAAATCCATCATCTACTGTTTCAGATCAAATTAAAGTTTGCATTTGGTCAAAGAATTCTGTCAAGAGACTTTTTCAAAAAAGGCTTAAAAAAAGAACAAAAAGATCTCTTCATCCATTAGAGCAAAAAGGGAAGGCGAAAAGAAAGAGAGAAAGGCTGCGAAACTTTCGCTGAGGATTTGAAATCCAAACAACGCTCGCTTTTGTATATGAGTTCACTGCACACTTTTTGCTAAATGGAAAAGAGATGCGGAAAATTGTTTTACTGCGGACGCTACGTTACAGAAGTTCACTTTTAAGATTTGTTTAAAAAACGAAATTTGAGGAAAATTAACCGTTTAATAGTTTAAAATAATTCAAAATACAATAGATTTTAGATGAAACCACAGTCACCCGCGTTACAAAAATATAAAATAGTAATAAATGTTTAGCATTTAAAATGAACACAAAAAGCCAATGAGATTTCCTTTTTTTCTAACACATCAATCAGTGCTTTACATTGGTCCACAGCTCACCGATCACCTCATTCTGAACGTGTTATGTATATTATTTGGCGCGATCCGAATACCCCCCTTCTCCCTTAGCCCTCCCCCTTGGTTTGAAGTGGCAGTTGAAATCGAAGTCGTGTCCGGGATTATTATTTCTTAACTTTCACACTCCAAACAGAGAGGTATAAAGTCCGCTATTGCGAGAGAAAATCGCCTTGTGCATTTAAATGTAAGTAATAACTTTATGATGTAGAGTGACCTTTTTGAAGTTATAAAACAGCTGTTTTATAAAAGTTAAGTTATTAAACAGCCGAAATATTAGACACTATTTTTTCCTCACTCTGTTTGGACCAAGCTCAGAGGGAGAAACGATGGGGGAGGGAGAAGGGGAGTATCCGGATCGGGCCTATGACCACCGGCTGAGGTGGCCCTTTGGTTCAGTAATTTTGCTTTCAAGGCGGATCGTATTCAGACTGAGAAACCGAACCGAAGTTCAGTCTGATTAGAACTGATTGGAACTTAATACAATCCATTCTTGGAACAGAATAACTGGACCAATACAGTCACCATAGCAGGTGGTCACGTGACGTAAACAAAGTAGGAATGAAACTACAAACAGAAAAAATGTAAAGAAACAATTTTCATGTTTATCTAAGAAGGAAAATGGTCTAACTGCTGACTTTTTAAAAAGTTTATTTTAGCACATCTGAAAAGCCTAATTACAGAAAACCCACTTGGGGGTTAAGGAAGCAGACATCTCCGAATACAGAGAAACCCCCCATTCCCTGTCTCACCCACCCCACCTCCGGTGAATGTCTGTCGCTGATCCTTACCCATCAAACAAATCTTCTTATTGTGCTTTGCAAAACATTTATTAAAGAACATTGGAGTATTGGTCAACATAAAAAGTTTTTTCTTTTTTTTAATTCAGAACAATTGACTGTTCCCCAACATCAATTATAATAGGGATGTCCTGATCAGGTTTTTTGGGCCCGATCCGATTCCGAGTCATTGGATTTTGTAGATTTGCCGATACCGAGTCGCGATCCGATACTTTTGTAACATATTTAAAACATGAACAAATTGAATAAAGAGATTTGTGTTGTCCCTTGTTTATATTTCATCAACCTTCTTTTATCATTAAAAACTTAAATAAAACACCTCTGTGAAGTAGCTTTAATAGCCAAGTAAAAATAGAGCAAATATAAACTAGGAAAATACAAATATTTTCTTGTTATATAATTAATAATTAGTCACGTGAGAAAGCTTAGTAACTTTAGCTTCATCTTTAGAGCTATTAAACATTTTTTGCCAAATGTGATTCCTGTCCTCATTTAAAATTATTTTAAATAAATTATGACGGTTTTAGCATGAATTTGATGAGTGTTCATGGCTAGCTTATATCATTATTAATTTTCATTTATTAGTTTTTTGTTTATTTATTTTTTAAGATTATGTGCTTATTTTTAAGTTCTTAAGACATCACATTTTCGGTTTTATTATCAGAGTACTTAATTTTCTTAACTTTTATTTCTCTTTCAGAGAAATAAACAGGCATATCAAAGGACAGCTCGGGTCCTAAGGAGTTAAATCGTTGTTTTTATTCTCACTTTCCCTGCCCTCTTAATCCTTGGCCTTTGTGTAAAAGGATAATTAGTCACGTGGATTGTTTATAAGCCTTGTTCTGGAGCAGGAAAGTCCACCTGACTGCAGTCTAAATAGCAAGGATAAGGACCCAATCTGACAAAAAACATGCAGACTTGGCCAAAAAAAAAGTTTCTTCCGGTCTGAAAACACCGAAAGACAAACTCCAATGAAAATCATGCTTTTGGTGTTAAACATGTTCTTGCATCATATTTTCTTGTAATGGAGGGGACATTTAAAGAACAAATATTCCTGTATCTGCTGCATCCACTTGCTAAAAAAAATAAACCCACCAGCATCTTCAATTACCTTATCAGTGTTGTCATCAGGCTCAAAACTGTTTAGCTAAAAAGCTCGCATATTACTCGCATTTTTTTTTACACTAATATTAGCTTTGGCTTGTGTGGCGTTACAAACTAGAGGTTGAGAGTGTATAAAACATCAAAGTACTGATAAGAAATTAGCTAAGCTAACTTAAAAAAAAAAAAACGTAATCCTGCCAACAACAAAAGGGGCTAAATTCTAATTTGCTACTGTTGAGTCGCTAAGAATATATCTTATTAAAGTCCCCCTCAGGTGAAAATCATGTTTTTTGAGTTTTTAATATGTATGTGTGATATTTTTCTTATGAAAGAGAACAAATGTAGTAAGAAATCGTTTCGCTTTTGCATTTCCGAGTATTTCTTCTTTTGAATAGCTGTCAATCAAACTGTCGCAGAAAATCTGTTTGAATTAATGAGCAGTTAATATGTCACGATTGTTCTGCTACACATGTGCAAAAGCCTTCATCTGGCCGAGCAAAAACAACAAACTCAGGTTCTGGAGAAGGGAAGAGGATTTTCCCGTTGACTGCAGTCAAATGAGCCGTTGTTTGCATTTCTGTGGTCAAATCAGCCGTCACTGGATATGTTTTGTGAATTTCATACAATATTTACTTTGGCAGGACTGAGAAGGCAGGGAAATTCTCCGCTAGGCTCCACAAAGCTTCCTGAAGTGATCACGGAAAAGCAAACAATAGCTCATTTGACCACAGCTTTAAAGTATCAGTGAAAGCTCTCAACTTCCTCGTCCAAGATGACATCCAGCTCAAAACTTCTGGTCAATTTTTTGCGGTGCAGCGGTGATGATTTACGCTAGTGACATACAACAATAATCAGACTGGGGCGGTCCGGCAAACATCAGCGCCACTCAGCTCAGCTCCAAAAACCACGCCCCTTCATAGGATATGTTCTGGACTGGAGCTTCAGATCAACAAGAAAAATACCTTTTGAGAAATTGAGGTTGTGGCATTTTAGTAAAAAAAAAACTTCATAATCATAATTAACACAAGACTAAGAGGTTTTTTTTTATTTAAAAAATTGTCATGAGGGGACTTTAAATAGGAAATAGCTCTTTTTTGTTTTGGATATAATTTGCAAAATCATGACACTAAAGATAAAATACCTCTGGAAAAGATTTTGACAAAGCAAACAATGTTGAAGTGTGTCTTTAATCTGGTTTTCCACTAAGTACTAACTTGTGTTCTTTAAACTACAGTGCACAAAGACCTATGTAGATGGTAAGTTTTCTAAATATATTTTACAAACAGAATAACAATTTCTACAGTTGATAACTTTTTTGGAACAAAAATGTAATTCATTTCGATGTTCTTTTTACAGAGAACCTCATCTGTGCTTCAGTCAATCAGTGAGTGGATTGTTTTTTACTCTATAGAGAGATTACATTTTCACACCATTTTCTATGTGGTGACGGTGGCCTTTCTTTTTCTTCTAATTTTGTTTAGGTCACGCCTTCAGAAAACACTGGAATCGGACACTTTATCTGCAGTCCTGTGCAACTTTACCATTGCTGACTATGCCTGTTCTTCTGTAAGTTCAGTGAACCACAGCCGGCAATCGTAGGAAAACAACAATTATTGAAAAAAGCTCATCTGTGGTACATTACGATGTAAAACAAATCTCTGCGATTCCTAAACAACTGCTCTCCTTATGTCATCTTTGTTTATTCTAAGGCTAAAAATATCTCTCCAAGCAACTTGGCCACAATCTTGAAATGCACACTGGAAAAACAACAAACGTACCTCGTAGAGGTCTGGAAACTTTTCTTCCAAAATAGCCCTAATCTGGACCAGGCTCTTGATATACTGGCCGGCATGGTAAGTCCATCCCCAAACTACTCAACACAGGCTTCTGAGATGTGTAAATGAAGTTTTTAAACAAAACTTGCAACATTGCAGAATCTCAACAGCAGTAGCAGCCCTGGCTTGTCAAATGCTCTTGAGGCTCTGGGGGAGGTGAGAAGTGCCACGTTCAGCCAGGCACAACTGCAGGATAAAGAGGTCATCAATAACTGGTTCCAGAAAAAGATCCAACTCTTCTTGGCCGCTCCAACAACAAACTTCCTTACCTGCCTCAGTGCCAACAATTTCAGCTGCCCGACATACCAAATTGTGTAAGTGCAAAGTGTCTCTTACAAAGTGGTCAGCTTTGACAACATCACTGAAAAACATGAGCATGTTTAGACACTGAAAACATTCTTTCCGAATGTTAGTGTTAAAGCTCTCAGTAGCCAGAAGGCGTTCATGGACAGTGAGACACAGCAGGCAGTCTTCACTCACTTCATTCAACCATTCCTGTCAAGAAATGACTCATCAGGTAAGAGTCTTTTATTAGGTCTATTTTTATAAATACATTTTTTGGTTGAATGTGCTTCTGATCTGCAGCCAGCACCTTGGTAACTGTGCTTTTACTTTTATTTTTTTGCAGATCCAGGATGCATTTCCTTTGTCAATGGAAGCTTAAACTGGCTAGTGGAAAACTTTGGCAACTTCTCAGGTTTAGCAAGCTTAAAGGATTTGCTGGCTCTCAATCCAAACTTTTCCAGCGTGAGTGCTCTCTGCACCTATCTACTTCATTTTTTTATTCTTCCCGTTTCAGCAGCGCTCCGACCAATGCTTTTGATTTTGTCTTCACAGGTTCAATTTCTATCAGAGCTCGCTCCTTCTCAGATGGCGCAGTTAATTGTGAGCACAAGCACCTCAAATGACACAGTCCTGGTCGATCGAGTCTTCAATCAACTTGAGCAAGGGAATGCTCTGAAAAATGTGGACCAGTTCTTGACACAGCTGAGGGTGAATGGACAGGTAAACCAGGCTTTCAAATGCACAAAGTGGGTATTGCAACCAGACACATGTCTTGACATTCTTGTGGACCCCAAGACTTTGAATAACTGGTTATAATGTATTTTTCAGTAACTCAGTAGACAGTATCACAAACTCTACCAATTCTGTGTAGTAAACCTGCAACACGACACTTGGTGTGTATTTCTTTGCTTGTCCTACTTTGACAGGTGCCAGAATTGCAGCCTGTTGTCAGAGACTCATCATGAACAGGACTTCAAGATCGTTGGTCCACAACTGGAAAATTCAACACAGAGGACTTTTAATTTGGTTCCATATCAAACTGGTATATGTCCTTGCAGTTCACTCCAAAGATGCTCCAGCTTACAGTCAAACAACCAACTGTACAAACTACCACGTAATGTAAGTTAACTTTTGCCAGCAGTCACTACCTAATGCATCCAACTTACAAGTATCTGTGAGCTAATGATATACATGATTGTTTGGCTACGATCTGCAGTGTGAGTGGCATGGCCATGGGTGTACTCTTCCATACCAGAGAGGATACCAACAAGGACTTGCAAATGTTCTCCTGGGCTACCTAAAAATCTTGCCGGTGAAATCAACACACCAGGTAAGGTGACATGCTACAAGAGGGAAGACTTGCCATCCCATTAAAAATGCAAAATATAAGAAAGGTGCCACTGATATAAAGACTGATAAAAAGCTCCAACCTGTATTCCAGTAGCGATAGCAAAACAATGCATAAAATGTGTATTAACATCTCTGACCTTGTCCTCAGCTTGCAGGCAGGGAATCCAGAGTGATGCAGAATGGATTCAAATAAACTTGGTCCATTTATCAATTTGTAGCATACAAGATCTGAAAGTCTTCAACCTCTCCCGTAAGCCTGTCATTGCAAGTCAATCTCATTTCAACTCTGTCCAAAACTGCATCTACTCACGGCAATAGATGTAGAGAAGTTAAAAGACAGATATTCATTCAGCTCTTGGTTTGCATTCCAGGAGGCCATTGTAAGCATCCTCTCACTCTCAAGAGAAAGCACAGCTCATACTGGACCCGAGCAGTGGAGCTTGGGACCCTTGTAAAAGGCCTGCTCACAAAACTTGACACAGTCTGGCGATGGGCAGCTCCACTCAGTTCTTCCAGGCTTTTGCAGAGGTCAACAAACAGGTAAATGTTTCACTCAGGCTTTTTAAAAAGCTGCTTAACAAATGGTCAGAGAAGCCCTCATTCCAAACATAAATTGCTTTGGGACTTATCTCAGGATCATATTTGTTTTCCGGGTGGGATTTGATTCACATATACCTACCCTAGAACAATACATGTCAACACATGCCTGCCCCCCCTACTTATTTTCCATGTACCTTACGACTGATTTCTTCTTTTTTAAGAAAAATACTTTTGTTTCCTTTCCAGATGAATACGAGCTTCATCAAAAACCACAGCTGTACGAGACACAATCTTGAAACTGACTTTGACAGCTCTTGCTCCAGAATTTGAGACATTTGAGCCTTTTGGCTTTGAGCTGTGGTTCCAGCAGTATTTGCCTCCTGTTATAGCCAGCTTCCAACCAGACAGCTTGTGGGTGATCCCCATACATCAGCTGTGCTTTCCTATTACAGTATGTAGAGACAGTTCTCAAAGACAGAAGAAATGTTGGCCATTTCTGGATCCCTGTTACCAGTCAAATTCACAAATGTTTTTTTTCTTCTCTTCAGACTTACTGGTCTGCAGCAAAGTTTGACATTCTGCCATTGACCTTTCGATGGTCTTAAGAGAAAGCATACAACTGATCCAAGACACATTCTCCACGTACGTGCCACAGAAACTATGCTGAGATGTTACTTCCTAAATAATGCCACCACCACTACATTGAGCAAAGTCTTTAGAGTCTCTGACTAACTATTATTTCCTCCTCAACAGGTTGCTCAGTATCTGATTCTTTACGGTAAGTTTATCTCTCAGGCCAAAATGACATGTCAGGACTGAACTTAATGCTAAAAAGACCAGATATGTCATTTGACTTCATGTAGTTCCCCTTACAATTCTAACTTGTTTCTTTAAACTGCAGTGCACAAAGACCCTATGTAGATGGTAAGTTTTCTAATATATTCTCAAAGAGAATTAGACCTCTACACTTGTTAGCTTTTTTCGTACAAATGTAATTCATTTCGATGTTCTTTTTACAGAGAACCTCATCTGTGCTTCAGTCAATCAGTGATGGATTGTTTTTTTACTACGATACAGAGATTGCATTTTCACACCATTTTCTATTGGTGACAATGGCCTTTCTTTTTCTTCCAATTTTTTTAGGTCACGCCTTCAGAAACACTGGAATCGGACACTCTATCTGCAGTCCTGTGCAACTTTACCCATTGCTGACTATGCCTGTTCTTCTGTAAGTTCAGTAAACCACAGCCGCAATCGTAGGAAACAACAATTATTGAAAAAAAAGCTCATTTGTGGTACATTACGATGTAAACCAAATGTCTGAAACTTCCTAAACAACTGCTTTCCTTATGTCATCTTTGTTTATTTAGGCTAAAAATATCTCTCCAGCAACTTGGCCACAATCTTGAAATGCACACTGGAAAAACAACAAACGTACCTCGTAGAGGTCTGGAAACTTTTCTTCCAAAATAGCCCTAATCTGGACCAGGCTCTTGATATACTGGCCGGCATGGTAAGTCCATCCCAAACTATCAACACAGGCTTCTGAGATGTGAAATGAAGTTTTAAACAAAAACTCTTGCAACATTGCAGAATCTCAACAGCAGTAGCAGCCCTGGCTTGTCAAATGCTCTTGAGGCTCGGGAGGTGAGAAGTGCCACGTTCAGCCAGGCACAACTGCAGGATAAGAGGTCATCGATAACTGGTTCCAGAAAAAGATCCAACTCTTCTTGGCCGCTCCAACAACAAACTTCCTTACCTGCCTCAGTGCCACAATTTCAGCTGCCGACATACCAAATTGTGTAAGTGCAAAGTGTCTCTTACAAGTGGTCAGCTTTGACAACATCACTGAAAAACATGAGCATGTTTTTAGACACTGAAAAACCTTCTTTCCGAATGTTAGTGTTAAAGCTCTTCAGTAGCCAGAAGGCGTTCATGGACAGTGTGACACAGCAGGCAGTCTTCACTAACTTCATTCAACCATTCCTGTCAAGAAATGACTCATCAGGTAAGAGTCTTTTATTAGGTCTATTTTTATAAATACATTTTTTGGTTGAATGTGCTTCTGATCTGCAGCCAGCACCTTGGTAACTGTGCTTTTACTTTTATTTTTTTGCAGATCCAGGATGCATTTCCTTTGTCAATGGAAGCTTAAACTGGCTAGTGGCAAACTTTGGCAACTTCTCAGGTTTAGCAAGCTTAAGGATTTGCTGGCTCTCAATCCAAACTTTTCCAGCGTGAGTGCTCTCTGCACTATCTACTTCATTTTTTTATTCTTCCCGTTTCAGCAGCGCTCCGACCAATGCTTTTGATTTTGTCTTCACAGGTTCAATTTCTATCAGAGCTCGCTCCTTCTCAGATGGCGCAGTTCAGTTAATGTGGCACAAGCAACTCAAATGACACAGTCTGGTCGATCGAGTCTTCAATTCAACTTGAGCAAGGAATGCTCTGAAAAATGTGGACAGTTCTTGACACAGCTGAGCGTGGATGGACAGGTAAACGGGCTTTCAAATGCACAAAGTGGGTATTGCAAACCAGAACATGTCTTGACATTCTTGTGGACCCCAAGACTTTGAATAACTGGTTATAATTATTTTGCAGTAACTCAGCTGACAGTATCACAAACTCTTACCAATTTCGTATAGTAAACCTGCAACACAGACACTTGGTGTGTGTAATTCTTTGCTTGTCCTACTTTGACAGGTGCCAGAATTGCAGCCTGTTGTCAGAGACTTTATCATGAACAGGACTTCAAGATCGTTGGTCCACAACTGGAAAATTTCAACACAGAGGACTTTTACATTTGGTTCCATATCAAACTGGTATATGTTTGCAAGTTTCACTCCAGAGATGCTCCAGCTTACAGTCAAAACAACCAACTGTACAAAACTACCACGTAGTGTAAGTTAACTTTTGCCAGCAGTCACTACCTAATGCATCCAACTTACAAGTATCTGTGAGCTAATGATTATAACATGATTGTTTGGCTTACGATCTGCAGTGTGAGTGGCATGGCCATGGTGTACTCTTCCATACAAGAGATACACAACAAGGACTTGCAAATGTTCTCCTGGGCTACCTAAAAAATCTTGCCGGTGAAATCAACACACCAGGTAAGGTGACATGCTACAAGAGGGAAGACTTGCCATCCCATTAAAAATGCAAAATATAAGAAGGTAGTCACTGATATAAGAGACTGATAAAAGCTCCAACCTGTACTTTCCAGTAGCGATAGCAACAATGCATAGAAATGTGTTTAACATCTCTGACTTTGTCCTCAGCTTGCAGGCAGGGAATCCAGAGTGATGCAGAATGGATTCAAATAAACTTGGGTCCATTTAAATCAATTTGTAGCATACCAAGATCTGAAAGTCTTCAACCTCTCCAGGTAAGCCTGTCATTGCAAAGTCAATCTCATTTCAACTCTGTCCAAAACTGCCATCTACTCACGCCAATAGATGTAGAGAAGTTAAAAGACAAGATATTCATTCAGGCTCTTGGTTTGCATTCCCAGGAGGCCATTGTAAGCATCCTCTCACCTCAAGAGAAAAGTACAGCTTATACTGGACCCGGGCAGTGGAGCTTTGGAGAATGTGACCCTTGTAAAAGGCCTGCTCACAAACTTGACACAGTCTGGCGATGTGGGGCAGCTCACTCAGTTCTTCCAGGCTTTTGCAGAGGTCAACAAACAGGTAAATGTTTCACTCAGGCTTTTTAAAAAGCTGCTTAACAAAATGGTCAGAGAGCCTCATTCCAACATAAAATTGCTTTGTGGACTTATCTCAGGATCATATTTGTTTCCACGGTGGGATTTGATTCACATATACCTACCCTAGAAATACATGTCACACATTGCCTGCCCCCCCTACTTATTTTCCATGTACCTTACGACTGATTTCTTCTTTTTTTAAGAAAAATTACTTTTGTTTCCTTTCCAGATGAATACGACCTTCATCAAAACACAGCTGTACGAGACACAATCTTGAACCTGACTTTGACAGCTCTTGCTCCCAGAATTTGAGACATTTGAGCCTTTGGGCTTTGAGCTGTGGTTCAGCAGTATTTGCCTCCTGTTATAGCCAGCTTCCAACCAGACAGCTTGTGGGTGATCCCCATAAACATCAGCTGTGCTTCCTATACAGCTATGTAAGAGACAGTTCTCAAAGACAGAAGAAATGTTGGCCATTTCTGGATCCCTGTTACCAGTCAAATTCACAAATTTGTTTTTTTTTCTCTTCAGACTTACTGGTCTGCAGCAAAGTTTGACATTCCTGCCATTGGACCTTTCGATGGTCTTAAGAGAAAGCATACAACTGATCCAAGACACATTCCCACGTACGTGCCACAGGAACTATGCTGAGATGTTTACTTCCTAAATAATGCCACCACCACTACATTGAGCAAAAGTCTTTAGAGTCTCTGACTAACTATTATTTCCTCCTCAATAGGTTGCTCAGTACCTGATTCCTTTACGGTAAGTTTATCTCTCAGGCCAAATGACATGGCAGGAATGAACTTAATGCTAAAAGACCAGATATGTCATTTGACTTCATGTAGTTCCCATACAATACTAACTTGTGTTCTTTAAACTGCAGTGCACAAAGACCTATGTAGATGGTAAGTTTTCTAAATATATTCACAAAGAGAATTAGAACCTCTACAACTTGTTAGCTTTTTTCGTACAAAATGTAATTCATTTCGATGTTCTTTTTACAGAGAACCTCATCTGTGCTTCAGTCAATCAGTGAGTGAATTGTTTTTTACTACGATACAGAGATTGCATTTTCACACCCATTTTCTATTTGGTGACAATGGCCTTTCTTTTTCTTCCAATTTTGTTTAGGTCACGCCTTCAGAAAACACTGGAATCGGACTCTATCTGCAGTCCTGTGCAACTTTACCATTGCTGACTATGCCTGTTCTTCTGTAAGTTCAGTAAACCACAGCGGCAATCGTAGGAAAACAACAATTATTGAAAAAAAGCTCATTTGTGGTACATTACGATGTAAACAAATGTCTGAACTTCCTAAACAACTGCTTTCCTTATGTCATTTTGTTTATTCTAAGGCTAAAAATATCTCTCCAAGCAACTTGGCCACAATCTTGAAATGCACACTGGAAAAACAACAAACGTACCTCGTAGAGGTCTGGAAACTTTTCTTCCAAAATAGCCCTAATCTGGACCAGGCTCTTGATATACTGGCGGCATGTAAGTCCATCCCAAACTACTCAACACAGGCTTCTGAGATGTGTAAATGAAGTTTTTAAACAAAACTTGCAACATTGCAGAATCTCAACAGCAGTAGCAGCCCTGGCTTGTCAAATGCTCTTGAGGCTCTGGGGGAGGTGAGAAGTGCCACGTTCAGCCAGGCACAAACTGCAGGATAAAGAGGTCATCGATAACTGGTTCCAGAAAAAGATCCAACTCTTCTTGGCCGCTCCAACAACAAACTTCCTTACCTGCCTCAGTGCCAACAATTTCAGCTGCCCGACATACCAAATTGTGTAAGTGCAAAGTGTCTCTTACAAGTGGTCAGCTTTGACAACATCACTGAAAAACATGAGCATGTTTAGACACTGAAAACTCTTTCCGAATGTTAGTGTTAAAGCTCTCAGTAGCCAGAAGGCGTTCATGGACAGTGTGACACAGCAGGCAGTCTTCACTAACTTCATTCAACCATTCCTGTCAAGAAATGACTCATCAGGTAAGAGTTTTTATTAGGTCTATTTTTATTAATACATTTTTTGGGTTGAATGTGCTTCTGATCTGCAGCCAGCACCTTGGTAACTGTGCTTTTACTTTTATTTTTTTGCAGATCCAGGATGCATTTCCTTTGTCAATGGAAGCTTAAACTGGCTAGTGGCAAACTTTGGCAACTTCTCAGGTTTAGCAAGCTTAAAGGATTTGCTGGCTCTCAATCCAAACTTTTCCAGCGTGAGTGCTCTCTGCACCTATCTACTTCATTTTTTTATTCTTCCCGTTTCAGCAGCGCTCCGACCAATGCTTTTGATTTTGTCTTCACAGGTTCAATTTCTATCAGAGCTCGCTCCTTCTCAGATGGCACAGTTAATTGTGAGCACAAGCACCTCAAATGACACAGTCCTGGTCGATCGAGTCTTCAATCAACTTGAGCAAGGGAATGCTCTGAAAAATGTGGACCAGTTCTTGACACAGCTGAGCATGGATGGACAGGTAAACAGGGCTTTCAAATGCACAAAGTGGGTATTGCAACCAGAAGCATGTCTTGACATTCTTGTGGACCCCAAGACTTTGAATAACTGGTTATAAATTATTTTGCAGTAACTCAGCTGACAGTATCACAAACTCTTACCAATTTCGTATAGTAAACCTGCAACACAGAACACTTGGTGTGTGTAATTCTTTGCTTGTCCTACTTTGACAGGTGCCAGAATTGCAGCCTGTTGTCAGAGACCTTCATCATGAACAGGACCTTCAAGATCGTTGGTCCACAACTGGAAAATTTCAACACAGAGGACTTTTACATTTGGTTCCATATCAAACTGGTATATGTCCTTGCAAGTTTCACTCCAGAGATGCTCCAGCTTACAGTCCAAACAACCAACTGTACAAACTACCACGTAGTGTAAGTTAACTTTTGCCAGCAGTCACTACCTAATGCATCCAACTTACAAGTATCTGTGAGCTAATGATTATACATGATTGTTTGGCTACGATCTGCAGTGTGAGTGGCATGGCCATGGTGTACTCTTCCATACCAGAGGATACACAACAAGGACTTGCAAATGTTCTCCTGGGCTACCTAAAAATCTTGCCGGTGAATCAACACACCAGGTAAGGTGACATGCTACAAGAGGGAAGACTTGCATCCCATTAAAAATGCAAAATATAAGAAAGGTAGTCACTGATATAAAGACTGATAAAAGCTCCAACCTGTACTTCCAGTAGCGATAGCAAACAATGCATAGAAATGTGTATAACATCTCTGACTTTGTCCTCAGCTTGCAGGCAGGGAATCCAGAGTGATGCAGAATGGATTCAAATAAACTTGGGTCCATTTAATCAATTTGTAGCATACCAAGATCTGAAAGTCTTCAACCTCTCCCAGGTAAGCCTGTCATTGCAAAGTCAATCTCATTTCAACTCTGTCCAAAACTGCCATCTACTCACGCCAATAGATGTAGAGAAGTTAAAAGACAGATATTCATTCAGGCTCTTCTTGGTTTGCATTCCCAGGAGGCCATTGTAAGCATCCTCTCACCTCAAGAGAAAGCACAGCTCATACTGGACCCGAGCAGTGGAGCTTTGGAGAATGTGACCCTTGTAAAAGGCCTGCTCACAAACTTGACACAGTCTGGCGATGTGGGGCAGCTCACTCAGTTCTTCCAGGCTTTTGCAGAGGTCAACAACAGGTAAATGTTTCACTCAGGCTTTTTAAAAAGCTGCTTAACAAAATGGTCAGAGAAGCCTCATTCCAATAAAATTGCTTTGTGGACTTATCTCAGGATCATATTTGTTTCCACGGTGGGATTTGATTCACATATACCTACCCTAGAAACAATACATGTCACACATGCCTGCCCCCCTACTTATTTTCACGTACCTTACGACTGATTTTTCTTTTTTTAAGAAAAATACTTTTGTTTCCTTTCCAGATGAATACGACCTTCATCAAAAAACACAGCTGTACGAGACACAATCTTGAACCTGACTTTGACAGCTTTGCTCCAGAATTTGAGACATTTGAGCCTTTGGGCTTTGAGCTGTGGTTCCAGCAGTATTTGCCTCCTGTTATAGCCAGCTTCCAACCAGACAGCTTGTGGGTGATCCCCATAAACATCAGCTGTGCTTCCTATACAGCTATGTAAGAGACAGTTCTCAAAGACAGAAGAAATGTTGGCCATTTCTGGATCCCTGTTACCAGTCAAATTCACAAATTTGTTTTTTTCTTCTCTTCAGACTTACTGGGTCTGCAGCAAAGTTTGACATTCCTGCCATTGGACCTTTCGATGGTCTTAAGAGAAAGCATACAACTGATCCAAGACACATTCCCACGTACGTGCCACAGGAACTATGCTGAGATGTTTACTTCCTAAATAATGCCACCACCACTACATTGAGCAAAAGTCTTTAGAGTCTCTGACTAACTATTATTTCCTCCTCAATAGGTTGCTCAGTACCTGATTCCTTTACGGTAAGTTTATCTCTCAGGCCAAATGACATGGCAGGAATGAACTTAATGCTAAAAAGACCAGATATGTCATTTGACTTCATGTAGTTCCCATACAATACTAACTTGTGTTCTTTAAACTGCAGTGCACAAAGACCTATGTAGATGGTAAGTTTTCTAAATATATTCCACAAAGAGAATTAGAACCTCTACAACTTGTTAGCTTTTTTCGTACAAAAATGTAATTCATTTCGATGTTCTTTTTACAGAGAACCTCATCTGTGCTTCAGTCAATCAGTGAGTGGATTGTTTTTTACTACGATACAGAGATTGCATTTTCACACCATTCCATTTTCTATTGGTGACAATGGCCTTTCTTTTCTTCAATTTTGTTTAGGTCACGCTTCAGAAAACACTGGAATCGGACACTCTATCTGCAGTCCTGTGCAACTTTACCATTGCTGACTATGCCTGTTCTTCTGTAAGTTCAGTAAACCACAGCCGGCAATCGTAGGAAAACAACAATTATTGAAAAAAGCTCATTTGTGGTACATTACGATGTAAACCAAATGTCTGAACTTCCTAAACAACTGCTTTCCTTATGTCATCTTTGTTTATTCTAAGGCTAAAAATATCTCTCCAAGCAACTTGGCCACAATCTTGGAAATGCACACTGGAAAAACAACAAACGTACCTCGTAGAGGTCTGGAAACTTTTCTTCCAAAATAGCCCTAATCTGGACCAGGCTCTTGATATACTGGCCGGCATGGTAAGTCCATCCCCAAACTACTCAACACAGGCTTCTGAGATGTGTAAATGAAGTTTTTAAACAAAACTTGCAACATTGCAGAATCTCAACAGCAGTAGCAGCCCTGGCTTGTCAAATGCTCTTGAGGCTCTGGGGGAGGTGAGAAGTGCCACGTTCAGCCAGGCACAACTGCAGGATAAAGAGGTCATCGATAACTGGTTCCAGAAAAAGATCCAACTCTTCTTGGCCGCTCCAACAACAAACTTCCTTACCTGCCTCAGTGCCAACAATTTCAGCTGCCCGACATACCAAATTGTGTAAGTGCAAAGTGTCTCTTACAAAGTGGTCAGCTTTGACAACATCACTGAAAAACATGAGCATGTTTAGACACTGAAAACCCTCTTTCCGAATGTTAGTGTTAAAGCTCTCAGTAGCCAGAAGGCGTTCATGGACAGTGTGACACAGCAGGCAGTCTTCACTAACTTCATTCAACCATTCCTGTCAAGAAATGACTCATCAGGTAAGAGTCTTTTATTAGGTCTATTTTTATAAATACATTTTTTGGTTGAATGTGCTTCTGATCTGCAGCCAGCACCTTGGTAACTGTGCTTTTACTTTTATTTTTTTGCAGATCCAGGATGCATTTCCTTTGTCAATGGAAGCTTAAACTGGCTAGTGGCAAACTTTGGCAACTTCTCAGGTTTAGCAAGCTTAAAGGATTTGCTGGCTCTCAATCCAAACTTTTCCAGCGTGAGTGCTCTCTGCACCTATCTACTTCATTTTTTTATTCTTCCCGTTTCAGCAGCGCTCCGACCAATGCTTTTGATTTTGTCTTCACAGGTTCAATTTCTATCAGAGCTCGCTCCTTCTCAGATGGCACAGTTAATTGTGAGCACAAGCACCTCAAATGACACAGTCCTGGTCGATCGAGTCTTCAATCAACTTGAGCAAGGGAATGCTCTGAAAAATGTGGACCAGTTCTTGACACAGCTGAGCATGGATGGACAGGTAAACAGGGCTTTCAAATGCACAAAGTGGGTATTGCAACCAGAAGCATGTCTTGACATTCTTGTGGACCCCAAGACTTTGAATAACTGGTTATAAATTATTTTGCAGTAACTCAGCTGACAGTATCACAAACTCTTACCAATTTCGTATAGTAAACCTGCAACACAGACACTTTGGTGTGTGTAATTCTTTGCTTGTCCTACTTTGACAGGTGCCAGAATTGCAGCCTGTTGTCAGAGACTTCATCATGAACAGGACCTTCAAGATCGTTGGTCCACAACTGGAAAATTTCAACACAGAGGACTTTTACATTTGGTTCCATATCAAACTGGTATATGTCCTTGCAAGTTTCACTCCAGAGATGCTCCAGCTTACAGTCCAAACAACCAACTGTACAAACTACCACGTAGTGTAAGTTAACTTTTGCCAGCAGTCACTACCTAATGCATCCAACTTACAAGTATCTGTGAGCTAATGATTATACATGATTGTTTGGCTACGATCTGCAGTGTGAGTGGCATGGCCATGGTGTACTCTTCCATACCAGAGGATACACAACAAGGACTTGCAAATGTTCTCCTGGGCTACCTAAAAAATCTTGCCGGTGAAATCAACACACCAGGTAAGGTGACATGCTACAAGAGGGAAGACTTGCCATCCCATTAAAAATGCAAAATATAAGAAAGGTAGTCACTGATATAAAGACTGATATAAAGCTCCAACCTGTACTTCCAGTAGCGATGGCGAAACAATGCATAGAAATGTGTATTAACATCTCTGACCTTTTCCTCAGCTTGCAGGCAGGGAATCCAGAGTGATGCAGAATGGATTCAAATAAACTTGGGTCCATTTAATCAATTTGTAGCATACCAAGATCTGAAAGTCTTCAACCTCTCCCAGGTAAGCCTGTCATTGCAAAGTCAATCTCATTTCAACTCTGTCCAAAACTGCCATCTACTCACGCCAATAGATGTAGAGAAGTTAAAAGACAAGATATTCATTCAGGCTCTTGGTTTGCATTCCCAGGAGGCCATTGTAAGCATCCTCTCACCTCAAGAGAAAGCACAGCTCATACTGGACCCGAGCAGTGGAGCTTTGGAGAATGTGACCCTTGTAAAAGGCCTGCTCACAAACTTGACACAGTCTGGCGATGTGGGGCAGCTCACTCAGTTCTTCCAGGCTTTTGCAGAGGTCAACAAACAGGTAAATGTTTCACTCAGGCTTTTTAAAAAGCTGCTTAACAAAATGGTCAGAGAAGCCTCATTCCAACATAAAATTGCTTTGTGGACTTATCTCAGGATCATATTTGTTTCCCGCGGTGGGATTTGATTCACATATACCTACCCTAGAAACAATACATGTCACACATGCCTGCCCCCCCCTACTTATTTTCCACGTACCTTACGACTGATTTCTTCTTTTTTTAAGAAAAATACTTTTGTTTCCTTTCCAGATGAATACGACCTTCATCAAAACACAGCTGTACGAGACACAATCTTGAACCTGACTTTGACAGCTCTTGCTCCAGAATTTGAGACATTTGAGCCTTTGGGCTTTGAGCTGTGGTTCCAGCAGTATTTGCCCCCTGTTATAGCCAGCTTCCAACCAGACAGCTTGTGGGTGATCCCCATAAACATCAGCTGTGCTTCCTATACAGCTATGTAAGAGACAGTTTTCAAAGACAGAAGAAATGTTGGCCATTTCTGGATCCCTGTTACCAGTCAAATTCACAAATTTGTTTTTTTCTTCTCTTCAGACTTACTGGTCTGCAGCAAAGTTTGACATTCCTGCCATTGGACCTTTCGATGGTCTTAAGAGAAAGCATACAACTGATCCAAGACACATTCCCACGTACGTGCCACAGGAACTATGCTGAGATGTTTACTTCCTAAATAATGCCACTACCACTACATTGAGCAAACTTTGAGTTTCTCTGACTAACTATTATTTCCTCCTCAACAGTTGCTCAGTACCTGATTCCTTTACGGTAAGTTTATCTCTCAGGCCAAATGACATGGCAGGAATGAACTTAATGCTAAAAAGACCAGATATGTCATTTGACTTCATGTAGTTCCCCATACAATACTAACTTGTGTTCTTTAAACTGCAGTGCACAAAGACCTATGTAGATGGTAAGTTTTCTAAATATATTCCACAAAGAGAATTAGAACCTCTACGACTTGTTAGCTTTTTTCGTACAAAAATGTATTCATTTCGATGTTCTTTTTACAGAGACCTCATCTGTGCTTCAGTCAATCAGTGAGTGGATTGTTTTTACTACGATACAGAGATTGCATTTTCACACCATTTTCTATTTGGTGACAATGGCCTTTCTTTTTCTTCCATTTTGTTTAGGTCACGCCTTCAGAAAACACTGGAATCGACACTCTATCTGCAGTCCTGTGCAACTTTACCATTGCTGACTATGCCTGTTCTTCTGTAAGTTCAGTAAACCACAGCCGGCAATCGTAGGAAAACAACAATTATTGAAAAAAAGCTCATTTTGTGGTACATTACGATGTAAACCAAATGTCTGAACTTCCTAAACAACTGCTTTCCTTATGTCATCTTTGTTTATTCTAAGGCTAAAAATATCTCTCCAAGCAACTTGGCCACAATCTTGAAATGCACACTGGAAAAAACAACAAACGTACCTCGTAGAGGTCTGGAAACTTTTCTTCCAAAATAGCCCTAATCTGGACCAGGCTCTTGATATACTGGCCGGCATGGTAAGTCCATCCCCAAACTACTCAACACAGGCTTCTGAGATGTGTAAATGAAGTTTTAAACAAAACTTGCAACATTGCAGAATCTCAACAGCAGTAGCAGCCCTGGCTTGTCAAATGCTCTTGAGGCTCTGGGGGAGGTGAGAAGTGCCACGTTCAGCCAGGCACAACTGCAGGATAAAGAGGTCATCGATAACTGGTTCCAGAAAAAGATCCAACTCTTCTTGGCCGCTCCAACAACAAACTTCCTTACCTGCCTCAGTGCCAACAAATTTCAGCTGCCCGACATACCAAATTGTGTAAGTGCAAAGTGTCTCTTACAAAGTGGTCAGCTTTGACAACATCACTGAAAACATGAGCATGTTTAGACACTGAAAACCCTCTTTCCAATGTTAGTGTTAAAGCTCTCAGTAGCCAGAAGGCGTTCATGGACAGTGAGACACAGCAGGCAGTCTTCACTAACTTCATTCAACCATTCCTGTCAAGAAATGACTCATCAGGTAAGAGTCTTTTATTAGGTCTATTTTTATAAATACATTTTTTTGGTTGAATGTGCTTCTGATCTGCAGCCAGCACCTTGGTAACTGTGCTTTTACTTTTATTTTTTTGCAGATCCAGGATGCATTTCCTTTGTCAATGGAAGCTTAAACTGGCTAGTGGCAAACTTTGGCAACTTCTCAGGTTTAGCAAGCTTAAAGGATTGCTGGCTCTCAATCCAAACTTTTCCAGCGTGAGTGCTCTCTGCACCTATCTACTTCATTTTTTTATTCTTCCCGTTTCAGCAGCGCTCCGACCAATGCTTTTGATTTTGTCTTCACAGGTTCAATTTCTATCAGAGCTCGCTCCTTCTCAGATGGCACAGTTAATTGTGAGCACAAGCACCTCAAATGACACAGTCCTGGTCGATCGAGTCTTCAATCAACTTGAGCAAGGAATGCTCTGAAAAATTGTGGACCATTCTTGACACAGCTGAGCGTGATGATGGACAGGTAAACGGGCTTTCAAATGCACAAAGTGGGGTATTGCAACCAGAAGCATGTCTTGACATTCTTGTGGACCCAAGACTTTGAATAACTGGTTATAAATTATTTTGCAGTAACTCAGCTGACAGTATCACAAACTCTTACCAATTTCGTATAGTAAACCTGCAACACAGACACTTTGGTGTGTGTAATTCTTTGCTTGTCCTACTTTGACAGGTGCCAGAATTGCAGCCTGTTGTCAGAGAGCCTCATCATGAACAGGACCTTCAAGATCGTTGGTCCACAACTGGAAAATTTCAACACAGAAGACTTTTACATTTGGTTCCATATCAAAACAAATGGTATATGTCCTTGCAAGTTTCACTCCAGAGATGCTCCAGCTTACAGTCCAAACAACCAACTGTACAAACTACCACGTAGTGTAAGTTAACTTTTGCCAGCAGTCACTACCTAATGCATCCAACTTACAAGTATCTGTGAGCTAATGATTATACATGATTTTTGGCTACGATCTGCAGCAGTGTGGTGGCATGGCCATGGTGTACTCTTCCATACCAGAGGATACACAACAAGGACTTGCAAATGTTCTCCTGGGCTACCTAAAAAATCTTGCCGGTGAAATCAAACACATAAGGTGTAAGGTGACATGCTACAGGGAAAGACTTGCCATCCCATTAAAAATGCAAAATATAAGAAAGGTAGTCACTGATATAAAGACTGATAAAAAGCTCCAACCTGTACTTCCAGTAGCGATAGCAAAACAATGCATAGAAATGTGTATTAACATCTCTGACTTGTCCTCAGCTTGCAGGCAGGGAATCCAGAGTGATGCAGAATGGATTCAAATAAACTTGGGTCCATTTTAATCAATTTGTAGCATACCAAGATCTGAAAGTCTTCAACCTCTCCCAGGTAAGCCTGTCATTGCAAAGTCAATCTCATTTCAACTCTGTCCAAAACTGCCATCTACTCACGCCAATAGATGTAGAGAAGTTAAAAGACAAGATATTCATTCAGGCTCTTGGTTTGCATTCCCAGGAGGCCATTGTAAGCATCCTCTCACCTCAAGAGAAAGCACAGCTCATACTGGACCCGAGCAGTGGAGCTTTGGAGAATGTGACCCTTGTAAAAGGCCTGCTCACAAACTTGACACAGTCTGGCGATGTGGGGCAGCTCACTCAGTTCTTCCAGGCTTTTGCGTCAACAAACAGGTAAATGTTTCACTCAGGCTTTTTAAAAAGCTGCTAACAAAATGGTCAGAGAAGCCTCATTCCAACATAAAATTGCTTTGTGGACTTATCTCAGGATCATATTTGTTTCCGCGGTGGGATTTGATTCACATATACCTACCCTAGAAACAATACATGTCACACATGCCTGCCCCCCCCTACTTATTTTCCACGTACCTTACGACTGATTTAAAAAATACTTTGTTGATTTCCTTTCTCAGTTTTTGAAATATCCGACCTTCAAATCGAAAAACACAGCTGTACGAGACACATCTTGAACCTGACTTTGACAGCTCTTGCTCCAGAATTTGAGACATTTGAGCCTTTGGGCTTTGAGCTTGTGGTTCCAGCAGTATTTGCCTCCTGTTATAGCCAGCTTCCAACCAGACAGCTTGTGGTGATCCCCATAAACATCAGCTGTGCTTCCTATACAGCTATGTAAGAGACAGTTCTCAAAGACAGAAGAAATGTTGGCCATTCTGGATCCCTGTTACCAGTCAAATTCACAAATTTGTTTTTTTCTTCTCTTCAGACTTACTGGTCTGCAGCAAAGTTTGACATTCCTGCCATTTGATTACCTTTCGATGTGTCTTAAGAGAAAGCATACAACTGATCCAAGACACATTCCCACGTACGTGCCACAGGAACTATGCTGAGATGTTTACTTCCTAAATAATGCCACCACCACTACATTGAGCAAAAGTCTTTTGAGTCTCTGACTAACTATTATTTCCTCCTCAGGTTGCTCAGTACCTGATTCCTTTACGGTAAGTTTATCTCTCAGGCCAAATGACATGGCAGGACTGAACTTAATGCTAAAAAGACCAGATATGTCATTGACTTCATGTAGTTCCCCATACAATACTAACTTGTGTTCTTTAAACTGCAGTGCACAAAGACCTATGTAGATGGTAAGTTTTCTAAATATATTCCACAAAGAGAATTAGAACCTCTACAACTTGTTAGCTTTTTTTCGTACAATGTAATTCATTTCGATGTTCTTTTTACAGAGAACCTCATCTGTGCTTCAGTCAATCAGTGAGTGGATTGTTTTTTACTACGATACAGAGATTGCATTTTCACACCATTTTCTATTTGGTGACAATGGCCTTTCTTTTTCTTCCAATTTTGTTTAGGTCACGCCTTCAGAAAACACTGGAATCGGACACTCTATCTGCAGTCCTGTGCAACTTTACCATTGCTGACTATGCCTGTTCTTCTGTAAGTTCAGTAAACCACAGCCGGCAATCGTAGGAAAACAACAATTATTGAAAAAAAGCTCATTTGTGGTACATTACGATGTAAACCAAATGTCTGAACTTCCTAAACAACTGCTTTCCTTATGTCATCTTTGTTTATTCTAAGGCTAAAAATATCTCTCCAAGCAACTTGGCCACAATCTTGAAATGCACACTGGAAAAACAACAAACGTACCTCGTAGAGGTCTGGAAACTTTTCTTCCAAAATAGCCCTAATCTGGACCAGGCTCTTGATATACTGGCCGGCATGGTAAGTCCATCCCCAAACTACTCAACACAGGCTTCTGAGATGTGTAAATGAAGTTTTTAAACAAAACTTGCAACATTGCAGAATCTCAACAGCAGTAGCAGCCCTGGCTTGTCAAATGCTCTTGAGGCTCTGGGGGAGGTGAGAAGTGCCACGTTCAGCCAGGCACAACTGCAGGATAAAGAGGTCATCGATAACTGGTTCCAGAAAAAGATCCAACTCTTCTTGGCCGCTCCAACAACAAACTTCCTTACCTGCCTCAGTGCCAACAATTTCAGCTGCCCGACATACCAAATTGTGTAAGTGCAAAGTGTCTCTTACAAAGTGGTCAGCTTTGACAACATCACTGAAAAACATGAGCATGTTTAGACACTGAAAACCCTCTTTCCGAATGTTAGTGTTAAAGCTCTCAGTAGCCAGAAGGCGTTCATGGACAGTGAGACACAGCAGGCAGTCTTCACTAACTTCATTCAACCATTCCTGTCAAGAAATGACTCATCAGGTAAGAGTCTTTTATTAGGTCTATTTTTATAAATACATTTTTTGGTTGAATGTGCTTCTGATCTGCAGCCAGCACCTTGGTAACTGTGCTTTTACTTTTTATTTTTTTGCAGATCCAGGATGCATTTCCTTTGTCAATGGAAGCTTAAACTGGCTAGTGGCAAACTTTGGCAACTTCTCAGGTTTAGCAAGCTTAAAGGATTTGCTGGCTCTCAATCCAAACTTTTCCAGCGTGAGTGCTCTCTGCACCTATCTACTTCATTTTTTATTTCTTTCAGCAGCGCTCGACCAAATGCTTTTGATTTTGTCTTCACAGGTTCAATTTCTATCAGAGCTCGCTCCTTCTCAGATGGCGCAGTTAATTGTGAGCACAAGCACCTCAAATGACACAGTCCTGGTCGATCGAGTCTTCAATCAACTTGAGCAAGGGAATGCTCTGAAAAATGTGGACCAGTTCTTGACACAGCTGAGCATGGATGGACAGGTAAACAGGTTTCAAATGCACAAAGTGGTATATTGCAACCAGAAGCATGTCTTGACATTCTTGTGGACCCCAAGACTTTGAATAACTGGTTATAAATTATTTTGCAGTAACTCAGCTGACAGTATCACAAACTCTTACCAATTTCGTATAGTAAACCTGCAACACAGACACTTTGGTGTGTGTAATTCTTTGCTTGTCCTACTTTGACAGGTGCCAGAATTGCAGCCTGTTGTCAGAGACTTCATCATGAACAGGACCTTCAAGATCGTTGGTCCACAACTGGAAATTTCAAACACAGAGGACTTTTACATTTGGTTCCATATCAAACTGGTATATGTCCTTGCAAGTTTCACTCCAGAGATGCTCCAGCTTACAGTCCAAACAACCAACTGTACAAACTACCACGTAGTGTAAGTTAACTTTTGCCAGCAGTCACTACCTAATGCATCCAACTTACAAGTATCTGTGAGCTAATGATTATATATATGATGTTTGGCTACGAGCAGTGTGAGTGGCATGGCCATGGTGTACTCTTCCATACCAGAGGATACACAACAAGGACTTGCAAATGTTCTCCTGGGCTACCTAAAAAATCTTGCCGGTGAAATCAACACACCAGGTAAGGTGACATGCTACAAGAGGGAAGACTTGCCATCCCATTAAAAATGCAAAATATAAGAAAGGTAGTCACTGATATAAAGACTGATAAAAAGCTCCAACCTGTACTTCCAGTAGCGATAGCAAAACAATGCATAGAAATGTGTATTAACATCTCTGACCTTGTCCTCAGCTTGCAGGCAGGGAATCCAGAGTGATGCAGAATGGATTCAAATAAACTTGGGTCCATTTAATCAATTTGTAGCATACCAAGATCTGAAAGTCTTCAACCTCTCCCAGGTAAGCCTGTCATTGCAAAGTCAATCTCATTTCAACTCTGTCCAAAACTGCCATCTACTCACGCCAATAGATGTAGAGAAGTTAAAAGACAAGATATTCATTCAGGCTCTTGGTTTGCATTCCCAGGAGGCCATTGTAAGCATCCTCTCACCTCAAGAGAAAGCACAGCTCATACTGGACCCGAGCAGTGGAGCTTTGGAGAATGTGACCCTTGTAAAAGGCCTGCTCACAAACTTGACACAGTCTGGCGATGTGGGGCAGCTCACTCAGTTCTTCCAGGCTTTTGCAGAGGTCAACAAACAGGTAAATGTTTCACTCAGGCTTTTTAAAAAGCTGCTTAACAAAATGGTCAGAGAAGCCTCATTCCAACATAAAATTGCTTTGTGGACTTATCTCAGGATCATATTTGTTTCCGCGGTGGGATTTGATTCACATATACCTACCCTAGAAACAATACATGTCACACATGCCTGCCCCCCCCTACTTATTTTCCACGTACCTTACGACTGATTTCTTCTTTTTTTAAGAAAAATACTTTTGTTTCCTTTCCAGATGAATACGAGCTTCATCAAAAACACAGCTGTACGAGACACAATCTTGAACCTGACTTTGACAGCTCTTGCTCCAGAATTTGAGACATTTGAGCCTTTGGGCTTTGAGCTGTGGTTCCAGCAGTATTTGCCCCTGTTATAGCCAGCTTCCAACCAGACAGCTTGTGGGTGATCCCCATAAACATCAGCTGTGCTTCCTATACAGCTATGTAAGAGACAGTTCTCAAGACAGAAGAAATGTTGGCCATTTCTGGATCCCTGTTACCAGTCAAATTCACAAATTTGTTTTTTTCTTCTCTTCAGACTTACTGGTCTGCAGCAAAGTTTGACATTCCTGCCATTGGACCTTTCGATGGTCTTAAGAGAAAGCATACAACTGATCCAAGACACATTCCCACGTACGTGCCACAGGAACTATGCTGAGATGTTTACTTCCTAAATAATGCCACCACCACTACATTGAGCAAAAGTCTTTTGAGTCTCTGACTAACTATTATTTCCTCCTCAATAGGTTGCTCAGTACCTGATTCCTTTACGGTAAGTTTATCTCTCAGGCCAAATGACATGGCAGGACTGAACTTAATGCTAAAAAGACCAGATATGTCATTTGACTTCATGTAGTTCCCCATACAATACTAACTTGTGTTCTTTAAACTGCAGTGCACAAAGACCTATGTAGATGGTAAGTTGTCTAAATATATTCCACAAAGAGAATTAGAACCTCTACAACTTGTTAGCTTTTTTCGTACAAAAATGTAATTCATTTCGATGTTCTTTTTACAGAGAACCTCATCTGTGCTTCAGTCAATCAGTGAGTGGATTGTTTTTTACTACGATACAGAGATTGCATTTTCACACCATTTTCTATTTGGTGACAATGGCCTTTCTTTTTCTTCCAATTTTGTTTAGGTCACGCCTTCAGAAAACACTGGAATCGGACACTCTATCTGCAGTCCTGTGCAACTTTACCATTGCTGACTATGCCTGTTCTTCTGTAAGTTCAGTAAACCACAGCCGGCAATCGTAGGAAAACAACGATTATTGAAAAAAAGCTCATTTGTGGTACATTACGATGTAAACCAAATGTCTGAACTTCCTAAACAACTGCTTTCCTTATGTCATCTTTGTTTATTCTAAGGCTAAAAATATCTCTCCAAGCAACTTGGCCACAATCTTGAAATGCACACTGGAAAAACAACAAACGTACCTCGTAGAGGTCTGGAAACTTTTCTTCCAAAATAGCCCTAATCTGGACCAGGCTCTTGATATACTGGCCGGCATGGTAAGTCCATCCCCAAACTACTCAACACAGGCTTCTGAGATGTGTAAATGAAGTTTTTAAACAAAACTTGCGACATTGCAGAATCTCAACAGCAGTAGCAGCCCTGGCTTGTCAAATGCTCTTGAGGCTCTGGGGGAGGTGAGAAGTGCCACGTTCAGCCAGGCACAACTGCAGGATAAAGAGGTCATCGATAACTGGTTCCAGAAAAAGATCCAACTCTTCTTGGCCGCTCCAACAACAAACTTCCTTACCTGCCTCAGTGCCAACAATTTCAGCTGCCCGACATACCAAATTGTGTAAGTGCAAAGTGTCTCTTACAAAGTGGTCAACTTTGACAACATCACTGAAAAACATGAGCATGTTTAGACACTGAAAACCCTCTTTCCGAATGTTAGTGTTAAAGCTCTCAGTAGCCAGAAGGCGTTCATGGACAGTGAGACACAGCAGGCAGTCTTCACTAACTTCATTCAACCATTCCTGTCAAGAAATGACTCATCAGGTAAGAGTCTTTTATTAGGTCTATTTTTATAAATACATTTTTTGGTTGAATGTGCTTCTGATCTGCAGCCAGCACCTTGGTAACTGTGCTTTTACTTTTATTTTTTTGCAGATCCAGGATGCATTTCCTTTGTCAATGGAAGCTTAAACTGGCTAGTGGCAAACTTTGGCAACTTCTCAGGTTTAGCAAGCTTAAAGGATTTGCTGGCTCTCAATCCAAACTTTTCCAGCGTGAGTGCTCTCTGCACCTATCTACTTCATTTTTTTATTCTTCCCGTTTCAGCAGCGCTCCGACCAATGCTTTTGATTTTGTCTTCACAGGTTCAATTTCTATCAGAGCTCGCTCCTTCTCAGATGGCGCAGTTAATTGTGAGCACAAGCACCTCAAATGACACAGTCCTGGTCGATCGAGTCTTCAATCAACTTGAGCAAGGGAATGCTCTGAAAAATGTGGACCAGTTCTTGACACAGCTGAGCGTGGATGGACAGGTAAACCGGGCTTTCAAATGCACAAAGTGGGTATTGCAACCAGAAGCATGTCTTGACATTCTTGTGGACACCAAGACTTTGAATAACTGGTTATAAATTATTTTGCAGTAACTCAGCTGACAGTATCACAAACTCTTACCAATTTCGTATAGTAAACCTGCAACACAGACACTTTGGTGTGTGTAATTCTTTGCTTGTCCTACTTTGACAGGTGCCAGAATTGCAGCCTGTTGTCAGAGACTTCATCATGAACAGGACCTTCAAGATCGTTGGTCCACAACTGGAAAATTTCAACACAGAGGACTTTTACATTTGGTTCCATATCAAACTGGTATATGTCCTTGCAAGTTTCACTCCAGAGATGCTCCAGCTTACAGTCCAAACAACCAACTGTACAAACTACCACGTAGTGTAAGTTAACTTTTGCCAGCAGTCACTACCTAATGCATCCAACTTACAAGTATCTTTGAGCTAATGATTATACATGATTGTTTGGCTACGATCTGCAGTGTGAGTGGCATGGCCATGGTGTACTCTTCCATACCAGAGGATACACAACAAGGACTTGCAAATGTTCTCCTGGGCTACCTAAAAAATCTTGCCGGTGAAATCAACACACCAGGTAAGGTGACATGCTACAAGAGGGAAGACTTGCCATCCCATTAAAAATGCAAAATATAAGAAAGGTAGTCACTGATATGAAGACTGATAAAAAGCTCCAACCTGTACTTCCAGTAGCGATAGCAAAACAATGCATAGAAATGTGTATTAATATCTCTGACTTTGTCCTCAGCTTGCAGGCAGGGAATCCAGAGTGATGCAGAATGGATTCAAATAAACTTGGGTCCATTTAATCAATTTGTAGCATACCAAGATCTGAAAGTCTTCAACCTCTCCCAGGTAAGCCTGTCATTGCAAAGTCAATCTCATTTCAACTCTGTCCAAAACTGCCATCTACTCACGCCAATAGATGTAGAGAAGTTAAAAGACAAGATATTCATTCAGGCTCTTGGTTTGCATTCCCAGGAGGCCATTGTAAGCATCCTCTCACCTCAAGAGAAAGCACAGCTCATACTGGACCCGAGCAGTGGAGCTTTGGAGAATGTGACCCTTGTAAAAGGCCTGCTCACAAACTTGACACAGTCTGGCGATGTGGGGCAGCTCACTCAGTTCTTCCAGGCTTTTGCAGAGGTCAACAAACAGGTAAATGTTTCACTCAGGCTTTTTAAAAAGCTGCTTAACAAAATGGTCAGAGAAGCCTCATTCCAACATAAAATTGCTTTGTGGACTTATCTCAGGATCATATTTGTTTCCGCGGTGGGATTTGATTCACATATACCTACCCTAGAAACAATACATGTCACACATGCCTGCCCCCCCCTACTTATTTTCCACGTACCTTACGACTGATTTCTTCTTTTTTTAAGAAAAATACTTTTGTTTCCTTTCCAGATGAATACGAGCTTCATCAAAAACACAGCTGTACGAGACACAATCTTGAACCTGACTTTGACAGCTCTTGCTCCAGAATTTGAGACATTTGAGCCTTTGGGCTTTGAGCTGTGGTTCCAGCAGTATTTGCCTCCTGTTATAGCCAGCTTCCAACCAGACAGCTTGTGGGTGATCCCCATAAACATCAGCTGTGCTTCCTATACAGCTATGTAAGAGACAGTTCTCAAAGACAGAAGAAATGTTGGCCATTTCTGGATCCCTGTTACCAGTCAAATTCACAAATTTGTTTTTTTCTTCTCTTCAGACTTACTGGTCTGCAGCAAAGTTTGACATTCCTGCCATTGGACCTTTCGATGGTCTTAAGAGAAAGCATACAACTGATCCAAGACACATTCCCACGTACGTGCCACAGGAACTATGCTGAGATGTTTACTTCCTAAATAATGCCACCACCACTACATTGAGCAAAAGTCTTTTGAGTCTCTGACTAACTATTATTTCCTCCTCAATAGGTTGCTCAGTACCTGATTCCTTTACGGTAAGTTTATCTCTCAGGCCAAATGACATGGCAGGAATGAACTTAATGCTAAAAAGACCAGATATGTCATTTGACTTCATGTAGTTCCCCATACAATACTAACTTGTGTTCTTTAAACTGCAGTGCACAAAGACCTATGTAGATGGTAGGTTTTCTAAATATATTCCACAAAGAGAATTAGAACCTCTACAACTTGTTAGCTTTTTTCGTACAAAAATGTAATTCATTTCGATGTTCTTTTTACAGAGAACCTCATCTGTGCTTCAGTCAATCAGTGAGTGGATTGTTTTTTACTACGATACAGAGATTGCATTTTCACACCATTTTCTATTTGGTGACAATGGCCTTTCTTTTTCTTCCAATTTTGTTTAGGTCACACCTTCAGAAAACACTGGAATCGGACACTCTATCTGCAGTCCTGTGCAACTTTACCATTGCTGACTATGCCTGTTCTTCTGTAAGTTCAGTAAACCACAGCCGGCAATCGTAGGAAAACAACAATTATTGAAAAAAAGCTCATTTGTGGTACATTACGATGTAAACCAAATGTCTGAACTTCCTAAACAACTGCTTTCCTTATGTCATCTTTGTTTATTCTAAGGCTAAAAATATCTCTCCAAGCAACTTGGCCACAATCTTGAAATGCACACTGGAAAAACAACAAACGTACCTCGTAGAGGTCTGGAAACTTTTCTTCCAAAATAGCCCTAATCTGGACCAGGCTCTTGATATACTGGCCGGCATGGTAAGTCCATCCCCAAACTACTCAACACAGGCTTCTGAGATGTGTAAATGAAGTTTTTAAACAAAACTTGCAACATTGCAGAATCTCAACAGCAGTAGCAGCCCTGGCTTGTCAAATGCTCTTGAGGCTCTGGGGGAGGTGAGAAGTGCCATGTTCAGCCAGGCACAACTGCAGGATAAAGAGGTCATCGATAACTGGTTCCAGAAAAAGATCCAACTCTTCTTGGCCGCTCCAACAACAAACTTCCTTACCTGCCTCAGTGCCAACAATTTCAGCTGCCCGACATACCAAATTGTGTAAGTGCAAAGTGTCTCTTACAAAGTGGTCAGCTTTGACAACATCACTGAAAAACATGAGCATGTTTAGACACTGAAAACCCTCTTTCCGAATGTTAGTGTTAAAGCTCTCAGTAGCCAGAAGGCGTTCATGGACAGTGAGACACAGCAGGCAGTCTTCACTCACTTCATTCAACCATTCCTGTCAAGAAATGACTCATCAGGTAAGAGTCTTTTATTAGGTCTATTTTTATAAATACATTTTTTGGTTGAATGTGCTTCTGATCTGCAGCCAGCACCTTGGTAACTGTGCTTTTACTTTTATTTTTTTGCAGATCCAGGATGCATTTCCTTTGTCAATGGAAGCTTAAACTGGCTAGTGGCAAACTTTGGCAACTTCTCAAGTTTAGCAAGCTTAAAGGATTTGCTGGCTCTCAATCCAAACTTTTCCAGCGTGAGTGCTCTCTGCTCCTATCTACTTAATTTTTTTCTTCTTCCCGTTTCAGCAGCGCTCTGACCAATGCTTTTGATTTTGTTTTCACAGGTTCAATTTCTATCAGAGCTCGCTCCTTCTCAGATGGCACAGTTATTTGTGAGCACAAGCACCTCAAGTGACACAGTCCTGGTCGATCGAGTCTTCAATCAACTTGAGCAAGGGAATGCTCTGAAAAATGTGGACCAGTTCTTGACACAGCTGAGCGTGGATGGACAGGTAAACCGGGCTTTCAAATGCACAAATTGGGTATTGCAACCAGACGCATGTCTTGACATTCTTGTCTGGTTACTGGTTATAAATTATTTTGCAGTAACACAGTTGACAGTGTTACAAGCTCTCACCAATTTCGTATAGTAAAGCTACAACACAGACACTCATATCTGTGTAATTCTTTGCTTGTCCTACTTTGACAGGTGCCAAATTTGCAGCCTGTTGTCAGAGACCTCATCATGAACAGGACCTTCAAGATCGTTGGTCCACAACTGGAAAATTTCAACACAGAGGACTTTTACATTTGGTTCCATATCAAACTGGTATATGTCCTTGCAAGTTTCACTCCAGAGATGCTCCAGCTTACAGTCCAAACAACCAACTGTACAAACTACCACGTAGTGTAAGTTAACTTTTGCCAGCAGTCACTACCTAATGCATCCAACTTACAAGTATCTGTGAGCTAATGATTATACATGATTGTTTGGCTACGATCTGCAGTGTGAGTGGCATGGCCATGGTGTACTCTTCCATACCCAAGGATAGAGTACAAGGACTTGCAAATGTTCTCCTGGGCTACCTAAAAAATCTTGCCGGTGAAATCAACACACCAGGTAAGGGGACATACCACAAGTTCTGTTGTATATAAATTATATACAATTTAAGCGCTTCATAATTTTTTTTTTTTTTTTTTTTTTTTGTTTTGTTTGCAATTCCTGTAACATTTTTTTTCAGCTTGTAAACAGGGAATTCATAGTGATGCTCAGTTCATCGAAACAAACTTGGGTCCCTTTTCAGTCTTTGCAACTTTTTCAGACCTTCAACCCTTTAACCTTTCTCAGGTATGCTCTCCTTACATTCAAAGTTTTTGTTTTTACTATAATACTATGTCTTAAAAAAAACTTATTCAAATCCATCCTCGGTATTGTCTTATTTTTTTTTTTTCTTTTTTAGGTCTCCATTGTAGACTCTCTTTCCCCAGCACAGAAAGCTGCTTTTCTTCTTCAGTCAGAGAATTTGTCCAATGAAACACTTGTAATACTTGTATTCACAAAATTTACCAACTCATCTTTAAATGACCTTGAATCTTTCTTTGAGATATTTGTTAATAGCTCAGCTGAGGTATTTTGTCTCTTTTATAGTAATTTTTTTTTGCTAAAATAATGTGACGCTAACAGCTTCCTGTATTTTTTTCTCAGCAGACTCTTAAAACTCTTACTCCAGCAGTCCGTGACTCCATTTTAAATCTAACGCTGACAGCTTTAGGCCCACAACTATCTGTCCTAAATGTCAAGGGCTTCGAGTTGTGGTTCCAGGTTTATTTAACACCTTTCCTGCCAGGAGTTAATAATAGTACTTTGGAAATTATTCCAAAAAACATCGCATGTAACTCTTACCAACAGATGTGAGTTTTAATTTGTTTTTTTCCTCTTAAAATAGAATGGTTAAAATACTAAAGTATATATTTTTTTATTTTTTTTAAACAATTGTCTTTCTCCTCTTTTAGTATCAAAGGCTTTGGAAGTGTCTTGCCTCAGCTTTCTTTGGGTCAAAGTCAAGAAGTTCTCAAGTTTGCGTTAGACTATCTTGGAGGACAGGATTTGTCGGGTAAAATTCACTTTGCTTGCACAAATCTCAGTTTGTATTTAGGATAATGCACTGAGTCTTAATATAATTAACTTAATTAATTAACTTAAATTTTAGGTCTATCATGTGTCCAGTCTGGAATGGATGACAGACTGTGGCTGGAGGATAACTTTGGACAATTCCTATCTGAAGCCTCCTTCCACAACTTTTTGTCCTTGAAAAACAACTTCAGAGGAGTGAGTGAATCCTTCGAATAAATTACATATGCACACAAACATATGACCTAATAGCTAAATTTAAGCCACATATTAAAGAATAAAAGCTTGTTTTTTGCAGGTATGTATTCTGTTTTAGTAATTTTTACTCATCCTCTTTTTTTTCTTTTTATTAAAAGCATTTCCTTTTGTAATAATGAGTTTAGTTATAATTCAAAGCCCACATTTGTATTCCCTGTAAGCTTAGACTGTTCATGTTCACATTGCTAATTAGTACATTCTACCTTAAGGTTGACGTTGCAGATCTTCTCACTGTTGGTCAGTTAAGCCAGCTTGCAGCAATCCCCTCACAATTAACAAGCCAGGAAGATGTGGCAAAAGTCATGACAGGCATTAATCCTGCTGAGTTTGGTGTCTTCTTTGATGCAGTATCTCCAGCCATCGAGGTGAGCATATTTGCTAAGTTTTTTTTTTTTTTTTTTTTAGTCTTCTGTTAGTCTGTAAACATTCTAAATTAGCTGTTGTGTGGTAAAATATATACTTATTTTTTGTACTTTTTTTGTAGCAGATATACAAAAGTGATATCATTTGAAATGGTTGAATATTAATTAAAGCCTTAGTGACAACTGCCCTGGGTGCATATGGGCTGTTTTGAGATGAAAAATGGCCAAGTCTGTGCAGGGCATGTGCTGTGTGTGCACCGCAAAAAAATATAGAATTATAGATGACTCGATGAGCCTGTAAGGTAAAGATGTCCTTTTTTAATAAACTGCAAAACACACCTTGTCTCCCATTAAGATCCGGCTGCATGTGGGTTAACTCCCCTTATGAGTTTATGTGATTAAGGCCAAATCCAAATTCTTCCCTTCTCCCTCCCCCTATATTTAGATCTCCAAACAGATAGTTAGGAAAAAATAGTGCCTCAGAATTCAGAAGTCACTTGCGCTCAATAACGTCACCAGTAGTCGATGGTCAGCTAGCTTTAGCGCGGAGCTTCTAGCGCTTGAATATTCATATCAACACTGACCTCATAACTTCAAAAAAGGTCAGGCTACAACAAAAAGTCATTACTTACAATTAAATGTAAACTTCTGTGCTTAGGAGTGCACCCAAATGAAGAAAAGCGCTTCTGCGCTGCACAGCGCGACGTGGTTTACCCTCCCAATGGAGGGCTTGGTATCCCTCCACTTGGAGGGTGGGACTATAAAAAAATATTTCGTACACCAATTTCACTACATATGCCCCTTCAAATGGAGGGGTATGGAGAAGGAAAGAATTTCAATTGAGCCTATAAGGCCTAAGCTTGCATGAGTTGCACTAAAGCAAAAGCTTAAAGCACAAAAAATATTTTTTTCTTGTTTTTGTTATTTTAATTATTCTAAAAACAACAAGAAACCATGTTTTACTTCCATGCAAATGTAGCAAAAATAATGTCATCTTAAAATGCATACTTTTGTTATGATTGAATAAAAATAAGCAAGCTTTAAAATTGTTTAATAACTGAATGGAAAGTAACGTTATGGTTTACTTTGGTATTAGCTAAATAGTGTATGTTTTTTTAGCAGATTATTACTAATTTAATTGTGTTTTACCTTGCTTTTACTGTCTTTTATGCAATATGTGTATGACTGGTTGTAATTTTATTCTGTCTTCTTTGTGAAGCACCTTGAGATTTTTATCGATGAAAGGTGCTATAGAAATAAACATTTACTTACTTACTTAATTTATGCTAATTAAATAGACAACATAAGAAAGTAAACCAGTGGTTCAATGTAAAAGCATTAAGAAATAACACAAAGGACTCTTACCAAAAGCAGAAAAGGCACCAACTGCACAGAGAAAGATAAAAATGCCGTAATTCGACAAAATTTAGCTTAATGTTAAAGGAAGAGTTTTTGAAATTGCTACCCAAAATGTAGCCTGCTAGCCTGCTTTGGGCAAAATGTCAAGACCTTTAAACGGCAACTTTGTGTTTTATGTAGTCTGTAATATTAAAAGAACAATAGTTACCATCAAACAAGTACTTACCATTGCTGATCTTCTTAAAAAGCAAATAAGATTTTCTTCTGTTTTTGGTCCAATCTTCCTCCCCTATGAAAAAAAACGAAATTAACACCTAGCATTAGCTTGTAGGAAGTGTCTGAATTCCCTGTCAACTGCCTCACTACTTAGAGCATTATATTAGACGTTTACCATTTTGTAGTAGTGTCTGAATGTACATTTCCAAAACATAGTGCCCTTGTAGTTTCCCATGAGTCTTTGCGCAAAACCAGTGCGCATTGATGGTCATTAGAATGGCAAATATCCCACAATGCGTTTGAGATAAATTTACATTTTTTAATACATATATATATATATATCAGCCAATTTTTTTTATCAAAACACAATGAAAAGTGAGAAAACGTGAGCATGTGCTAAATTCTGTTCAATTGTATTTATTATTATTATTATTTTTGAACTTTTGTCCTAGTAATTTAATGTTTACTGACAAAAATTTCTTTTTTAGGCACAATCAGTCAACTACTCCACTGAGGTGAAATCTGCCTTCATCCAGGCGCTTTTTGCCCGGGGAAATCTCTCTTCTTCTGCTATAACTGATGAAGACTTCCTGCACTGGCTTACAGTGAGATTGAAGCCTTTGTTTATTAACCTCTCATCAAGCCTAGTGACCCCCTTATTCCAAATTGGGATAAAAAGAAGCTGTAACAGCAGTCAAGAGATGTAAGTATTTCATCATGCAACCCAATATTTTCATGACGTTTGTAAACAATGCAAATCTAGATGTAGAAAGTAAACTACACTTTTTGATTGGTTTTATAAGTTACAATTGTGTGTGTTTAATTTATTTATTTTGATGACTCCTAAATCAGGGTTAATCTTCTTGACACACTACGGTTGACATTCAGCAACAACACAAAAGAGGAAATCTTCAATAATATAGTATTCTCACTTGAAGGTTTGTGTCAAATTCAACAGTTGCAGTTATTACACTTTTTTGTTATTTACAGCAGGTGTAAAAGTTAAACCATTTTCCCCTCAAGATACATTTATAAATCATGTTCTTTGTAAAACAGGTCCAACACCACTGAAGTGTTACAAGAGTGGGAGCTTTTACACCTACCTGAAAAGTAGTTTTCTGAGCTTTGGATTTCCAAATGTGTCTACATTCATATCTCTTGCATCAACAACACCCAAATCAGAGGTGAGGAAAAATACAAACCCTAATGGAAGTTTGTTGTGATGTATCACATGATAATTTTAGTTCATCTAAATATTGTTAATTTGTTCATTTTTCAGCTCTTAAATACAATTAGTCCAGCAGATTTGAGCCAGTTCCTCAGTCAACCCAACGTAATTGATGTCCAGTCAAGTTTGTGTGATGTCTTTAACAACTACAACAACACTGCAGCTTTCTTGGAAACTGTATGTCAAGATCTCATTTACTGGTAATCTGTATTTTTCCTACTTACACATTCACTTAAGATTCATTGACTTTTTGTTTATGTAGGAGGATGTTCCAGATGGTGTGAAGATACAGATCCTCCCCTGTGTTTGGCCTACAGCCCTGGAAATGAAGCAAAAACTTGAAGTTGACTTGTGGTTTGACATGGGGTTGAAGAACTACCTGAAATTCCTCACCAAGAATCTCATTAGCTTCACCGAAGTAAAGAATGCTTCGTGCTTTGCCTTCCAGAAACTGTACGTCTTTTGTCACAGAGCCGCAGAGTTAACTGTATGTGTTCCCTGCAGTTCAACTTACATTATTTGTATGTGTAACAGGGTGTATTACATGGGAAACAACTTCACATATAATACCTCTAACTTTGGAGAGGCAGATGTTTATGCCACAATCAAAAGCTACTTGTCAGCAGGTAAGCAAAAATGGAATCTGCATCAAAATTTTACAGAAATCTGTTTAATTTAAATAACAAAAAATCTTTTTGAATGTTAGTTTTTAAATAAAGGGATCTAGTTTCTTATTCAAAGACGTACCATATGGAATGAGAACCCTTAATTTGTTTTTCTTTGTTTTTTATTTAATAGGGTCTGAGCCTCGATGTTACAATGCTACTGACCCATACTTAAACTCCACCGCCTGGTTTGCCAATTCCATTGGCAGCTTTGTGAAATTTCTCACTCTGGGTGACCTCACATCCTTTGTTTCCGCCACTCAGGTATGTTGTTCATCAAAACCTTTCAATACATGATTTCCTTGCATTGCAATCAATTGTAATTTTTTGTCTATACTTTTTATGCATGTTTTTTTAAGATCCAGCTATTCTTGACGGACAGCAACAATTTGGAACTTTTCAGCAGCTCTGCGGTTTTACCAACAGTGTCCAGCTACTACATCACACAGATTTTTCAGTTCAACCCTACCTTCAACCCTATTAAGTGAGTGCACATAAGCTTAACACAGTGTTCTATTGCTGTTTTATAGGTAGAGTGGTCATACTCTCAATTGCAGCACTTCCACAAGACTTCTCACTTGCATGAAGTCTCTTTGATTTTCAAAAGACTGAATTTTATGTCTCTTTTTCAGGCTTCCAGGCTCTTTATTGTGCTCTTCTAACATCCCAGTTTTGGCATACTCTTCAATAAGTGAAGCGGATGCTCTGAGTGTCTTGGACAGACGTCAGAAACTCTGCAATGGAACTGTTGACCCTGAGGTAACCAAGCCTCTATACAGAATGAGTAGTCTTGTACTTTCTATAGAGAGAGTGAAGTTAAAAACAAAGCTCCATTAGCTGTCACACAACTGTAAAATTTGTTCCCTGCATTTGACCAATCCCCTGGGGGAGTGGTGAGCTGCAGACACAGCCACGCTCAGGAACCATGTAGTGGTTTAACCCTCCAATCCACCCTGTTAATGCTGAGTGTCAAGCATGGAGGCATTGGGTCCAATTTTTAGTCTTGAATTTGAACTCAACCTTCCAGTCTCAGGCCGGATGTTCTGCCTCAAGCCAACTGAGATTAACTTTTTTTTTTCCAGCTCAGCCCAAATGGTTTAAATTGCTATTGATCATGTGTTTTTTTATGTTTATAGAATCTTGGATATATTATTAGAATTGTGAAAAAAATGGATAAATATATCTAAGTTATAATTTTAATTGTGTCACGTAGATATCAGCTGCTCTGGCATCAAACATCCAAACAGTGACTCAGGAGACGCTGGCGAATCTTGGCAGCTCCTCTTCGGGCCTGACAGTCAGTCAGATCACATCAGTGTCTTCTTCTGTGCTGATTTCCTCTTTGTCCACACTGGGCGCAGTCGCCACCTGGAGCCAGAACCAAGTTGCTACCATTATTCAAAGCATCACCACCTCAGGTTTCCAGGTAAATTCCTTAATAACACTGCATAATTTCACTGGCACTTGTGTTTTACATCAAGTGCTACGATCGTGCAAGAAAGTAAGTGAACCAGTAGTTGTCAATTTGACTAATCAATGTTTAAATGAATATGATTTACAGATCAACAGTGCAGCCTCCCTGCTGTCCCTTGGCACACTTGTGACTGGAGTTCCATCAAAGACTATTGGAAAAATCCCAGCAACAGATCTTCTGCAAGCATCTGCTGATACCAACTTCATCTCCAACATGTTGACGGCTCCATCAGTTATCCAGCAAACAGTCGTTCAAAAGGTACACTGTCAGCTCCCTGTACTTCAGGCATATCCTCTTTGTCATTTGCGACATCGTGTGTGGATGTCCTCAGTAAAAACAGATAGATTTGGCAGCGAAAGGGTAATTATGTTTTTTTTTTTCCTTTTTCAGATCATTTCTCTGAGCACAAATCCAGCCATGATGGTGGTGAATGTTCCTGATGCCTTGGCAACGGCGATCCCACCTGCAACGCTGGTGTTTCCTCAGGGTACTGCAGACATAAACGTGCTCAACAAAAAAACCTGGACACCGGATCAGGTCAGCTACTAGTTTTTACCTAATCACTAAACCAAAGTTAAATATTAGTATGTAAAATATTAGTTATGAGATATTACTCAATGCAAACTATTTGTAAAAATTAGGGGCGGGATTCAATTTAAGAAAAATGTAACTGATTAATCGCAAACCTGGAAAAAATTAGTCGGTTTGATTTCTTTTTTTTTTTTATCTGCAAATTATAACAACATGAAATCACACCCAAAATTGTACATTTAGAACTTTTATTTTTAACCCTTTTGAACATCAGCTACCGGAACAAGATTTTCTTTCTCCTAAGAGCTGCTATTTGACATTTTTCCTGGAATTCTGTTCTTTTTTTTCCAGCTTTTTCTTTTTTCTCATACATTTTCCTTATTGTGTTTGTGAAAAACAATAAAAGAAAGGTTTTTGGGAGATGCTTGATCCAGCAGGATTTCAGGTTGGATCAGCTGGAATCTACATCGGTGAAGGCGTGTCATTTCACTCTGAACCTCTCACAACCTCTCGTTATAAAGCGGCGGGCCAGACTTTCGCAGTGATCTGGAGAGTTTTTGCAATTTTTAGACAACGCTAGGGCTTGTTATTGTAGGAAATGTCATATTGGTCCCCATCCCAAAATAGTACAATGATTGGTTTCCTTATTGTTGGATTTCTTATAACAGACAGCTCTGTTATGCTCTGCCTACCACACCAGTTCTTTCGCTCTGTGCTGAAGCCGTCTGATCAAATTATTAAAAAAAAGATCACTTTGTCCAAAAACTAAAAATAAATGCCATATTATCTCTTTAATTCAATAAAATCTTTATAACAGAATACAAAAAAACGTTTGTGTTTATTTTATATAGAGTTTTATTACACTTATCTCACAGCTTCACGGCAGGACGCCTGGGGGCGTTAATAAATATTAATGTGTTAATCCTGTTTCGATTAATCACGTGTTTTAATGCGTTAACTTTCACAGCCCAAGTAAAAATATTTAGCCTAACATTAATTGTTAAATAATCCTGTCCTTTTCTTTCAGTCTTCCATGTTTTTTGGAAATCTTGCTGAAACAACCTTTGACATCGAGCAGTAAGTCAGAAAGTCTCTCTTCTTTTTTAAAATACATTTATAAAATGAAATGGTGAACACCATCTTCGTGGTCATCTGACCTCCCTCTGTTCCTTCCCACACAGGCTGTCTCCATATGTGCTGCAAGGCTTCACCTGCTCCGTCGTCCAGAAAATGAAAATGCCCAGGATACAACAGTTGATTCGGGCCTGCAGGCCTAGAAACAAAAGAGCAAAGGTTGAGCTGAAAGAATCACAGGTAACATGTCTGAGAAAGAATTTAGCTTTCATGCTTGAGATGGCGGTGCATCAGTAATGGTTTCACAAGATTCGTCAGTTACATGACATTAACTCTGTGTCATAACTTTGTCAACTACAGCTGACTTGCATGTACAACTTGATGAGTGGAAGCCTCTCTCAAAACTTCACGGAATATCCAGCAGACATGCTGGTCTACTTCAGGTAAGGCGACAATTCTTCCATCTAACAAAGGCAAAACATTAGCTCATCTAAAGATGTTTTTCTTGTTGATGTATTACAGCAGCCAGAACATCCAGAAAACCAACTGCAGGTCATATTTGTCTGCACTGGGTGCTGCAGACATTTCTGTGGCCTCTGCCGTTTTGAACAAGGCTTCACAGCTGTTTAGTGAAGCCACAACCTGCTTGGTAAGTGTCGATCACAGGGGGTTTATTACTTATGCCACTGTTTTTAGGGCACTTGAAAAAATACATGAAAAAAGCAATCAAAAAATGCATCTTACAAATATATTCACTTTCATAGAAGGTTAATTTTATGCACCACGTCATATGTCTGTGTCTCTGTGGACTCTTTATTGTTTAGGGCATTAACAGTAAAAGCCTGAGCAAGGACAACGTGGAGGTTCTCGGGAACATGGTCTGCACTCTGGATGGATCTTATATCGAGAACTCTGATCCTGTTATTCTGGAAAAACTCAAAGCATGCAAGGACTTCTCTAACAGCCAAGTGGCTGCTATGGAGACTCTACTGCTTTCAGGGAACACATTATATGGGTATAAATATTTAGTCTGTTTGTTAATGTTATTGACATTAGCACTATATGGACTCAAATAAATTACTTGAAAATATCTCTAATCTGCAGAAACACCTCCACGTGGAACAGTCAAACACTGGTGGACCTTGGGATCCTCCCTCTGCATTTGACAAGAAACTTCTGGGGACATTTCCCTAGTGTATGTTTGTGGATGATTTTCTTGAATAATATTCAACAAAAAAGTTTTATACCAAAAAGAAAAAACTAATTGCATCAAACTTGGTTTTTAATGTGTTTCTACATTTGCAGAAAACAAAGAGGCAATTCCTGAAGAGCTTTATGCCATCTCTAAGGAAAGCAAAGACAAAGAAAACCGCACTGAAGAGCTTTTTCAACCAGGTTAACTCTCTAGTGGTAAAACGAGCTGCAGGTAAATTAATTACTAATGGATTTCAGTCAAAATAGCTGAGAATGCACTGTCAGTTGAGCAACAGAAATGTTGTGTAACCCCAAGTTAATTTACCATGATCAGTGAAAATGTTTACTGTGCTTGTTTTCTATTAAATGAATCAATTTTTATAAAGAAAAATCTTTTATTATCTTCATAATGCAAAATGAATATTTCTTTGAAACTGTGCCATGAAAAGCACTCTTATCAGATCTCTAATTTTCAAAGGCTGCACAGTGGGCAACATCACTCAGGTGACTGTTAGTGAAGAGTCCTTCCCGTTTGGCTACGACCTGACGCAGTTTGATCTCTGCCTGGATGTCCCGGTTTTGAAGGAAAACCTGGCCTCTATCTGCCAGAAAGTGGATGATGATAGCTTCCAGAAAGTCATTCTGAACAAGCTCAACCAGGTAATGAACCAGTCTAACTTCTTTATTTTTCATCTGGAACTCAGTGTGCCAAGATGATTAAAGAACCCACAAATGGAGACTGAAAAACTTGAAACGGAGAAAACTAAGAAGGAATCAAAGAATATTTTACTCTGTTTCAAAAGGTTAAACAGGATCATTTTTTACAACATAAAAAAGTTCACAGGTCTGGAAAAAAATGATATCCATTGAAAAGACAACAGCAATCTTTACCACAGGACCAACGCAAATGTGCATCCTCTTGTTAGAATAATTAGGAATGAGACAGAACTGGGACCCTTTGTTAAAGTTTATGACCTCCCAGACACAAACATGAAGTCTAGAACAGAAGACCAGTTTTGTGTGAAAGGTGGAATTTAAAAAAAAAAACATTTTGCAACAATCTAATAAGTTAATTGCCCCATCTTTAGTGTTCAGGTCGGCTTTATTCATTTTTTGTAATCTGATCTTGTTGAACAGGAACTAATAACAGCTATAAGTCCTTCCATAGTTAATAGTTTTGTAAACCTGATAGTTGTGAACCATCGGGGGTTTTCTTTTAATAAAAGGTGGGCTTTTAACGGAATTGTCCATATATGTCCCATACATTAACGTGAAGATTTTGTCTTACAGTCCATGGTCATTTTTTGTTAAAAAATATTATTTTTATAGGCATTCCCATCAGGAATTCCTGATCAAGAAGTCCAGATGCTTGGTCCAGTGTCTCGTGCTGCATCACTTGATGACATCTCTAAGTGGAACATCAGCACTATTGACACCTTAGGAGCTCTCATGAAACCTGAAGATGGAACTTGGACCACGGCACAGGTACCAGACGACTCACTATCAAAAATTACAAAATTAACACCTGAAAATGATATCCTTACTGTACTGCTTCCTTTGTTGTTTTTAAGAGCAAAGCAATCATCACCAAATACCTGAGCATACCTGGCAACTCCCTGGGAACCACCGAACTGAACACCATAGACTCTTACATTTGCTCACTAGATCCAACCACACTAAAGACCATCACAACACAAAGCATCAGGTTGGTGTCAGCAAGTTGACTTAATGCAGACATTGATTCTGTGTATGTATAAAATTCCATAAAACGTTCTTCTTTGTCTCCAGAGATGCCCAACTTCTCGATGTCTCATCTTGTTCAGCTGAGCAGAAGACAGTCTTGTATGAGATCACTAACAGTTCCTTTAGCACATATCGCAACAGCTTCAGCAGCTATTACACTTTGATTAAACCCTATCTGGGTAGGAAAACACTGAATTAAATATATATATATATTAATATATGCCACTAGTGAGTTGTTGAAATGCACTGTTTGCTGTCACCTCTGACAGGTGGAGCTCCTCTGGCTGACATCAGGAGTCTGTCGACACAAAACATCAGCATGGACATTGACACATTTAGGAGTCTGCAGCTTAATGTAGTCAAAGTAAGAGTAAACACTGAAGTTTATGTTTAAATCATCTTGTAATTTATGCAAAAACATTTGTTTTTTTTATTCACACAAAAGCTAGATGGTTACCCTGCACTTGTTGACTCGTTCAAATGTTTTTTTTTTTGGTGTTTTAACCCATTAAGATCCGGACCTATTTTTCCTTAAAAATAAAATTTAGGACTGGGAATCGAATAAAAGAATAAACAAATTAATTGCAATCCTGAGAAAAAAAAATTATCAGAATTGATCACAATTAATTGTGTTTTTTAGTTATAGTATTTGTGTGTCTAAGTTTCATTTTGACACAACACTTTACATTAAGTGCCTAAATTTTGAATAAAGTCTGTCAATTGATTAAAAAGTATATCACATTAAACACATTTTTGCGTTGTGATAAAACAGAGTTAATTACAATGTCTTACTTGGTAAATCTGATGACAATATGCAGCTTTTGAATGAAAACAGGCCAGAGAGAAAATTTTCCTTCATTGTTATTGCCTGAAATGTTTAAATTTATCAAGTGTTGACTCCGATTTCCCAAAAGTGTAATCAACATTACATAACTCTAAAGACTTTTATGTCAGCAGTATTACTCCAAGGAAATAAAGATACTGACATACAGCTATAAGAAACAAACCTGCAAACATGAAAAAAAATGCTTAATATCATCTCGCAGGCTGCTTTCAAACAACATTTTGTTCTTCTAGAAAAAAAACAAGTGGTAAGAGGTGACCTTTCTCTCTAAACTGATATTTTATACTACCTAACATGACGATCAGCATATATATCGCTTTTAGAGCCTCTGTGACGCTTGTCCTGTTACAGGGACGACGTGCCGGACCATGGATCAAAAAATCTGCTTTCTGTGAAAAAGTGACTTAAAATCAGAAAAATGACAACATTTAAGTTCTAAAAACCAATTGGATATTTATTTATTTATTTTGTAAATAACCATTGTATATATACGTGGGAAAAAAACAGAAGAATTGTTTGAATGCACGCTGTAGATGACTGATCCTGCTGCTAAGTGAGGTGCAATTAATTTGCGTTAATAAGTATTAACTCGTTGATCATTATTTGTTACTTGCACGTCTTAATGTGTGAACGTGCGCTGCCCTAATAAAATTACATGGAAAATACCACAAACCAAGTTGACCACAGAAAAAATATTTTTTGTTACACTGATGTCTTTATGGGTTAAAACAATTTATTTGATCTGAAACAATAAGAAAATCACAATTCTCTCCCCACTGCTCTTCTTTTTCAACACCCAGGCTTTGACTGTAGACGATGTGCGAGCTCTCATCGGTAACAACCTACCTGACCTGAAGTTGTTTGAAAATGACACCATCGTTCAGACCTGGATCAACCTGCAACTGCAGTCAGATCTGAACAAACTCGGACTGGGCCTCGTCAGCAGCAGGGTTGATGTGATCACTCCATCACCCAGCACGAATGAAAATGGTACATTCACCAGTGAAACCACCTCTCCAAGTGCTACACTCAACTCCACAACACCAGGTAACAATAATCTGTCGTGGTGAAAGAATGGTTTGAGATGAGATGACTAACATTGAGGATGTTCCTGTTTTCCTTCTCATTTGAGATGTAAAAATGTTTTACCATGAACATCTTAAAGCTAAAAAAAACGATTACAGATTTTTTAAGACTTTGTGGTTGTGCGTGAGACAATATGCATTATGATTTATGATCAAAGTCTCATACTTTTTATTAATTAGATTTTATTGACAGGCACAAGACAAAATATTTTATAACACCTACTCTTTTTCTTTTGTTTAATTCCAGTTTCAAGCATATTTAATGGCGTCGAGCTCAAGACACCGTCACCTTTCCTGTTTTTGGCTGCTCTGCTGACAGCTTTACAACAAATGTTACAACAACCAGTTTAAATTAATCCACGACTCGATTTAAACATTTAACTTTTCATTCAGTAACTGCTTTGATTTTTTATTGTAACACTATTCTACATAATACTTAATCACTGATGTCTTTTTTTTCTGTGTAACATTCCCTTATGTTGTAAAAGAATGCAGACTGACATGTAACGTTCAATAACCCTACAATTTCAGAATCTATTTATGGTGAAAGGGTAAGCTATAAAAAAAATAAACAACAAGCATTAAAAGTTACTAAACCCACCAAAGTGTACTGTGGTTTCTACAGATCCACTAGATTTGATAGCACCTGGTGTATTTTACCTCAGCTTGGTTTTAAAAGAATTATTGGAAAACGTTTGATGTATAGAAATTGACAATGACAAGGGGACATGCTAAAGTGACAAAGTAGATTTAGATACCAAACTTTAAAAGATGTTTTTATTTGTAAAAGTAGAATGAACAAAGATGGAATGAAGATGAACTTTTGAAAAAGAGTCGTAGGTATGTTGGTTACTTTCACAGTTTAAATATGGTCGGCTTAAGCTTATGAGAACTGTAAAAAGACAAACTCAAACTCAAACTTTATTTAATTATATAGCGCCTTTCCTTCGGCCGAAACACAAGGCGCTTAACATAAAAGCAAATAAAATACATATTAAAAACACAAAAACACAGTGTTTAAAAACAAACGTACACAAAGACACAAAACAAACATCCCTCTCTCCCCCCAGTCCCCTACCCCACCCCCCAAGTCCCCCCAATAAGACCCTTGTCAAGAAAACTGAACAAAGCTATAAAAACTGCAGATGTAAGGAAACAATCTGGCTTGACGACTGTGTAGAAAAAACGATATTACGAGGATCCCCTTATTCAAGAAACCCCCCGACCACAGGGGCATCGCCGCTGCGCCCGCCCAGCACGGGGCAGCGCAGGACCCGCTCTGCCGAGCTGGACCCCAGCCGCCCAAAGAGAACAGGCACCGCAGCAATAGCCCCGCCGCAGGCGGAGCCCCAGAACAGAGAATCCCCGTGAGGAAACACTGGATTTTAAAACAAATAAAAAGCACTAAAAGAAGATAAAAATAAAAAAAATGCATAAAAAAAAAATATAGTAATAAAAACATGGTTAGCAGATAAAAATAGTCATAAATAACTATAAAATGATTCTTATAGAAGTAAAAAAAAAAAAAAAAAAAAAATAAAATGCAATCACTGGAAAAGTCATGTAAAAGCCAGGTTAAAAAGGTGGGTCTTGAGCCTCTTCTTAAAAACGTCTACGGTCTCTGCGGCCCTGAGGTTCTCCGGCAGGCTGTTCCAGAGGCGAGGACCACAATGATGAAATGAAGCCTCACCATGTGTTTTGGTCCTCACCTTAGGAACAACTAAAAGGCCAGTGCCGGAAGACCTCAGGGTCCTCGAGGGTTCATACTTTAAAAGCAGATCACTTAAATAAGAAGGCCCAAGACCATAAAAACATTTATAAACCATTAAAAGAATCTTAAAATCAATCCTGAAACGCACAGGGAGCCAATGCAGCGATTTAAAACTGGTGTAATATGCTCCCGCCCCCTGGTCCTCGTCAGAACTCGTGCCGCTGAGTTCTGAAGAAGTTGTAGATTTGACAGAGACTTTTGAGGTAAACCAGAGAGCAGGGCATTACAGTAATCTAAACGACTAAAAATAAAAGCATGCATCAGCACCTCTGTGCTGGCAAGAGAGAGGAATGGGCAGACTCTGGCAATATTTTTAAGATGATAAAATCCTGTCTTAACGACATTTTTAATGTGAGGGATAAAATTCAGCTCAGAGTCAAAAAGAACGCCCAGGTTTCTCACGCAGTGAGAAGGTTTAAAATTCTGAAGATATGGTAAAATCCTCTCTCTCTTGTCTTCAGGACCGATGATCAAAACTTCTGTTTTGTCCTGGTTGAGTTGAAGGAAGTTTTCTGCCATCCATGATTTCATATCTAAGATGCAATTTAAAAGGGTGTTTATAGGTTCAAGGTCATCAGGAGACACGGCGATGTAAAGCTGAGTATCATCAGCATAGCTGTGAAAGTCAACGCCGTGTCTCCGATGACTTTCCCCAAGAGGCAACAAAGTATAAATTAAAAGCAATGGGTCCTAAAATTGACGGCTTGGAGAGACCCACAAACTTATTTCATGGATCTGTGAGGAGCAGTAGTCTGAACAAGCAAAAGATATTACGATAAATAACCCTGTCGAGAGACCAGTTAGATCATAGAACGAGGCCAAATTACATAAATCGATCAGTTAGATAAAGATCAGTGAGAGGCCAGAGCGAGGCCAACCTGACTCTTAAGTCTTTCTAATAAAATCTGGTGATCTACCGTATCGAAGGCGGCGCTAAGATCAAGTAGCACCAGGACAGAGAGTTTCTGTGAGTCAGAATTATTTCTAAGGTCAGTTAAAATCTTTAAAAGGGCCGTCTCAGTACTGTGGTTTGTCCTAAAACCAGATTGACATTTTTTCTAAGACATTATGTAGATTTAAAAACTCATGCAATTGAGTAAAAACTGTTTTTTTCAATAATTTTACCTAAAAACGGTAAGTTGGATACAGGTCTGTAATTATCCAGAATAGTTGGATCCAAGTTACTCTTCTTCAGAAGGGGCTTCACCACTGCCGTCTTACAGGCATTGGGGAAGACACCCATCTGAAGAGAGGTGTTAACTATGTTTAAAAGCTCCGGCTCAAAGAATCCATAACAGGTTTTTAAAAGAGAAGTGGGGATGGGGTCTAAAAGGCAGGTTGTAGTGTTTGCTTGGGAAAAAACTCGACCAAGCATCTTCTCATCAACCAGGACAAAACTCTCCAGTGTTTCCTCAGGTAAAGACAATGCCACTGATCTGCTAACATTAGTGCTATGTACCGGTTGAAGGTTAGATCTGATAGCATTGACTTTACTCCTGAAGTGGTTCGCAAAGTCCTCACTTGCAGTTTCTATGTGAGGCATGATTGGTTTATTAAAATCTGTGTTTAATAAAAAATCAATGGTCTTAAAAAGGAACCGGGGGTTGTTTTTATTGTCAGTGATGAGTTTGGAAAAAAAAAAGAGTCCTTGCTTGTTTAACAGTGTGATTGTAAATTTTTTGTTGTTCTTTAAAAAAGTCATAATCGACTGTTAAATTTGTTTTTCTAAACTTTCTCTCAGCTCGTCTGCAGATTCTCTTTCGATTTAAAGTAGCCCCATTTATCCAAGGTCTCTTTGGATTGGATTTCAGTATTTTTCAGTGTGGGCTACTACAATAATGCAGATGCAGTCTGTCATTAAAATCATCAGTTAGAGAATCGCAGGACACAGGTAAAATCTGAGCAGGAGTTTGTTTTAAAATGTCAATAAAATTTGCTGCCACTTCAGGAGTTATATACCGTTTCGTCACAGTTCTCACAGAGGCCTCCTGCTGGATAAAACCAGTCACCTTAAAAAACACACAATAGTGGTCTGACACAGCCAAGTCAACAACAGAGGACACCTCAGAGACAGAGCAGGCGTAAGTGATGACCAAGTCCAGGGTGTGTCCTCTGTTGTGAGTAGGCTGTGCCACATGTTGGTAAAAATCCAAACTAATTAAAATATTTAAAAACTCAGAGGCAAAAGGATCATTCAGGTTGTCGACATGAAGAAAAATCTCCAGTAAAAAATCCATTATGCTTAAAAGAATGATGGATAAAAACTCAGAGAATTCTGTAAAAACACAGGGAGGATTGGTGGTCAGTAAACAGTGACTGCTAAAATGGGTGGGTTACCAAATAGGAATGAGTGATGCTCAAATGAAAGATAGCTAGTTAGAGAAGTAGCTTCAGTTTTTATGTTATGTTGTGTAGCATGAATGGCTAGCAATTAATACTCATATGAAGGGTTGAATATGTGATATTCGCCTTCAGATCTGGTCAAAGTTATAAAGTTTATTAATCTGCAATTTTCAGATTCACCTGTAGGGGGCACCACCTCGTCAAAGAGGAAATTATCACTTTAATTATTAGTTGTTATTTCTAATTAATAAAGTAATACTCAAATTTATCAGTCTACTTATCCAAAAGGAAACGTGAGTGTCTTTACCTTTGAAGGGACGTTTTGTGAACCATGGAAATTATGAGACAGAACAACGACTTCTTATACACGTTCATTTATTGCATAAAATTGGATTAACAAGAAGGATTATTGAGTGTGAAAGCACAGCATTGATTATACTTTGCAGAGATGAAAAGAAGAAAGAAAGAACTTTTTCTAAAACTATTCAAAATGCATACGTGAAGAGATCAATAAAATGAAATTTAAAACAAATTAAAATTATGTGAATGGGCTGAAGGTGTATGACTGCAATGTCTGATGTGTCTGATCTAATGCAAAATTAATGTTTTAATAAAATCGAGATAAATGTGCTTCTGGTGATTGAAACAATAATTACTTAGTTGAATTCTAAATCAAAGAAAATGTTTCTCTGACCACAAACAGTAAAACGCTGGAGCAAGTCTTCTCACCATGCGGTCTGGTTCTGGTTCCAAAGAGCACAGGAAGGCCTCTCTTTAGTTTCAGCTTTGAGAGACTGCCCTTCTCCCGAGAAGTCAGCCAGGTGTTGAAGTTAGAATCTGTCCCCAAGGAAGATTCAGGTTGTTGTCCAGGTTTTTTTTAGTCTCAAGTGGTCAAGTCACGCTTGGTTCCAAAAATTAGCGACTAAATTAAAAGTTTTCAAAGCTGGCCGGGCTACAAAAACTTAGTAATTATTTTGTCACTTATAAAAATTAGAAAGAAAAATGAAAAGTTAAAATTGCATAAAACGTAAAAAGGTTGACGGTTCGGTTTGTTTAATCTTAAAGATGGAAAAATCTCACAGAAGTTTTCATCTCGAAGTTATTAAAATCTTACAAGTTAATTCTTTGTTCTGAGCTGTCCTTTGTTCTGAGTTTCCCTCCAAAAATCTTTCTGCTTGAAGCTATCTCCTTGTTTCTGAGAGGTCTTCCCTCATTCACTTCAGAACTCCATCTCTTGACTGACCCAGTTTGAACGTGCGAGGACAAAGGCCCTGAAACTGACCAATCAGAAACGAGTTGGGCCGGTCTTACGCCCTCATCTAATTAACATACTCCAATAGGCTTGTTAATTCCTAATCTGGGGTGGGGTCCTAATTTGGGGTGTTTGTGGGCGTGTGCGTGTGTATCAGAGAAAAAGCCCTTATAAGCCAACATCTCTTACCAACATTAAAGAAATAAAGAAACATTTAATTCTTTTTTTAATCAACTCGTCTCATAAGTAGAAACCCCTTTTCTGGAAAGAAAACAAAATAATAATAAGCATCCACATTTAAAAGATAATGCAATCACACTGAAATTCCACACAAGATGAAGCGAGAATCAAAGCGAAATGATTTGTTTCTTTTTCTTTTGAAACTCTTCCTGTGGAAAGATTGAACAACTTTAGTTAAATTCACTAAGAAAAAAAAAAACAACGGTTAAGGTAACAAGATATAAAAACATTCCATGACCAGAACAAAGGAGGATTCTTCTCAACCCACATCTGGTGTGAGTGAAGCTGGGGTTGGCTGCAAGGCTGTAAATTTGATCTGGTGATCCTCAGACCTGTGAAATGTCGATTGTCAACAAATGAGAGCATTTTCTTGTGGCTTCAAAAGAACTTTATTCAATGGAATGCACTTTCTGGACGTCCTGTAAATCAAAATGGCTGGTTAGGCTCCAGAGTGGCTGGTTGTCATGGTAACCTGGGATTACCAACGTCCTCCTTTGCGGGGGAAGTTAAGTGTTTCGGGGTCTGTTGCCATCCAGTCTGAGGTGTTACGGGAGTGAAGACCAATGCCTGTTGAAAGGGGGGGGGGGGGGAGGTGATCTTTATGGCCACAGCAAAATTCCTTTGTTAGTTAAGGTTCTGGGATCCATGGTTTCATGCTACATATCCCCCCTTTTGTTTCGACTTGTTCCTGTGGAATTAGTTGAAACAACAAGATACAGAGAAACATGGGATTCCCCGATGAACCTTCTGGAAGCCGCTGGAACGCCAGAGTAATCCGCTGAAAACAGTGGGGTCAGAGTAATTCAGTGAAAGGGGTCAAACATCCGAGTAATCCTCACGAGAGCCACTAGGGTGCTGGGCGACTCTTCTGGAGCGTTGGACGTTCAGCCGGGTCCTCAGGCAGGTGTGGGTGTACCTGCAACTTTACTGCTGTGGTCAGAGGCGTGACTCAAATCTTAAAATAAGTCTATATATTCACTTAATCTTAGTTACTAGAGTAGTGTAATAGTCTAGTGTCTAGATCTAAGTGTTCTATAATGAAGAAAACAACATAGAGAGGAAGAGAAAAGAAGAAAGAGAAATACGAGTAGCTGTTCAGGTTAGGCAGGAGTGCCTGCAACCTCACAGAGGATCGACGAGGTTGAGAAAGGCTGGAGAGAGAGGTTCTGCTCTAATGTTCTTCTCGAGGGCCCCCCCCCTGACCTGTTGCTATCATTGTTATCTCTTTCAGCAAATCTCCATCGGGTACCTCTCGATGGTTTGTCACCCAAAAATGACCACTCGCGTCTGGTAAACTCTGGCTGCCTTTCAATGAAACGGATTACCTCACGGCTCGAAGTAAGATTGATAAGATCGATCTTATCTTGAATGATGGCATCTGGATAGTTCTTGAGATAGAACTCAATGTCATCCAGGTATGCTCGAGGATCATTAGGGCCACCAGGGTTTGGTTCGAATCTGGTAAGATTTCGAGAAATTTTGTCTAAATCTCGATCAGAAGGGCCATGATGACGCGATTCATCTGCCCTAAAGTCATGGAATCGATTCGCCTGTGTCGACCTTGGAGTCCGTGCAGAAAAGGAGGCAGGTGCAGGTGCTAAAAGAGATAATCCGCCAGAACCATCCTTTTTAGCCTGTGCACCCCCCTTTTCGTCTTTGAAAGTTGGATGAATCGGCTGACAGGTGTCAGATTCAAAAGATGGCTTGATGTCTGCTGTTGCAGACTTAGGTTCCACCATCAAGTGTTCATATTGTTGATCGGAGGCTTCTCGTTTGGTGGTGGTGTAAGCTAGTTGCTCTTGCATTAGCTCAACCTGTCCTTTTTGGTCATCTAACTGTCTGGTTAGATTAGCATTTTCTCGTTGCAATGTAATTATATCGTCTTCAGCTGCATGCAGTCCTATTTGAGAAGCTTCGTAAGCTTCTTTAACCTCCATGAACTGCAATTGTTTTGCTACCAGTTCATGCTGATAGGCTGGGGCCTGGGATTCGCAGTCTTTTATTTCTCTTTTAATTTGATCATTTTCAGTTTTTAGTTCTTCGTTTTGAGTCGTCAGTGCAGTGACCTGACGCTCCAACTCATCTGTTTGTCTTGGAGCAACCTCGCGCTGATGCTGCAAAAGTTTATTCTCCTCCTGGGTTTGAGAAAGTTTCTGCGAGCGCGTGTCGAGCTTCCCTAGCGCATGGTTTAACAAACTATGAGCGGTTTTGAGTCGAGCTGTGAGCAGTATGGCTAGGCTACCAAGTGTTTTGGTCAACTCCTTATCCTTCGGTGGATCATTGGTAATTTCAGCCACTACCTCAGAGAGCTTAGTCTCCAGTTCAGATGCGGTTAAGTTCTGAACTTGACCTTCAAAACCTGGAATGTGATTTTCAGTGATTTCTGTCAAGGCAGCTTCTAGATCATCAAAAAGGTCCCTATGGCTAGAGGCCTCAGAAGAAACTGCGTCAGTCATTTCTAAATCTGTTGCTCAGCTGATGAGGAATGAAGCTGGAGGGTTTAGACAGCTTTGTTTAGCCTCAATTAGCAAGTACCGAAACTTTAGCTTTTAGCTTTCAAATCACTATATCATTAGCTTTTAGCCCCTTAGCATTAGCATTTAGCATTAGCGTTAGCTTTAGCCTTTTAGCTTTTAGCATTTACACCTAACTGCCAGTAGGGGGAGATGACAAGTGTGATATCTATTTCAAGCCACAAGGGGGAGTCAATGAACCACTGACTTAGCAGACCTTCCACCTACTGCTGTCTACCTAGATTGCACAAACTTTCAAGTCTCTGAGTGGATTAAATATAGGTCTCTATATCTATGCTTCCACAGTCAACCTGCTTTGGTTCAATGCAGTCCAAGTACACACACCTCCTCTAGGCCAGTACGTCTATGGATATTAATCCCAACCTGTAACTTGGTTCAACACACAACTTCTGATTATTATTAGAAGAGGGTACACCTCTGGCTCAGAGGTCCACCTCCTATGACCCTGACTGCGTCACGCTTTAGCCACACCCCTTGGGTGACCCGGAAGTTCCTCCTTCCTTTCTCCTCAGTTTTACTCAGCGCTCGTCGCGAACACACCTAAAGCAGGCAGTTTTTTAGCAGAGGCAGCTAAACGTCCTGAAGACAAAGCAGTTACTCACAGCAAACCCTAAAGCTGGAAAAACGGAGTGATTGCAACTTTTGGATTTAAGCTAGTTTGGTGTAACAACTTGCTATCTCTAAGGTGTCTTTTGCACTGATAAAGTAGGAACAAAGAGTCTGCAGACCGCGCCTGCGTGTGCTTTCAGCACAAGAAAAAGGGGGGTCAGGTCTGCCAACAGACTGCCAATTTCTCCTTCAGAGAGCTTATCACACAGCCCAAAACGCGCAGTTATATCCTAAAATCCTTGTTAATTTTAGTAACCCGCTACGGCTGACAAGAGTGCTTTCCTGCACTTTCATAAGACGTTTACGTCTTATAAACGTCCACTCATAGATAAATCTATGGGGTGAGGTCCGGCCGGAATCCTCAGCCGCTGGGACGACGGAAGTCGGGCCTGTGTCCTGGAACACGCAGGTACACAGCCAGAACTTTCCGTGGAAAAATTACACAAGACAGGAACACGCTGAACTTCTGTAATCTTTCCAAAGGCCTTTTAACTTATTAAAACGCATAAGCATAAATGCGCAAACGCATGCAAATTATCACGGTTCTGCTCCGTGCAAAAAAGTTCTGTTTCACAGAATCATCTGTTACGCTGATCGCACAGCGTCACAGGCTTCCAAAGCCACACAAACAAGTTCTCAGTCTTAAATAAGGGAAAAGTCAACAGCTCAGAGTACTCAGGAATTTCATTCAGAACCGCAGTTACGTTTTAGATGCACAAACCTTTCTAATTAACCTGTTTATCTCAATATTTCCCAGTTCACAAAACGTTTTCAGAGGCCTCACACGGGGCACCATAAATATACCTGTAGCATGAATGGCTAGCAATTAATACTCATATGAAGGGTTGAATATGTGATATTCGCCTTCAGATCTGGTCAAAGTTATAAAGTTTATTAATCTGCAATTTTCAGATTCACCTGTAGGGGGCACCACCTCGTCAAAGAGGAAATTATCACTTTAATTATTAGTTGTTATTTCTAATTAATAAAGTAATACTCAAATATCAAGTCTACTTATCAAGGAAACGTGAGTGTCTTTACCTTTGAAGGGACGTTTTGTGAACCATGGAAATTATGAGACAGAACAACGACTTCTTATACACGTTCATTTATTGCATAAAATTGGATTAACAAGAAGGATTATTGAGTGTGAAAGCACAGCATTGATTATACTTTGCAGAGATGAAAAGAAGAAAGAAAGAACTTTTTCTAAAACTATTCAAAATGCATACGTGAAGAGATCAATAAAATGAAATTTAAAACAAATTAAAATTATGTGAATGGGCTGAAGGTGTATGACTGCAATGTCTGATGTGTCTGATCTAATGCAAAATTAATGTTTTAATAAAATCGAGATAAATGTGCTTCTGGTGATTGAAACAATAATTACTTAGTTGAATTCTAATCAAAGAAATGTTTCTCTGACCACAAACAGTAAAACGCTGGAGCAAGTCTTCTCACCATGCGGTCTGGTTCTGGTTCCAAAGAGCACAGGAAGGCCTCTCTTTAGTTTCAGCTTTGAGAGACTGCCCTTCTCCCGAGAAGTCAGCCAGGTGTTGAAGTTAGAATCTGTCCCCAAAGGAAGATTCAGGTTGTTGTCCAGGGTTTTTTTAGTCTCAAGTGGTCAAGTCACGCTTGGTTCCAAAAATTAGCGACTAAATTAAAAGTTTTCAAAGCTGGCCGGGCTACAAAAACTTAGTAATTATTTTGTCACTTATACAAATTAGAAAGAAAAATGAAAAGTTAAAATTGCATAAAACGTAAAAAGGTTGACGGTTCGGTTTGTTTAATCTTAAAGATGGAAAAATCTCACAGAAGTTTTCATCTCGAAGTTATTAAAATCTTACAAGTTAATTCTTTGTTCTGAGCTGTCCTTTGTTCTGAGTTTCCCTCCAAAAATCTTTTCTGCTTGAAGCTATCTCCTTGTTTTCTGAGAGGTCTTCCCTCATTCACTTCAGAACTCCATCTCTTGACTGACCTTCAGTTTGAACGTGCGAGGGACAAAGGCCCTGAAACTGACCAATCAGAAACGAGTTGGGCCGGTCTTACGCCTCATCTAATTAACATACTCCAATAGGCTTGTTAATTCCTAATCTGGGGTGGGGTCCTAATTATGGGGGTGTTTGTGGGCGTGTGCGTGTGTATCAGAGAAAAAGCCCTTATAAGCCAACATCTCTTACCAACATTAAAGAAATAAAGAAACATTTAATTCCTTTTTTTAATCAACTCGTCTCATAAGTAGAAACCCCTTTTTCTGGAAAGAAAACAAAATAATAATAAGCATCCACATTTAAAAGATAATGCAATCACACTACTGAAATTCCACACAAGATGAAGCGAGAATCAAAGCGAAATGATTTGTTTCTTTTTTCTTTTGAAACTCTTCCTGTGGAAAGATTGAACAACTTTAGTTAAATTCACTAAGAAAAAAAAAAAACAACGGTTAAGGTAACAAGTTATAAAAACATTCCATGACCAGAACAAAGGAGGATTCTTCTCAACCCACATCTGGTGTGAGTGAAGCTGGGGGTTGGCTGCAAGGCTGTAAATTTGATCTGGTGGGTTGGTGATCCTCAGACCTGTGAAATGTCGATTGTCAACAAATGAGAGCATTTTCTTGTGGCTTCAAAAGAACTTTATTCAATGGAATGCACTTTTCTGGACGTCCTGTAAATCAAAATGGCTGGTTAGGCTCCAGAGTGGCTGGTTGTCATGGTAACCTGGGATTACCAACGTCCTCCTTTGCGGGGGAAGTTAAGTGTTTCGGGGTCTGTTGCCATCCAGTCTGAGAGGTGTTACGGGAGTGAAGACCAATGCCTGTTGAAAGGGGGGGGGGGGGAGGTGATCTTTATGGCCACAGCAAAATTCCTTTGTTAGTTAAGGTTCTGGGATCCATGGTTTCATGCTACAGTTGAGCGATTGACGCTGTTCCACCACCTCTCTTACCTTCCCTGATGGAAAATAAAAAGTTAAAATTAGGTGGAGAGGCCTCAGTGAGAATAGCAGGTGCATCAGTACCAAGCCAGGTTTCAGTTAAAAATAAACAGTTCAAATCACAGTCAACAATCAGATCATTAACTATAATGATCAAGCATGAGAGAACCAGTGATATGGGAGCAGAGGTATTAGTATCCGTCTCCAGTCAGTCTAAACAAAACATTTTAATCCCATTAGGAAAGATATATTAAAAAAAGTCAATTAAAGAAAAAAATGTCATAATTGTCAACAACATATCAAAGAACACTACATTATGATGATCAGTCAGAAGCAAAACTCAATATTTACTGATGCGTTGTATACGTATAATGCATAGCAGGCATTTGTACACAGAGAAAAATAGGTTAATTACATGAAAAAAGGTTGTATCTGAGTAAAAACATTTTTCATATTCTTTTTCTAAAGCTCTTTTGTCCACTAGTATTTGATCCTGGTGTTATTTTTGAGGTTATGTGTTTTTCATGGCTTTGACTTAGTTGAGGTCCACCTTGTTGTGCTCTGAGATTATGTGTACATTGATATGTACATCCACTGGAAAAAGGAAAAACATGAGTTTTAATAACTCTTCAATATCATAACAAACAACATTTGAAAAATAACCATAAAACATCAGCTAAGAGTAACATGAAAATCATGACTTATTTTTTTGATTGAAATCTTACTTTGCAAATGCTTAAAATGAGTGTAAAATATGACTTATTCAATTACCTCAGCTTCTCGAAGACTCATGATGTTTCCATTGGACAGCTGCTTGTAGATTTCTATAAGGAAAAAATAGGAGCAGAAATCTAAAATTGAAACAAAACTTAAATTTGAGAATAAAACTGTTCCTCCAATTCTGAGGAGGATCTCTCTAAGCACAGTGGTCCTCCACAGATATATGTAGATATCAGTCTTCTGCTCCTCAATGTCCTCATGGCTGCACGGTGTACCAACCATGTAGTGCAAAGAAGAAGTGGGTCTGACCAGTATTATGATGTGATAACATTCACGACAAAATAAAAAATAGTAATTATTGGTTCCTTAAGGTAAATTTGTGGCTCATCTGTAAGGTGGCTTTGTGCCATCTTAATGAAATTATATCATGATATGCATAAAATTGGTTGGAGTACTGGCAGGAAAATCATTGTAGATGGAGGGAAAAAGACAGTTTGGAATTATAATTTATTTTATGGAGGGACAGGCACAACACACATAAATGTTTATGTGTTTACCCCCTAAAAAAGGGTATGCAATGCCCAACAGTTAATGAGGAGAAAGTGTCCAAATGTTGTCTGGCAAGAAAAACATCTGCACTTTAGTGTAGTTGCTGTTACTGTTTAGTTGATTAACATGCAGTGTGAGAATCCATTATTTGCAAAATTATTGCTGTACTTACGGGCCATGCAGTCAAAGCGAAGGATGAGACTGATGAAGTTCTCCAACGTAATGTGTCCAGAAGAGGCACCATAACGCAGAGCAATCACATTCAAAATGTCATCACTGATCCCCCTTCCTGCAGGACAAGCAGTAATTGAGATAAATAGGTTTTATATTGACACTGAAACATTTCAGACAATAATTCAAAATGCTCACGACTGCCCACTCCTTTGTATGAAACAAACGAACACAGTTAAGACATACCAGCAGCTATGATTGCATTTCTCAGCTCCTTGAGTGACAGTGTTCCTGTTTGTGAAACGTCACACTTGTTGAAAATTTCCTGTGGAAAAAGACGACAGTTAGTTGTGACATATCGGTAGCTTTACATGACTAAGACACAAGTTGAAAACTCACATTAATCCAGTGCAGTTTTATTCTTTTTTTTTCTTTGGAGCTCAAAACTGAACATTATTAGGACTGTGTTTTTGATTGGCAGGTGAGGGATCGCATTCGGTAGTTTTCCTCATAAACTCAAGCTTTACTTTATCCCGTCCCACTTTATCTTTAATATTTAGAACCCTACCCTACTAATGCCCAATTACAGTCATTTACAGAATAAATTAGATGAAGGGAGACATCCTGCAGTAGAATACATTAGGATGAACTCACATAATCTGAGAAAAGATGTGAGTATTAAATTTAAATAGCTGTTTTTAACAGATAAAGACCAGTGTTCTCTGATGAATGATAAAAAGTTGTTCTCACCTACACAAACAAGACCATTATCTGAGAAGCAGCAGTTAAATCTAATTAAGGCATTTAAAAGCATTGTGACATTGAGCTTTAATCCTGCATAAGTAATATGGCACTAAAATTAATAAACTACAAGAAAAGAAACTTGACATTAAAAAATATTGTCAAGTGGTCCATGAGAACATAGAGCACATCTGTATCTGAAGATTGAACAGCAGCCGACTAAAAAAATCAATCAACAGCTTGAAAAGGGGAATAATTTTTGTCCTCAGCATGCTCAGTTTTTCAACAAAGACTGTAAGGAATTATTCAGGAACAAGCTCAACGTCATTTTATGATTGATTTGTAAACAACTTGTTCTTACACATCTCAAGATAGATAAACAAAAGTACAACTAATACTTATGCTACTGTTCTTAATCAGTTAACTTTATTGATTTCTTGTAGGAAGTGCAAAAGAATGACCATAGATCTTCATTTGACTTTTCCAACCTTGTATTTGCCAACCTTCCTCCACAGTCGGACAAACTCCTCACCGTTCAGTTTCCCAGTGACTGAAGTCTGTTGAAGCCTCTGTTAAGGTACAAGTGCTGTGCAAAAATGACCCAAAATGAGCAACTTTCGATGTGCGAGTCCAAAGAAAAAAGAATCTGACTTTCTTGAACAAATTTTGTTGACTTTTGGGTTCCTTTTTTCTCTGACTGGGAATTCAAGGCCTACTAATAATGCAAAGGTTTGTTTTCCGTAAATGTCTGGGAGATATCACAGTCACATGAACCCCAAAGAGATATTTTCTTGGTTCTCTGATTGCAAATGATGACAGCATTACAAATCCAATCATATATTAAAAGTGAAAGATCACATAAGCAAGAAATGGGTTAAAGTGTATGGAGTCTCGAAAGAGCCAAAAAGAAATAAATATATACACCATTAAATAAATAAATAAATGTGGCATTAAATAAATAAATGTGGCAATAAATGAATAAATGTTGAAATAAATAAATAAATGTTGAAATAAATGTGGCATTAAAATATTAAAAGAGCACATTTAAGTATTTCATGACGTATTTATTTATTTAATTGTCCCTTGTAGGTTAAAAGAGCCACATTGAAATAAATATATTTAATATGAAATAAATAAATAAATGTGGCATTAAATAAATAAATGTGGCAATAAATAAATAAATGTTGAAATAAATAAATAAATGTTGAAATAAATGTGGCATTAAAATATTAAAATAGCACATTTAAGTATTTCATGACGTATTTATTTATTTAATTGTCCCTTGTAGGTTAAAAGAGCCACATTGAAATAAATATATTTAATATGAAATAAATAAATAAATGATGCATTAAATAAATAAATGTTGCAATAAATAAATAAATGTTGCAATAAATAAATAAATGTTTAAATAAATGTGGCATTAAAATATTAAAAGAGCAGATTTAAGTATTTCATGACATATTTATTTATTTCATTGTCCCTTGTGGGTCAAAAGAGCCAAATTGAAATAAATAAATAAATGTTGAAATAAATAAATAAATGTTGAAATAAATAAATAAATGTTGAAATAAATTTGGCATTAAAATATTAAAATAGCCATTAAAAGCCATTTTTAACATTTCATAATATATTTATTTATTTCATGATTTCATTATACATTTCATGAAACAGGAAGTGGACACGCGTGAAAATGCAAACTGTCAGATTCTCTCGTCAAACTCAGTGGGCGGGGTCTAACTCTCGTGTCTCTGCTCTGTTGATCTGGCCTGGTGCAAAGTTTTTGTCTTAGTCCTCACTCACCATACACGCTCCAAACATGTTTTAGTGAAACAAAGAACTTTTGTTCGGGTCACCAAATCAAAATGTTTTCTCCGTCCACTTCATGCATTCTCATTCCCGACTCATCGCTTATCGACGCATGGTTAAAGTCCGTCCTCGTGGAAAACTGGAAGCGCAACCGCAGACCCGCAGCCGAAGACCAAGCCGTTGGGGACCGACCCGACGGAGCATGCTCGGTGTCAAAAATGAGAGGAGCTGGCGGATCTGATTGAATCAAGCGTCAGAACCATCAGCTACCGGGACGGGAGCGCGTCACCCCCAATTCACTCTGGACGCGGAAGCGCCGCGAAGCGGAGTCCGCTCCGCTCTTCTGCTAGAACTTTGTTTGTTTTTTGCCATCATGGGTGATGATTTAATAATTTAAAGACATTAACCCGTGTTTCTGCAAAGAAGAACCGCTATCTGCTGCTGTTTGCACCCAAAGCCCCGCCCACCCGCTCTGTCGGCTCACTGGATCTGTGTGCGGGCGCGCGTGCGTCCCTGTCCCGCTCGCAGGTGTGTGTGTGTGCTGGTCTCTGCGTCTTTTTTTCTCCCCAAAACCAGCAGCCCCGCTCCAGAGTCTGCTCACTACGTTGATCTGTGCGCGCTCGTGTCAGTCAGTGTTGTGTGTGTTTTATAAATATTACACTAGTTTTTTGCTAAGAGGAGCGGGTCTGCGGTTGCGCTTCCAGTTTCCACGAGGACGGACTTTAACCATGCGTCGATAAGCGATGAGTCGGGAATGAGAATGCATGAAGTGGACGGAGAAAACATTTTGATTTGGTGACCCGAACAAAAGTTCTTTGTTTCACTAAAACAATGTTTGGAGCGTGTATGTGAGTGAGGACTCAGACAAAAACTTTGCACCAGGCCAGATCAACAGAGCAGAGACACGAGAGTTAGACCCCGCCCACTGAGTTTGACGAGAGAATCTGACAGTTTGCATTTTCACGGCGTGTCCACTTCCTGTTTCATGAAATGTATAATGAAATCATGAAATAAATAAATATATTATGAAATGTTAAAAATGGCTTTTTAATGGCTATTTTAATATTTTAATGCCAAATTTATTTCAACATTTATTTATTTATTTCAACATTTATTTATTTATTTCAACATTTATTTATTTATTTCAATTTGGCTCTTTTGACCCACAAGGGACAATGAAATAAATAAATATGTCATGAAATACTTAAATCTGCTCTTTTAATATTTTAATGCCACATTTATTTAAACATTTATTTATTTATTGCAACATTTATTTATTTATTGCAACATTTATTTATTTAATGCAACATTTATTTATTTATTTCATATTAAATATATTTATTTCAATGTGGCTCTTTTAACCTACAAGGGACAATTAAATAAATAAATACGTCATGAAATACTTAAATGTGCTCTTTTAATATTTTAATGCCACATTTATTTCAACATTTATTTATTTATTTCAACATTTATTTATTTATTGCCACATTTATTTATTTAATGCCACATTTATTTATTTATTTCATATTAAATATATTTATTTCAATGTGGCTCTTTTGACCCACACTGGGCAATGAAATAAATAAATATGTCATGAAATACTTAAATGTGCTCTTTAATAATTTTAATGCCACATTTATTTCAACATTTATTTATTTATTGCCACATTTATTTATTTATTGCCACATTTATTTATTTAATGCCACATTTATTTATTTATTTAATGGTGTATATATTTATTTCTTTTTGGCTCTTTCGAGACTCCATAAAAGTGCTAAGGTTATGCATTAAATCCGCACTGCTGCAACACAAATCAGTGGAAGCCTAATCAGTGAACTGGTGGTGGAGTTCCACCCCCAGACAGGGAGATTGAGTTTTTCAAATGTATGTTATGGTACTACATGTAAAAACTGAAAGTAGGGAAATGTTTCAGTTTCTTGGGGCTAAATCAAGAAAAAGGTTAGACAAACCTCTCGTCTAACAATTTTCAAGTCCAAACTATAGATCTGTTCTTTTTAGTTCAATGTAGCTGAGGGTCTTTCTATGCTTCTTTTTGTTTGAAATCAATTTTTATTCATAATTTCAAATATAAATGTACTATTTTATTTGCAATTTTTTTTCATCTTTTATTTTGTTGTTTTATGCTTTTAGGCTGTTTGAATGACCATTACCTTATCTCTGAATTGTGTGACCCAAATATACCCGTTTTCTTTAATTCTGCCAACTCCTAAAATAGTTTAAAGGGTGACCAAACCCTAAATCAACTGTTATTGGCTGATGCCCTATGTTGATGGGGTTTTAAATTGATGTTTGTTGGTCATTGACAAATTTTTGTCAAATTAAAAATAAGCTTGTTTAGTTTTTAAAAATATAGTCAAAACCGTCTGTGTGCTGCTGCCTACTGGTTGAATAAGGATAAAACAGTTGAATTTTGTGATTGGTCAAACTATTTAAGTCCCATGTCATGATCTGCAGCTCCTGTAATAATGACAGTCTTGTTCTCCAGCCCCACCCCTCTGACTGGATTTTCAAATTTCAGCTCTGGGTGGAGTCAGCCTCTAACTGTCCTGTTTGGTTACCCTTTAAATATTTTATGAGAGTGACATGCTAAAGACATTTCTTAATCTGTATTGGTTGAATCTAACGTTATATGAGAATGAACTAGAATACTTCAAGGATACATCCATGAGAGCCACCATGCTGCGACAGGCGTCTGTGCTGAAACCTCCAGATTTAAGGTCTCCTACATTAAAAAAAAGATATGTAAGAACAAGCTAACAAAAACACATTATTTGTTTGAAAGCCAAACCTTTCAGGATTCTGTCATTAAGAATCAACTGAAGTTTCTCTGCATCCACTTCCTCATACTAAAAATGTGAAAGAATCACAAAATCACTGAATGTTTCATTCAACGCACAAGTTTCTTAATAGTAGGATCTTTTTGAATTCATATTTAAGTTAGCAAATGCATTTTGAAACGAAAGACTGACACACTCAATACCTTGTCAGAGAACTGGCGGAACAGAGTTATCTTTTTTTCTTCATCTTTGTTGTCTTTTCCTGGTTTGAGCTGTAAATGAAAGAGTTTTTCTGATGTGTAATATTTACCACAGATAAAATTATTAAAGATTAAATGTCCAGTGCTTTGTGTCATGGACAGTCTTGAAGAAGTAGGAAATTATATTTCTTTTCTGTTTTATTCATAACAATGATGAATGGAGAAAAGAATGTTTGCAGATGACATTGTGATTTATGTTGAAACTTGGTTCAAACAAACTGAAAAGGATGAAAAGCATACTTCAAGAGAGGCATGAAAGGAAGTAGAAGAACTACACTTGTGCAGAAGAAGAAAGTTCAAACAGATTAGCCAGTTCTATGAAGAAATTGTGAATGGGAAGAATAGCACAGAGTGTGGTCATGGGAATGGCAGCAAATATCCATAAAATTGTACGATCAGGTAACCACTGCTCTATCTTTCTTTTCAACCCTATGAATAAACAGAAACTGGGAAAGATGGCATGACTGAAGAGAGAAGCCAAATTAAGAAAAAAGTCTAGTAAAAGTAATTTTTATGCTACCTCATTGCTGTATCACACAATTAACAATGCCTTAAATACTCAATTGCACTGCACAACTTTATTTACCTTTTTTGCTTCCATTGATTCCTGGGGGTAGACACCAGAACTCTCACTGAGAACAAACACAAGCATCATCACTAAGAAACATTTTCAGAAATTGTTTCAGAACAGTAAAAGTTTTGCCCAAACTTCAGAAAAGTAAAGATATTATTGAATGTTTTAATGATTAGTTGTAGTGTTGACATTTGGCTCACTGGACATGGGTTTCCGCCTTGGAGATGATGGTCAGGATGAAAGAAGCTGTCTCATTGGGGTTGAAGGTGGATGGCACAATCAGGTATTCTCCAGGCTTCAGTGTCACAAAACTCCATCCACACCTCACTCAACATTTAGGAAGTCGTACTTTAGCCGACACAGTTCTGTTTCTCCTGAAGAAAGGGGCGGGGAATTTTCCCTTCTGGGCTCTGTTCTGAAAAGGCCGTGAAGAAACAGTAAATCAACTCCATCCTAAGCATCAGACACTGACATGTAAATAACTTCGACAATATATGAAAACAATGAAAAAAGAACTTACTTCATCGGTCACCTGAAGGAAATCAGAAAAAAAGATTGTGTTAGAGAAATTAAAAGCAATAGTAGTTGGAAATATAATTTAAATAATATTCAAATGAGCTTCAATGATTTCTTGACTCTTTTTATGAGAACTGATTACAAATCTAATTTTTTAAAACTTCAGGTTTCTAACTTTTCCAAGTATGAAGAACTGTGCATCAGATGTTAACTACCAGAACTGCTACAGGATGCATTACCTCAATACACTAATGTAGCTGGAAATTAATTGATGTAATAAAGCTCTATCCAAGATTAATTAATACTTTTCTTTAGTTCATTTCTAGGAAATGGTCCAATTTTTTTGGTTGTTTTGGCCCGTGGTGGGTCTTAGTAAAGGGAACGCAGGTATGTGAGACTTGTGTGGCCACTTCAAGAAACATCATTAAAATGGAACATATGATTGCCATGCGTGTGGTAATTATTGATGCATGGGCATCATGAAGTATTTGTATGGATAATGCAAGTTGCACACACTTATGACATAGGGGTGATGATTTCGTACATTGCCCCTATACCACACTCTATAGTGAGTACTGGCCCCTATAATGACTGCACGCATGTAAAGGGTGTGCACGTGATAAGAGGCTATAGTAATATGTTTTATTTATTAGGCGCCTTTCACAGAACTCAAGGTCACCAAGCAGGGATATAAGCACAAATATATATTTAATAAAATGTACAAATTTTAAGTTAAGTTTAAGGTTTAAAAAGGACAAGTGCATTGCAGTCATGAAGAGTAGGCTAGTCTGAAAAAATGAGTTTTGAGGCTGAAGATAAGGAGAGGGAGTGAGTCCATAGTCGGGGTAGGGAGTTCTAGAGTTCTGGGGCAGAGCGACTGGATGCCCTGCTCCCCATGGTAACAAGGCAGTGGGGATGACAAGTTGGAGTGAGGACGAGGACCAGGGGAGCGGGTGGAAGCGGCGACTTGGAGAAGGTCCGAGAGATGTGGCGAGGTGAGGTTATGAATGGCTTTGTAGGTTGGAAGAATGCCAATAAAAATGTTGATCCGATTGATTTAGTTATTTCTAACAGTCAAGCTCCACGCAAGGTGTGGGTTCCTGTTATTTGAACAGCACTAAAGGGCTCAGTGTGCAGGTTTGGGTAGGTTACAAAAAAATGAAATATGTGTATGACATTTTCAGGTCTCACTCAGTCATGTCCTCCGCCAACCACCAGAGGGACCCCTCTCCTGAGTTTTAACCAGCTTCTCTTTCTCACTCCAAATCCCTTTGCTCTAATCTTCTCCATGCACATCTGTTCATCATCATCATCAGACTCACCAGCATATAAACTAACTCCAGGCCACAGTTCAATGTGAAGTCTTGATTCTGTCACAGTCAGTCTAAGTGGTTCTCCCAGTCGTTTCGTCTCTGGTTTTTGACCATCGCCTGTTTACTCGGTTTCCTGCCTTGCCTCTGTGATTGTGACCTTTGCCTGCCCTTTGACGCTGACTATGTCTTGCCCTTGCTCTGTGAAATTAAACCGTCTGCACGGGGATCCAAATGTCTCAGCCTCTGTGTTACAGACATGCCTGAATCTCACTTACTTTACTGTTACTCCCCTTTCTGAATTATTTAAATGTTCACTACAACCTGTTGCTCTCAGAATGCCTGTTAAAAATGTACACAAACATTTTTATTCAACAGATTCACCAAGTGGATAGTGGTTAATATTTTATGCCAATTTTTCACCTGCAGACAGCCCCTTGAGTGCAGTTGTAACTAAGGCATGTGATATTGAAAAGAGTTGTGGAAACCAGAAGTGAACGTTGTTATATCTGAGATATTTCAGTGAAATAGTGGCGGGATGCTGTAGGTGTGACAAAGGATTTCTTAGTGGAGGTGGAACTGCACCAAGAATCAGCTTGTTTAATGTGGTGACAGACAGACTGACTCTCTCAGACCAACATTTCTTTAAATTTGGGGTGTCAAACTCATTTTGGTTGAGGGGACACAATCAACCCTTCTGATCTCAAGTGGGCTGGACCAGTAACATAAAAGTAAAATAACCTATGGTCAACTTGTTGTCTGCAGCTTCTTTACCTCTTGTTATTCTGGTCTTGTATTTCTTTTGCTTCACCTAGTGGTAGAATTGCGTATTGCGATCATTTCTTTAAAGAACCATAACCCAGCACAGGAATTGGCTGGAAACTTGCTTTTTATTTTTTTATTTTAACATTGTTATATATTTTTTCTCTTCATGATCAGGTCAGATTAAACCGACTGACATCCCTGCTTTAGATGATCTAGTTTACCAGCTTCATATTTGACATTATGTAGATACTTCTGAAAGGTCATTCAACAAGAAACACAAGTAACTCAGAATGTTCTGGTTATACAAATGTAGACCAAAAGACTCCCTGTAAGCACTTCTCCTTGAATTCAGCCTATGTGGGTTGAAGAAACAAATAAAGGTATTATTTACCTCAAATATGGAGAATCCAATGTGTAGGTTTTGTACTAGTCTTCTGTTCCTCTTGTCTGGCTTTTGCATGAGAGACACCAACATGTTTTTCTCTCCCTGCTTCTCGGCGCATTTGCTGTTTAATTTTTCAACCTGAACCCGATACTGGGGATTGGTCCAGAAGCTTTCTGCAAGACAGAGTTATCAGATGAAACAGAACTGATTTTATTTTTTTCTAAACATGTTTTTATTCTGACATAAAGGTGCCAAAAATAAAATGCATGAATACAAACGGTTCTCATTTTCTAAATTTACCAAGATTATTCATGCATCCTCCAGCAGTGGTTCCTGCAACCCATCGACCTTCATAGAAAGAGGTCTTCCATTTACAAGCAGAGCCCTCCTCAAGGAAGTCTGGGTTGGATGAGCAAATATCAAGGTCTGAGTAGTACTTGCAGAAGTCTTTCAAAGTCATCCTGAAAGAAGACATTTATTTTGTTAGAAGAGGAAATCCTGCTGGATTTAAGAAGGTTGTTGTGATGGAGATGACTGTTTGCAAAAGATAAATAAGCAAAAAGGAGATTATATGAACGGCTGATGGTAGCTTCTGAAATGTAGATAAGATAATGGAGTAAAATTATATTTAGGAAAATTTAAATTGAACCAGAAATGCCAAAAAGGCAAACCCGGAAAAGTAAATAATGTGTTTCTTCAAAAAATGTTGAATTGGGAAAGAACATATATTTATTTTTTTCTTTGATTCAGAATTTTTTTTGGTTCACATTTTTTTGCAAGTTATTTGAAAGTTTTCAGAATGGAAATGGACCGGCTCACCAAAACTCTCCGTCGTCACAGACAGAAAGGCACGTTTCTCGTTCCTTCGTACTCACAGTCTTCCACAGAGGAGACCTTTGAAGTAAATAGAAAGAGAAAAGCTAAATAAAAACTGAAATGAACACCGGGTTTGTTGAGATAAGATAGCGTTTAAAGTGCTTCTCTTTTGGTTCCTTTTCTTGCTTTACCACAAGAATTTCACAGAAGGTTTGCTAAATAACAATGTATCAAAATCCTTTAATTTTAGATTATTTGGATTAAAAGTGGAACAAACGTTAAACTCCCTGCAGGTCTAACTTCTTTATATGAAAAAAATCCTTAAATTCTGAGTCAGGTATCAGTCCTTTCTGCTTCTCAAGTAAAACTTTCTGCAGATGTTTCAATCAGAGGGTCTGCATTAGTAAATCTGAAAGTTTAAGTACATATAGTGGATAATAAACAGCATTTTATTCTTTGAGTTTTCCTCACTCGTCACTCCAGTCTCCATTCCACTCTCTCTTGCCCCAGGGGTTCCACAAGCGCACCAGTTGCACGGTTTCTCCTCGACTTTTCATCTGCGCTCCAATAAGAAACAGAGACAAAAATGTCAACGCTGCCTTTCTGAATATCTGAAATTTCGCAGTTGGTGCAAATGTAAATCTTATTTTACATTAAAGTCTGACTCCTTCATGTATTTTAAAATTAATATCAGTGGTCTTTTAATTATGATTATGCAATTTTTTGCCTAAATTAAAAAAAAAATTGTTTTTCAAGACAATTTTTGCAGAGCAGCAGTCCTTAATTAGAAATTCACCTTTGGGTTGTGGGAGGGACTTTCGGCACAAAATAAGCCCATCCCTATTTTCCTTCATCCACCTGCTAGCTTACAGCCGTCACACCTCCAACCTAACATTACTGTTGCAACAAAAATGGTGAGCAATTTGAGAGCTATCCAGCTGAACAGTTCTGAGCAGATAGCCAGCTCAAATGAGGAAAACATGGATCCATATTTAATTACAACTGGATGCATCTGAATAAAGTGGATAAAACTTACAGCTTGCCTTTTTATGTTCTACATCAAACCTATAATCTTTTTTAAAAAGCTTTTTTTGTCTTCTTCTGATCCACAACAATTTAAATAAATAAATACTCAGAAATGCAATGTTAAAATGTTCTTAATATATGCCCTTCATCATGAGATAAATGCCACAAGAACATGTTAAAAACACCAAAAACACAATTTTCATCGGAGTGGGTCATAAAAGACATAATTGTAGACTAAATCATTTCTCTGAGTTAAGAAAGAAAAATAAATACTAAAACATTTAGTAATAAATTAAATTTGTAAAATTTAATTAAATACTTTTGTTGTAGTGGACAAATATGTTTACTCACCTGCTTGACCCCTGTGACAGTGTAGGCGTGGCCTTGGACCAGACCATTTGGTAACACTGTGTTTTCAGCTGTTGCCTGAAAAAAAACAACAACAACTTCACATTCTGAACTCTACAAGAAAAAATAAAAAGTTAATTTAAAGTTAAGTTATATTGTAAAAACTTGCAGTGACCCTTCAGTTATGATTATGTAGTTTTTCGCAAAAATGAAAAAAAAGTCTTTGTCGTTTTTTGAGTCATATTTTATGCACAGGAGAAATAGAAATACATCTCTGGTTTATGGGCGGGACTGTTGACACACACACACACACAAAAAGAACTAACAACCTTGAACGTGTTTTAACATAACAGCTCATAGCTTTGAATGGGAAGATAAATCTTATGATGATTGATGATTATTTCAGTGATTATTACCTTCGTTACTCAATTCTCAATTATTTAGAAACAGATTGATGTTTTTTTTTTTATCTATATAGCATCAAATTGTAAAAATGATCAGTGTGGTCGCACATCAGCACCTTTGAACAAATCATTGGCACAATTGCTCCATGGTTAAATAAAAAAATAATGCTAATAAAAAATTGTTGGATACTTTTTAAACATCAGACATCAGGATGTTTAACTGATTAAAACACAAATAAATTAGTTAAAATATCAGTATCATAAAATAAGATTTGTTCTATTCTAAAAAGCTAAATACATGTCCTGAAATATGGTTTTGATATCAATAATCCAGGATTTTGAAATTCAATTCAACAATATGATTTAAGATCTATTTTTTTTTTATAACTTTATTTTTATTCGTTTTTACAACATAAACACAAAACACAAAACAAAATCTCAAAGGTCAATTCTAGGTGCTTCTCAGATCTATTTATTGTATAGTGTCCATTTTTCCCACTTTCGGTGTACTTGTGCCTCTTGCAGTCTCAGTCTGTATGATATTGTTTCCATTGAGTAGATATTGTTGATTGTTGATATCCATTGCTCCTTTGATGGGATCGTCGTGGTGCCCCAGTTCCTGGTTAGTGTTTTTTTAGCAGCCACCGACAAAATTTTAAACAAGTATTTGTCACTTTGGTGGATTGAGTTTCCTGAGAACATGTATAGATAATATAGTTCTGGTACCAAAGGACTTGTATACCCAAGCACTTGGCTTGTTATATCACCCACCATCTCCCAAAAACCTGTTACATTCGGACATTTCCAGAATACATGTGAATGGTCAACATTTATTTCTCCGCATCCACGCCAACAGCTCTGATTTGTTTTTAACTGTTTGTTCTTCAGTTTAGGTGTAATGAAAAATCTTATAAGATTCTTCCAGGCGAACTCTCTCCATGTTCGAGATCCAGTGGTAGTATGGTGGTGCCTCCACATGTCTGACCAATCCTGTTCAGTTATTTTTATGTTTAATTCTTTTTCCCAGTTATCTTTTACTTTTAAAGTTGTATTTTTATCATACTCCATTAAAGATTTATATAGTGTACTAATCAATTTAATGTTGTTGTCTTTATATGCCTTTGTTATTGTTTGGACTATCCCACCCTCACCTCTTGAGGATCTGCTCTGTATCGCCGTCTTAAAATAATTTCTCATTTGTAAATATCTAAAAAAATCCTGTTTTTCAAGGTGAAATTGTCTAGCCAAGTTCTCAAAACTCTCCAGCTGCCCGTCTTTTTCTAACAAGCACCATGCTGTTATTCCTTTTGTAATCCAGTATTCAAAAGTATGGTCGTATTCTGCTGGTTTAAATTGCCTGTCATATGCTACCCATTTTAATTTTTTGGAACTATTTAAGATTTTATATTTTTGAAGTAGTTTGAACCATACAGTTAGTGTATGATTTGTTATGGGGTCTAGATGCATTTTCTTAGTCTCATATAACTCTTTATCTCCAATCATGTTTTGAATGGGTTCTTGTAATGTTTCACATTCTATATTTTTCCATTTTCCGATATAATGAGGGTTACACCAACAACATATGTATCGTAGTTGTGAGGCAATGTAGTATTCTCTCAGTTTTGGTAGTGCCATTCCTCCTTTGTTCTTTGGAAGCTGGAGGGTGCCGAATTTTATTCTGGATCTTTTATTGTCCCAAATGAATCTAGTTATTATCTTGTCCCATCTTTTAAATTGGGCATCCGTGACCTGAGTTGGTAAAGCTTGAAATAAAAATAAAAACCGGGGAAGAATGTTCATTTTTACTATTTCGATTCTCGAGCTGAAATCTAGTGGGAGTGTTGACCATTTTTTTATGTCTTTTTGTATCTTTTCTTGTACTTCTGAATAGTTTTTAGTGTTTATATTTTGAAAGTCTACTGTTATTTCTGCACCTAGGTATTTAATACTTTTCATATTCCAGTTTAATTTAAAGTTGTTTCTAATAAATTCAGAGGGAATATAGTTGAATTTTAGTATTTGAGTTTTTAAAATATTAATTTTATATCCAGATAACTTTTCAAATGTTTCTAATATTTTCATAAAATGAGGAATTGATGATTCTGGTTGTTCAAGGTACGCTATTAAATCATCAGCGAACAATCCTACTTTATGTTCAACGCCATTCATTGAGACTCCTTTAATTTCAGGTTTTTCGCGAATTGCCTGTGCCAGAGGCTCAATAAAAAGAGCAAATAGAGTCGGGGAGAGCCCACAACCCTGTCTTGTTGATCTTTCCAATTTGAATCTTTCTGTTAGGTTCCCATATTTTAATTCTAGCAGTTGGTTGTGAGTATATGTTTTTATTATTTGTACTGATTGATCATCAAATCCCATTTTTCCAAACTAAAAATAAAAAATTTCCAATTTACGCAGTCAAAAAGCTTTTTCTGCATCTATACTTAAGAGAACTGTACCTCTATGTTCTCTTTGAGCTCTTTCAGTTATGTGTAAGGTTCTCCTAATGTTATCATGTGTCTGGCGATTTTTTATGAATCCTGTTTGGTCTTCATCAATAAGGTCGGTAAGAAGGTGTTTATTCTATTACAAATTATGGATGTATAGATTGTGTAGTCTATGTTTAGTACAGAAATAGGTCTGTAATTGCACATAACTGCTTGTTTTTCCCTGGTTTTGAAATAACTGAAATAATTGCTTCGGACCATGAAATAGGCATTTTATTCTTTTGCAGGGTCCAGTTTAAAGATCTATGTAATATTGGAGTCAGCTCATTTTTGAATATTTTATACCATTCAGCTGGGAACCCGTCACTGCCTGGTGATTTATTTGTTTTCATAGAACTTATGGCTTTTGATATTTCTTCTTCAGTAATTTCAGCTTTAAGTAGTTTATTTTGAATCAGTCCAATAAATGGCAGATCTATATTTTCCAGAAAGTTTCTTTTATCTTGATCACTGGCTGAAGGGGGTTGTGAATATAGTTTTTTATAGTAATTAGTGAATATTCTTTCAATTTCCTCCGGATTATTTGTTACTTTGTTAGTCTCAGGATCAATGACTTCATGTATTGTTTGTAGTGCCTGTTGTTTTCTAATTCTTTTGGCTAGCAATTTGTTGATTTAGGTCCTACTTCCTGGTAACTTTGCTTGAAATAAATCAGCTTTTTTTCTATTTCTTCTTCTAACATATGATTGATTTGTTTTTTTATATTTTGTATTTGTTGATATATTTCTGTTGTATTTTCTTTTATAAACTGCTGTTCGAGTTCTTTTAATTTTACAGAGTGTTCTTCATATTTTTTAATTCTCTTCTTCCGTAACCATGTTGTTTTCGCTATTAGTTTCCCCCTGATTACTGCTTTAAGAGTATCCCATAACACTGTAGGATCTACTGCTCCATTATCATTATCCTCCATATATTGTTTTATGTCGGTTTTTATGTCTTTTAAGACTGCTTCATTATTCAAGATTCCAACATTCAGTCTCCATGTCGTTTTTTTATTTCTATTTGAAATATTTATTTTCATGTGTAGCATATTATGGTCAGACACATCTGCACACTCAATTTTACATTCTTCGACTCTAGTAATATCAAATTTAGAAATAAAGAAATAGTCTATTCGTGAATGTACTTTGTGGCTGGCGGAGTAATGTGTATAATCTTTCTTATGGGGATTTAAATTCCTCCATACGTCAATCAATCCTAATTCCTCAATGGATAATTTGACGAACTTGACAATAGTCTTTTTGTGTTTGTACCTACTAGTTGTGTCTAATTTAAAGTTTAAAGCTACGTTGAAATCTCCTCCACAGATCAGAATCCCCTCAGCTTCTACGGCAATTAAATTAAACAGAGATTTAAAAAATTGTTTATCGCTTTCGGGTGGGGCATATACATTGACTATTGTCAAAACGGCATCTCCCATTCGTCCTTTTACTATGATGTACTGTCCATCCTTCCCCTTTATCACTTTGTCCGTCTCAAATTGAGTTTTGTTTGATATTAAAATAGCAACTCCTCTTTTGCGACTTTGTTTGTATGAGCTGTAATGTGTATTTCTGAATCCTAGTTTTTTTAGTTTCTCATGTTCTTGATCATTTAAATGAGTTTCTTGTAATAGAGCTAATTGTACATTTTGTTTTCTTAATTTTTGTAGAATTATCCCCCTCTTTTTTTGGTTAGCCCATTCACATTCAGAGAGGCAATATTCAAACTACACATTTTGTTGTTTTTTAACAAGCACATCCATGCACCTAGACAATGACCAACTCAAAATAAAAAGAAAAAAACTGTACAACCTGAACATCAAAACGAACTGTGACTTCCACATGGAGAAAAGTTCCGTCTCTCCTCTCTTGTCCCTGTTGGTGGGTGGGCAGAATGTCTCCATTCCAGATGAAGATCTGCCCCTAGACTCAAATCTAGTATTGTCCAACATTCCTTCGTCTTCAGTCTGTGCGCTCTTTCTCGGCGTTTTCGTTTAAATCGGCTCCATCCGTAGTTTCCTCGAGGTTATTTCCTTTGATATTCCTGGAGCCTCTCTTGTGCACGCCGTGCTGTTCCTCCAACGCGCTGCCATCCGTCTGCTGCTCGAGTCTGGCCCGGTCCCCCGCTGCCTTCGCCGCCCGGTATGCTAACTTCAATCTCTCTCTTCTTCATATCCTGCGCGGCTTCCATCGCGCTATTATAGCTTTGGACGCCTTCTTTCCAATGGATCCTCAGTCTGGTGTATGGGGTTTGAAAACGGATTCCCCGCTCCTTCAGAACTTTTTTAATGTCCGAGTACGAGCGCCTCTTTTGTACGATTTCCACCGGGTAATCGTGGTCAAACTGGATTGGCTGGTTGTCCACTCTTATTTTCTTTTGCCAGGCTTTCTTCAGGATAATTTCTTTGTTTTCAAAGCTCAGAAAATTGACCACTATCTGTCTCGCGCGCTCGCCTTCTTTGGGTTTCATCGGGGGGGTTCTGTGCGCGCGCTGTATTTGAAGATCAAAGTCTGCCGGAATGTGAAGCTCTTTTCGAAAAAACTCGTTCAGATAATCGGCGACTGAACTCCCTTCAACTTCTTCTGGTAACCCAAAGATTCTGATGTTATTTCTCCGAGCTCTCGCTTCAGATTCTGTAACTCTGTCTTGCAGAAGTTTCACCTGTTTCTTCAGAGTTGTCAGCTCACAGTCAGCATCCGTGTTGCACTCCTCCAAAGCAGCGATGCGTGACTGAGCCTCAGCTAAATCTGTTTTTTGGTTTTCCAGTGCATTATGATGCTCTTTGAATTGTCGGTCCATATCTTGCCTGAGGGAAGATATTTCCTGTTTCAGTTCGTTCTTTACCCCTCGCAGCTCTGTGTCCAGGTCGCGAATCTGGGCGCTAATTTTTGCTAGCCCGTCTAGCATTAGCTTTGTGTCGCTGTGACCTCGTTCATTTTCGTTGTCTGTGTTAGCTTTGTTAGCTTCGCTGACCGCTTCTTCCATCTCGTGCTCACTGTTTCCTGGTTCTGTCGGTTCATAAACGTCTTTCTTTGCTCTTCGGCTTTTTCGCAGCGTGTTACCTCCACTCATATCCCCTTTTTCCAAGTGTTTGTGTCGAGTTCGTGGAGTTTTTGGTAGACCGAGTGTGGGAGCTTCAGACTGAGCGTGCCTCCTCTACGCCATCATACCGGAAGTCCATTTAAGATCTATTTTAATTAAATCCTAGCATGTTTTACTGTGTTAAATTAAAATCCCAACCAAAGCCTATAAAGAAATAATACACTTTACCCACTAACCACTAGATGGGGCTATCAGTCAACTTCTCCACCAAATAAGTAAATTCAAGAAGATTTTTGGCAGGAGTATGAGAGAATCCAATGTTAAAGCCTAAACATATATCACACTGGATTTGTAAATCAATGTTTGACTTATTTACACTAGTAGCACATAAGGACAAAAGTTAAGTAAATTAAACGTTTAGCAAGAAAACAGAAGTCAGAAAGCCAGAATTACTTATGCCTCAGGGGGAAAATTGCTTTCTCTGTTGTGTCTTTGCATCGCTGTCAGTCTAGATTAGAAAATGTTTTTCTTACAGACATTTTAGCTCATCTAACAGGTGTTTAAAAAAGTGTAATATCTCGTTGTTTATTTGAATGTGACTGGACTTCAATTACAACATATAATATTTCTAATATGAACCAAATGATGACACGTGAATATTTCTGAATAAGTCTAATGAAGCAAACACATTTAAAACAGGTGATTGAAGTTTTTTTTACTTGTATATCTAATAGGTGAGTATTTGTATTCATTACAATAATCTGTTGTGTATTTCATCAGTAATTTTCAAACTCAGATCATTTTTGTTCCCTGTCTTATCAGTGTGAAAGTTTTGATTAAATGCATGAATGAGAGTCAAGCTTCCATCCTTTCTGTCCCATAGTCAGTTTTCTTCGTGCTTTTTTTTTTATCATCATTAATGGTTTGAATATATTGTATTTTTCTGCTCTCTACTTAACCTGCAGTGCATGGAAGCCTCCGATCCTCACCTGACCTCCTGATAAAAACACATTTGTGTGTAACTGATACTATCAGTTTTATTTGGCATCAAGAAAGTGAAAGAATTTTCAAGCGGTTTGTAGGACATTCTGCCAACAATTTCTGCATTGTTGTGCCAACTTTTGTCAAATGCGAAGACTATGTTGAAATGTCATCTGTGAACAAAAAAATGATTTAAAAATGTGTACTCACATGACCCAGATGGTTTTTATTGAGTTAATTTGCAGACAACTTATCAGTTTTGCTGTCTATCATGTAATCAACCCTTTACGTTTAACATTTGACAAAGGACACAACACAAGTTCCTTTCATTTATTCTGTTTTTCTTTAAATCAAAGGTCAAATCGTTCTACTTATTGAGTTCCATAAATTGTGTGTATTTTACCAGGTCATTGCACATATAAAAGTAGTAAACTTTCTTTAATCCCTTAAGCACAAAGTGGCAAACTCAATCACGCAGGGTGCCAAAATCCAAAACACGTATTTGATCGTAGGATGAACAGGGTAAAAATGTATTGAATGCACTAAAACAAATTTTTGTAAAGCTTTAAAAAACGTAACTTTTTAACACTACAGTGAATTAAAACAGGCAGAAATTTTTATTCCAGAATAAATCAATTTAAACCTTAAATAATTTTGAGTTTTTTATTCTCCATAAAAATGTTTTTAGTCAAAATCCTACATGTTAGAAATAAGCGCAAGATAACATTGGACCGTTAATAACTATCAAATAAAAGGATTTGGATGGCTTTGTAAAATTACCCAGAGGGCCGGATCCGGCCCCCGGGCCTTCACTTTATCACATGTATTTTAAGTGCTTTCAGTGGAGCCTCCAGTCTGCTAATCTCAAAATCTCCTTTGGGAATTCACGTAAGTGTTGATGGTAAAAATAAGTAGTGCTCACCCCTTGTGGAGTGCCGCAGCTCATCAGTGATTTTGTTTGTCCAGCTCTGCACATGAGCTCCCACAGGTCCGCAGGCGGATCGGACAGCTGGACACACATGTGCACCCCACCTGTGAAGTCCACCAAAGCCTCTGCAGGTGTCCCAGCATTCATGTCTGCGTACGAGCCACAAACCCTGCCATAGAGGAGTTGAAATGCTTTCCACAAACCAAATGGTCAAGAGAATCAGCTTGTTTGGGGGAACATACTTGGCGTAGGCTTTCTCCATCAAAGCAGGCCAGAACTCTGTTGGGTCTTTGGAGCGGACGAAGATCAATCTGCCATTGATTGTTGGGAGCTTGTCATCAATGACGACGTCGATCCATCTTCCAAACCTCCAGAACTAAAGTCAGAAAATTATTTACTTCTATTGACAGAGAGAAATTCTAATTTTATTTGTCACATACACATACATTCATAGTATAATTTGCAGTGAAATGAGCAACTGTCCTACAGAATACAAGGCCTAAGAGAAGTGAGTATAAAAAAGGATTGAAAGTCTGGGTAGAAAAAAGACTGGAAATCTATTGTCATGATGCTGAGAGAAATGTTTTAATGCAGTATCATTCAGTATCATACATGTGCAATAGCCTTCTTCACTTTTCATACACTTTGCACACTCAGGTTGTTACAGCTGAGACCGTTCGTACTTTTGCTGTTTTCTTTTGTCCTCTGCTGCGGTGGGAGAGTTTTCTTTCCCCCTCCTAACTGTTTGCAGACTGGTTCCCTAAAATGTCTGGACGAGGGCCTCCAGATCAGCATATATTACCACATCATCTGTTGACCCCCCTGCTGGCAGCAGCAGAGCTTTACTTTGTTTGGCTCTTGTTAAAGACTTTGGTCTTCGTAATTTGGTCATTTTTGTATAGTTTAAGTTTTTATGTAAATAAATTCCCATCTTATTTTCAGCCTGGGTTTGTTGGTGGAACTTTTGAGTCGTTGTTATAATTCTTTTTTTTCTACCTTTAAGTTACATCCTTTGAGAAATGCCAAGACAGGGGTGTAACAAATTGGGGGCTCGTCCGAGATTAATTGTGATCTTTTAAATATGTTTGGTAACCAGTTTTCTTTATCTTGTAATATATGGCTTTGGGGTTTACCTATTTGGTTGTTGGGCTTTTAGTGTAGCTTGGTTGGTAGTTTTATTATGAGTGTAAGTGGATTTTCATTGTTGCAAAGCGCTCTGATGTCCTGACAATCACGTAAAGAACTTAAAAGATTAATTTCATTTATTTATACAATCAATAACACTTTGGGTTCTCTAAAACAGAGTAATATTGATGAAACAGCCGATGTGTGTTTTAAAGATGTTTGTTACTGATTTACCCTGAAGTGGAACAGTCCGCAGTAGTCGTCATCAAACGTTTGCTCCAGAGGAACAACTTGATTCAGAATGTTGGACTGGAAGGTCAGAGATCCGATGGAAGCGAGAAACCAGCAGTTTCCTGTTTGATAACATGAATGTTGACTGTCAGGACAGTAAAACATGTATTTACAAGTTTACAGATTGGCAAAACATGTGACAGATTCACTTAGACAGCAGGTAAAAACCTTACCTCAGGGAAAACCAACAACTTGATTGTTTGTTGATTAACTGGTGCCTCAAAACCAAAAACCAAGTTTTAAATAGTAAAATAGTTTCCCAAGCCATTATATTTGTACCAACAGATCTGTTGAATCTCTCACGTCCACAATTATGATTATGTAAGTATGCTACCCGCACAATATCCTTTCAACATCTCTTTGTATTTTTGCTTTCAACATCTTGTCCAAACACGCACTGGAGACCGTTTTGTTAAACTATCTGTCTTACATAAAGGGATTATAAATGAAAGAAGTGATTTTCTCACCAACCAATCCTTGGCCAAAGTCAAACCGTGACACTCCATCCACAACAAATGCGGCATTAGGAACAATTTTCTGAAACAGCAGAACCGGTTCTGAGCACAGGATTTATATAAACTCACAGATCTTTTATTAACAGTTGAATGCTATCTGTTAAAATCATTTAAAAAGGTTAAGAGCTAATCAAGTTTCCTAAAAATGTATCATCAAAACCAAAAACACTCACATAAGAATGTACTGTAATAAAAGATAAAATTGCCTTTTAGCAAAATTAAAAATATGTCAACCTAAATTATTCATATAAATATATATAGATATATATATATATATATATATATATATATTTGCAGAACATAATATATTGTTCTAAAAAGAAAAGAACATGAATCTTAAATGATAATAATCAAAAATCTCTCTTTAATATTAGAATTTTGTTTTCTGTATTAATTTTGCACTTTTGGTAAAGTTTATTGCAACAAAACGTTTCTCCAAGTTTGATGTGATCTATTGTTATTCTCAACAACATGTTGGTTTACTAAATCAAACTGTCCATAACGGAATTTGAATGAATTCCTACCTTCATTTAACTGCATAAATTACAACAGTATGCTTTATGTGAAATAATCTGAAGTACATAGATTTGTTATTTTGAAACACAGCTCACCCACGGTCTCAGCCACTTCACTTGGCCCATGTTGGAAGGGCTCAGGATCCCCTGGCCGATGGAGCGGCTGTCAGGTGGAAACATGTCGTCGATGTACCTCATGCTATTGATGAGACAAAACTCTTTCAGCTGCTTGTAGTCTTGGTTGAAAAACTTCTCCGGATTGTTGGGGGTCCCACAGCCGTCCTTCCTGTGGCGTTGACTGATGATGTTCATGCACACACCCGGAGCAGGCATCGCTGCAGTTTGTTTGAGCTGTCACAAAACAAGTTTTTAATCTGTCATTGTCCACTGTATCTTCCGCTTTCATATGAGTTTTTTCTCAAAAAGAACCACATAGGCGAGCATCACCTTTTTTTAAAGTTATATATCTATACAAAAAAGCATTTTACCACAAATTATTAGTGCAAAGGATAAAAAAAGTTTAATAGTTTCTCACCTTCCAAGGCTAAACGGTGCTCCAAGAAAGTCTATCAAATGTCTGCTCATTCTGAATTGCCTCCATGCCTTTATAGTACCTGAGAGTGCCCCAGGCTCTCTATGTCATCGTATGTTGTTTTAGAGGAAGTCCTGCTTGAGCTGAGTCTTTATCAGCTCCAACTGCCTGAAAAAAAGAAGGGGTAGAAAAGCAGTGGTGCTGTTTAGACTTGTGTAAAACCCCTGTTTTAGAAAAAAACATATATGATGAACATACAAGCCAGGAGCTGCCCGCAATAAAAAAAACCGAAGTCATGGCTATTGAAAAGACATGTTTCCATAAAGGAACCAGTAATTTTTGAATGTGCATGTCTGCACGTGTGAAAATTTGCATATTGAAGGGTATTTCTGCACAATGGTCTTTTAAGGAATAAATGCAAGTTTTTTTGTTAGTTTTAGAGCCAGAGGCAGAAAAGATTAGTTTAAGTAAATTAATAAATAGCTAAAAAATATAAATTTTTCTTGTCATCCTAAAACATTTTTATGCTTAAAGTCCCCCTCTGAGGAAAATCCTGCTTTTTGAGTTTTTAACATCTATGTTTGGCATTTTTCTTATGAAAGAGATCAAATGTAATGAGAAATCATGTCTGTTTTGCATTTCCCAGTATGAATCTGTCAATCAAACTTTTACAGACAGGCTCTGTTTGAATTCATTAGCCTCCTTTACCTCACAACAGCCAGGCTGCACATGCATTAAACCCCTTGTCTGACCCGGCTAGCGTGTCTAGTCACTGGCTAGTGTTTTTTTTTTTTTTTTTTTTTTACTTATGGTAGCAGGGCTGAGAATACTGAAAAATCTCTGCCAGAGTCCATGGCGCTTCTTGATGTGACCACATAAATGTGAACGGCGGCTCATTTGACCACAGTTGTAAAGGATTGTAAATCAATGAAAAAGCATTTTGATGTTAGCTTTCATTATTTTCTGCTCTGAGAAACCAATGGATTGAATGTATTGGTCGCAGCAACATCAATCAACATTGGAGAATTTGATAAAAGTCTTTGGTGGAAGGAGAAAAAAATCAGAATTTTTGGAGGAAGTTCTGTCCAAGAAGCTCTTCACTTCCTCATCCGAGCTGACATCCGGATCAAAATCAGACAGCTGGACTTCACACACATCGCTTAACAATTTTATGTAGCAGAGGTGAAGATTTACACTAGCGAGACACAGAGCTATGATAGTCAGACAGGGACCGGGGGGGTGTTACTCAGCTTCAAAAGCCACGCCCCCTCAGAGGAGATTTTGGAAACGGAGGCTCGTTTTTGTGGGTATGGGAGGGGCTGCAGCAGACTGGGCAGGTTTTTGGAGGATTACTCTTAATGCATGAACGTATCAAAATACCACTTTGGAGTTCTTCATAGAGAGGAATGAACAGTAAATGCATTTTTAAACCTCAAAATGTAGAATTTTCTTGGTAGGGCCTCTTTAAAAGGAACATTTTAATGTTCTATCAAAATATGCTAAAAATTAAGGTTATTTTTATCAGTTACTACAATTATTATTCTGTGTTGCTCTACCACTAGTTTTCCTTGGCCTTGGGATCAATTAAGTTTATTTATTGATCAAAATTGAAAGAAAATGAATATCCATCCCTTGCTTATCATGTATCCAGAGTGTGGTCGTTGGTATAAATCTATTTGCAGTTCTGCAGGGGGTCTTCCCCCAGGGCCATAGTGATACATAATATTTTTTCGGGGAGTATCCCAAGAGGCATCCAAAAGAGATGCCTGACTCTCCTCTTGATGAGGACGAGCAGTCGCTCTACTCCGACCTCCTCCCCGATAACCAAGCTCATCGCCTTATCTGTAAGGGAGTTGTCACCCCGCCCTGGAGGAAACTCATTTCAGCCAATATTTAACATAATCAGAAAAAAATTTAAGGCAAAAAAAAAAAAAATCTACTTTTAGTTTAACTTGATGAAAACAGGTGAAGCCTCAAAAAATGCAGCCCCCTGATGATATGTGTTCATATAGAGATACAACTAGTTTGTAAAAAATCTTCCCTGTTGTTTGCTGTGTTTAACCAACAGGAGCAGGAAGTGGGAGGATTGGGCTGCAGGTAAACACAGGTGAACTTTGTTCACCTGTGTTTTACATGTCCGGGTATAGCAAATACAGGTACATAAACGCAGGTGACCAAGCCTTTTCTTCATCTTGCACTTTTCAGCCCATCTACTCTTTCTCTGCAGTCCTATTTTCCCTGTGACACGGTCAGGTAAGATCTGTCTTTTTTTTTTTTTACCTCGGTAATACAGACATAGATCTGTAATGTGTGACAGGAATTCCCATAGTTCTTTGAGTTTTTATGGCAAAACGCAGAGTTTTACAATGATAGTGAATAACTTTTTCTGTAAGACGGTTTATTATTATTATTATTATTTAAGAGTTTATGTAAAGCAAAAACAACACAAGCTTTTTGTTTGTACTAAAATAAAAAAAAAAAATTAAAAAAAAATAGCAGTCGTGCACCTAAATGTGTGAAATTCATTCTTTTCATGTTTGACCCATCCCCTGTGGGATCAGTGACCTGCAGATAGAAAAAAAAATAATTTCAAACTTTATAGCAATTATAAAGTGTACAAACCTTTGGTGTTGTGAACACAGTAAAGTCCGGTTAAAGTAATTATCTAATTGAAATGTTTTTTTTTCTACCGTTCCTGTGATCAGAACCAGAAAACTGCAGCGATGCCTCCCCCCGGCGTGTGTCTGAACATCATGGAGGCTCGTCACATACAAGACGGTTACGGGAGCCCCACAAACCCTTACAGGGTGTTTGGCCAAGACTTCCAGCAGCTGACAGATTACTGCCTCTCTCAAAGAGTAAAGTTCCTTGACGAGACATTCCCGCCCGAAAGAAGCTCCATCGGCGAGGGGGTTCTGAGCCCATCCGACCTAGCCAGAGTAGAGTGGCTGAGACCAGCAGTAAGTGCTGCTGATTGTTTTTTTTTTTTTTTTTTTCAGAAACATTTTTAGGTTAGATTATTAAATAATTTAAATGTTCTAACAAGACGTGTGATTTTCAAAGGCTTTCCAAGTTATTTATTTTCTTAAATAATTTATCCTGTGGTACTTTATTACCAAAACCGACCACAATCTTGCTATTATTTCACAACATACTGTCAAATTAAAAAATATATATATATTTATTTCTGTTGCAGCAAATAGCTCCAAATCCTTCCTTTGTTGTTCGTGGGATCTCCAGGTTTGACTTTGGTCAAGGAACTGTTGGTGAAGAATCTTTTCATTTTAATCTCATATTCATGTAGTTCTTAATTGATTCACAGACAATTCTTCTGTTGTCACTTTTTTTTTCTTTTTAACAGGAAACTGCTGGTTTCTTGCATCAATTGGAGCTCTGACTTTCCAAAAAAAACGTCTTCAAACAGGTGGTTCCTCTTGAGCAAACATTCGACCAGAACTACTGTGGATTGTTTCACTTTCGGGTAAATATTAGCAGCAAAAGTATTTATTCAGATTTCAAACCCCTTTTTTTTTAAATTAGCGCATTAAAGGTTTGGCTGTGTTGAAAAAATAGACAGATTAGAATAGCTGTATTTAATCCTCCTAAACATTTTCTTACAGAATAAATCCATCATAGTTTTAAAAAATAAATAAATAAAATGTTGACAATGGTAGAAGTTATTAAATTAGTTAAACTCCTGTTTAATAAACATTAGTCTTTTAATTAAGTGTTCAAGTAAAACTAATAAAAAGCCTATATAAGATTTTGTAAACCATGAAAAGAGCCTCAAACCATGTCCAATGTGTAACCATTTACTGCCCAGCCCAAGCCCTCCTGATCCCCCCCTCGACCTGTTCTCCAGATCTCCTTGCTCTTCTCGCTGCTGATCATGTGTTTTCAGGCAAACAGAATGAAGAAACACCTGAGTCAGCTGATCTCAGAGAGGAGGGGAAGGGAGAGCCTGAACACATGCAGTGGTAGATCTCGAGGGTTGCTCTATTAACATGTTAGTGCAACCTGAAAGTGGTAACAACAAATGTCAGTGCCATGTCTTGAATGGGTGGAAAGGGCTTTGCATGATGACAGGAAACACCACATCCACCCACCCCACCCCACACACACCCCACATGTCTGTCAGTGCAGATTAGCCGAAAGGCACGTCGGGTCAGGTGTCACTCATCTGGTGAGCCAGCTCTTAGGGGTATTTTCACACCAAAAAGGAAGCAAACTAGCTAGTTATGCTAGTGCTAGTCAGGGCGTCTGCAACCTGCGGCTCCAGAGTCACATGTGTTTTTGTTTCTCCGTTGTGGCTCTAATTAAAGGAAATAGAAAAAATGTTTTATTTTAAAAGCAATAAATAAATGTTTTGTATCGCATCTAAAACATTTGGACAGATTTTTTGTAGCACAGAAAATCTTTGGGGAGGTCAGTAAACACAATCAAAGTACTACGGGGCATAGGATTATGAGGCAGATTTTCTAGTTTTTAACTAAATTGAAGGATTTTAAGTGTGCTCTATGGTAAGAAAAGTAAATATACGGTTGGATTTATGAATTCTTGGCCAAGATGCACTGCAAATGGTATAAGAAACGTATTTTGTTGTTGTTTTTTATCACTGCTGACAATACACTTTTACTGCATTTGCTGCATTGAGATAACCCCTTGTGGAAAAAGTGTCTTTTATTTTGAAAGTAGCTATAATATAAATCTAAATCAGTGTTTTATTTTCCAAAAGGTGGAGTGAAACTTTGTGGCTCCTGGTGGGTTGTTGTCAGTGAGAAATGAACCCGAGTGGCTCTTTAGGTGTTGAAAGTTCTCCTTGTGATTCACTTTACAAATGATGCAGTTTTCAGCATTTTTTTGTTGTTGTTATTGCCTCCTAACTTAGAGCTAAAAGTATTTTGCTGTGTTGATGAACAAATAAACTGATGTGAGGATCCTTTTTTTTCACAAGTTGGTTGTGAGAGAAAAATGTGAAAACTAAAACAACAGTAAATACAGTTTGTCTGTTACAAAAGACAAACCACTTCTGCAAAATAATTTCACAAATTATGCGTTTAATGAAAAATCATAAGCTGAATAAATACTTTGCCTTTTGCATGTCTCTGGCCTTGTGCTAAAAAATACTGATCCTGGTTTTTCTCCCAAGCCTAGGGATGAATCTCTATTTGGTTTATTCGGTTAAATATTTTTCTTACTGTGTCTAAAGCAGGAGTTTGCAACCTGAGGCCACATGCGGCTCCTCTATCCTTTCACTGTGACTCTTAGTCTTTAAAAAAAGAAATACCAACAAATTGATTAAATAATTGTTTCAGTTAATTGAGTTTTGTGTTTGGTTGTTTAGGTTTTTAATATATCAGAAAACTGATGATAAATGTTGGCAAATGGTTAAATTACTCCCAGAGTGGTAAATTATCAGAATAGGTTTAAAGTACACACTTGGCTGACTTGGTTTTCTTGCATTTTTTAAATTCATGTAAATATGTTGCAGCCGCAGGATTTGATATGAAACTACATTTGTTGTATTTTAAAAATGAACTTGTTTGTGCTGCTGTCAAAAAAAAAAAAAAAAAAAAAACAGGTTATAGACCTCTGGTCTTAACCACAAAATGATTACAGTGTGTGGCAGACACCTGCAATTGCAATCAAACTTAACTATTTTTCATTCTAATATGGAGACATTTTGTAATTTTTACATCAACTTACACACATAAGACATTCTGTTACTGTTAAAAGGCAATTGTGACAAAAACAGAAACATTTTGGAAAAGGAAAATGAACAGCTCTGCAGAATAGAAGCAAGTTTGTATGAATTACACCAGCATCATTCAAAGCACAGAGGTCTGCTGGACTCTGTGTCAATCACATATGCTGTTAGATCACTATCTAAAGTTCACACTTGCTGTCATCTCCATCAAAAAATATTCGGAGCCAACAGCTTTTTTTTAGTTATTTGGTACCTGTAAAGAGACAAAATGAAGGAATTTCAAATTTAAAAAGGGGAAAGGTCTCAGGTGACCACTAGCTTGGGCCTGATGACACTATCCTGTTGCTGATGTAGAATGCATGAATTAAACCATCCTTTCTGTTCCAGCTGCTCCTTCAAATTTCAGTTATAGCATTTTTTTTTGTAAGAATTACTTTTTTAAACCTTTTATCCTTATTTTATAATTTTTTGTTTGTTTATTTTAATTTTTAAGTAAAATAATGCTTGATTTGAAATCAAATATTTTGGCCTGCACTGAAAAAAAAGTCTAATTTTGGACGAAATAACAAAAGCTATGTAATATGTTTAAAATATTCGTTTTGATCAACTTAAACTTTTAGGTGGAGTAAACCATCCACTCAGAATTTCAATTTGATGAAAAATATCATTTTAAATGTAACTAATAATAAAACCTTTGTTGCTTGAGCCAATATTTAACTTTTCTCAGTGTGTTTTTTAAAGTTAAGGTTATCTCATTTTTGTATTCAGGAAGAACTACACAACTTCATACATCAACATGTTTTGTGTACCTACATTGCCCTAAAAAGAAAAAAACAACTGTGCAAGATTTATCAAAAAAAGAGAAAGAGAAAATGTTTAGATTTTTTTTAAGGAAACATTTTAAGGGAAAATCCCTTTAGATGGGCATGGGAAGATCAAATAGTACTAAAACAATTTATTTTGAAAGAGTGTTAAAGCTGATCCCTTTGAGCATTTGATAAACTTTTTTACATGTCAGAGTTTGTTTGTAACTCTAATTCTCTTCATTTTGTCATCTCTCTGTCTCTTTAGTTCTGGAGGTTTGGGAAGTGGGTAGATGTGGTCATTGATGATAAGCTGCCCACCCTAAACGGAAGATTAATCTTTGTGCGATCTCAAAACCAGAATGAATTCTGGCCTGCTCTGCTGGAAAAAGCCTATGCCAAGTAAGGACTCTATTTGCCTCAGAAATGACTTTTCTCTTTGCGCCATTGATGCCAATGACACATGAACTCATCCGCCTGTATCAGGGTTTGCGGTTCCTACACCGACATGACAGCGGGAACTCCTTCTGAGGCCATGATGGACTTCACAGGTGGCGTCCACATCTACATCCGACTGTCTGAGCCGCCTCAAAATCTGTGGGAGCTGATGTGCAGAGCTGGAAAATCTGGAGTACTGATGTGCTGTGGTACAGATCAAGGGGTGAGTAAAACTAATCATTCTGTTTATCAGTAACAATAACTTTTTAAGAGTCTTTGACATTATGATAAAATCCCCCCCTTAGCTGCTTCTGAAAACAAAAATCCTAACAAACCCAGATCCTCATAAACACGTCTATCTTTAAGCCACAACTTTTTTCCAAGCTTGTCTGATCTTGTTTCCATGTAGCGTGACATGAACTATTTGGCTCTACAATTACATAGAAGCTGCCAGATCGAGGTTTGACATGTCCTGGTTGATGGAACACTTAATCTTGTTTATCCCAGATTTCAGAACACATGAAACTGTATGAAACACTTCTGACAAATAAGTTGAAAAAAAAATTGCATTGTAGCAATATCTAGAATTACTCGTTTTCTCTTTCCAACTGCCTCTCCTGTTGTTTCTTATAAAGCTTCTTAAGTAGAATAATCATTTATTTGTTTAAAGATCTCCATGACTTCTCAGTCTTGGACTTCAACTGTTTGAAAAGTTTAATACCTCGTTCTGGGAAGTTCAACCTCCAATAAGCCACTAAAAAAATCAAAGCCCAAACTATTACTTTCTCACCTCCATGCTTGGCAACTAATTTACCAATGCTTGATATTTCAATTATTATCAAAAGAAAAAAAATCTCTAAAAGCTGAATTTGTTATTCCGATTAGTTTATTTATATAGTCTATGTTGGGATCCCTCTCTGTTAGGCTGTGAGTGGAGTGCTTTGGTGGCCTCACCAATTACACAGCTGCCTCCAATCACCTGCTTAAGCCTCCAGTATAAAGACCCAGCTTCTGCTTCCACTCTCTGCCTGATTCCAGCCTCAAGCTCAGCTCCAAGTCAGCAGCTCCAAGCCAGCCTGTCTACTCAGCTCTCACTCAGCTCCAGCCTCAAGCTCAGCTCCACTCAGCTCCAAGCCCCTCAAGCTCAGCTCCAAGTCCAGCCTCAAGCTCAGCTCCAGCTCAAGCTCAGCTCCTCCAAAGCTCAGCTCCAAGTCCAGGCCCCTCAGCTCAAGCTCAGCTCAAGCTCAGCTCAAAGTCCAAAGCTTCAAGTCAGCTCAGCTTCCAAGCTCAGCCTCAAGCTCACAAGTTCAAGTCAGCTCAAGCTCCTCAGCTCTCTCCATCCAAGCTCAGCTCAGCTCAACCAAAGTCAGCTTTACACAGTCAATCAGCTACAAAAACAAAAACATTAAGCTCAGCTTCACCTTTACAAAAAATAACAATATATGCTAACATTGTCCAGAGTCATTCCAAATAGGCCAGGTTGTCCTAATTATGTCTCATACATGAATGTTTCTGTTAATAATTTAAGATAGTTATAAAAAAAATAAAATACTGACTTCCATATAAAATGGCTGTTCTTAGAATGTGTGATATTTTTTTAAACCTTTATTTAGGCAGAGAAAGACCCATTGGGATCAGGATCTCTGAGGGGGACCTGACCAAGAAGTTATAGGCATGCGTTATAAAAATGAAACCTTTTGACAACAGGAGGAAGAGAAGTAAAAGTACAATAAAACTATTTAGAGTTTCTTTTGACAATTAAAAAAAACACTCCGAGAGCTGTTTTAATTATGATGAAGTTATTTACCAAAATACCACGACCTAAATGGCTTAAAACGCCATTTTTCATGTTGATCTGAAACTTCTGTTTCCACTATCTCCTCTGGGTGGGTGTGGCTATTAGTGCTGAGCCGAGTGGCTCCACCCCTGATCCCCCCTGTCAGATTGTGATAGATCTGTGGCTCTGTGTGAATTTCCTCTCTAATGCCTAACTACTAAAAAACTTTATAGTGTGTGACTATTGGTTGCCCTGGATTTTGAAAGCAATTCAGACACAATGCTCACTGCATTTCTTTTGTCTTTTTTAAACGCCGGACATGAGCTCACCAATTTCACCAAGTGAGAATCAAATCAATACGAACCTTTTACAATGTCTATTTGTGAGTACATTGTGTTCTGATGATGAACATGTGGATAGTTTATATGAGAATTACATTTAAATACTTTTTTTTCAAAAATTGTTCTACCACGATGCATTGTGGTCTATATTTGCTCATGTAGTGAGCATAGAGAACTTATAGAAGTAGAATTAATCGGTTTGATTTTTCTCAAGAGAAAGTGCAGCAGAAGATGCAACTGAACATTATTAATAATGGTTATAGGTTGGCCCCAGCAGAGAGTATATGAATGTGTGAATGGGGTTGGGACTGTTAAGCACTTTGGGCCTTCTATGAAGGTAGTAAAGTGCTATATAAGTATATGCCATTTGCCCTTTGTCTTCCAAAGTTGGTCCTGAAACAGGAAAAAAAAGCAAACGATATAAGTCACTTGGACAAAGAGCATCGCTGCTTCTTGACTTTTGTAGGAGAGAACCTTAATAAGTTACAACAGAAGAGTTTTACAGTCATTTACTGAGAATCCCTTCACAAACCCAGAGAAGGTCACTTTTATCTGCTGGAAAGTTCACAGTGATGAGTGAGACGATTACAGTCAGCTACAAACCTCAGAGCACAATGATACAAAGAGTATAGAGACTGAAAGCATATTATAGAGGCATTCATACAGTAAATCTCACCAAAGTCTAACAAAGGTAAAAAGGCTGTAGACATCAGGGATTTGCAAACACAAACAGGATTTATTTCTGCCATAGAATCCAAGCTTCCCCCTCAGATTACAGATCAAGTTTGCAACTTGTGTCTGAATAAAAAAAGATCGCTTGTATATAATCGGTACACAAGCGGTACATGAAAAGATGTATTTATACTACTCTGTTGACAGTCGAAGAAACATCAAGGCTTTACATGTTTTCATCTTTACTGAAGTATTTATTTATTTTTGTGCTGTGGATGCTTTTTTTTCAGGAGACTTCATCCAACACATTATCCCCAAACGGGCTGGTGCTGGGTCATGCTTACACTGTGACTGGTGTCATGCAGGTACTGACTGCTAATAATTACATTTACATTAGAAATATGTCTCAATTTTTGGAATAATTTTTACCCAACTTTTTAACATTTTGTTTGCTGATTAGTTGGTGAGCCGGGGAAAACCTGTAAACCTGGTGCGTTTATGGAACCCCTGGCGCACAGGAGAGTGGATCGGAGACTGGAGCGATCGGTGAGAGGACTGCCTTCACGATTTGGCTGCAGTTTTGGCAAAAATTCTCAAGTGTGACACTGTCCCCTAGGTCCCCTTTGTGGCAAACTGTGAGCCCTCAGGATCGGGAAAAGTGCCACTCTGTTGACGATGACGGAGAGTTCTGGTATGCGTTCAATCCAAGGGGCAAATGTGAGCATAACTTTCCATTATGGCTCTCAAACATGTTGCGGATTCTAACAGGATGACTCTGGAGGACTTCTGTAAGCTCTACAGCGATCTGGACATCTGCGGCATGGATCCGAGCTTCCTCGATGAGACATCGTGTCAGTGGAAGACGTCTGTATACGAAGGCCGCTGGGTTCCAGGAACGACTGCTGGAGGCTGCATGAACAACAAAGGTAAGCAGATGAACGAGCGCTGCATATCCACTTCTTCACAAATGCAAATATTTAAACTTTGTTATTGACTCATGTTTTTTCTCAAGAGGGTCTTAGTTTTTAACTGCAGAAGGATTAAACATTTGTGAATCATGCAGCCACAGGTGTGTTATTGACATTTCCAGTTGCAGTTTTGTTTTTGTCTGCTGTGATTTCTTTACCTGGACAATGTGAGATGTTTGAATTATGATGTATGTTAAATGACTTAATGTAAAACTTAAAAATGAATCACAGATTCAAAAAGAATTCATGCATGGATAAAGCAACATATTAAATACATGTCTGTGTTTTTAGAACTCATTTGTTTTATTGTATTCTTAATAATTAACATGGTAACAGCAAAGTATTGCTTGCAATTACAGATAAATGAACTACTTCTACTGTTTTGTCTTAAACTGAATGAATGTGTTTGTACAGTTAAAAAGTAAAAAAGTTGAATGTAACGATGCAGCGCTGCACCGTTCCATTTGTTAAGTGCAGTAAAGTATTTATTATTTTCTTAATCTCAAAGGATATGTAAAAAATTTATATATTTTTTCCAACTTTTTGTAAGATTTTTGACCTATTGGTGTTTGCTTGAGTCAGCGAGTGGAGAGTGTCTCCTCTGAGAGTGAGGGATTCTGGGTTAGATTACACAGTCAGGTTGAATTGGAATATTAACCGTCCAAATAAAAAAAACAACAAAACAAAACAAAAAAAAAAAAAATCAGAACAATCAAACAGTTGCAGATCGTTCTGCATGTCAGAACCAGAACCGATCACATCACTCCCCTCATTTTTATGAAAGGCATAGATGCATGTTTTTCTACATGAAACCCCATGAGCTCTCTGATCTGCAGAAAGCAGTTAAATGGTTTAATGTGAGGTCAGAACCAGACACTGTGAAGCAGATGGAACCAGCTTCCTCATTGGCAAGTGCCCCAACTTAATGCAGATTTAATAAAAAATGCCTATACCATAAATGTATGTAACTTATGTTAGTAATTTATTGAAACAACATTATGATTATGAAAGTTCAGAAATCACCTAATCATCACAAGGTTTTCATCATCCTCTCCCTCTTTCTCACTCATGGTGCAGAAAGAAATAAACATAACAATAATAAAATAGAGTAAAACAGCCAGACAGCAAAATATAGAGCAAAGAAAACGAAAAGATTTGATTTGTTTTTGCTGACAGGCACACATTTTTTTATTTTTTCTGGTGTTGTTTGTTTTGTTTGGCAGCATGTTCATATGTAGATAATTTTAACAGGATATATTTTATGGAGATCATTTGTTTTTTTTGTTTTTTTTATTATATTTATGTTAAAAAGTCACGTTTTTAAAATTTAGTTTTACAGTGTTCAATAAATATTTATTTTGTTTGGCCCTCGACAGGGCGTGTTTTGGATTTTGGTATCGGTGTACGAGTGATTTGACACCTCTGGTGCAGATACTTTGCTGCTTTCTGGAGTCGACAGATTCAGCAGCAGAATGTTTTTCTGAATGTCAGATTTTTTATAAAAATACGTCTAAAGCAGTTTTGTTATGTTTTAAAGTTTTATGTAAAGACTCTTCAAATAACACTGGTATGTTTTGTTCTTCTTGCTGGAAAGTTGTTTCATCTGTTCAAATACTGGCACCGTGCACCTCGCTGCTGACACTTACTGAAGAGAAATATGCAAAAGTAAATATGCTGAAACAGCTGTTTTATAAGTGTTAAGGTTCAATATTGTGGAAAATATGATGGGCTATATCACATTTTGACCGTTTTTAATTAGTCTTTTCGTAATTAAAGTACCACTTTACTAGACTTTAAGTGTTAAAATAAAAAAATAATAATAATCATTTGGCCTTTGACAAAAACACCCATATTTAATTTCTGTGTTAAAAAGATTTCTTTACCCGCAATGATTACTTTTTTCTTTTTTTCATTGGAAATAAATGTTATCTTTGTGTGCCTCGCAGAAGCTTTCTGGACAAATCCTCAGTTCAGAGTTCAGATTTCTGGAGAATATTCTGAAAAGGCCGATGGCAAAAACACATTAGTGTCTTTGATGCAAAAACCTGACAAGAGGAGGAGACATCTGGTGAAAAACCTGCATATCGGATTTTCCATCTTTGAGGTAAGGGTTATATTGAATTTCTAATTGCAATTAAGATTCGAATTTCATTTTGAGTTGTGAACAAAGGGATGTGCCACTAATAGAACAATTAAAACAAGTACTTGATCAGGAAAAAGTGTGCATATAATTACACTTTTAAAATCCTTTTCCAAGTCATCTGCATCTATAAATGCTCAGCTACAGTATAATATTCCTGCTGGCATCCGTGGTTTTACCAAATTTACGGTTGAGTTGTTTTATGCTGAAGGAAAATTTCAAATTCTTTTACGTTTTTTTTTTTTTTTTTTAACATCTTAAAGCTCTTAAAATCATAAATATTTTAAATATTTCAGCCATGACTAACACTCATAATAGTTTTTGACCAGACATTGACCATAGCACTTCTTTCTGAATAATTTTTTTTTTTTGATTGTACGGATGCTTTGAGTTTCCTTTTTATAATTGTTTTACTTTATTTTATTTTTGGCTTTTTTTTTCTGTTAAAATCCTCGTTTATTTGGACAAAATTAAAATGTATTGAGTCAACTTGGCCAAAAGATTTCCTCAGATTGTACCATTATAAAATAAGAATCACTTTGGTTTATTTTTTTCTATGAAAAGTGATATTTAAAAAAAGGTTGATTGATTGATACTTACTAATCATTATTAAAGTTTTTGCTTTAACAATCTAGACTTTAATAATTTACTTGAGACTTTTAAAATGTTCCTTAAAAGTTTTGACACCTTTTTAAAGAGTGACTCTTTAGCACATCAGCTACAATGGTGCATCTAAAAGGAGAAGACAGATTACCTTGTGCTGAAAATTTCAAAATAGTATTCTTTCAAAATGTTGCAATAGGAAAAACATTCTTCTTCAGGCAACAAACTTTACCAGATGAAAGTCTGAGAACCAAAGTGCTGCAGGAATGAAAGTTTTTTTCTGCAAGTTGCTGAGATCTATTTTTTTTAGCACTTAGTTTTATAAAAGTTTTTTATCGGTGGAGATTCCAGTATCTGCAGTTTGCAGGTTCAGTTTTTTGCCAAATTTGTATTTAGCAAAACATTTAAATTTTTAAGTTTGGTGTCAATTTACAAAAACTGTTGTGATTTTATCTTATTTAGACATGTTTTAACTAAGTTATTTTCTCTTTGACTCTAACTCGGACACATTGGTATGTCTTTCAAGGTGACTCAACAAGTAAGAAACTTTCTTGTCTTTATTTATTTTTCACTTTTTAAATCATGTTATAAACCAACATGTTTGTTTGCTTCTTCAGTACAAAGCTCAGGTTGGGAAGTTCCCGGCCTCGTTCTTCAGCGCGCACCGACCTGTAACCCAGACGAAAATCTTCATGAACGCCCGTGAAGTGATGGAATTCATCAGGCTGAAGCCCGGAGAGTACCTGATCGTTCCGTCTACCTTCAAACCCAATGAGAGCGCCTCCTTCCTCCTGACCATCCACTCCAAGATCGAGACCCACGGCTTGTATGCTCACACTTTGATCACGCCTGAGACAAGAGAAAAGTGAATGATGTCCTGCATTAATGTCTTTCTCCGCAGTGAAAACTCCAGAGACTATGACAACCAAATGTTTGAAAAGGTGCATCACGCTGCTTAAAGAGAAGTTTGAAATATTTCACTTTTTTCAGTTGGTTTAATATCTATTTTTAATTTTTCAGACTAAAAGAGTCAAAAATTCAGAAGAGGATGAAAAAAAGGACATTTTTTTCAGAAAAAATTCTAACAAGGTATTTAACATAAAGACCAGAGATACTGAAGAATATAAAATTTAGTTAAAAAATTTAAAAGCAGTTTTTTGCTTAAGGGGAGGGGGGGCAAATGCTTTTTTACGTTGTTTAAGCCTCATACTGTCAGCAACATCTCTTTCAGATAAAGCAAAATAGAAATTCCAGCTGCTGAGATTTATTGTTTGAGATACACACATAAAAATGTACTTTTGTTTTTTCTATATCAGTGACAAAAGATGATTGTCCCAAAGCACATAATTCAAAACGACTAGAAAAGTTTACACATTGGAATCAAGAAAGGATGAACTCCAAAGGTCTGTCAACAGAAACTTAAATTCGGTTCTTTCTTTCCAGTATGAGGAAGTGGATCCGGAGCAGCTCCAGAAGATCCTGAATGACCAAATCCTGAAAGGTTTGGCTTCAGAGTTTTCCATTAAAAAAGCTCAAAGCAGAACGTTTTCATCACTACTGATGCTCTTTTGTTTTCCCAGGAGACTTACAATCCGGAGGATTCAGCATCGATGCCTGCCGCAGTATGGTTGCCTTGATGGATGTATCCCATTAATATGCATGTTTTACAAAAAAAAAAAAAAAAATCCCACTTGTGTTTCTTGTTTTATTCTGACAAAGAACAGCGGTCACATCCTGATTTAAGGTCATGAAATACAAGAAAAAAGTTGAACAATTAAATATGAAAGTAAGTCTTGGATTTTTGTTTTGTTATATATTTTTCATGAATGTCAGACCAGCATAAATCAGTAAATTTCTGCTCTGGCCACTTGAAACTTTTTGCAATTGGATTTGACCTTTGAGGCTGAGAAATTTTCATGGCCTGTGCTGTGATCTGTCTGTGCATTTGCTTTGCACATTTTGTTCACGTATCCTTAATATTTGACAGTCATCAATAACAGGCAGACTGAACAGCAAAGAGTTTGTGCGACTGTGGAATAAAGTTATTGCATTCAAGGTAACAAAAAAGTTTAAACATTACAAAAATGTGAAATTTTAATAAAATTGCTGCTTTTTTCTGCTCTTGAACCTTACATGTAACGTTATTGATATGAGTGTGTTTTGTGCAGGACATTTTCTTTCGCACAGACGTCTCCCGAACAGGAACTCTTTCTCTCAGTGAGCTGAGAAATGCTATAGTAGCTTCAGGTACGTTCAGTCCCGATGTTTCTCTTTTTTTATTGACTCATTCAGTGAACCACGCCTGTTCTCAGCTGGAATTATGACCTTTTAATGTCATAAAACTACAAAAGTGTGTCAACCAGATAACCCAGGGTTGTTTTGTGATTGAAGTGGGTCAAAGTGAAACTCCGCCTCCGCTGGAAACTGCAGCTTCAGAGAACTTGAATCAGATTTAGTCAGAGTTAGAAATGAAAAGGTTAATTACAGAAACTTTTCTACAAAACTTATACTATGTAGTTTAACCCCAGAGAACAAATGAGAACACTGTTTTTAAATTTTATTTTACTTTTATATATTTTTTAAATATTTTTTTAAATTATCATTATTATTAACATTTTGTAAAGCATAAAAATTGTCAAATTATACGATGGCCGAGAACCACCATGGCAGCAAAAAAAAGTAAGAGCAAAAAAAAACGGAAACTGTCCAAAACTGAACAAAAATTGTAAATTAAAATAAATAAATAAATAAAAAAAGTGATTGCAGCAAAAAATAAAGAAGTAACTGCAAACAAAAAACCAAACCAAAACAAGAAAGTTACATCGGAAGTCTATTATCAGGGATTGATTTTGCCAACAGACACACCAGAAGTGGACTTTTTTCAAAACAGACTGTTTTAAAAATTGAAACTAAAAAAAGTACAAATATGTGTTAGAGCTTTTCAAAATGCTGTAGAGGCAAACTTTTTTGGAGCTACAATGATTAAAGTTTGAACTTTTGGAGCTCAGAGGAAGAGAAAAGTTATATAAATAAGACTTTTGTTGAATTTTAAAGAAATTATGCACAATTCTAACAACACAAAGTTGAAACAAATATAAAAATAAATAAATGTCAGTAAAAACAGAAGCTTAAATGTCTTATGTTGTAACTGTTTAATCAATGAATTAAATACTTTTAAAAGTGACACGTTTTTACTTTGTTTTTTTTTGTAATCACTGCAGCATGCTTGATGTTTTTAGTTTTTGGATTTAGTTTTTACATTTAAATTCTTTATTTTTACATTTTCTTGAGCAAATCCCAACTCTTATCTGCAACTGAGTGAACTGTATAGAGATCACAGGTTCTGCAGCACACACCAGGAAAAAGTTCTTCCCTCTTCTCCTGGTAATGTGTAATTTTTCAGGAATAAAGGTCAACGACGAGCTGCTGAATCTGATGGCTCTGCGCTATGGGGCGTCTTCTGGTCACATGACTCTGGAGAGCTTTATCAGCCTCATCCTGCGCTTAGAATGCATGTGCAGTAAGTGAAGCTAAGAGATCTATTTCAACATTGATGTGTATTTTCTTTCTAAATTTCTTCCTTTGTTTGTTTGTTTGAGTAGTTTGAACGTGTGCTTCTTTACAGAAATCTTCAAACAGCTTTCTGATGGGAAAACAATGACCCTTCAGGAGTCAGAGGTACAAACGAGTGTTAAATTACACTAAAAACTTCAAAAAATTATAAAATCTTCAACAGTTGAATTGTGCTATGCTCTCTATTTCCAGTGGATGTACGTGTCAATGTACACCTAACTGAAGCAGAAAGGACGGATGGACTATTCATATGGAAAAAAGACATAAAAAAGCTGAAATTTTAGCTGAATCAACCTCGTTTAAACATAGGACTGCTGATGTTGCAGACTTTGTCTTTATGTTTGTGAAATGTAAAAAAAAAGAGAATTTCCATGTTTTTTTTTTTTTTGTTTTTTTTAACTGTGTTAAAGAAAACAAAGTTAGTGGTTATAGTTAAAACAAGTTTTAAAGTGAACAATGATTTGATTTGTCATTAAAGATAATAACTTTTCTCTGGAAACCACTATGGCTTTCAGTTAAGAACGACACAGCCAAATTCGCTTCTACACCTGAGGGTGTAGAAACAAATTCGGCTGCCAAAGATCTGTCCCGTGAGCACATTCCACCTCAGGTTTGCTGTGGTTAAAGTTACTAAAAGCAGGCAATTATTGTATATGTGCGAATTGTGTTTTCAGTTTTTGGAAAAATAAACATCATGCATCTACATGGATCAATTGTTTTCCTTTGAAAACTTCTCATTTATGATACTTTTGTTGTACTGAATGGGCTCTGTTTGGGTTTTATAATTACATATTTGTGAAAAAAAAGTTGTTTAAATTAATTGAAAGGACTCTCCAGCATAACAATACCACGGTTTGGTTGTAGATTTAAAAGCTTGACGTTTCAAATCTCCAGTTTGTCTCCCAATCAATGAGACTTATTGTGGACTGGCTTTATATAACACGAGATAATCCTGCAGTTTAGTGTCTTTCCATGTAAATGTGAACCTGTGACCACTTCGTTGCATGTGTGTTTTCTGCATGGGAAAAGTGAGGATGGGGGGAATGTGGGCGGATGACCGCCCAACAGTTTAATTTAATGTCACGTGAGTCAGAGCAACCACAACCACTAAGTGCGTAATGAGTGCTGGCCCGAGCCAACCTGCAAACTCTACCTGCTGCCACAAAAGAACACAGTTAATTAACAAAAGATATTTATTGGAATTTCATCTGTTGGTAAAAAAGAAACTTAGATGACAGGTGCAGGTAGATGCAAGTTAGTTGAGTCCGACACTGTGAAGTGGGATGAATGTCACTCACTAGCTTTTATAAACTTCCATTAGTAACTGATTTTTGAAGATAAGAATTCCTTCTGGGTCTCATTGTAGCATAGCGGTTGTTGCTCAGGCTTTAAGCTACGTTCACACCGCTCTTGGCACAGCTGGTTCAAGCAAGTGCTTTCAATGAGAAGTCTATGTAAACACGCATTTTGGGCTTCCATGTTCAAAACTCCAACGTTCACAGATAGACTTTTTAAATGGGCTCTATGTACAAAACACGTGACTATTTAAACCAGGTTGAACTTTGACCTATCAAAGACTTGGATTTGATAGTGACGTATGGATGGCTTTCCTTTTAATCAAGGGAAGTGTCAACCGTTTAAAAATTGACCATGCAGGAGAAATTAATAACTGCGGTTTGAGTCCGGAAGGAAGTTTTCTGACAAGTCTTTCATATATCAGAACAGAGCGGTAAAAGAAAACGCCTGAAACAATATTCACAAAATTTGCAACGCTTTCGCACTAAGCCTCCTCCAACTGTAGGCGGTGGACATGCTCCAGAAGTCCCTCCCTGCTTGTTCAGTGTGAACATCATAGGCTAAATGTTTGTTCAAGTAAGCACATTCTTGAACTTGTGTGTGTGTGTGTACGTTGCATGTTCTCCTTGTGCATGTTATCCATCTTCAGCTTCCTCCCATAATCCAAAACATGCACCTTGGGTCAGTTGACTGAGAATTATCCTAAGCCTCTCTTCCAGTCCGATCTTATGAGCGTTTCTGTTGTAAAATGAACCCAATAACCAAAATTGAACCGTGTCTTTAGGGGGCTCCAACCGGTTGCACGTCCAATGAAAAATGGAACGGAGCTTAACTGAGTAGAAACGCTCGCCAGAATTAACTGGACCATACCGTACTGCACCGGACTACACTGGACCGGACCTCTCAGTGGAAGTGAGGCTTTGGGCCGGGTGAGTTTATATATTATGAAATTGATCTCTACTTTTATATTACATTTGTCTGTGTGTGGCTCTGAAATGTACTTGTAATCTGTCAAGGCTGTACCCCACCTCTACAGGGGGTGGGATAGGCTCCAGCAACCCCGTGAACCCAAAAGCAAACTTAAGCTTCGTTTCCACAGAGCAGTCCGGTACGGTAGGAGTAGTAAAGTATGGACCAAATAATTCTGGCGACCGTTTTTACTCAGGTAAGCCTCGCTGGCACTAAGCCATTTTTGTGTTGTTTTTTTTTTCCACAGCAAGTGTGTGGTGTAGTTACTTCCTTACTTCAGCTTATGTTTTGGAAGTTATTTAATCACACGGCTTTGTTCAAGCTTACTACTAAAAATCCCCCATCTCCAGGTTCTTCATCACACGTGCCAAATTGAGTCTAACACTCCCATCAACCTGTCTGGATTTTCTACATCAAGAAATTTACCTTCGCTCACGCCACACCGTCATCAGCTCCACTCACCTCACAGACCTTCATCATGACATACACACTACTCTGCTCCAGGCTACAGTTCCACACACTCTCCTCTGGCAATAAAGAAACTTTTTATCTCTGCCTTTCGTGGTCCTTCAGGTTTACGAGCATCTGGGTCTGTTTCGCTCCGAAATCATGACATGTAAACCGCTAAAGTGTCATTGCGTCTTTGTAGAATAGAAAGCAACAGCAATGGAGGTCATCCAGTGTGCGCATCCAGAACTTTCCTCCAGATGTAGAGCAAGACCAAAAACAAGGACTTATAAAAAGAATACAAAGAAGAGGAGATAAAAAATACATAAATAGTAGAAGGAAAACCTCAAAGATGATTAGAGTTTACATTTACATTAAAAGCCAGATTAATCAGAACTATTAGTTTAATAATTTTAGGTTAATCATTGAGAAAAATCATTTAACACAAAAGAGTTTGTTGCTGCCCCGAAGCTTCACTTCCAAACAAGACACATCATCTTTCTTTAAGGCTGTGGGACAGGTTTTTGCAGCACCTCCACATTATCAGGGCTTACATTCACATTCAGAAGTTATGTATTTGATTTTTGATAACTTTCCACCAGTGTGAGCTTTTGTCATCACAGCAAATCCCTAAGATAAAAAACGTGGCGGCTCTCGTGGGGAAGATTTGGAGGAACAGTTCTACAAACTGGGGCAGCGTGGTCATGGAGCGGTTTTAAATCAACCATTTCCTCACTTTACCTTAGATTTTCTAAAGTCAAGAGGCTTGGATTAAGTTGAAAATTGAAAAAAATTGAAAATTGAAAATTTTCCAGGTAGGTTGGTTTGATTGAAACAGCTTATGCATTGATTTGAGAATTTAAAAAAAGCAAATGAATACAAAGACATACTTTTGTTATTAGATTCATTAAATATAGTAAATATTAACTACAGTCTTGTTGAGTTTGATTAATTGCTTGAAAAGAAGGGGGAAGAACCAAACTTATGTAATCCCACCCCTACTTAGTTACTTAATTTTACAGTTTTGCAGTGTTTTTGTTATATGGTTCTGATCAGATCAAGTGGTTCTTCATGAAAAAAGCATCAAAACACCAGAATTTCTAAAGGCCTTAAAGATGGAAAACATTCTTCTTTAGAACGAGGATCCTTTAAGTCGCTCCACCACCAGGGTTGTCAAACATACGGTCCGTGGGCCGTATGCGGCCCGTGGACCGTATGCGGCCCGCCAGATGGTTTAATCCAGCCCAGTTATGAAGAGAAAAAAGTATAAGGATGTTGAAAAATAAAAGCAAGTTTCTAGCCCATTCCTGTGGCGAGTTATGGTTCTGTAAAAAAATGACTGCAATGCGCAACTCCGCCGCTAGGGGGAGTAAAGGAAAACCAGCCAACGCAATCAAGAATCTTTAAAAAAAAAGTGAAATCCATTTAGTTTCAAATCCATTGACCTCTGTGAAAAAAATGTGTACTAATAAGTAATTAGACTACTAGCTTGTTTGTGGCATTTTTTTCAACTGAGAAAAAAACAAAACAGTTACAAAACAACAGATAGCAAGTCGACCATAAGTTATTTTGCTATTATGCTGCTGGCCCAGCCCACTTGAGATCAGATGAGTTGAATGCGGCCCCTGAACTAAACTGAGTTTGACACCCCTTTCCTGACCCCTGTTTCAGTTCCTGTTTCAATAACAAAAACACACTGTTTCTTTAAGGAGGACAGCATCAATCATCACATCTCATATAAGGTTTTTTTTTTTTTATTGAAAATAAAACACCAAGAAACATTTTTCCACATAATTTTCCCTGATAAGATCTTTCCTCAGGGTTTCAGTTTGTGGTGCTGCTGCATGACAGGAATCTCCTCTGCAAGAACTCTATTTCAACCGTCTCAATATGGTGGTAAGACCAAGTATTTAAAATTTTACTAGAACATAATGACTTATTTGATGCAATACATTGGTAAAAATAAATCTGTAATAAGGAAAGTTTTATCTCATTTCAAAATCTCAAAACCTCCTAAAACTCTGAAATAAATAATTTCAGTCACAATCATAAATGTTAACAAAACCGCTTTAATTATATGTTTTCAGAGTACATTTTTGGGTAATATGATTGGTAAGGCATAGGTTTTTTTTCTTCAAAGATGCTGCTAAAGAGAGTTTCATGCTCAAACAGGTCTGGTGTCATCAAAGGATTTACACAGTTCTAAAGAAGTTAATCTGAAACCAGCCGCAATTCCATTTTGATTTACAACTGGGACAAGCTTTCTCTGTTTTTCTTGTTTCTAGACAGAAAAAAGAGGTAAAGGCTGTCCTATAAAGTTGAGATTGTTTAAACATAACCTCTCCAGATGTCAGAGGGAATGTATTTTCTGCCTTTTGAGTCTTGGCAAGCTTTGTCCCGCTGGATGTGTGTGCAGCTCACCACCTGCATCCTTCTGTAACCTATAGAGAACTTGTATTGTCAAGCTGAGCCGGGAGCTTTTTCTCACTAAAAGAGTCAGAGTTTAAAAAGGCAACTGATGAGGGGGAGCTTTTATAAAACAGACTTATTGGCACTTTTGCCATTTGTTTTCTATTTTTCAGGCATGGAATGAAAAAAAAAGAACAAATCTTCTGTAACAATATCATTTGGAGGAAAGCAATTAATTTTTATGGCTTTTAAAGCCACAATATAGTCCTTAATTTTTGTAGTTGTGAAGAAGAAAAAAGAAAGATAGGAAAAAAATGTATGCACATGTTATCATTTTTCAAATTATGCAGTGCTCTGGAGGCATGAATAACTTTCTTTTTTCTTTTTTTCTCATTCTGCCTGATTGGAAGAATAGACCAAACACAATTTTACATGTTCTTGATTAAGGCCAGATTATGATAGTTTATATGTAAACTCATTTACAACTGATGATCATTACACAAGGAAATCATTTGGGTTGGGAGCTTAATCCTAAATGAGAGCCAAGTTCAGTTTGAGCCCTGTTATTATAACAAACGGTCTTAGCAGTTTTTTAATATTAAAAAAAATATTACATAAAAATCTTCTAATAATCTGCTTGTATTTTTTCATTGATGCAACTCTTTGGCTCTGCATTCGTGGTGCTTTGGTTCCTGGAAAAGAAACAAAACACCTGTACATGTTGTAGCATGTTATCACCACTTGAGGGCAGCATTTGTTTTAAACAATCACTTTTCCAGGATAAAATATTGTAAACAGTCTAAAAAGTACACAGTATTTGTTTTGTGTAGACATTATTATCATAGCAGTAGGAGAAGCATGAACTTGGACTATAAAAGCTTCAATTACAAACAAATTACAACAATAATTATAATAAACTGTATTTATAAAACACCTAAACTGGGTCTTGGTTTAAATTGAGTGTAAAATATGTGTGTTGATCATTGAGTGTGAATAATAAATAAACTGATAAATGCATTTACATTGAAATATTTTGTATTGGTTTTGATAGATCTTACTGGCTGAATTACTGCTTTGCAGTGGGAGGAGCCATTTTATTTGTGCATAGAAAACAAGCAGAGATAGAGTATAATCATTTAAATCAGGGGTGGGCAATTGTTTTGACTCGTGGGCCACATAGGGTTCTAAAATTTGGCATAAGGGCCGGAAAAGGAGCAGATGGAAGGAGAGATTGGGTAATCAACCTCATAAACTAAAAAAATAATATGGAATTTAGAGAAAAACATGCTTTAATTTGGATTCAAATTCACATATATTAATTTAAAAACAGAAAATTTGGGAGTTTTAATTTCTAAATTTTGATTTTTGTTCTCTTTTGGGTGATCCAATGGGTTGATGTTCTTCAGAGGAAAATGTGAACTCAAAGAAATGCTGCATTTATGTGGTGTAGGAATAATCCGAAAGATCACCATCTGACTCAGAAAGGAACACACACGAACGCCAGAGAAACAATACCATTCATGGGAAGAAACCAGAAATACAACGAAAATAAAACAATAATTAAAGCCGCAAGCGGCGTTGGATGGCCCGCAGTCGCTAACCACCCTCTCCCTCATTACTCGCCCTCTCCCTCGCTGCACCCACCGCCGCCGGACCAACGCCGCCGCACGCGCCGCACACACGCCGCCGCACGCGCCGCCGCCGCCCTTGACGGTGACCTTTGACCCTGAACTCACTTGCTTAGCACTCACTGTGGAACCCTAAGTCCCTCCCTATGCTTTCTGTATAGCTGGTCTGAGATGAAAGTGAGAAATTGATTAAAAAAGCACTTTTTTCAAAATGGCGGCTTTTCTGTTGGTTTTATCTCCATAGCAACCATTTTATGTTTTGTTCGTCTGAGGTCACCGAGCAGTTTGACATCAAGATCATAATGATCGGAAAAAGTACACTTTGGATTACCTTAGCAACGGGGGGGTTATTCGCTAACCACGCCCACATTCCTTATATGGTCATACTCTATGTTATTTTGCCTGTTACAGCTTAAGCCTGGGATCAACATATTAAAGTCCCATAGGAATGCATTGAAATATGAGCGTGTGTTAAGACTACGCCACTTTTGCGAGCTTGCCACGCCCACGCCTTTAAAAATCTATAGCTTGTGATACCATCTTTCTTTTGCCATTGACTTCCCATTGATGCTAAAAGCGTTAGGAAACGATTGCTAAAAATCCCTACAAGTGAAATGTGATTGAAGCTAATGCTAACGCTCATTTTTTTGTAAATTCAAGATGTTAGCCACTTCCCAAGGTCAAAGGTCAACAAAACTTTAGGGGTTGTTGAACACTCATGCTAGCGACATGTGGGTCAAATTTTGTGACAATCGGACAAACCAAACGTTCGTTTCACCTCTCTGAAATCCCAAATTTTCAGATTTCGAAACAAAATGGCCGCCAAACCGTAGGTCGTGGAGCCATCCCATAATAATGTAAAAAATAGCCATGGTTATATCCAGCAAAGGTATGTTGGTTTCGTTTGCGAAATGCGAAATAAAAAATTGAAATTGCTGAGTCAGCACTTTTTTTCGCAACGGTTTTTTGCGTACCAGAGGCGCATGGTACGCATCTCGGTTTCAAAAGTTATGTTGTTTCGTTCAACTCGGGCCTCCGAACGCGCAAATACCCGTTTTGCACTATTCGGGTAAAATATGTTCGACCTAGCTAAAACCGTGTCTTTCGCGACCTCGCCAAAGCCACGCCATTTCATATTCTACAACTTCTAATTGCAACATTTTTCTCACAGTAGGCTCCCATTAATGCCCAACTAAGCTACAAAACAGTCGATAAAACCCCCTAGGAGGTATTTCTTTTTGTAGCTCGTAGCAAACGTGCTTTTTTCGTTAATTTCAAGATGGCGGCAACTTCCCAAGGTCAAAGGTCAATCAAACTTCTTGGGTGTTTGTAGTCTCCGGCTATGGACATGCTTGTGAAGTTTCGTGAAAATTAGACAAACAAAAGTGTCGTTTTCCCATATTGATGAAAACCGTGAAAAACGCCATTTTTCAGTTTTCGGCGCCACATTGCCGCCAAGGCGTGGGTCGTCTGGCCATCCCATAATGATTTCAAATGTTCTTGGGCTTATCCCCAACACGTGTCATTGGCCGTTTTTTGCGTTTTCCGAAATATTGTTTTTGTCGTCCCATAAGCGAAAATCGGCCCATTCATTTTTTTTTGCGGGAACGCCCCCCGTGATGTCATCGTTTTGGGCGGGGTAACGCACACTATGCCAAAAATTCATTTTCAATTTTCCCTATGTGTGGTGCGATTTTGAGGTACTTTTCGTTCATGTGGCGGGGGTGTAATTTTCGTTCAAAGGCGCAGAAATTTTACGTTTTTTGACTCTAAGCAAAAACAATATGGTCCTTGCAGTCAGTAGACTGCTGCTGCGGGCCATAATTAGGATTTTTGATTCAATGTATTTTAATTTGGAAACATATGTTAAGGGCCCCGCAATGTGGCCCCCGGGCCGTAGTTTGCCCACCCCTGATTTAAATACTCTGTGTGGATTGAAAGTTACTGTACTTTAAAGGCTTGTGTAATTATTGTTCTACTGCAGATTTGTATTCATCTTTAGTTCAGCATCTCACTTTGTCCTTTTATTGTACATAGAACAATAGTAATACTATTTTTAAATCCAAACTTGACCCACACTCTATGATTTTTTTTTTAGCTAAGTCCTGACCATTTAAAATGATTTCTTACACAAAAAGCAGCCTTATGGTAAATCCAACTTCACAAAGAAAACTCAGAAAGCATTGCAAACAGACATTTTTTTACATCTGTAATATTACTTAAAAAAATTAACTGCATCCACTGCAAACTGGTAAGTGGCACAAACTTGTTTAACATTTTATCACTTTCTTAGATGGCCCACAGTATGGTAACAGTCCCATTTGCTAAAACATGCACACCCACATGGACAGGCAGAAAGAGAACCAAACCTGTAATCTTCCAAACTGACTTACTGTAATCTTTTTTTTAACCCTTGTGCTATCCTACTCATGTTTATATTAAAAGACAGCGAGCTGAACTTGTTGTTTTTCCAAGGATTTTTTATCTTTTTTTTGTCCACCTTTGTCATGGGAGGGATCACACATCAATGTAAGGGTAGGGTCATCTGGACCCCAAAGATAGGACAGGGGTTAAAGAAATAGTTCTTCAAAAATAGACATTTTTCTGGCTATCTGTCCAACTGTTATTTTAGAGTAACAAGCATTTCCTGCCAACAGAGATGGCACTTTCCTTAAAAATGACTAAATGGCACAAAAACTTTAGTTCAGATCCTTTTTTTTTGCATACTGTCTTTTTCATATAATACAGCTTGTTCTTTTCAAATTTAACTGCCTCATGTTTTTGCTTTACTGTGTTGTTTTTTCTTTTTAACTTTGTTTTATTCCATTCCTAACTTTTTTACCCTAATAGTTCCACAATTTTAGAAATGCAAATATTTTGGATTTTGAAGTACTTACCTTAAAATCTTATAAATTTCGTCTCAGTCATGGGATGTAGGTTCATTAGTCTGTTTTGGATTTGAACTATTCTTCAGAAATCAACATGTTGATCGTTTTGTTTAGTTCAGAATGAGGGTATCTGGACAGTTATCTGCTAATAAGATGTTAAATGCTGATTGTTGTTTTTTTTTTTACAGCAGACACTGAGTGTGGGGGAGCCCACTGGGTGGAGGAGTGTCTGACTCAGTTTCCACCAATTGTTGTTGGGGCACAAAGGAAGCCTCAGCATTTACAAGAATGTTCTTGGCACGTATGCATCACACAAGGAAGGTGGAACCCTCGACCTTTTGTCCCCTACCCATCCCTGGCGGGAGGGCGGGAACCCCTGGCCTGGTGGTCTTGCCTCTTGGGTGCCGGTCTCCTGGGCTCGGCTTCTCTTGGGTACGCCTCTTCTCGGCAGGGGTGGGCGACCCCTTTCTTGCTCCCCCCTGGACCTCCCAGGGCAGGGACGGGCGGTTGTCTGGATCATGGGGTGGGTCTCCCTTGGGGGGCCCTGGCTCGTACCTGGGGTGGGGCGGGGGGATGCTGCTGGGTGGTTTACTCTTCTGGGGTTGATGGGCTCTCCGGGGGTGGGGCTGCTCCTCTGGCTGGGCTGGGGCCTGCACTCTCTGTGTTCCTGTGCCTTCCTGCTCCTGGGTGTGGGGGGCCTATGCGGCAGTCCTGCGTGCCTTGGTCTGGGTGTTTGGGGGATTCTCTCCACGGCTCCATGGCGAGAGTTGTAGGGTCCTGCCTGCTGCTGCCGCTGCCCCGGCCCCCCCGGCGGGGGGTCCTGGCGTGGGGATGGCCGGGTGCTCTCCCCCTTTGCACATTCCATCATTATCCACATCAGCAAAACACTCACCTGAACACAGGTGTCAGCTCACCTTTGCACTAATAGTATGCGTGACAGAATGAAAGACTTTATTTGTATCGGTTTGTATCATTAAGTGTGTGAGCTGTGGTTGCAGTTGTATTGTGTACTTTTCGACTAGTTTAAATGTGGAGACTATTTCAACCAACAGGTATGTGTGTAATTACAGTGTGTGTGTGTGTGTAGACAGGCCCCGCCCATTCTAGTTTACTATTCATACCTGGTTGTTTTAGGATATTGCTTCCCTCTGTTGCCATCTTCTTTTTTTTCTAAACCCCCCTCTTCTACCCCGCCCCCTCATCTCCCTCTTCTTCTTTTCCGTCTGGTCCAACAAAACAAAAACAAACATAATCAATGTAGATTAAGTTTAGCATGAAATGACACGTGCTAAATGGGGCATTAAAATCTGCTCAACACTAGAAGCTCTCAGCCCGCATCTGTTTTCTCAGCTGTTGGACAGGACAAGTAAAAAATAAATAAATAAATAATGTTCTTGGCAGGAGTGATTCAGAACGGTGTGTTCGGTCCAAAACGCTACAGATACTACACAGCAGCAAATATGGCTGTACCTTTATGAAGTATGAACAAAATATTCACGGGAAAATTTAAAATGTTTATGTTGTTTAGTTCAAGTAAAACAGATAAATATTTCATTTTTAAATCAGGACTGACCATTAAAGTAAATTACAAATGTTTTAGTGGTATAATGAATGCTGAAAAAGGGAAGGATAAAGATATGTTGTAGAAATTTAGGACAACTATGCTTGTTAAAACCTCATTGCCCTTAAGTGTCTTTTTTAATGTGTTAATTTTTTTGGAGTTTGTGTTAGGTTAGACTGTTTTAGTGTTGTTCTTGTGACAGAAAATGGAAAAGAATACTAATAAAAAGTTTTTTAAAAAGTAGATAAAAATACAAGTTCAGAAATGTAAGTATGATCTGTTTGGAGGAAAAGTAAAAATGCAGATATATATATTTTTTCCTCAACTGTTAATATGCATCAAATCATCAAAAAAGTATGTATTTAAAAAATAATTAAGCTCATCATGAAACCTTTAGTGGAGCTTTATCATACAAAAGAAAAATGAGTCTCTTTGGGCCCAATTTCTCAAAAATTAAAGCAAAAAAAATCTACATGATAAATTGTTTTTTACTACCAAATTAGAACTATTGCACATTTTGGTAACACTTTAGATAGATAAGTGTAGATAAGGTTCTATAAAACACTCAATTTTATGTTGACAAAGATAGTTTATACATCGGTTAAGCTTCTAAGAAGTTTACTGATATGGACTTTGTAGAAAATTGCCTCACTTTGGATGTTAATAATCCATTAATCCACCAATGATCCACCATATAAACACATTAATAATCTTTGTTAATGTGTTAATAAAGCTTGTTAAGGAATCTTATTGTGAAATTTTACCCTTATTTTTCATTTACCTTTTAGCAATTAGCAATAACTAATATTTACCGGAATACATAGAATAATGTTCCTAATAATCTAATGCTGCCAGCTCTCCAATATCACTTTAAAAATGGATTTTCTCTGACTTTTAAGTCAAAACTGTTTCAACATAAGTAATTGTAATTAGTTTAATCCAGAGATAACGTTCTATGAGCAGCAGGAAATATGTAAAGCCAAAGTCCTAATAATTTGGTCTCCTACAATATTTTAAAACATCAGAACAACTTTCTGATAAATGACCCCCCTTCTGAGATCTGAGTAATTGTCTTAGAGTTTTCAGGTGAAAAAAATGGTGTGTATTTGTACCAGAATTTTATTGATAGCCTAAGTCATAGAGAGAAGCTCATCTGTGACAAGCAGAAAAGCAAAGGTCACAGGTTGTTCCCGGGTTGCTTCCTCACTGCCAGAGAGCAGGTAACACGACCCCCTCTATTTATTATGTTCATGTACATTTAAGGGAGTCTACAGAGGCCGGAGACATCTGGAGAGGCAGTCAAAACACTCCGCAGCTTTTCATTGTTTTCAAAACGGAACTGGTTCGCAGAGGAGAAAGAAAAGCCCCATAACTTCTCCTACACATGATTTCCGTCTTTAGTTTGGTTTCTAAACAGGATGCTGGAGCATGAACTTGAGTCAAAGGCTTTCACCAGTCGTTGTTTGGCTACGAATGAACAGCCACATAGTGATTTGACGCTGGAAACACACTGACTTTAGTGAATTTTTCTCCTCGTTTGTGTAGAGATGAAGCTGTTCCTCCTCTGCCTGCAGCTCATCGGCACTCTTCAAGGTTTATCCGGATCCCGCCATGAAACGCTGTGCACCTCCAACACCTGCTTCACTTTCCACATGGAAAAAGTAACTTTCAACAAGGCCCATCAGAGCTGCACGGACAACGGAGGGCAGCTGATGACCATCAGGAACAAACACGAAGAGGACATGTTGCGGTCGCTACTCTCACAGATCCAAGGAGAAAGTCGCAGCAAACTGCCAGCATTTTGGATCGGACTCAAGCTGCAGAAGAAGGACTGCGTCGTCCACGGAAAGCCTCTCCGAGGGTTCAAGTGGGTATCTGGGGAGGACAATTCTACTTACTCCAACTGGAAAGACAATCCTCCTCTCACATGCACAACAGAGAGTTGTGTAAAAATCAATCTCCCTTTTTCAGACCAGATTCAGCTGAAGTGGTCGGCTGCAGGATGCAGAAGCCGTGCTTTTTACGCATGTAAGTTTTATTTTCAGGGCATGTGCCAACCTGTGGCTCTGCTGGGACCTGGACACATCAACTACACTGTACCTTTCTCCAAAAACCCACTGAAAGGAAAGATGAACTTACTTCCCAAGGGAACATTCTTTGACATCACATGCAGTGACCGGCAGTCACACTATTCTGTGTGCAGAGAGCTGGACGGTACTTTCAGCTGGACCAATCCCGGCCCTTTCTGCAAGTCGGAGAAGCAAAGCTGCAAAATAAACAATGGTGGGTGCGAACACATCTGCAATCTGGATGGAGATTCTGTTCGGTGTTCCTGCAAAGATGGTTACAACTTGGATTATGATGCATTTTCTTGCAGAATTAGAGATCTGTGTGGCCCTGACACGTGTCAGCATCAGTGTGTGATGAGGGTGTCAGGGTTCTTCTGCACTTGTCCGAACGGTTTTCACTTGGATAAAAACCAACGCACTTGCTCCGATATTGACGAGTGCCGGTTGGAGACCTGTGAGGGGCATGTGTGCGTTAATACACCTGGCAGTTATGAATGCGTGTGCAGAGACGGCTACGAAAAGTTGGCGGGAGGATGCAGAGACATAGACGAGTGCGCGTCATCCACATGTGAGCACAGATGCTTAAACCACGCCGGATCATTCTCCTGCAGCTGCAATGACGGCTTCGCTTTATCCAGTGACGGACGCTCCTGTGTTGATGTTGATGAGTGCATGGATGAACTCTGTCCCACTGAATTTGCATGCATCAATACTTTAGGGAGCTTTCAGTGCGCACACCACCAGGAGAACAGAGAAACAACTGCAGCGCCTTCTATGTCAGCAGAGGGCTCGGCTGATGAAGAGTCACACGAGAACGCCACACAGTCCCTGATCACCGTGGAGCTCCAGCATCAGTCCCCTCACGTTAATGCGGCGCCGTCAGTAGTGATCAACGTCACGGAGGCCGATCAGCGCACCAACGCGTCAACAAGCGAGGCCAAAACAGTCAAATCCAGAGTGCTCATCTGCATCCTCGGCTCAGTCGTTCCTCTCCTCGTCTTGGTTGTGGTAACTCTGTTTATTGTGGTTTATCGGTGCAGTCACTCCAAGAAGGAGGTCAAGAAGAACACCTCAGCGGATGGGTACTGCTGGGTGCCCTCTGGTCTGGACCCCCGTTTAGAGAAATTGTATGAGTCCATCATGACTGATGATCTATGACCGGATGTGGACAGAATGACTATCTGGGTTTATTTATATTATTTATGACAGGTTTTTCTTTTATCAAATCTATAATTCACATGTGCAAAGGGCGAACTCAAAAGTAAAGTCTGGTTGTAAAGATTCAAAATCTGCAATTTCTTGATAAATTTTGTAATAAATGTAAATAAAATCTGCATTGTTTCCATCTCATGTTGTCTACATTTGAATAAGTGTAAATAAATTGTTTTTATTTTATGTTAACTGTATATAATGTTTTCCAGTTGCATCACTTTATGTGTCTTTGCCTTGTTGCACTTCTCATCGGTTGTGTGTCTTTTGGTGTTTTCTGCAAAGTCACTTGACCAAAAAAAAAAAAATAGCTTTGGAGCTGTAGCACCATAAAAAGTTTCCGCTAATCTAGCAGGAACACAAGTGCAAAAAAGTGTTGCTTTGGACTGCTTCCTGTTTCTGCATGAGGGGAATAATAAGGGTGTGGGGAGTTCTTTGTTTGGACCGAAAGGTTCCAGCTATTTTAATAGCATGACCAACGCCATGTAAATATGGATGATTGAGGTGTTTATTTTTATAATGTCACCAATAAAGATCATGAGATCGCTCCCTAGGCCTCTTATCTCGAGAATAAGAAAAAAGGACAGGAAATGTTTGTTTAGAAGACAAAGACATGTTGAGTGAATTTATTTACATCAAGCCATGTGTACAAGATTATTAAAAGGTACAGCTGGATGAGTAGATAAAGTATAATTTTGTACTGCCATGCAATCAAGTCAGATTTATTTTATGAATTTGAAATATTTACTGGGTTTCCAATAATCATAACAGAGGCTATGACTTCTGCTCCATGGGTGCTGCTGATTTACTGGATCAAGTTTTTAAGAGAAAGAACTGACAGAAACTGACAGAAAATAAAGAAGGGGAAATTTTGAACCTTCCTCTGAGGTTACTCATTTGATCCTCAAAATTGGATGTATTGAACTATATTTTTAGACCTAATTATTTAACAAACTGTCCCGTACCAAACCAGATAGTTTGGCTCTGTGACAATAGAGTGTAACTGACAAGCATGTCCCAGCATACAACTCCAATGCTGAGAGGAGAATTGTGCAATATCTCAAAAAGAAAGTCAGTCTAAAACCAGAACAAAAATCCTGGAGTATGTTTTGTTTCTGTTCTCAGTCAATTTGATGATTAATGAGTATGAGTCAAATTGAAAGTAATGCTTTATTTTTTTCTTTTGAAAAAAAGGACAGGAGCATTTTTTCCTTCCAAAATCAATGTATGTACAAACAACAGTTAAATTTGCAAACTAGAATGATAGAATCAATGCTCAGTATGCTTAGGCCCAATCCGATTTCTTTCCTTCTCACTACCCTCACATTTAGCCCTTCAAACGGAGAGTTATGAAAAAGTAGTGTCTCATATTTCGGACGTCAATTTCCCTCGATAACGTCACCAATAGGTGCCGGTCTGCTAGCATTAGTCCGGAACTTTCAGTGCTTGAAAATGCATAACAACAGTGGTTTTATTACATAAAAAACTTACTTACTGAGATTTAAATATAAACTTTTGTGCTTCAGATCGCAGTCACTTGAAGAAAAGTGCTTCTCCTCCACACAGTGCAACGTGGTTTACCCTCGCAACGGACGACTATACCCCTTGGAGGGTGGGATCTTAGAAAATATTTTTCGAACACCACTTGCACTAAAAACGCCTCTTCAAATGGAGGGGTAGGGATAAGGGAAGAATTTGGATTGGGCTTTAGTCTTACTTTTATACTTGTAGTACACTTAAACAGACTTTTTTTCTAATTGAAGGCTGGTGTTGTATTGGTACAGAAAGATAACCATTCCTAGTTTAAGGACATCCTAGGACAGGGGTCTGCAGCAACCTGTGGCTCCTTTACCCCTCCACTGTGGCTTTCTGGGTTTAAAAAAATCCAAAGTTGTCCAGGATGTCCATCATAATAGCACAGTCATATGACCCACTGGTTTTTCAACTTTGCCATCTTGGCAGTATATGATGTCACCAAAACCCAGACCTTTTCCCAAAATGTCAATATAGGAGGTGCTAAAAAAAAAAAAAAAAAAAAAACAGACAGTGGAACCTTTTCAAATCTCATTGTGTGATGCTTTAAAAAACTCAATGAGATTAAGTTTGAGATTAACTTTACTGTTAGTATAAAATAAATCTATTATCTTTTTGTAATACTGAGGCAAAAAAGGCTTTAAGCTTACAAGACATTGGGACAGACTTTACTGTTTAAATACTGTTTAAAGATCTCCCTAGTGGTTACTTGATAAACTGACATGACAAGTGATGTCAGCCAAACACAGGAAGCTGTAGGGTTTCCCCTCCCTGGCTGAACAGCAACAGTTGGCTTGTCACTTTAGAAATTGGATCTATGGGGCTGTGGTGAAAAACTGCTTAATAAAATGTAACTGAACCCTGAATTCTGTTGCATTTTGTGATTTAGTTGATTTTTTTTTTCCATTCGTGAAGCAGCCTTCTTTGTTTTCACATTTTTAACGTTTTTTTTCTTTATGCTCTGATACATTTGAAGCAACGCACTCTAAGTTTGTTTGAATCCCTAAAAAACCCATTCAGAGTGAATTGTCTTTTTGCATGTTCCTGCATTGTCAGTGTTTATTTTATATGTTGTACCTCACCCAAACACAATGCTCACACACTTAGTGTGGATTGTTTTAGGGCTTTGGAAAAATACCAGGAGCAGCGGTGCCACTTTATCTAGTTTCCTTCCTACTCCTGGGGGACTCTGTTTCCGGAGTTGGACTTCACAGCCTCTAAAACCAGAGAATTGTCTTAACTTAAGACAGCAGCTTGCAGTCCGTGTTGTTTGTGCATTTGAAGATAATTACAATGACCAAATTGATGTCACTTGTGTTTTTCTTGTCTTTTAAGTCGGGTTTCTTAACGAAGCTGCCTGGCATCTGCAAGCTTCACTGCATCGAGGATGAGTGCATAACTTTTAACCAGCAGAAAGTGGATTTTAACACGGCAGAGAAAGCGTGCCGCGACAGCAATGGAGAGCTGCTGACCTTTCAGTCTGAGACGGATAAGAAGATGTTGGACTCTGTGTACGAGCACTGGTTTGGGAACTTCTGGATGGGTCTGCGTCTACCAGCAGGAGCCTGCAGCAACCTCTCTGCTCCACTCAGAGGTTACGAGTGGACCTCTGGTAACAAGGACAAGATGTTCATTCCAGGCTTCATCATCTGGAAAAGCAGCACTGAACTCTGCTCTCAACAATGCATATCGCTTTCAGTACATCGGAAATGGACAGAAAGGCTGTGCTCGGACGAGACTGACGGCTTTTTGTGCAAGACCAAGCTCAAAGATGCTTGCATGGCTCACACACTACCCGGATCTACGGTTTTTAAAAGCCATGAAAGGTGCAAAAACGGTCCTTGTGAGCAAGATTGCAGCAATGTGAAGGGCGGTTATGCATGCTCCTGTTTCCAAGGATTCATCCCTGAAAGCAGCAACCCCAGGCAGTGCAAAAAACACTGTGCAGAGGAGAGATGCCCAAAAGTCTGTGAAGGAAACATGGAGGGTTCGTGCTCCTGTCCTGAAGGACATATAGAAGATGAAGATTTCTGCGTGGATATCGATGAATGCGAATCGAACTGGTGCGATCAAATGTGCAAGAACACTTTTGGAAGCTATGAGTGTTCCTGTCGAGAGGGATTTTTCCTGGACAAAAAGCACAAATGCGTCAAAGCGGAGGGCAGTGAGGGTGCGATCTTTTCCACCCCGGCCCCAGGGCTCGCCACCAAAAACAACATCATGAAGAGCTCCTCTGCACCTGCAGGAGCTTTTCTCTGGGTTTGGGTTGTTGCTGCAGTCACAGTGGTCATCACTATATTCGTGATCAGACTTTATGTTGTGAAGAAACAAAAAAACAGAGAGCTGAACTCAATCCAGCAGATCTCTTCTCCTGTTCAAAATAACCACTGTTAAAGCCTGGTGGAAAACTGACCTTATAATGTAAAAACCATTTACTTTCATTATTAATCAAAATGGTTCACGCATCTATTCCATTGAAGCTTAAAAGAAGTTTATTATGCCAAGAGCTTTAGGTGTGTTCAGATGGAAGAGGGCGAAGAAAAAAACACATAGAGGGAAAACTAAACAATGACACTATGTTTGAGTTTCTTTTAATGGTTTTTTTTTCTTCTTCTTCTTTTTTTTTTTTTTTGCTGTTGTTAGTCAACTATATTGGGGTTTCTAGAAAACTGAATAGATAAATGACAGATTGTAATAGCATGTCCAAAGTATGGATCTTTTAGGAAAAATTGTGTCTGTTTTAAAAGTTTAATTTAATATTTTGGCAAAAACAGAGAAGCTTAAACCCCCATTTTCATGAGAGTACAAGAATTTCCTAAATATATGATATGTTGACACCTTTGCAATTAATAAGTTTAAAAAGATACATAAAAGCTTGAAAAAGTAACTTAAACAAGCCTGATGATGACAGCAAAACTGGATATTAGATTGTTAAAAAATCTTATGATTACAGTTTATTGTTATAAATTGTACTTTTAAATAAAGAAATGACAAAAATTAGTTAATTTGTACTATTTTCACCTGGGTTACTGGAGTCAGTGTAACTGTTTAACTGCTCCAATGTTTCACCTAAAAATAAATGTTTTGATAAAGTAAAAAAGTGTAAATATGTTGCTCTCCTACAAGGTTAAATTAAATTTAATGAGCAGAAATGAAGTTGATTTCTGAATTGTAAATGGTAAAATGATTTTTTTGAACTATGTTTAACTTGTAAGTTTATTCTTGAAAGGTTCCTGGGACTCAACAGACGGGACTGGTATCATTTTTTTTTTTTAAAGTAATTTTTAGGATTAAAGGATAAAGAGGGTAATCTCTGTTTTAAACTTAATCTAGGCCTACTGAAACATTGGTCCCAAAACAAAAACAAAAAGAAAGGAAAAATATAAAGAATTGCCAAATGTGGACTAGAGCAAACATTCAAATACCGTATCTGAATTATAAATAAATAGATAAAATTGTTTTATTATTTTGCAATCGGTTAAGTTGGAGAAGTTCTCACAGTCAACGGTTTTTCAAACACTTTTACTGACACCTACTGTTCTTCTGAGCAAACTACAGAAACCCTGAAAAAAATGAACATTACATGCATGTTTTTGAAAATAGCAATTTTAGGATCTTAATGTTTTAATTAATAAAAAATATTGTTTGTTTGTTTTGTATTTTGAACTTCAGGAAGATGATTTTGACAGAAATACATTTAACAGGAAAATCTTATTTGTCTCACTACTAATGTAAAACACAGTAACAATAGTTATGAAAAAGAAGCCATAAAAATTGAAAAGAATAAACAAACCACAAAATGACAGTAAATTATCTGTTAATTTCTTCTTTTGTTTCTTTTTATAAATGTCATTTTACAAAACTAAAGTGGTAACCAGTTCCTGACTACACAAGTCTGTAAAAGACATTATTTAACACAAATTTCCATGTAAGTCAATAAAAATAAGTTTTTTATGTACTAGACTAATAACTTTTGTTGAAAAATACATTTGAAATTCTTGGTCTTACCTTTGTAATGTGCAGCACTCTTTTGAATAGAGAAATTAAAAAATAGAAATTTAATCTTTTTTAGAATAGGTTTTATTGTAAGACACAGAACATAAAAAAATGACAAAATAATATCTTACCAGTATTTTTTAACTGCATTGTCTGGTTTTATTTTTTGTAACTTGAAGTATACTTTAGATATAAAAAGAAAAAGCTTAATTTGACCCAGAGACATTAGTGTTTTAAGGTTCAAAGATAAGATGATCCAAAAATGTATTTTTCTGAATCCATAAAAAAAGAGACTTGATAAGGAAGTGTTTATGAGCTAGATAAATAATAACAGGCTGTAGAAGGAAACAATCAATACTGATAAAATCTGTCTTATAATTCACTACTGAAGCTTCAAGATAACCTTTGATCACTTTAGTGTTCCATGTTTAGTATAGACCAGAGAGTGAATTTCTTGCAGCTTTCTTCAAGCACCAGAAACAAACAAGATAAGGTTGTTTTGCAGCAGAATGTGGGTCATAAAATAAGTCTCTGAATGAAAGAAACACAGGTAAAGAATGGGACTTAATTTATTTAAAAAGAACATAAAGGTAAATGGATTGTTTTTTAGATATGAACTACTATGTAAATTATATCAATTAGTAGAGAAACTTGTGCAAATGGAAACAAGAGCAGTTCTGACTCATTCGTGGATTATAATTCTGTATTTGCCTAAACCTGCACGCATTTAGCCAATTAAACCTGACATTTTAAGGGTTTTGTTTTAACATATTATTTTGATTTTTTTTTTTTTTTCATCTTGTATGACCTCTATTTGCCTCCTTCAAAAAAAAAAAAAAAAAAAAGCACGCTAGTTTACCTGAGAAGAGTACAGTCACTTCCCTGGCTGGTACAAACTTAACCTGGCTTGCACCGGTTTTGTCTGACATTACCTGACTGAGGCCAGAAAATGAAACTTCTGAACCTGTTGGACCAATCACAGCAGGAGGAGTTCACTTTATTAATAACTGATTAATATATGGCCTTTATTGAGGTATTTAGAGCTTCATACTTTGTCAAAAAATATATATAATTTCATTTAAATACGTGATTCAACATGTATTTTTTGTCACTTTAGCTACAAAAGTCACCATAATTTAGCACGTGCCACGTATTTCGCAAGCACTGTCGAAAATGTTGACATACATCCTGAATGATGAAATGATTTTAATTCTTAAAAAACCCCGATTTTTGTCTGACAGGTTAAACCTGTTAGACTTTATGAAGGTTAATTTAAATCATAAGCTATTTTTTAACACAAATTGGAAAAATATACCAAATTTATATTATTACTTATGAGATTTGTAAAATGAGAAAAAAGTTATTTGACGTGTTTCTCCTGCGAGGTAAATTTGAGGGTAACATTTGCTCAAGAACAGTAAAGGGGCTGTTCCGCTAGATTTTGTCCAATCAGAGAGGAGGCGTCATTCCGTTGACGAACGTCATTGGTTTAAAGTTTATCCCTCAGTTGATTGTATAAATAAAAAACACCGCAATGTAGGCTAGCATGACAGGAGGCTACTTTTCAGATAAAAGGCTTCGTTTTACCAGCACTTTAAAGAGTTTTGTTTTTTTTAATTTAACTACTCCATATTTTCGGTGCTGTTCAAATAAAGAGAAGCTACAAGCAGCAGCAGCATGTCGGTAGACAGTGTGTTTCGGACCCGGTCCCTCGGTGTAGCCGCTGAGGGTCTTCCTGACCAGTACGCCGATGGGAAAGCAGCGAAGGTGTGGGAGCTGTACATCGGGGACACGCAGAGCAGGACGCAGGAGTACAAAAGCTGGGTGGTGTCGCTGCTGAAGAAACACGGGGTGCGGAGCGTCCTGGATGTAGCCTGCGGGACAGGGTACGAGGCCCACTCGAGCTGTCACCATCAAACTCATCTTTTTTTCTTTCTTTTTTTTTTTTTTTTTTTTACCACACATGCGCACAAAGGAACCACCATTTAGAAACGATGATGTATTAACTTTCAAGTTATATTTTTAAATAAATACTTTTAAACAGTAAGCTATTATTTTAATTATTATGATTATTCACTAAATGTCATTATGTTATTGCATAACCAATAGCTGAAATGTTGGTTTGGCTTTTCCACAGTTTACACTCGCTGACCTTTTTAACTGCAGACAAAATCCGGATTAGGAGGAATGAATGAAAGTGCACAGTTGTGGGTTTTTTCCTCTACTGCTGACTGGGTTTGTCAAGCTGCATTCTTGTTAGAATTCAGTGTTATTGAGAGGCTTGGATTGGGTTCCTAAAGAAGCCCCATGTTCATCCTCACCGATGTCCTGTTTTTCTCAGGTGTTTGCGGTTGTTTGGAGTTGTGACTGGTTCCTGCCTGTCTGTGCTGATAGCCTATCAGTACTGTGTGTCTGCATCAAGGCCGCAGAATAACGTCACCGTTGAAAGCTCTAGTCACCAAAATATACAACTAAAAATTTTCAAAAATTAGATATGGAAAATAGATTTAATGATTTCACTCAACATAAAGTTCTTTTGAAAGTGTAACAGACTCACTCGAGATCTTAGCAGTGACAATCCGAGTCGACGTAAACACAGTCATCGTGGAATGAGGTTTCCCGTGACGCTATTTTTGGTGGTCTGAATGATTTGTGGGAATGTCTTCAGAGATGACATTTCACTTGAACCCATAGGATGTAATTTTCCCCTTTTCTGTCTTATCTACATTATTTTTTAGGATTTAAAGAAAAAAAAAAAACATTCTTGGTGTCTGATCCTGAATTTTTCTTGCAGGAGTTTCTTTTTAAGAGCGTTTATGATCCTACTGTCGATGCTAATTTGGGATTTGTTTCTCACTTAAACCCCTTTTATCTGTACCGCTGTATTTTTGTTACCCATAAACCCAGAACTAGCTTGGAACACGTTTTTAAGATGTGATTTATTTTTTATAGTTTAGCCAGACTTTTTGTAATTCCAACGTTTTTTTTTTTTAAATTGTATTATTTTTTTTTTCTTACTTACAGGCCCTTTTGACTGTGACGTCAGACAAAGTGGCAACAGGGCCATGAGTGTGATACGCAACCACTGGTTAATAGATTTAGACCAGGAAACCTAAGAACCGAACGCTGTTTAGCATAATTTTACATAAATAATAAAAGGTAACTTTACCAATTTCAACAGAAAATGTACAATATTTATTTAATGAATGTCCTGCCGAACTGCATTTTCATTACCTGTCTTAAATTGTTCACAAATCTAAATACAAATTTGATTAATCTTCCAATATTATTGACCTTTCATTTGAGCAGATATTATTTTAATGGTTTCTATTTTAGCTGATGTTATTTGCACGTATTTTAAGTGCTATCAAGCACTTAAAAGCCAATAGAAATTCATGTTGTTTACATTTAATACCTTCAGCAAAGACACACATCACCTCATTGCCCGCACGCATATTAATCGCTTCCCAGGATAAATTTACTTGTTATTCTACAGGATATATTATGGAGATAAATGTAAAAACAAGAATGGTTTGATTCAGTGACAATGTTAAAAGCAGCTAGTGAGCCACATATTTTCAGCTTTCAAAATAAGAGCGGCCAAGTAAAAAATAATCATCTCTGGGTGAACGTGTTTTATAATATTAAGTGGAAATAGTCACTTTCATATTTTTGGCAACAGTTTAAATTAATTTGATAATTTCTTACCTCTATTTTCCCAGAGATCAGACACAGTTATGAACAAAAGCAAAGAGGAGTGATGTTAAAACCACGGCTGAGATAATGGCGGCTCTCTGACCGCAGTAGTAAACATTGGAACAGAAATAAGTTTTACTTTAATTTCAGACACGCTGGAATTGTCTGACTTTTGCTCTGTTTACAATGATTATGTGAGAATGGAAATTTAGGAAATTTTTAACTGGTGAGAAAAGATCATGTTCAACTCAACATCTCGTAGCCAAAGCTATCGCTAGCATTAGCATCAGCACAGATTAGGATAATAAAATAATAATTACCTTCATAATTAAACAAGCAGCATTTACTTGAGTACTTGTAGCCTTTGTCTAACTTTAACCTGGTGGTCAGAGAGAAATGATCCACAACTCATTTAAAATTATCCATAGGAATTTGGGGAAGCAGCTGAGTTGCTGCATTCTGACTGCAGACAGAATTACTGACATTTGCACTTTGATATGTGAATGATCTAAGAGGAGAAAACGAAAACAACCAGGTCGGACATTTATAAAATAAATATTGTACAAATTCAGGTTACAATTTGTTAGGTTACCTTTTATTATTTATGTAAAATTGTTTTAACCACCATTCAGCAGTCTGCTTTGCCGTTCTAAACAATAGACACCGGAAGCGACTCAGCACTAGACCGACGATGTGTGACGTCACATGAAAAGGGTCTATTGTGGTTAAAGAGTGCACACTCTAAAGACTCTGGCAGCCCCCCTCTGTCCAGAGCATGACCACAGTTCAGCATAAACTATAATACAGTAAGAAAATGTTATGAATGCGACACCACATTTTTTACAATTGTTTTTTTTCTCCAAATGATTTTAAACTATAAAACTTTGTACTTTAAGTGATAATGAAATGATGCAACTCCAAGTAATAAAGACGTAGCCAACTATTAAGATAAAGTTGTCACTAAAGACTCATTCTTATCATCTTTTGATCTGTCGTAAAAGTGTTTCCAGTGATCTTTAATCATGTGCTTTCCATTTTTATCCCAGAAACTGTAATTTTTCTAGGATATAAGTTCTGCAGAGCGGCTGTAGTTTATCACAAATTTGCCTACCCCCCTTCCCGTCCTTATTGGTGAAAGCTCTTTCTTTACGTGCTGTCCCACTAGCTTACAGCCCCTCACAGCATTAGAGGTGCAACAAAAACGTGAAGGATCTGGTTGCAGGCAAGATGGCGCCCAGACACAACATTAAACTTATCATTCGCCGGAATAAGTCACAACTGTAGCTGGAAGCTTGATTTGCATATCTATACTAGAAGACTCCAAACCCTAACCGTAATCCAGTTCTGTTGTTTTTTTTTAGGGAAAGAGCGTAAACTTAGTTTGAACTTCAGTCAAGGAGTTCAATGATGCTCTGGTGCCATCTAGGGACCATGTTTGTTTCTGCTGCCTGGTCCTCTCGACAAAAATGATGAGCAACTTTGGAGCAATCCAGCCATACAGTTTAGAGCCAGATGTCAGCTCAGACAAGGGAAACAAATGTATTAATGGATTTATTTGTCTGCAAGTGGATCCACTATAATAGAGCATAGCAGGGAGCTCATGACGTTGCCTCTGGTTTTATTTACGTCACAAAGAAGCTTTTTTTTTTCATACTGCATGTGGCCCTGGGACAGACTGGCGAACAGTCCAGGGTAAACCCTGCCTTCGCCCATCAGCAGCCGGGATAGGCTCCGGCATCCCCGCGACCCCGAAAGGGATAAAGCGGCAAGGAAAATGAATGAATGAATTTTTTCATATGTTCCTGATTCACAATGATTTGAATACAGAAATATGGAGAAATGTAATTTTAAGCTTAATTTTGTTCATATATGTCCTCCATCATGAGAAAAATGGCAAAAAGACACAAATCTTCATTCACAATCTTCATTTTCATCTGAGTGAGTTTTTAAACTTCCCAGTATGTTTAAAATGTCTTTGCAGTTTAAACTTCCTGAAGAAAAGCTCTTCACCTGACCAGTTAGAGCCTACGAATGTCAAACCAACAAGAAATGTATTTCTGCTTCAGTGAAAAACATGTATCTCATCGGAATGTTTTTGTGTTTCAGAGTCGACTCCATCATGTTGGTGGAGGAGGGATTTAACATGGTTAGCGTTGATGCCAGTGACAAAATGCTCAAGTATGCACTGAAGGCCCGATGGGACAGGAGAAAAGAGTCGGCTTTCGATCAGTGGGGTACGAAAGTTCTGATTTATATTCACTGTTGAGTTCAGCCATTTTTACTTTTGTCTCTGTGTCTTCAAACACCGTCATCATCTCTTCTTCTCCGTCATCAGTCATTGAAGAAGCCAACTGGCTGACGTTGCAGGAAGACATCCATAAGCCAGCGGACGGCTATGATGCCGTCATCTGCCTCGGAAACTCATTTGCTCATTTACCAGACTTTAAAGGTATGATGCGTCTTATCTTTAAAAGAAGAAAGTATGGAAATGTGCGAGAGCTCTGAATAAATGTACACTTGTGGCTGGGAGCTGTCTTGCTGACTGATCTTGGTGTTGCTGTGACTTGCAGGGGACCAAAGCGACCAGAAGTTGGCTCTTCATAACATTGCCAGCATGGTGAGACCAGGGGGCATCCTCATCATCGACCATCGTAACTACGACTACATTCTGGAGACGGGACGGGCACCACAAGGAAAAAACATCTACTATAAGGTATGACAGGTCAAAATGAACTTGGTTTATTTTTGAATGAAAATGAACTTAAAACATACACAGAATCTTAAGGATAATCTGGGAAAAAAAAACCTGAATTCCAGGAAAAATGTCAAATGGACAGCAGTTCTCTTAGGAGGCTTTATATTTGGATAGTTTTTTAAAATGTAGACTAGAACTGTAGATTGACTTCAGTAATTGACGATTTACTTGAGAGTGCGCAGTGGAAATGGATAGAACTAGAAAAAAAATAGAAATACGTGTTTATAGAAAACACACATACCACACAAACCCTTTATTCTGCTGCATAACTTGATCTCTCTGTACCTTAAAATACAGGATTGTATCAGGAAGATCATTCATCATAAAACTCTCTGCATTACCACCTGTGTGAATCAGTGAGAGCTGATTGACTGGGATGGTCTCTGACAGGATGAGCAGAAAGGTGAACAGCAGACAGAGTTCACATTATAGTTGGTGATGGCACTCTTGTTAGGGAGAACAATTTTAATTGGCACTTCAAGTCATGAATGTTGCTGACCCCTGCTAGATCAAAGGGTAGAAAAAGAGATTCAATATGGCGGCTTGATGCGAGGATTTTTGTCCTGAACTTCCATCCATTTCCTTAACCTGTGGGGGAACAAGGTTACTGGAGACTGTCCCAGTTACTGTTGAGAGACGGCGGGATACCCTGGTCAGTTTGCCAGCCTGTCACAGATCCCATGGCGCTGGATCGGCGGCTACCCTAGCCAGCTGCCCAGGGGGCAGCGAGCTCTCTCCTCAGGCTTCGGCAGAGCTAAAAGCGATCGCAGCTGCCCAGGCGCCCGGCTGAACTAGTGAGATCTACTGCCGGACTTACAGGTCCCTGGGCAGCAGCGGTCACTATGCTAGGCGGTTGGCTGTCCAGCAGTAGGCGCTGTTGTAACGTGCACCATCGCTCTAGCTTCATGGGCTCATGATGTTTTCTTATTTTCATCCCGATAATAATAAATTGAAAAATCCCCCAGTTTAATTTTTATTTTCCCCCCTCTCAGATTTATCCTCAATCTTGGCCACAGACAGATGGAGGTCAAACGGCCCTCAGGTTCAGCTCTAGCTGCACGCATGAAGTACATGTGATCTGGTAAACCCAGACACGGTGATGTGCTTGCTGGTGCCTCTGTAGAGCTCTCAAAAACATAGAACTCAATGCTACTCAGGCTCAACATCATCCATTTTTACCATGGTGTGACAACAGATGAATTCCAGAACAACTTTAGCATCAAGCCTGTAAGCAGTAAATTTGACACACGTCAAAAAAAAAAAAAAAAAAGGGTAGCAGATGCAAATTTGCCATGTCCGGTGTGAATGCACGATAAATGGTGCTTTACTTAAAATTCACTTAAAATGTTCAAAAATTGATCTATTTGTATTTATTTCAAAATTTTACCACTCAGAAGTTTGGGTTAAAGTTGTTTCCTTTTTTTTCTAATATGAAAAGCTTTTATTTACATTACTCCTTTAATTGGAGTTCAAATGAAAGGCTTCTTGTGACTTTCTGAATCCCAAATAACATTATTTTAAGAAAAAAAGAAAGTCCTCATAATGACAATATTCTCCTAACCTGTAATTTTTTTATCAACCCTATGAACAAAAAGGATTTCAACAGCTCTTTTCTGGGATTGCATCTTCAGTATCCATGAGTGTGTGTTGTTGCAGAGCGACCTGACGCAGGACATCACCACCTCAGTGCTGTGGGTCAACAGTAAACCCCACATGATCACTCTGGACTACACCATCCACGTACCCAAGGCTGTGCACCACAACCTTCCTGAAGTCAGGTAAGTTGATTACTTATTTTTAATGTGACAAAAATAATCATTTTGAGAAGAACGGGGACATTGTACAGAACTCTCTTTTTGTTTTGCAGCAAGTTTCGCCTGTCCTATTACCCCCATCGCCTGGACAGCTTCAGGGAGCTTCTGAAGGAGGCCTTCAACGGTAAGATGGAGCACAGCGTCTACGGAGATTTCCAGACGTACGTTCCAGGACATTCCCAGCCGCCTTGCTACTTCATCCACGTCTGTAAGAAGAATGCCTAGAAGAACTGCTCCAACAAGTCTTTCAATCCTGCAGTTTTGGGTTTAAAGCTTTCAAGTCTTCTTACTGTCAGCCAAGCATGGTGACTAAAACCACATAGTACTGCAGAAAGATGACTTAAGGAAGCTCAGATACAATAAAGGGTACAATCTGCTGTGACGGTTCTAAAAAAAAAAAAAAAAAAAAAATAGATTTTTGTTTTTGTGCATTTAAAAATGTACTGGACCATCGTTTCCCTCAATGTGCTGCTGTTGCATTCTCTGTTTCCTCTGCTTGTATGTTTTGAACATGTGTCAGAATTGTGCTGTACGTAGTACAGGATGGATATGTAGAGTTAAATGCTTAAGTGTATTTAATTTACCACATTGGTCTTAAAAAAACATTAATAGGATGAATCTGACAGTCCTTTTAAACAATGCTGTTATGTTTGGGTCTGCTGCTTTTCTTTAGGCCTTTGATGGGCATTAAATGTTTATTAAGTAGTAAGGATTTAAATCTTTTCAATTGTTGGTCTCTCTTGCTTTCTCTCTTAAACAATTTCCTGAAATCGTACATTCACACAAGTATTGGTGAATGCTGTGAATATCTCTAACACCTATTTGGAGCCAAAGAACATCAAGAAACCACTTTAAGTGTCCTTTATCTTTCCATGAAACATCCATCAGCTAAAGGTGCTACTGCTAAAACGGTTCTAGAGCTGAAAAGTTTTTAAAACGTGTTTATTTTGAATAGTATTATTTTAGGATGAGTAAAGTGGTGCAGTTTTAATTTTTTTCTTAAATCGACATGGTTTTATCTGGAAAGTTAATGGGATCACGAACAATTGAGACTATAATAATCAACAAAAATATCCTGTTTGCCATTGAAGCAGATGGAACCTGCACTTTGATACTTTAGGAAGATCCAAAGGTATTTAGAGAACGCCAGAACCACTTTTTGAAGCCGTTACACGGCACAAAACATGCGGTCCAAAGATCAGTTTATTGCAGAAATGGCTGTCATTATTGGAGAAGATTAACTTAAATGTACACAATCTTTAAGTTGCCAAAGCTTTGATAAATAAAGTGAAAAAGACTGGATTCTTGTGTGGTTGTAACTTTTTGTTTGATAAAGTCTTTTGAAATCTGCAGCTTTCTTGTCGGCAAATAGTAGGAATGCAAATGATACAGAGATGTGTAGGAAAATTGATAAAGCACTGGGAGAAACGGCTGTATCAGCTGAAATGCTATATTAATACAAATAATATTTATTTAAGTTTATTTAAAAGAGAACAGTACATTAAAAAAAAGTCTGAATTATCCAATGGCTTGTTTTCAATTCAATTTTATTCATATAGCCCAATAACAAAATGAAGTTGTCTCAACGGGCTCCATACTGGTAATTGTCCAAAAACATAAAACCAATCACATAATTTCAACAATAGCTGATTGCTAAACTAAACAGACTAAGCTAAACCGGGCATCCGTGCCGTTAAACCCTCCTTCTTAGTAGTTTTACACAGCATTATCACCACAAAGCTAGTTTCATTTTTTATGTATCGATTTATAACCCATGTATCGAGATGCATGTGAGAAGAAAAGCTACACGCCCCTTGAAAATAGCCTTAGCATCTTAGCAAGCCAGGTTCAACATTGGAAGTTAAATGAGAAGGAGTGTAACGATTAATCAATTAATCAATTTCTATTCCTACGATCCAACTAGATCGATCTGTCCAACCAAAATGTGATAGATCAATAGTCAATATTGGAAAATACAATTTTGATTGAGATATGGTAGGTTTATTTGACTATGAAGTAAAAACAACTAAGCACTCTAAATTATCTTGCAAGAAATACCAGCAAACTGGAATACTTCACATGCACTGTCCAGTACCAGGTATGTATCTCTGAGTCACACCGGTTTAATTTGGACTAAAGTTGTCCTGGATTGATTTCAGGTCAGTGAATCGAATCAAATTGGATTGTTCAAAATGAACCAAAATCGACTACAAACTGCATCTAACTTAGATTGTTGTCAACACAAAATATAAACCCAATAATGATTCATGTTTTTTTGATTGCAAACATTTCCACAACATTTTAAAGAGTTAAATCCTCAAAGTTCTTTGATCCATCATTTCTCCACCAAAAATTTGCAATTCTTCAGAAAAGTATTAATTAATTCTAAGACAAGACAGTACATTTTTATGAGTCAAAAGGAATTTTATGAGTTGAATGAGTCACTATGAGCTAAATGGTCATCATAAAGTTTTAAAAAATAAACACATTGGAAGAAACTGAAAACAATTGGGCTCTAAGAAAATTTAAATTTCAAGTTCTTCAGGAAATAAAATAAGCTGGAAACAACAAAGGAATAAGGTTGCATAAATTCTACTGCAGTAGTTTATTTGACAGTAAGTCAGTACAATGCACAGTAGTGATGGGAATTTTGATTCTTTTTACTGACTCGAGTTTTAATGAGTCACTCACCAAAGTGAATCGAATCATTTGAGTCATTTGAGTCACTGAGTCACCCAGAGAGTGCAAAATATGTCATCTTGTATCAAATTATTCATGTTACTAAATTAATTGTTAAAAATTAAAAACAATCATTGCAGGACTAAAAAACATTCAAAATAAAAAAAACAAAACAAAACATTTTTTCTGTCTCAATAACTCAAATTCAATTTCTGGAAAAAGTTAGTGAAAATAAATAAAATGCAAACAAGGGAACATATTTTTATAAGTAAATAAAGAGCAGAAATCAACCAAGTTTCTATGAGTTTTGGTAGTTTTATCATAATATTGGAGCAAATAAGTTGGCATTGGATACTCTGGTCAATTTATATTTTTAAAAGTGGTGGAATTGGTTAATATTCTTTTATTTGCTTTGCAGACATACAATGAAAAAATGAATTTAATAATATGGCAGCAGACCGTCAGGACAAAGCAGCAGCTGAGCAGAGGAAGCAGCTCCTCTGGTCAAACAGGCTGATAAGCTAAAGCTAAGCTAAGCTAAGCTAAGCTAAAGCTCCAGCACATGGATTCAACAAGCTTCACAGCGAGGCGAGCTGCTGAGAGACTCTTTTCAAACAATTCACCTCAAACGAGGCAAACTGCTCTGTGATTGGTCAGATATATGAGTCCTGACTCATGATTCAGTCCGAAATGAGTGTTCTCCTGTGATTCAGTGAGTCTTGAGTCCTGAATCAGAGGCTTTTCCTTCTTGAGTCCTGACTCGTGATTCAGTTCGGAGGGAGGAGCTGAGTCCTGAATCATGAGTCATCGCTCATTTGATTCAGCTCGAAACGAGGTGAATCAAATGAGTCCTGACTCAAACCGGCATTCGATTCAGCCCGGACTCAGAGAGCTGCTTGCAGCACCTCAGCGAGGGGAGGGGCACGGGAGTGGCCAACAGATTCTCAGGTTGGGAGGGGGAGCAGATTCTCAGGTTGGGAGGGGTGAGGAGCTGCAGGTGTTGTCAGCAGAGCGGAGCTGCTCAGAGCAAACGAGAGTTTCTGCGGTGTTTGAGCTTTGTTCCGAGGGGTTTTATTTCTCATAGCGAAGATCATTTTTTCCAGTGATAAGCTGGATATTTTTCTACAAATGTAAGTTGTTAGTGGTGAAAAGAAATGACTCAGAGTTAATGAGTCAGTTAGGAAGATGACTCATGATTCTTGAGTCAGTAAAGTGACTCGCGAGTTTTGAACGATTCGTTCATGACTCGCACATCACTATTGCACAGTCATCGTTGAGGATTTACTATCCAGTATGGTGCAAAACATGAATTTGACACTAGAGGGCAGCCTTTTACTCTGTTTTACTCTAATCAACTCTTCACCTCCAACAGACCAACTTTATCTTATCGTTTCTGTGAAGCTTCATTTCCAAATACTGAAGTTAGAGAAGCCTGTCAGCCTGATCCCTGCAGGTTTTACTGTTAAACCTTTCAGATGAACACCCGATCTTTGTTAAAGACTGACACTGATACTCCATACTCCTGATAGAGGTGGAACAACAAGAAATCTACCTTAAAGAAATGTAAAACAAAATCTTTCTGCAACAACTTGTTTAGAGATCAGACGACTTGTAAACAGAATTTATTTCAACACCCTGAAGATTTTGTCTTGTTTTTGTTCCTGGAGTGTCTGGATCTCATCTCATTTCATGTCTCAGAGAACGTGCCTCAATGGCCGTGCGAGGAGCTGATCCTTAAACCAGATGTGAGAACTGCTTGGCAGATGTGGCCGCTCCACTTCACTCTGCTCTCGTTAAGGGAATCAACATGGTCATCCATGAATGGACTTAGTGGGGAGGATCGTTTTCCCGGCACAGGCATTGGCCAAATCAAACAACAGCAGAAGGGAGCAGAGAGACACTGCCTGGAAACAGAGGAGATGAAAAATTACAACGACTGATGTTTTTCTCGATCTCTAAGATCCTCCGAAGGAAATAAAAAAGTAAAATTTTTAATTGACCTCAGCTTGCTTTTGTCCCACTTTTGAGTTTAAATCAGTTTTGGTAACACTTTCCAATGTTTTCAAAAGTTTGGGGTTAAACAGGCTGACTTACTGATAAATCTATGGTGGTCTTGTAGTAGCGGCCTCTGCTTGTTTAGCTTGAATATTTTTTTAGCAGAATTTGCATTTAAAGTTGTCAACCAATTTAAAATTAGATATGAAAACATTATTATTGCGTCAAAATCTTTTTTCAGTTCAATTTTCCATCAAGAAATTAAAAAAAAAAAAAACATGTCAAGAAAAGTTCCCTTTTGCTAGTGGATTATCGTTGTTTTGATTTAAATTCTTTTTAGAACTATTTTCATCATGAATATTCTGCTTATTGACTTAACATAGCAAGGTTGAATTTTACAGAAAATATTATTAAAACTAACTTTGATGGGACTTTTTTGTAATCAATAAATAAAAGTAGACATAAACAGAAAAGAAGCAGAGATATCTAAAGTTGAGGGTGTGTTTATTAAAGTAATGTGAGAATAAATATATCATTTTAAAATTGTGATGTTAATCTATATTCATTTTTAATATATTATAAGTAAAACATTTCTCTACCACAACTACTTCTTCTGCCAGACTCATTCAATGGGACGTCTGTGGAGAAAAGGTAAAGCGGTCGACCTCTGATCGCAGAGATGGTTCCCGCCTTGATTAGCCATGTGTTGAAGGTGTAGTTATGGTAATCTGAATGGGCCTTAAAGGAAGGTAGAAAAGTGTTATTTAGGTGTACACTGTTAACCCAGATTTATATATTATTATTTTTATTTAATTTTACTGCATATACTTTCAATTTACTTATACATGGGGTGTCCAACTTATTTTGGTTTAGGGGCTACAGTCTACCCCTCTGATCTCAAGTGGGCCGCACCAGCAACATAATAACCTTTGGTCATCTTGTTATCTGTAGCTTTGTTTAGTTTATTTCTCAGTTGGAAAAAATACTTCAACTAATCTAGTCGCCTAACAACTTATTACTATTAAAACTGTTATTATATTTCTGATAACAACACGTTGGTAATTGTGATGTCACGATTTTTATAGCAACTTAACAGCGGCGAGGCTGGCAGGGAACCTAACTGCATTCTACCCAGAAATGGTACGTGCTCGCAAAGAAATGCTATTGATTTCTTGATCTCTTGTTATGATGGTATTTCTATCCTGACTCAAACCATACGACCTACCTAGATCTTCCACTGCTAAACAGAACATCTTGGGAACTTAGGTCGTCCTTATCTTAATGCTGGGCCGAAGTCCCAATTGTTCTTGCACTTATATGGCTTCTCTCTACTTCTCCTATTGTTGATGTTTTTTTTCCACAGGTAAGGGGTAAAGACTTAGGGATATGTATCCCTCTGTGGGGAGGTTAATCCAACACATTTTCTGCATGTGGGTGTGCTCTGAAGCACAGAAGTTTATGTTTATATGTGAGTAATGACTTTTTGTTTTAGAGTGGCATTTAAAACATTTCCATTGCAGCTTTGTAAAAAAAATGTTGATTTCGCCCCAAAAAACCACCTCCTCCAAGCACAAAAACTGTTTTTCGATAAATGTGTTTTCTCAAAATTGTGTTTTTTCCATTAATCAAATTTATTTCCTCAAATCCAGTTTGTGCAATTTCATTGTTAGTGAAAATACAGCTGTTCTATAAATAAATCCTCCAATTATGGGTGATTAGACAAAATCTTTTTTTGTTGTAGCAGGAGCTTACGCAGCATGATGCATCTTGTTTTTCTAGTACCTTCATTTGCATTTGTTTTCCTCTATAAAGAACACATGCACCTCATCAGTTCTTATACCATGACCAGCTGACAAGTTTTAAATATGCCTTTAGAGTAGACTATAACATGTAGATGGATATGGATATGTTGTAATGTACAATGGGCTTCTAGTGTTTGAGTCTGATTCAGTAACAAATGCTTAAAGGAAAATCTCAGGGACCAAATGACTGTTGCTCAAACTGGAAACTCTGAGACGTTGTTGAACTGCTTGCATTGACATAGGTGACTTTAGTGGGCTCACGCTAGCCCTTAATCATGACTACAGACGACTGAAGCCAAGATCTGAAAGGGGATCAAAGGAGCATCTGATCATTCAGGACCGCAAAGGCAGATGTCCAGGGAGAAGATTGATGATTGTCGATTATTTTGTACTACCACGTTGGAATAAGGTCAAATAAAAGCAAAAGCTAAATATTAAGTAAAGGCAATAATGGAAATGGGGCTGAGAGAGTGAAAATCATAAGTGACAAATCCCCAAAAAACTGACTTCCCCAACTTTGCCAAGAAACACATTCAAGACAAAGTTTAACAGCAAAGTGCGGTTGAGGAAAAAAGTCTGTGAAGTAGGTGAAGTGAGAGTGAATCCAGGCATTCAGAGGTGCTGAAAGACAAAGAGCCCTCAGGGAGGGAGGAAGGAGAAGTCAGACGGTATCTAACTGGTTTCAGTTGCCACCACTGTAAACTGCCAAGTTTTGATTTTCCAGATGTAAGAGGTAGGGGAGAGAAAAGAGGTGGGAGGGGGGATAAATTCCTGACTTTTCAGCTTCTTTTTTTTTTTATTTTCCTTTCCTCTGAGGCTGGTGAAGTGCCCCGAAAAACCACGGCGAGCGTCGGAGCCGGCAGAGCGCTCTCACGTCCTCCGTTAGCATCCAAAAAGACAAAAACCATCTGTGGAGCACAATATATGAATCGAACTAGTTTATCACTTTTCCACTTTTATTTTCTACTTGTTGTGGATGACTGATGGCAGACAGAATGTATGTGAGTGGGTGTGAGAGCTCAGTTTTGAATCCCAGCTGTGTTTGACTCCCAAGGACAGACGGCGTAACTTTAGGTCTCTTGTTTGTTTTACTATATATTGTTACGTTTGTGTGCTCACCAGGAGTGTGTGTGCATTGAAATCCCTCCTCAGGATGGGCCAAGTTGTGGGTCTGTAAGCATTTATAGAGTTGTTATAATAAAATAGCGGGTCACACCAAAAACTCTATACAGCAGCTCTGGGATTTTCCAGGCCTGCACTCCGTCTGTGCCAAGTCACTGTTTGGACGGAGAAGACTGGAGATATTGAATGTCTTGTCTAGTGTTACACCGGGGAATATTCTAATCCAGACTGGACTCATTCTTTCCCACATGAAGGTTGTGTGTGTGTGTTTGTGTGTGTGTGGAAGCAGACGGCATCCTCCTGTTGCACAGGAAGAGCCTCAGGAACAATAAAGCCCAGCAAAGAAATGAAGCATGACATCAGGAGGCCCAGTGCTGGAGAACAGTCAGCTGGATTCTGGGACTTCACCAAAAAAAAAGAGAAGAAAAACTTCACATGCTCACAAAATCAGTTTGATTAATTATTGACAAAAGGCTAACAGGATGACATACGGAAAATTAAGGGTTTTTTTAATGCTCATCATGCACACATTATTTTTAAGTTGCAAAGTGGTTACACTGTATTCTGGAACGATCTACAGTTTTATTAATTTTTTTTCTTCATAATACAAATAACCAGATATGCATTGGGCATAAAATATTTAATGCCACCCAAAGGATTTGGGCGGCCAAAAAGAGGAAGGAAGTAGTTTGGCTGCACTGAATAAAGTTTATTCTGGCTGCACTTTTACAAAAACAGCCAATTGACTTAAAATCTATCCATGGGTCCACCCACCTGCCAGACAAAGAACATTACCAACACCTGATTTAAACACTCTCTTGAGTTTATGTTGCAGGAAAAAAATATTATTTAATTTATAAAACTTTAAAGTTGATGAGAAATCGCATTGAAACCGGCTTTTAGTGGTCATTTATGGTACTTAATAGAATTCAACTTTACTGGTCCCACTAAGGGATACATATCGTTTTTTGATATGTAAAAATTCAATCACACTTTCAGTAATCTTAGTATCAAAACGTTCAGCTTGTTCAGGACATTACTGCTTGTACTTTTGGTATTCACAAACTTTAAAGTATTTATAATATCGAGCAAAATGTAAGATAAGAAATGAATGAGAAATTTCTCAAATCCTTAAAAAAACTGTGTGCACTTGAAACTTGTGAGGTTCTGCATACTTTCAGCCAGAGACACCATTCAAACTTTAAATTGTTCAGCAACTACTAGATTTTTCAGAGTAAATTTGACATCTAGCTTTTATTTTACATGCTAGTGTTTTTGGTTTTTTAGGGCAAATTTGAAGTTTAGCTAACATGCTAGCATTATGCTAGCTGTTTTGGCAAAATTAAACATTTCTTCACTTTTTTTTAGCTAAATTCGCACTAAGCATTTTAGCTGAAAGCTTGCTAAAATATTAGCTATCAGCTTTAGCATCTTTAGCAGCTACATTCAGATAACAGCATTCACACTTGCATTATCGCTGGTAATACTATATAACTAGTTTACATAGCTCTATTACTGAAAAAAGAAAATAACTAACACAGGAAATACGCCTCCAAAAATAATTAAACAATGTTTATGAGATGTCATGGAGTCTATTAGCTGTCACCAAGCGCTCCTTCCTGTAGTGAGGTGTTTGAGTCTCTTATTGGAGGAACTGCCCAGTCTATGGTCTCACCCTGAAGATGAAAATCAATAAGATTGATCATGATGAATTCCAGTTTCCAGTGACCACAGACTCTGAGCCTTGTTTCCACTGAGCAGGTCTGGGCTGACTGGACCGGTACAATATTCTGAGAGCTTTCATTACAAAATGGACCCATCAGGCCCGACCAATCTGCACTATTTTTGGTCCACTCACTTGAATTACCCGAACCATTCTAAACTGGCCAGACTGATCAGTGGAAACGAGGCTGTATCTCAGAGTGGAGCCGGATCTCCGCACCAGTTTGTGCAAGTCCATTGGTTCTTTGTTTGTTTGTTTGTTTGTTTTTTACATCAGTGAACAGAAGAGTGGTGGCGTGCGTAAGAACATGTGAAGCCAGCATACAAATAAAGTAAATATATCTCAGATTTTAGAGAAACTCACTAGATTTTAGACTAACTGTCCTGGTGACCTGGAGAACCTCTGAGGAACTGCAACCTCTTTGTGTTCAGTAGCATTTTTAGACTCTCCAAATACACTGAGAAAATATCTAAATATATCCTCTTGTTCCCTATGTACCATGCAGGTCCATCTGCAGCAATCACCTGGAATCTGAATAAAGTAACGTTTGAGTCCAGAACCCGATCCCTTTTTCTCTCCCTGTCTGCAGTTTTGCCTCCTGTGTTCTCTTTGCTGCGACATCCCTTTTTAAAGGGATAAAAAAATGTTTTCTTTTGGCTTCTACCCCCATCTTTATACAGTTTGGGATATCAATTAGCAGCTCCCACATGCACTTTCCTGTTGCCGTGGCAACTTCCTAAAACATAATTGGAAAAAGTGCCATTATTGCTATCCAAAACCCCCAAAGCAACTCAGCAAATAAATCAAATAAGTAAAAAGAAAAAAAAATCTTCAAATGAAGAGAAAAAAAATAGTTTTTATTTACCAAGTCTTTGCTGTGCTTTGAATAGCCAGAGATGAGTTACTGCTCCAATAACAGGCTTGTGGCTTTAATACACATTGAGCCTGCAGCACTTTTAATAACACTTACAGACATGTGGCTCTGTTGTTCACGTTTATTTGTTAACTCATAACCTGCCTGACTCCTCTGGGTTTGTTTGAGTCTCCCTCTCATTGCTTTTCTCCTCTTCCTCACTGCCCGGCTTCCATTCATGCCTCGCAGCTCTGAGGTTTCCTCCCAGCTCGCCCCAGGTTAGACAGAAATAACAGCGGAGCTCTCCAAGTCAAACAGTAAAATCATCATGCCATGTCAAAGCCTCCGTGCTTCCCGTGAGCCGTCCACCGCTCAGAGAATACGTCTTTAGTTCTCTAAGAAACAGCTGAAGTCACACATAGCAGGATAAACAACAGCTAACTTTATGTGGAGATGCTATTTTTACACCGAAATGAAGCAAGCGTCCAATAAAATGGAGATGAATCACATCTTTGGGCCAATTTCACCCATTAAAACCAATGAAAATATTTAACGTAAACTCTCTGTGTGTGAGGACCGTCTTGATTTCCCCATTCTACATAAAATAGACAGTCGATCACTGTCTCTGTGCTGCAGGTTAAAATTGAAGTTAGAAACAAGTGAAACTTTAAAAACAAAACTGAACCGAAATAATTGCATTCAAGCTTTTTCTGGTGACAGTTTTGCAGAAAATAATAGTGACCCAAAAGAGGATGAAAGGTCTAAACATCATTATAGTCCTTTCCCCATAGAGTAAAATGAAGATTTTCTATAAGGAGTTCAAGTGATGGGTTAGTGTGGATGGATGGATGGATGGATGGATGGATGGATGGATGGATGGATGGATGGATGGATGGATGGATGGATGGATGGATGGATGGATGGATGGATGGATGGATGGATGGATGGATGGATGGATGGATGGATGGATGGATGGATGGATGGATGGATGGATGGATGGAGATATATAAAAACACTAAAGGTCATAAATTTGACAGAAACCAAGTCAAGTTTTATATTATACTGCTGTCTTATAACACCATGTTCATTATTCACATTTCAACATTTCCAGAAGGTGAAAAAATAAAACCATTAAAAAGAATACAATTACTTGCAAAACATAAATATAGGTACTAATAAAGCAAAAGTGGATGAGTTTTGAATTGGTATAAGTTAATATTTTCTGCTGCTGAAGAAGAAGACTTTTTTTATTTTTATTTATTTATTTATTTATAATTTTTACCTGAGTTGGTGGTCAGGCTTTCATTTTTATTTCATGTATGATTAGTCCTCTTTTAGTTTTAACAGACAAATATTCTGCATATTATCAAAATATTCAAATGCAGGGAACCTGCAAGGACTGCACGCTTTCATTAGAAGATCAGTTATCCTGGTGTAAATATTTGAAATAAGAAAACTGGATTAAATATTCATGTGTTGAAACTAAGACTGAAATCATGAAGCAAATCTGCTTGATATATTATTTGTTTGATTGCTGCTGCAGTCTTTACTGAAGTTCAGCTGCTTGACTCAAACCACTGAGAATGGAAGGAAAGTTCATCTTTTTTTACTTTTTAAAAGACATTTTGCTGAAACCTTTGTGACTGGGTGCAGGTTTGAAACCATGTCACATCTTCTCAAAGTCTGCCAAGTGGTTTATTTTTAATTGGATGAGGCTCTCTCGTATGGTGCTTTTACACCTCCTCACTCCGAGGTGCCAGATTTTTACCTTTCAACCAGCCAAGTTTCTGTGCCGCAGTGCTGCAACATGACACACTTTTCAGGGAGGTTGTGTATTTTCAGCAACATTAACCTTAAAACATCTTTTTTTAAATGTTATTTTTAGTGATTAATCTGTACCTGGAAACTGACAACTTTTTGTATTTGACTGCCCCACAAAGAATCTATAAATTTCTCTTCGTTTTTTTACAGAGAAGCACAGCGGTGACATCTTTAATCTCCTTCGTCTTTTAAGAGGTCTTTTTTTTATGCTTTTCACAACTATGAATTGTTGGGTAGAAGGTGTTGTTTTACGCCTCAAATTAAAACCCAGAACAAGAGTGGGAGTAATACCAGTGATATTACATTTGCTTCATACTCAGTCATTTGGCTTGATGCAAAAAAAAAAGATAAATAGGAATAAGAAGTAAACATAGCTACAAAATAGTCTTATGCTACAGTTTTGAAGTTTGCTCTTGATCTTTATCTAAACATACATCTGATTCTGCTTTTCTATCACACAGATCAGGGAGGAAATGCCACAAGACACCATCCGTCATCTCATTAGGAGCATGCCGCGACGTTGTCAAGCATGCATACAAGCTTGTGGGGACCACACAAGATACTGAAAAGCATTTTGAGTTGCAGAAATTAAGTTTTGGAGAAAATGGACTGGCCTGCCACAACTTCATTTGACTCTGATTTGATGGTGTCTACACAATTGAACCTCTGTAGGCTGAAAACTTATTTCCATTTAAAGACTTGGCATCCTTTTGTTCCTAAGACACAGCCCTGTCGTTATTTGTATAGATATCCAACTTCATATTGAGTTCTGATGCATCTAATGTGTTTCTTTAAAGTGCTCCTTTAATTTTGTGAGCAGTATATATATGTACATATGTTTATATATATATAAACAAATAAATAAATCATGAGGGATGAGATTAAATAAGGGTCGCCACATCCCTCTCCCTTTCAAGTAACAAATCAAACTCAAGTTGAATGAATAATCACTATAGTTAATGAATCTGATGTGACGTGTGTGTGTGTGTGTACTGTCTGCATTACTGCAAAAGAGCCTATTAAGAGTAATTACACTGTCAAGAAAAATGTAATAATCTCTAAAATGGTTTTTATTATTTTTAATTTTTGTAATTATACTAATTTATATCTGAAATACGATTAATATGTATCTGTTTTATGATTTTTTTCAATGTATGATTACATTATTTTAATACTAGTCAATAAATCTAATAAAGTTAAATCAATTCAAGTCTGGCTCGCTGAGTTTACTAACTCGCTGTCCGCCGGGCAACTTGTTAGCTCTCTATGCTGTCCACCAGGCGGCTGGTTAGCTTAGGGACCAACACCACTGAGCCAGTGTGGGCAAACACAGGTGGAGTAACCATGGAACCACCAATTCAGCCCAAATGTAAACCATGTGGGGCCCACATTGAAATATCGCTGGGACGTCTCTGCAGCATTGTGTGTCAGTCAGGACTGGTTTCTGTATTTGCGGCTCTGGAGCCACATGTGGCTCTTTTCGCTCCCCGCTGTGGCTCTCTGGTTCAAGAACAATAAATGTAAATGTAAAAAATGACATAATTTACAGTCTGATAAGTCCATCCTTAATCAACTCATTCACAACTTATCGCTCCTATAATAATCCATCAAATGTTGCTGCCTTTTTCTAAATTCACCAAATTTCTACTAAAACATTAGGACACATTTTTAGTACCGCAGTAAATCAAATGAAGGTCAGTGAGCACATCCAGAATGAAAGATTATTGGATTATAAAACAGATTTTCTGTTATTGGAAAAAATGTAAGCATTTTAAGTCGGCTTAATTGTTTGAAAAATCTGGAAAAGGGTCACTTCTAATTAGCTCTGATTCAATTTTAACAAGTTAAATTTACAAATTTATGGGTGAGATGTATCAAAAACAGTATAATACACATTTTTACAATTTTCTTATCACTGATGATATCCCAACTATTTCTGCATTGAGATGATAGCCTCCTGCAGCCTTTTACCCAAAAGGAACATAGCTGGTTAAGAAAATGGATGGGTGGATTTTGACACCGATAATTTAATCAAGGCCAGATTATCTTTGAAGTTTAAATCCTAAAAACAGTCAAACAGAGGAAATGATGGTGAGATTTAAAGATCTTTGAGAGAAGAAAAGTGTTTTTCATGTTTATCTCATCATGAAGCTGTCTAATTTTTAATAAATCTGATTTCGGCCCAACAAGTCGCTGTAAGTAAGTCACTGGCCACTGCACATGGTGACATTCTTCCATCAGCAACATCCGACCAACCTTCCGTGTTTTCAGTCATGCTTCAGGTTGAAGAAAAACAAGCCAGAGGAGCAGAAATGGACTAATTAGGTACAGTTGACCCGGCTTCCCTCGTGTGATAAAAGAGGCTAAGATAGAAAAGAGCAGAAAAAGGTTGACATTTAGAGTTCTGAAGTGAAAACGAAAAGAAGCGAGAGGAAAAGGTCACATCAAAGCCCACGTCCTCGCAGTTTTCATATTCCCGCTCCTTCACGGTGTCATAATGCACATGTGTCAGTGTGCGGCAGCTGGAAAAGACGTGACCTGAGGAAATGGAGCAGCGCCGCAGAGAAGATGTGCGGCTTATCAGCTGATCCCAGGGGTTGTACACCCGGTTAGGTGGTAAAATGGAGAATGCAGCAGAAGAGATAGAGAACAAGGTTAAAGGAGGACGTGTCACCGATGCTCCTGGACTCGTCCCTCCCTTACCCGCTCGGTGGTTTAACCTCCTCATTACTCTCTGGTCTGTCTGGCTACGCGTTGAAACAAAGCGAGGGATTCAGAGGGCTTGAGCTGACGCCAAAGACGCCACTCTTCAGACAGGGTGTGGGCTTTCTTCACGCCTGCTTGCTCTGTTCCTCCAGCTCTGACCTCCCCACCTGAACTCGCCGTGTCTCGCTCTGCTTCCCCTACTCAGCTGACAGAGAATAACCATCTGATATGCAGAAGTAAACAACACAAACACACTGTCAGACCAGACAAATTACACAAGCACCGGTCACGACTAAGAACTGAATTACCAGGATCCAGGATAAGGTTTGGGATCTGCATCCTTTAACACTTCATGAGCCACTCCGGCCTGTTTCTCACTGATGAAAACCTGCTAAGAACCCGTAAAGTCTTTTGAAAATGTACTTTTGTCACTTTTAAATACATAAACATAAATTAAATGTCAAGAATGGTGGTGGACCCAAACACAGGAGAAAGGACTTGGTGGCAGAAACATAAACATTTACTAAACCAACTTAAACATGAGAAAACCAGGAGACCAAACCAGTGCAGTGACAGAACAAAGAAGAGCAGATGACCTGACAATGAGAACTGAAAACCAGACACTTAAATGCACTGAGGTTGATTAACTAAATGAAAACAGCTGTGGATGATTAACCTGAACATGGTGAAACTGACAGGGAAAACAGAACATGACATAACCTAAGCACTGAATCATGACATTAAATAGCTTTGTTTTGGGATGAACTTAACACAAACATATACAGAAAAAGCATTTTCTACAAATGTCAAACTGTTTTTTTTACTTTGATGGACTTCCTTTTAGAATAAAAGACATCCTGTGTCGCCCACTGAAGTTAATGAACTCCCAGGAAAAAATTGAAACAACGCAAAAAAATGGCGTACAAGATACAAGTTTTGATAGTTAATGGAATGTTTTCTTTAGCCATAAATGTATAAAAATAACTCATCTAAATTAAATCGATGCAAACAAAAACCTCTTTTAAAAGTTAAGGCTACAATCATTTTATGTTTATTTAGCCAGATAGCCACTATATATGGAGAGCAAAAAGTGGACTTTTTTGTGCAACAATTGGTCAAATGTGTGTAATGAGTGGACAAAAATGAGAATAGTATTTTTCTATTTTAATTTTTCTTTCTGTGTTGTGTTTTAAACTTGCCCTAAATGGTGCTAGAACACGGTGTTATTGTGTTTAACTTTTTCTGAACACATGCCTGTCAAGACTCTTTTGGAATTTTCGTTGTACATGTAACATGTCACAATGACAATAAAGCCAATTCTATTCGATTCGATTCTGTTCTATTCTACAGCGTGGTAAAGATCCACATGTGGCTCCAGAGTCTCAGGTTGTAGACCCCTGGTCTGGAGATAAAAAAGTTAAAAATTTCTTGTCTTTTCTACTGGAATTCTGTTTATCGCGTTAACAGTTGAAATGTTACAGAAAGCTTTATTTAAGTGTTGCCGGCGACATCTCCGGTTTAAAAGGGTTAAATGTTAGAAATTTGACTGATGATAGTTTCTATTGAGATTCTTGAAAAACTCATTTTGTTTCTTAGGACACATAAGGCTGACCATTTGATAAATTGATAACTTTTGGTAAAATTTTAAACAATTCAAAAGCATAAACAAACCATCCATCCATTTTCTTAACGTGCTTTAGAGGTCACGGGGTCACCGGTGCCTGTCCCAGCAACTGTTAGGCAAAGGCGGGGCAGTCCAGGCGGTCCAGGGCGTGTCATGGCCAATTGAACATTTGATTTTCACATAGATATTTTTTAGAATTATTTGCTCATTTAATCAGAATACCCATAATACACAGTAAGTGTTCTACACGTTACATTTCTGTATTTTAGAAACGTGTTCATTATTTTAAATATGTTCTGAAGCTTTACTTGTTCATCATTTACTCTTTTTTGTGTCTTAAGGTAAAAATACACTTCATGCCTTAATCATTGCTAAGTTTGTCTTTGTTGTTGAAAAATAATGAAATATAAAATGTTTTTCCTTTTGACCTAAGAGTGTTAAACAATATGAATGTTTTCCACCTCAGGTCAGGTCAGTGATGGCTATAAAACAAGCTATCTCTCCAGATCTGGATGCTGCCGCCGCTACAGCACATTCATTTCCTCTCTTGCCTCGCCAGCTTTGTCTTGGCACTGAGAAAATTCCACTGGGGCGAGAAGAGGAGCGTGCTTCACAGCCTGGGACTGTTCTCACCAACATTGCAAGTGTTTATCAAACAACAGCAGCTCCTTTCTGCTCTGAAAACACACACACACACACACACACACATTGTGCTGGAGGCAAACACCCAGGAACAACGACAACAGCCAGAGCTGCTGTCATTATGTAAGCTGAATCAAATTGATCCGCTGGGGATCGACTTGTTGGTCTTAAGCTGCAGTGACACGGATGAAAATTCAGGCGCCGTAATCTGGAAGCACTTCCTGTGAGTCGGTCCCCGCTGCATTCTTTCATGGGTAGAACCGGGTCACGTCTGCGTGTCTGCTGACGGACGGCTGGTTGTCTGGTCAAACAGGAGGGGCAAAGCTGCCTGCTAATTAGGAAACTCGAGGTGAGAAAAAAAAAAGCAGGAATTCACTGTGAGCACCAGGAGGTGGTGGAACGGAGAAATTGAGCTGGGGGGTGCTGGTGGTGGGGGTGACAAGAAAAGAAAAAGCTGACAATATGTTTGAAGCTGCGTGAGACGGAGGTGAGCCGGGTGGAGGAGGGGAGGACCTCCGAGGCTTTGGAGCCAATTTGAGGACCTTGTGATGCAAAACCGGTCCTCGGCAACAGACAGTTCCCATGGCAACTGAGAGCTGCCAAAGTTCCTTGTTGACAAATGACGACTCCCCTCTCCTTAACACTCTCCCGCCAGAACATGTGTGTGTGTGGCTTCAACCTCAATGGATGAACTAGGATGAGAGGGAAACATTTAATACGAATAGTTAAAACAAAAAAAAAAAAAAAAAATCCAACAAGAATAGGAATGTTATATTAAAATATTGACTTTTCTTCACTTAAAAAAGGAAAAATAAAACTAAAATTATTGTTGTTAGTTAAATTAAGCAATGTTACTCTGATTATTCTATTATTATTTTACTTAAACAAAAAACTATAAAACTAAATATAAATACAAAAACACACTTTTATTTATGCCTTTTTTTTAAATCATGTTTTAACATGTTTTATGTCCTAAATGTCCCAAAATGACAAATTATGATTCGGCTCTCATACCTGAGACACTGAACTGAACTGAAAAAACAAGAACCCTGCAGGATCTGAAGGGAAGGATTTGGTGTGGAGGCGTGCAGCCTGATCCACACACCCCTGTGGCAGGAGTGTCAGGAAGAGATGATCTTCCATCCTCACCTCACAACAGAGCTGTCAAGGGGTGCAGACCTGTGATTCCAGCCCCCCTCCCCTCCTTAACACTTTGCACCTACGTGCGATAAGGACACACGATCAGAACAGCGCTCTACAATGGCTGAGCTGCTTTCCAGAATTCCAAAGATAAAAGCTGCACAGAATTAGAAAGAATCCAGCGGTGGGGGCCGCACAGGTTGAGCCCCACCAGTGGATCAAAAAGAACATTTAAATAATGGTTCAATAAAAAAAGGTGTGACAGCTCATTTTTAACACGCTGAAGGATGGCGTGTTTTCAAAAACGCCTGCAGCTGATTTCCCGTTTGTAATGGAAGCAGATAAACATGGAGGGAATAGTGAGGTTACAACAGAACCAAAACACGACGTGTTTGAAAAAAAAAAAGATTTTAGATGCATCGATTATGATCAACAAACGATTCTGAATTGTTTTATGAATTTCAAATAATCGATAATCGAAAAATTTGTATAATTTAAGAGCGTTTTGAAGAGCACATAAACACGGCTGACCTCCCAGATCTCGTCATCTGACCGGCCAATACTTCATTTGGAAGAATTTTGGCTTTCATAGTGTTGAGAGTCAATTGGATAAAAGCAATGCAGTGTGTAAGTTATGTCAAACCAGATTAAATATGTAGTTAACACAACAAATTAGCAATATCACAATGTATGGCTACTTTGACACTATTTGTTTTGTTTAATGTGAGTTAAAGAGCGTTTCATTGAAGCTGGTCTCATGATAAACCATAACATTTTCTTATTTAAGGTTAAGTTCAGGGGAAATTTTTACTCTTTTGATGCTGTGAAAGATTTTTGATTATCAAATGAAATATTTTTCATGTCAGAATTTTTCATGTTCTCAATAAAAGTTAAACAAGTAAACTGATCTTGAATTTACTTAAAATAACACTAATGCAGAAAATTGAGTAACATTTGTCTAGTTTTTTTGTAGTAAAGAAAGAAAAAAATAAAGATCTAGAATAATAGTTTCATAATGGGATCATTGCCTCCTGAATTGTAATTGAATCACATGGTGCCCCAAAAGTCCCACCTTTAAAAACGTCTCAAATCAGTTAGGAAGTAAATAACTCTAATTCTGGCAGATTTGATCAGTTACTCTTCTTGTTGGTCTGTCCAAGGCTATCTCCAAATTCCCACTCCATTCCCTAACTACACCAAAACTATGTAGTGCAGGACTACCTAGTACCCTTGGTTTTAAAAGCAATTCAGACACCATGCTCACTACTTTTTTTTTTTTAAAACAACAAGTATTATGTCATCGCTTTCACGAAGTGAAAACCGAATAAATACAAGTGTTTTATGTTTACTTTATGACTCCACTGTTTTCAGGTGAGGACAATATTGATGGTTTATTTTAAAAAATTACATTTCAACTCATTTTTTTTTTTCAAACACAATGCATTGTGGTCTATTTTTTGCCGATCTAGTGAGCATCAATCCGCATTGGTTTTTGTAAAGTCTTCTGAGAAATTTCTAAGGCACTGGATTTTGGAATTGTGGATTGGGACAGCACTATGCGATGACAAATGCACTAGATAGTGAGTAGTGGAGGAATTCAGACATACCCCTTATCCTTCATCTACATGTCGGGTCAGTTCCAATTATCTGAAGGTGAACCACTGTGAGGAATGTGTGTTGAGTCCACTAAATATATAATAACCCGTTTTCACAACACTTTAAACAATAAAGTACATTAATGTAACACTTTAATTGACCAACAAACAGTCTAAAATGTCAGGTTTTTGCTGCTTAAAATGAAAAAAACAGAACTTAACTGAAGACAGGAAGATTGAGTTTTTTTTACGACCATTCTTTTAATGATACAATTGTCACAGAACATCACATAAAGTTATTGAAGCACACTTGTACTTGAAAAGTTTTTTCAAATCCTTTTTTTTTTTAATCAGAAAATTAACATGTCATTTCAGCCCAGAAACAAATATTGCTTTGTCCTTTTTCTTCCATTTACCAACATTAATCTTTTTTTTTTCTTCCTTGTTTATCTTATTAAAAAACAGACCCGAGGTCCACTTCTGCTCTTATTATCACTGACATAAAAACGCGAAGGACGTAAGACTCAAATAAGTTGTGCTTCAAACTGCTGTATGTCATAGAAGAGCTAAAGAAAAAAAACAAACACAATTAGAATATTTTAGGATTTTCTACTTTGGTTCAGGCTTGCGATTGAATCTTCCTCCCAAACGAGACCTTCACTGTAAGTTGGACAACAAAAAATACTGTTGACATGAATTTTTTTTTAATTTTGTCTGAGTCATGTCTGCCAGCAGACAAGTTTTCTTGATTTTTAAGCACTAAAGTCGTCTCACTCCGTGGTTTGTAGGTAAACAAACAAAAATAAGACACAATTCTGTACCTTTTCTGTGTGGATGTTCAAGTTTTATTCAACTTCAATTAAGTATTTTAGAAGTATTTTCCTGTTTATATTTTTAATTTTGATTTCTTTGAATAAAGGTTAGGTACGTACCGACTTTTAAAGGCGTTTTTGAGAATTTTGACAGATTACATTGTGTATTTTTAAGGGTCAAAATAATTATTTTAAATCATTTTCTGGAGGAACTACGAACAGTCAAGAATGAAGCTACTAAATAAATTTGTTTCACACTATTAGAGGGGGGCAAATATCCAACTGGAACCACAGATCATGATTTTTTTTTTCAGAGAAGTAAAATAACATCACAAGCTCCTGTCAGTGTGCTTTAGTGCTTGTGCAAATCACAACATAAGTCAATTTACACCAAAGCTTTACTAGTAAACTCAAATTCTTGATTATTTCAGATGCAACCAGGAGGAAGTGTGTTTCTGTGTCCTTATCTGACTACACACAGACAGCCATCAGGTTATTTCTAAAATGTTTCTCAACATTTGCTGCAGATATTGATCCGCTTGTGTGATTTGCAGCGCTCTTTTCTTGTGTTTCTGCAGTTGTAAACTCTATTTTTTGGGGGAAAAAACTGAATGTTTTGCAGATGCTTTGAACCTGTCTGGAATGGTTTGCATTGATTTACAATATTTAAAAACTGAGAGAAAGTGTGTCTGAGGGTGGCAACCTGTGGCTGGAAACATGTTAGGAAAATCTGAATTTGTTGTTTGAAGTGATGAGAAAATTAAATATTTAATTTATGATTTTCAGTTTCTTATGGCACGTGAGATGCTATGAGAGTCTTTGTTTTTAAGATACGGGGGAGAGATTTAACTGCTTTAGCTTGTCGGTAGAACAATTCCAGAAGCCAAATAATCCATACTTTGGAATAGACTTTGATTTAAGACTCAAATGTTTGATTGAAATAAAGAAATGGGCATTCTGCTTTATAGGCTATAAATGTTCATTCACACCAAACACTATTCGCATGGCGGAGGCGGCTAGTTTCAATGTTGTCTACGGTTCATACTTGAATTGCGGCGATCTGAAGTCCGATGGCGCAATTTAAGCGACGGGGAGCGGCGAGAAGGTTCGATTTGATCAGCTTATAGAGGACCTGTTCATAACCATATTAATAATACTTTTCAATAAAATCCTTAAGAAAAATGCCGAACAAGGTTGCCTTGGCTGACGAATATTAAGACATGAATGATCAAGTAATGATTAAAGCTGGAGGTGTTTGTGCTTTTTTTAATCAGCAGAGGATTTTGCTGGAGCTCATGCATTTTGATGTATAAACAAAGACTTGAGGTGAGGATATTTGCTTCAGACTCCAAAACATTTACCTGCTCCCCTGCATCTAACGACATGCTTGTATCCCGTTATATGCCGAAGCAGCCATTGGTTATGCAAAGTAGCCACTTAGTAACTCAAACAATTACATAAACACACAATATACATGTATTCAGAAAAAACACTAAGGCACTTTAAATTGCAAGTTAACAATTCATATGATTGTGTTGTCATAAAGTAATCTGAATTCTACACGCTGCAGCACATGCTGATGCCTGAGACGGCCACAAAAAGAAACAGGCACGCAGAATTATGAGTGGATTAATCAACAAAACTGGCTAAATCCGTTTTTTTTTTTTTTTTTTTTTTTTTTTTTTTTAATGCTACATCATATTCTGCAAACACACACCTCCAAGCAGACCACCCGTTCATTCTGGGGTTTGTTTAGGGTCCTGAAAGACCTTTGCACCAATAAGAATCCCCGCATGGGAGACTGTTGTGCTTGAATAGCCTTGGATTCAGTGCAATAGCAAGCTTCACTTCACATTTGGGCTTTAAGATCCCCTGATATGTGATCTGGTTGTTTATAAATGTTTGAAAAATGTGCTGACTGTCAAGAAAAAAAAACAGAGCTTTCAGGTTTTCCTTCATCTAGCCGTGGTCTGCGTGCCACATTCAGGCACGTCAGACCTTTATCGTCCACGTCACTTGGCGTTGTTAAAGTAAACAGATTGCTTGGTTTGCAAAACGAGACAAATGATTTCCAACTGATTACAGATGCGGTCGTCGATGCTTTCTCCTCTTGTGTCGATCGTTTTGCAGTTATTGTCTATGAGCTCTGCGGCGCCACAAGCCAAATCTGTGGCTTTCTTCGTCTGAGCCCCAAAGACACGGCCTCAAAGCTTTCTCCTCTTCCTCGCCCTCTTCCTCCTCTTCGTTTTCCTCCGGCTCGTCTCCTTCCTCCTCTGTCCTCTGGTGTTTGTGACTCATCACCTGCCGGACTTTGTCTTTAGCGTCGACACAGGGACCGGACTGCTCTTGTTCCTCCTCGTCTTCCTCCTCCTCTGCCCGATGTTCTTCCTCTTCGTTCTCGTCCTCCTCAGCATCCTCATCCTCGTCGTCATCGACGACCATCGTTAGGCCTAGCTTGCTGTGGCCGGCTAGCTGGAAGAATGAAGAGGAGTGTGGCGTGGGGGGGCAGCTGGAGAGAGTTGCATCGTACACGGAGAAGGGGAAGTGGATGTAGTGGCCTGCGGCTGCGGCTGCAGCGTAGATGCAGCAGCAAGTCTGGGCGCAGTCGGGGCGCAGGTCCCCCTGCACCCCAGCGACTGTCCGGAAACGCTTGCGTAACGGCGGCCCGGCCTGGGGGGCGAGGCAGATCCGGGAGGGCACGGCTCTGTGGAGCAACTGGTGAGCGGGCCCGGCGCCGGCCGGGAGGATGCAGGGCCCGGCGGTGAACGGAGGGCCGGGCGGGAAGCACAGGTCACTGCTCTGGAGCAGGATCTCGGCGCGCAGACGCCGGAGAAGGTTATTTACGAGGACGGAGCGGCGCAGGAATAACTCGGGGTCGTCGATGAATCGCATCTTCTCCAGGGAGAGGCGGAGCACGTGAGCACGCTCCTCCAGAACCGGGGCAACCTGAGGGAAGGCGGAGTTTAGACAACCGGGTTGAGTTAAGTCAACAAGATAGAGAAACTCAAATCATCATATCTGTGTTTGATTTAAGACCTTCCAGACAAAGACCAACCAATCAGAGAACTAGAGTCTGTAATGCATTGCTAGACTGGACTGTAACATATATGACTAAATGACAACATTGTTACATGTGTCTGATCAATGGATACCTTCATATGTTATAAATCACAGATATGTCAAACATTTGTGAACGCCAAACATACATGATGAGAGGGACACCAATCCAAAAGCTTGTCCTATTTGAAAAAAAAATATACAAAAAATTCTAAATCAAAAAACATTTTGTTGTTTTAAAATACAGTTATGAGAAGGGGAAATATTCAAGTAGATAAAATAGAGATTATAAAAAATAGAGTTGTAATATTTTATGTGCTTTATGATATATATTTTTTTATATTTACAGAATAAATGTCAAATAATAAAGGTTTGTATACGAAGTGTATGCATTTTATAAATATAATAGCTTTCTCTCACCCTATCACAGTTTACCTTTTGCTGCGGAATTTTGCATAATTTTCTTTTTAACAGCACTCCCAGTTCTGCGTCCTGATTGGCTGAAGACTTTGTCAATCAATCTCCTTCTTGCTGTGTCTCCTGTGCACATATGTGCAGCTCTCCAGATCTATATAAATGTGGCGGCCGTAGTACAGTGGTAGGGCAAGACACAGAACCCCAAACAGCCTATGGTGGGGGGCTGGCGCCAGTTTCCAGGGGTGGAGCCACCATCAGTGTGTGAATGGGGGAATGGGTCTGTGACTGTAAATCACTTTGGGCCTTCAAGGAAGGTAGAAAAGTGCTGTACAAGTATACACCATTTACCTTAAATTTTCAATTGTGAAGAGATCTTGATTTTCATTCTGTAAAACTAGACCAGATTTTTCCAAGACAGCTTGAACTTTAAGAGTTTAAACTGGAGAGAAAAGTGTAAAAAATGTATAGCGAGGAGATTTTCAGGCTAAAAACACTTAGAGTATTGAGAGTCATTTTAGAATAAATCCCCACGATAAATAAGGAAACACTGTATTATGTTGTGAGTGAGCAAAATATGTTTGGTTAAATAATAAATACTCCAAAAGTGTGGGTTTCAAAGTTATATAAACTGACATGATGTACTTTTACTACATGTACACAGAACACAAGTAAAGTAAGTAGACCAGCAATAGATGGAGAATACGTTAAGATAGGTTTTGAACATTTCCTATTCAAGATATATTTGATGTAACTTTGGTTTTAGTGTTTAGATGAATACATTTATTAATTTTATTTTAATTAGACAGTTGTTTTTTGTTCTTGAGAAAAGAGATAGAAAGAAAAAATATATCTGATTTATCAAAAAATATACAATAAAACTATTTCATGAAATTGTATGTCTCTGAACAGATATATTATGTTCCATCAGACCATAGATTGGAGGTGAGCTGTCACATTTGAGTACCTGCTCTGGATGGGAAAGTATTGATATGTTTGAATGTGCATCAGAGGAACTCACAGTGTGGCAATAAGACCTGAAGCTGAAAGGTGACTCATCTTCATCCACAAACTTCCTCTTGAAGTAAGCGATCCTTGATACGGAGACATGATCAGGAGCTCGTCTACAGTGAGGTTCTGCAAAGAGTAAGTAAAGCCATTAGTGAAACTGATGTCATTATGTCTAATTTTAAAATATTAGAACACATTTATGTTAACAGAATCACGAGATGATCACATGGAAAGTGAGACGAGATTCATACAAATTGATGTGAAGAAACACAATATTATTGTTACATCTGAAAGCTGCACAGTAAATACTGATAAGATACAATTACAGAACAGCTTATAAGTGAGAAATACCTACAACAAGATCTGTAAAAACTCAAAGCATCAAACAGATTTACTTGAACTCTCTTGAAAGCTCTGTCTGTCAGCCTGCAGCATGAACATCTGTGCACTCAACACTCAACTTACATTCTGGTTTATGGAAACAGTTATGGTGCTCGTCAAAAACCATTTTCAGAAAAAACGCTTTCTGCCCAGCAAGTGTGAGCCATCTGTCAGGACTCTAGAGTGCTACCAATTTGGTCTCACATGTGACCTGATTTCTCAGCGGTGGGACCAATAAAGTCGTCAGGTCGAACCAAAGGAGAAAGTAGTTTAAATAGTCTAGAAAAAGCTGTTTATCCTTTAATAAATTCTCGATTTGCTTCATTTTAATTCATTTATAAAATGTGAATTTTAGAGGACAGAACAAAAAAAAACAGAAAGATTTAACTTTACCAAAAGAGTGAATGATAAATCATTTTGATGATTTAATAAAATCTAATTTTTTGCCAATATTTTAATAAAGCTCTGGGGGAAGGGGGGTATAATCTTCTTATAACCTCTGGTGTTTGTACTATTTAGCATCTTGACCAGATTTCTTGACTGCATTTACTGCTAAGCCTTAAGCTACATTCAAACCACCCCACAACACACATTATAGCAACCACTTCCAATGAAATGTCTTTTTTTCATTATTTTTCATTCTTCTTCTTTATTTATTATCCAATTAAAACTCTATATAATTGCACAAAACTGTAGGTTTCAGGTTTCCGTTGTTCAAAACTGTTGCATTCATGCGTGGCTACACAAGCTTTTACAACCATTTTCGGGCTCCACAAACAAAATGTGCCTTCATTAAACATGCGATGAAAGTTCAACCAGGTTAAACTTTGACCGATCAGGTATTCAGATTTGGCAGTGGCGTATGATAACTCTATTTTCATTTACGGAAGTGCCAATTGTTTGAAAATTGATCTTGGCGGAAAAATGAAAAATTATGGTCAGAATTAAATGACACCAAGTCCTTCTGCCAGTCGATTCCCTCTGCTGTTGCTCTCAGGGTTTAGATTTATTTGATGTGCTTAAAGTTTTTGATTTTCTATCATTGTCATTCTCCACATCAGCACTGGGGTTCCGTTCTCTTTTCTCATTTACTTCACCTCTCTGTTATTCTTTATTAATTATTGTATTTAGTTCTCTGTGCTTCTGTTTGGGGCAGTTTGATTCACATTCTCCCCTCAAAGGACGTTAGACAGATTTCAGAATCCAGATGGATCGGCCGTGCTCCTGTTCTTGGCCGTAGACCTCACCTCTGGCTCGTCTTGGCTGTGAACCTCGTCCCCACCTGTGCTCCTGTCCTATATGGCTGAACTCTATTCAATAAACATATTCGTAGAGTTAGATAAGCTCATTCCGCTTTAATAGTCCTGGTAAATCGCCTGTCTGTCCTGGGAGAGGATCTGTCCTTCATGTGGGCATCCCTGAGGTTGTTTTTTTTTTTCCTAAATCAGTTTTTTTTTTTAGGAGTTTTTCCTCACAGGGAAGGGGGGTCTAAGGAAAGGGCTAACCAATTTAGTTTAGTTTAGTTTAGTTTAGTTTAGTTTAGTTTAGTTTAGTTTAGTTTAGTTTAGTTTAGTTTAGTTTAGTTTAGTTTAGTTTAGTTTAGTTTAGTTTAGTTTAGTTTAGTTTAGTTTAGTTTAGTTTAGTTTAGTTTAGTTTAGTTTAAGCAATCAGCTATTGTTTCTATTGTACGACCAACCTTCTGCTTCTATACAATTACCGGCATGAAGCCCCAAAAGGCAATTTTTTGTGATATGTGGCTATATAAATAAAATTGAATTGAAATGAAATTGAATATATCAGAATAAAGCTGTAAAAGAAAATGGTGGACAGCAGTGCAGGTGTGATCAGTTCTATTGTGTTTGGAGCTGAAAGACTGAAAAAGCTGAATGAGTCTATAAAACAGTTTATGCTGCAATAAATGAACAACTCGTTTGTCCCTTCTTCCTTTCAGCAGCAGCAAATAAACAGAAAGCAAACTGTGACTCTGTAAACCTGCAATGGGGCTGAAAATCACGAAGGAAAAAAATCAGTAAAATTGGTGCAAAACTCTGTTTGTGGTGCACCTTGTGTAAACTGTTCCTCAGAGCTGCGCGGTGTGGCGCGACTTGACAGGCAGGCCTTCGTGAAGCGCTCCGACTCCCAAATGGGGGGGAATGTGGAGGGCGGAGGGTTTCCCTCTGCATCCAAGAACGGATTCATGGACAAGACGAGGGTCATCTCTCTCTCCGATCGAGGTCTGAGGAGAAGCAAAGTGAAACTTAAATCAGTTTGTCTGGTTTGTGGTTAATTATTCATGCACATTAATACCCATCGCTGTATTTCCATGAACCTCAAAAGCGTACACTTTCCTCATAGAGAAGTTAATTTTATCAAGCTTTCTGGCAAACAGACAACTTTTGAGAAAGGAGGAGGTAATTGTTTGAGCGGCGTGACGAATGTGCGTGTGCACCAACACGCACGGCAAACCGTCAGATGGCTGCTCTGTTGTGAGCCTCACAGATGGAGACATGACACCCACTCTCACCACCAATTCCCTATTAATTCGCTGTTAGTAGAGGCAACGAGATGTTTGACACCAATTTGTTCAACGAAATGAATCTGACTCATCCTATTGAACCGGGAAGCTTCAGTCAACAATATGATCATCTCCGAAACCAGTAGGTCCAACTCTCACGGCAAACATCTCCACAAATATCTGGTGTAATGCTGTTTGCTGTTAATTAACAAAAAGTTTGATCAATTCTTGTATAAAACAACAATCCTAAAGTATTAAATGTTTTAAAAGAAAGTGATGCAGACAGGGAGACACTCTGGTGCGACGCATTGCTTGGCAGAGAGCAGCACTAATCTGCCAACTGAGCCTTTTCAATCTGAAAACAGAGCCCTACTGTGCAGCCACCGAGAGGCCCGAGAGCCTCAGTCTGTCTGAGGTTCTGTGGATCCACAGAGGAGAAAAAAGAAAAACTGTGTCCTTTTGATCACAGTGAATAGCTGTCATCTGGTCCTCTGCTAATTTCTCCCCTTCATGCAGAATGCAAAGCCAGCTGTGAGAGAATCAGCAGCCAGACCTTCTTGTCAACACCTTTCCTTCTCAAAGCTTTTGCTTCCCCTCCTCCACCTGACAGCACAAACACGTATCATCATCCGCAAGCCATTTTAGCAGCCCCAACCGAGGCGACATCTCAGCCTCACCCCTGTTGGGTACCTGATTAAAATGTCCATTTCAATAAGCTCCCGGCTTTGCTTGGCTGAACAGTTTTATTTGTCTGTAGTGCTTTTCTAGTGTTTGCCTTCAACTGACTAATCAGCCACAGGAACCTCACATCACTCGCACCGTTTCATCCCGCCAGCTCCAGAAACGACTGGATTACAAGAGCAGCACTGCAGTTTCTATCACTAGAACATACGGTTTAGGATCAAACGATGACTTCAAACTATATTTATAACACAAAATAATTCAACTTATAGTCATAGTTTTCTTAAACCTTAATACTTAAAACAGATAAATGTCATTCACTTTTGCAACTTGAAGTCACTTGCGTCATTAACAAAAGGCCTGCACAATACATCACAAAATGATCATCATGGTAGCATCAGGCTGAGCAATACATGTACGCAAAAAGGATATCTAATTTATCACTTAAATTGTGATAAATAGTTACTTTAAGTGTAAAGACAATCTTTTGACAGGTTGAAGTTTTTAACAAATTAAATCGAGCCCTTTTTGCATTTGACCAATCAGATTGGATGGACCTCTTTTTTTGTTAGATACTCGCCTCCTAAGGAGACGTGAATCATTCAAAATATAATTTAAGTTCTGTTTAATTATCTTTTTTTTAAAATAAAACTGATTGAGTGAAATAGAAATGATCGTGTATTGCAAGTTATATCGTCATTGCAATATTGATCACTAATATTGTATATCGTCAGTTTTTCTAATTTCTGTGCAGCCTGAATTTATAATGTATTTAAAGTAGAAAACTATAAAAGATTTGCCATAGATACAAACAGTTACCAAGCTGTAGTTTCCATTAGTGTTCTAATGATACAAACATGTATTCATTTTCAAAATGCAGATGTACTCATTCACACTGTAAAATGTGGCAAATATCAAGAAAAGGCAAAAAAAAAAAAAAAACTAGACAAACTATTAAAAAAAAGTCAAATTAAACCAGAATTTGCAGCTTTACACAATTATAATCCATATCATAATTTGTGGTTATTCAAATGATTCATGGTTGATTTTAGTTCACTTTGAAAGATCTGATTCATTGACTAAATATTGATCCAGGAGATCTTTATCCAAAAGTTGCACCAGTGTGACTCAGAGAGAAATACCTGGTACTGAACAGTGCAGGAGAAGCTTTCCACATAATATAAGATATAAGATTGACTGATCATATTTTGCTGCCATCACATGTTGTTTTTATGCTATAGTAAAATAAACCTAGTGTGCCTCAATTCAAATGTATTTAAATTCAAATAAAACTGGTATTTCATTGATGTTTAATAACAAATATAATTAAGTATTTGTTTATTTTCATATAAAATAAATAGTTTCAAATGGTTCTTATCTTTATTTTATTTTGAACAGGTTGGTTCGATTAACAACTTGCCTCAGACAGATCGATCTGGTTATATTGTAGGAATAGAAATCGTTTCACTGATATAACATGATTAATTTTTACGTTTATTGCTGTATGTATCAGATCCTAAACAGCTCAGAACAGCAATAATACCGTGGCCATGCAGAATGCTGTGGGAGCTGAGTTGGTTTAGGAGCTTTTCAAAGTGTTCAACCCAGTATTCCAGTAAAACAGCCCCATACTATCACACTTACTCCTCCATGTTTGACAGTTTGTGTCACACACTGCCAAGAAATCTTTTCACCAATTTGGCAACAAACAAATACTGTCATCTGTGGGACAAAACAAAATAATTTGTGATTCGACGGTCCAGAACATTTTTCTCCAGTCTCCAGTGGTGTTTTTTCTTTGTCACATTGGATCTCTTGCAGTAAACCTGCAGCTTGCAGTCTTCTCTTCCCAGGTAAAACGGAGACAAGAAACTAAAAACTACAATGAAGCTCTGCTTGAAAGTGTTGTCCTGTGAGCTGCCACTATCACAGATGTTAACCTTCAGAAACTCTGAGATAGTTGTGACTTTGGGTCTTCCTGTCAGAGTTTCCAGATCGTCTTTAAACTAAACTCACTGACACTTGGACTTTCTGTGCAAATTCTCTGAAAGATCTACATTTATCAGCATTATGGCGGTCTGTCTCCCCTCCACTGTTGTCTTTCTTTTTATTGCCATTTTTGAAACAACACACTACTTTCAGCAAACCAACATGGTTTAATTGAATCTCTTGAGGGTTTGGTACCACAGTACGTTCCAGCACTGCTTTTATATAGATAGAGGAAGGTTGTAAGCGATCAAGGAAAGTAGGAAAACCTGCAGAAGTTTCTTTTTCACATAAACTTTTTTGACATTCTAAAAGTGTTCATATTTGTAAGCTAGAATGGGGAACACCAGCGTTTCTACTAAGTTCAATTGTGTTTCATAAATAAATTAAAATTAAAGAAAAAAAAAGCTAAAATTGTTTTTTCTCTGTAAGACAACTTTTTTCATGCATTAGTTAAAATGAGTTAAAATCTACTTTATTCACTATTTGTTGGTGGATGTTGATCAAACCACACACGTGTGATGGTTCCAGCTCTGAAGGCCCCTCACAGAGGAGCTCATACTCCGACCGACCGTGCCTCCATTCCTGAGCGCTGCTGCCAGTGTTAATTAGCAGCTCCAGCCTTCTCATCTCCCCTCTTTATGTCGTTTTTTCACCCCCAGCTGTTTTCCTCTTCACCCCTCCCCTCGCCGCTGCCGTTGTTGCGTTTGCAGGGGCACAAAGAAACAAACATGCCGTCACTCTACCCCATCTCTGTAAGGATCTTCATGTTGACATTCCTCTCTTCCCCCAAGTTTCTATCCTCCTCTCCCTCCCTCTTTTTCTCGCTGACATCCTTTCAACAGCGGTCACAGTTGACAGCTCTCTGAACCGGGGGGGGAGGAGAGAAAAAACAAAACAACAATGAGAGCACTGACAGAGCATCTCCCCTGCATGTTCAACAACACTTCTTGGTCTTCAAAGGTGGAGGGGGAGTGCACATAGCGTGTGCGTGTGTGAAAGGAGAGAAATTAGAGGGCTGAGAAATGAAATCAAGGGACTAGACAAAAAGAGGAAAATCTCCTTGGCTGTGTGGGGCTGATCCTCCTCCTCCACCTCTTTTTGGTGTTTTTCCGTCTGTCTTCTAAGACTGAGAGCTGCTGAGAGCTTGTGCAGTCATGTGTGTGATTCTTTTTAACATTTATTTAGGTGATGGGGGGGTGTTAAAGTGGATGATGGTAGGTGTGTGCGTGCTTCACCGCCGCTCACCTGCAGGCTTCGTTCTTCTCTTGCAGCTTCCCTAACTGTCTGAATCTCTATCCCACCTTCTTTTACATGACACCCTTTGATGATGAGAAATTAATTGTCATACCGGAGCACAGAGCAAACTGCGAGAGGGACAAAGGGAGCGATGGGGAAGAAGAGAGAATAGACGGGGGGAGGAAGGGAGGGATGGATAGATGGAGTGAGTCAGTGAGTGAAAGATAAGTGCCTTAGGAGCCTTGTCATGAGTGGAGACAGATCGCCTGCAGGGCTGATTTCTGCTGCTGTGATTGACTCACTCCCTGTAGTGTTGGTATAGACAGGCAAACACATTTTCAGATATGCAAAACTTGTTTTGTGATAAAATATTTTGCATGGTAAGTCAGCTGAGACCTCCATGGCGAACGGGTGTGCTAAACAATCGCATAAATATTCATGAATGCTCCACAAACAGCGCTAATTTTACCAGGTGGTGCAAATATTTGTGCAAAAGGTTGACGGGGCTCAGATGATCGGCGCTTCCCTTTCATCGCACTGTTGTCTGCGAGCGATGATCGCTGTCCACACGTTTGAGAAGCTTTTATTGGCCTGTACTGCGCTGAAGGTCACGGCACGGCGAACACACACAGGTGGAAGCAGGGGAACCTCCTTTTTAAGACTTTTTACTTAGAAGTGAATCTTAAGGTTCAAACAGACACAACACGGTGGCCGCACAGAGAAAAGTGTTAGTCATAACTATCCCTACGGGTGCAGGGGGAAAATGGTCAAATCTGTACAGGACATGGAGGTGTCCCACACAAAATGTCAAGTTCTCAGACTGCGCGGTGAGATTTTAGAGCAAAAATAATGTTTATGCAAATTTATTTCTACAGGTATGCTAGTGAACATTGATACAACATGCAAGGGTAAGTGAGGTGATGTAGGTACAGACAGTATTGGTGCTGTTCGTGTGGTAAGTATATACTCCTTGTGCAAAGGCTGACTGTTAGAAATTAGACAATCAGAATCTAGTTTGTGTTAGGATCATCAGGGCACTTATGTGTCATGCGCACCCCTGTGGGTACCGCACAGTGGTGCAGTGGTTAGCGCTCTTGCTTCACAAGCAAGAAGACCCCGGTTTGAGTCCAGACCTGAAACAGAATCACCAATAGGGACCTTTCTGTGTGCAGTTTGCATGTTCTCCCTGTGCATGTGTGGGTTTTCTCTGGGGACTCCGGCTTTCTCCCACTGGCCAACAACATATTTCATAGGTTAATTGGTGAGTCTAATTTGTCCCTATGTGTGAATGGGTGTGAGACCAAGGCCCTGTCAACCCATCTAGGGTGTACCCTTCGCCTATGAGTGGCTGGGTTTGGCTCAGGCAGCCCCATGACCTTGAAAGTGACAAAACGGCTTAGAAAATAGAAAGATGGGTAAGTAAGGAGCCAATGTGTGGACACTTTACTAATAACCAGAATGTGGTGTAAGGGTACTGTACTCCCTAAAGTTTCTTCCTTTTTTCCCCAAATTAGGTTTTTTTAGTTTTTCCTTACCGGGTAGGAGGGTCAAAGAGCAGGAATAACCAGTTTTATTTAGTCAGTTTAGTTTTTTTTTTTAGCTATTACTTATATTTTACGACTGACCTTCTTCCTCTGTAAAATTACCGGCGTGAAACCCAATGAGGCAATTCTTTTGTGATATTGGGCTATATAAATGAAAATTGAATTGAATTGAACTAAACTACAATAGAGCAAGCAATAAAGCTCATAAAAAGTTCTCAATTTGTCTGTGTATATAATCTAGAATGGGGAAAGGAAAAAGATCAATTGTTGTTGTTTTGAATTTTTTTCTTAATTTTAACGCGGCAAAAACAGAGAGCATTGTTTTTGATGACACCTCCACAGCTGAACGTACCGCTCTTATAGAGGTTATCGTTGACAAATTGATGACCACATCGACATGGTTTTCATAGTAAGCTTTTCTCATTTAGCCTTTTAGCTAAAGCAAACCTTTCCTGGCTGTAATGATCTTACTGTGATCAATTACCTCGATCACCTCTCTGATTGATTATTGTAATGGTTTGTATAATTTGTGGCACTCAGTGTTCACTTAACTCCCTGCAGTTAGTCCATAATGCGACAACAAGACTTAACAGCCTCACCACTCCAGTCATCAACTCACTTCACTGACTCTGTCAGTTTTAGAGTTCAGTTTAAACTTTTACTGTTTGTTTTGAAGGCTCTTCATCGTCTTTCCCCAGTTTACTTAACTGGTTGTTATCTGCCTTTTATACTGCCTTTTGTAATATTATGCCATAGTTTTTACATTTTTGTTTTTAATTTGCCCCAATCTTCTTCTTCATTTTTGGTGTCCTGATGCTGTTTTTAAAAGCTATATACATACATATGCATTCATTTATTCATACAAAGATTAACAACAGTTTAAAGAATAAATTTAAGCCCATAAAATTACTATCCCGCCTCCTGCGACCACTGTCAATATTAATAAATACAACACCAGCAAACATTAAAGCCATGAAACCATTTTAAAGAACTTATGCAATATCCAGCTCTGAGGAATCAGGCTATGTCATCAACAGTTAATGCTCCATGAGTCTGATAACTTACTTTGGGGCAAAATGGCCAATAGAAGAAGGAGATTCATCTCTGATGTCTTGAACTTTTTAATCTTCACAGTTCCACTGCAGTAATCCGTTTTACAGCAGACAATTACACAGCTGATGTCAGCTGATACTCAGGCTGACTGATTAATCCGGTTTCATTACTTGATGTATGCTTTTCTTGTGCAAAAAGCACTAAAGGTTAGAATGTTCACCGCAGCACTTTCCTATTGTGAGAATCAGAAAGAAGGCAATGCTGTTAAAGGCAGCACCTGGTGTGGTTGGAGTTATGCTCGTGGTACAGAGAAGCACACACACTGTCGTTTTTCTACTTAGCCAAACCAGTTCTAGATTACATTTGTAATAAAAGGAACAAAAAATGCAGAAGTAGAGGAAATCCTTATTAAAAAATAAATCATTGTTATTGATCATAAATAAGGGGGATATTTACCTGTGTTCTAAAATATGTTTTAGAAAAAAGTGCAGTTAACACAAATAAAAGAATATATAAAATTTGAAGACATAAAAAGACTATTTTAGAAGTATAGTGTGTCCTCACAGTGTCGCAATCTCGCCGTTATGCAGATTTCTTTCACTGTAATTTTGCCCGTTTTTTTTTTTTTTTTACAACTGTGTTCTGATTGTATGTTGATCTTGTCAATCAATCTCCTCCTTCTTGTCCAGAATGCATTCAGTTTACACAAATCTCCAATCGTGACAAAATCTTTCTCTTCATTCTAATACTGGAATTATTTTCTGTTAAGGTTTGAACTTTGAGAGTTTAAACAAGAGAGAGAAGTGTGAAAATGTTAGTTGGAGGGATTTTACAGCCTTAAAAAAGCAGCTATCGTCAGTTATCTTTAGAACATGACTCCTGCGATAAACAAAGGAAACATTGTAGTAGCATGGTTTTTGTTCCATCCGATAGACTTAAAAAACTTACAACAAATAAGCAAATTACAACTGTTTGGATTTGTGATTGATAATATTGTGTTCTCATGTAATAAAAAAACGTTTTGTTTCTTCCGCATGTCTGTAGTAGTTTGAGTTTGTAGAATAAGAAGCAGGTTTTTAGGACAAAAGTGGTTTTGTCTGTTATCACAGGAAGCCATAATGTCAAGGTGGGTAACCAGAACCACCTACAAACACAGCAGTAACGTGAACGGGACTGTTTTTTTGTGTGTGTGGCTTTTTGGTGAACTCCACCCACAGTCGCTAACAGTACAGCAAACAGCAAAAACGATTCAAAGGAAAGCAGATTCGTCAGGGAAGACTCCATTTTGTGATTCAGAGGGAGTGTGCCGCATGCTTCTAATAAACTGTGCTCCCTCAAAGTATTTTTGTTTTCACGGCCTCAAAAATGCTAATTGATCCAACATGTGTTTCACATCTGTCTACTGTATCTGTGTCTTTACTCTGAGGGTTTTTCTTCCCTCAGGTTTTTCCTTCATCTTTGAAGGAACAGATAGAAACAAAAAAAGGGCGTCTGTGGTTTTCACATTAAAACAGATCCGGGACAGGCCAGAAGCTTCTCAGAATAAACACCATGGCTTTAAGGTTTAAGTCAAGCAAAAATAAACCAGGGAATAAAAAACTCAGCTGAAGTCGGGAGTGGGTCAGTAAAATTTGGCTGTACCGTATTTTATCCCCGCAGATGACATAAACAGACGGTAAAACCAGAAAACCCACTTGAGAAGTTGTAATAAGGAACGATGATGTTTGTGATTCTTTGTTCTCACAGAGATAATTATGTTTTTTATAGCATTTGTCATATGACTGTGTGCTGACACACACAGGGCTGCATGCATATTCCGCTATAGGCTGAACGTGTGAAAATGTGTGTTTATGAGCAAATTCTTCATGTGACTCTGCAGTAAAGTTAGCAGCTGTCCAGAAATCTAACACCTGTCTAGGAATGAAAACAACCAGTAAAAAAAAAAGACCTGATTTAAAAGTAAGCCTCACAAACTTCCTAATAAACAAACAAACAAGAAAAAAAGTAATAATAAAAACAGGAAAAAAATGTTGGTACCCTTAACTGAAACAACAAAAAAGACAAAAGTAAACAAAAACTTACTGGAAACTAAAACATAAAAAGTTTGACAATTCTGAACAAACACTGACTAATGACACGAAAAAAGTCTAAGCATAAAAGATAATACTTAAAACTATAGATTTTGTTGCATAATATCTGATATGGGGGCAGCTGTGGTGTAGTGGAAAAGCAGTCTGCCTCTGATTGTAAATCGCAGCTTTGGTTCCTGGTGGTGGGATGTTAGCGCCATACATGGCTGCATCAGTGTGTGAATGTGTGTGTGCAGGAGTGAATGGGACTGTGACTCTAATGCCTTGTTCACATCGGGCATGGGACTGTGAACGTGCATTTTCGAAGGCCCATTTAGCCCCTGTTCAGTCTAGAGGGGATTCTTCTTCTTTTTCTACTGTTAACTAGTGCATGTCTACCACCGACAGTTGAAAGAGGCTTGGTGCAAAACATCCAAATGGTGCAAATCTTGTGAATCTTGCTCCAGGCTTTTTCTTTCTTAGCTCTATTCCTACATATGAAAGACTTGGTACCACATATTTCCAGCTGGGCACAAACAGCAATTATTAATTTCTCCTTCATGATAAATTTTCAAACAGTTGACACATCCGTTAAGCTGAAGCCACGCCACCCAGACGTTAATATCAAATCCGAGTCCCTGAGAGATCAAACGTTGACCTGGTTTAACTTGCAATGCCAGCTCAATGGCAACGCATTTTATGTTAAAGGTCATCTAAACTTGCTTAGTGACGTGTGAATGCAAGAGTTCTGAATGCGGAAGGCCAGAAATGTGCATTTGTGTGTGTTTGGACAAACTTTTCATTGAAAGTGGTCACTTGAGAACTGTTTCTGAGGGTGGTATGAATGGTGCTTTAAGTACTTTGGGCCTTAAGGTAAGGTAGAAAAGTGTTCCGTATACACCATTTACAGTATTTACAATCAGAATCACCAACGGAAGGACCTTTCTGTGTGGAGTTTGCATGTTCTCCCTGTACATGTGTGGGCTTTCTTTGGGGACTCCAGCTTCCTCCCACCATCAAAAAACATGCTTAATAAGTTAATTGGTTACTCTAAATTGCCCTTAGGCGTGAATATGAGCGTGCATAGGTGTGTGATTGAGGTCATGCGACAGACTTGGCGACCTGTCCAGGGTGAACCTTGCTGGTTAGGCTCCAGCACCCCTGGGGCCCCCAAAGGGGACAAAATGGGTTTAGAAAATGGATGGATGGATACAATCGCTAGTTCTGCACCTGTCAGCAGGTATTTGGCTTACTCTTCAAGAGCAAACAGTACTGTATGCCTCAGATTGAACAGGTACTTTCCGCAGACACATTCCCTAAGCTCCTTCTACAGTTAAGTTGGAGTTAGATGAGATCTTCTCATCCATCCCTGAGTGTTTTCAGTTTTTTGCTTTGTGTCACTATTCTGCTGGGGTCTTAGATCAAGCTTTCTGACACTAAGCAGCAAATTTGGCTCTAAAATCTCTTAAAAAGTCTTGAGGTTACCTGCACAGCAGCCCATGTGTGACACTAAGAACCTTATGACCTTTGCCTTTCGTATCTTCAGGGGTCACCATAGTGAATCATCTGCCTTTATCCAAGAAGTTTGGTGGTTGATCAAAGTGCATTGTGGTAATTGTTCATATGGTTTGCTTCAACAGCAGTTTTCTCTTTGGTCGTCTCTCAAAATGTTTGGCTAATTCAGCAGTGGATAGTGACATCTGACACTGATATGCTTTGGTCTTGGAGTTCAAAGTTATTGTCTTTGGAAACCCTAATACTTAAACTTCTTAAACTGTTTGACACTCTTGGAATTACCATAGCTCTTTGTGCAATTAATGCAATTGCAATGGAGCATGAAAACTAAGAAAAGCAGCTTTGTGCCAATATGCAACACTTTACACTAGTTAACTCAGTAATTTTTCAAGTGCTGCATATTGACACAAAGCTACTTTTCTCAGCTATCATAACATAAGGAACCATTTTAATTCCCCAAAGAATTTTCAAAGAATTACAGAAGCTCAAAGAGGGTGTGTTTTCTGATGTTATTGGTGAAAACTCCAGTGAAGGGTCAAAGGGTCGTAAACTGTAGGTGCAGCTTTAGTCACAGTAACGTTGAGCTGCTTGGAGAGTCTTATAACCTTTACCTTTAGCATGCTTGTCAGTGATTTTATTTCTGATGTATTCAGGGCAGCTCTTCTCCTCTCTTTCTGGTATTTGCCTTTCCTTCTGCTCCGTGGTCAGTGTGTTACTCATCATAACACCAAACAGCTCAGTGACTGCTGTCACCCTCTAAACAAGCTGACTGACTGATCACAAGATTGAAGACACCTGCGATGCTCAATGGAGGACATGTTAGTTCAACAGGTCCCTATCGTCACACTAACTCCCCTCAGATCTGGTGGTAACATCCCTGCCGTCCAGCCCTGTCTCTGTTGTTTAAATGATTCTGATGACCAATTGTCACAGTTTTTGAGTTGACTTTTTGGCCAGTGAAAAATACCTTTTTTTTTCCCCAGTCCCACAGATCATCTTTTGATCTAGTGGGTTTATTTTAAATTAAGATTATTCCATCTTTATACTAATTCATAAATCCTGTGTTGTTTTCCACAACATAGTTTTTGCAGAAGAGCAGCTGGGAGCTTGTGGCCTGAACAGAATATGTTCTACCCCATAAATAAACTTTTTTTTAAATTACATTCATTTTTGCTCCTGAATTACAATTTAAACTAAATCAGAGTAAACCATATCCATTTACACGATAATATGTTAGGTTTTGAACGCTATAGAACAAATAATTTATGAAACATGAGTTATTTTTGTGAACATGTTTCCTACCCACATGTAAGACAAATCAATCTCTGAGGCACCGCCTTGAAAGTGCCGTTCGTTTCATGATGTCAACCTAGAGCCGGCCTTGGTAGTGTGTCTACGTTTTTCCCACTGACAACATCTGAACTTTTGCAAAGATGGATGTCCATATCGTGTATATAAATTAAACGCGTTTTTCCCCAAGCTTCCAGAGAAAAACGCGTATGTGTGTGTTATACTGGGGGAGGTACTGGAAGTGCAGACTCTTCCTAGAAGGAGCTGTTCCCGCTTGTCTATGTCACATTGGGGGGGGGCTGGTGCTCCTAGAGCAGGTTTTAGAGGACTGCTCAGGGATATGTGAATGGATCAAAATACATTTGGGGTTATTTGTCATGAGGAATGAACATGATAATACACTTAAAAGCTTAAAAAAAAAAAAAAGATTTTGTATAATATGGGTCCTATGAGCGTTTCTTTTTCTCACCTTTCTTTCTATATGTATCCCATTATCAGAAAAATCTTTAAATTTTAAGTTTTTGTAGTGACTTTTGTAGGTTTTTCTTTTTTTAGTAACCATGTTCCAACAATTTTGTCCATGTGTGTACATGAGAGTAGCATCAACTGTGGTTTTCTTTCAATTAACCTTAGAAGAATCAGAATTTGTGTTTCATCAAGGCAAGTCAACACTTGTGGAGATTTTCCAAACTTTTTTAGACCTACTGTTCAATAAAACTTGCAAAGAAAAATAGTTCTGTGTCTTTGTTGTCTTAAAAAGTTCCAGTTGCAGTTACCAAATATGTCCAACACTCCTTACCACAGTCAGAGTACCTAACTCTCGTAGAAGGAAAGGTCTGTATTGGGACTGAAAGAGTCACCGGGAGTTTTACCATGAAGCTTTCTCACAGCTTCATTCTCTCATTCCAGGTTAGTGGGGGTGGCTGGAGCGGCAGCATTACCACCTATAAATTCATGGACCACTTCAGCGGATACCCCTTATGTGAACCCTGCACTGATTTATGGTTGTTCTAGTCCATCAACCCACATCACAAAGGAACAAATGCTGAACAGTTTGTCATTTATAGAACCGGCACCAAGTTAAGAAAAAGATTTAACCTCTTACAACCTGAGCTAATATTTGAGCTAACCCACTACACACGTAATCACAGGGCCCCTGTTAAGCAGAATTAACTACAGAGGTATTATAACCCAAAATGCGATGTTGATGCATGTGGATGCCAGCTCTTAAGAAGTTAAGATCAGGACAATTGGGATCAGTTAGTTTGAATTGAAATGTGAACAATAAAGATCATCTGTAAAGTTAGGTTGATCTTTTGTCTAAATGTGGAGAAACTGTTACCAGTATGCAGTGACTCAGCAAGTCTATGTTGACTATACTGAATATATGTGACAAATGTACTGTTTTAAAAATAATGTGTGCAACATGAATCCAACATGTAATCAACACTGTATAAAGAGTTATTGTTTTACGTCAGGTTTTTACACTCAAAATGTAAAAATGTCATGAATGTCTAGAATCTGCAAAATAATCATTGGAACAAAATTTTATTTTCTTTTTTACCTCAGTGTACTGTAAAAAATAGTCTCAATTAGTCAGACTTTCTTAACTGTGTTTACAGTAACTCCAGAACTTGTTTGTGACACACTACACATTAGCCACATTAGTGTATGTACAGTTCCTGCAGCTCCCGCCCTTTTTGTAACGTAAAAACACAGACAGATACCACTAAAACAGACATTACTGTAACTACACTAAGTAGGATGTAAAATAAGTCTGACACCGCTGCATGTGTTATGTGTTAGCGTATTCACAGTAACCCAATCAAACATTTTGTACATCTCAACATCATTGACATCATTAAGCAGTATTCATCCATATTTTATCATCTCTGAATTATAAAATGCACTATGGTTTAAAAAAAAAAAAAAAAATCAAGAGTTTTAAGTTCACCTTAAGCCTTGTTTCCACTGAGCGATACAGTCCGTTATTTTGAGCATTTCCACTGTAAAACAGACCCATTACACAGTACTGAACTGTACCTTTAGAGGGCCCCCCATCGGTTTTAGGTCCATTGAAAAGTGGATCAGAACGGTTGGGGTGGAGCCGCTGCAGTCACCCGTTGATTGGCAGAAAGTGATGATGACCTTATAGAGCGCCACTATAGCGCTCATTTAAGCTAACGTGTCCAACGTTTGTAAACATTCGGACTCTCAATCTTCTTTCAAACAACGTTAAATTCCTGGTATGGACAATAAACCAAAAGTAAAGCAATAAAAAGACGGGTTGCTGGATGACCTCCATTGTTGTTGCTTTTCATTGTTGATGCGATGACACTCTAGCGGTCTACACCACGCGGGTGGCGTGAAAACAAACCGCTTATAGGAAGCTAGAATGAACAGGACCGTACCTCTCTTTACCGTACTGGACCGGACCACTCAGTGGAAACGAGGCTTTATAGTGTGGAAAATACTGTAATTTATGACAGTCTTACTCTGGTCCTCATGATCTACTAAAAAAGTGTATGATAAAACATTTCTCACTGCTGGTCATGGGATTCCAGTCTGACTGACTGGACACACCTGAACCAGGTGAGCAGCTGAATGACAACTACCAGGGTTGACTTTTAATAAACTTTTATGACACAAATTAGACATCCACTTAATCTTATTCATTACTGGAGTTTAATTAAAACACTTAGTTAATGCAGTTCATCCCCTGACAACCCACAACTTGTTGAATCTGTTTTTATAAGTTTATTAAGCTCTTATGGTCAGAAAATTATCAGTTCATATTAAACAGATTTCCCACAAAATAGGATTTTTTTTCTTTTTGTTCACACTTATATAGATATAACAAATTCTCTTTTGGTAAAAACACCAACTGGATTAATTCTGTAAATGATTTCCACGTGTTTCATAACTTTTGTATCCTTCAGATTTACAGGAGCAGCTGCTGCCTTTTTCCTGATTGAAAACAGACAAAGATTATAACTGATTTTTGAAGTTCTTATTTTATCTGGTGGTCATTTAGCATCAAATTTTAATATGGTTAGTTTTGATGAAGTTAATATTTGATCACATTCAAACAAATCCATCAAATATTGCAAACTGCAATTTTTCAGTCACTAAAGCTCGGTAATAGTTAATCTCCTGCTCACCATCTTACATCAACTGAGAGCGCTAAGTAAACACAGCCCACCTCCTCTCAATATGGAGAGGCTTCATAGCATCAGCGCTCCTGCTGGGGAGGGGGTGGGTGGAGAGTGTGCGAGTGCTGGCTTCAGAGGGCGACGCATACGGCAAGAGAGAACAGATCAAGAATAGATAATGGGTTTTATGACATCAGGCTCTCCTTCAGAGCAGCAGCAACGAGGCGGCGTGTGCCATGCATCAAAACTGAGCGGCTCAAATGGAAAGCAATTAACCTCCCGCCAGAAAAAATGTGGACCACAGTCACACAGCAACGCAACGTCCTGAATGAATCAAGCAGACAAGCTGCTTTGCAGAGGCATTTCCAAGCAGTAAATCGATGGTAAAAGGCTACATAGTGGAGACAACTTCTTAAAATGATTTAAAATGAACGGGAAAAGTAACACATTTCAGCGCGTTATCCAGAATAATCTAATATCAGCATCCTTGTATGGCAACAGATTCATTTCAAACTCAGAAATCTTGTTTGTTGTTTGTTTGCTTTAGTGTGTGTTGCCTCTGTGACTGTGTTTGTGCCAGCTTGCAGCCTGTCAGGAGCTATCAGAGTGGCGTCTTGGCCACGGTGGCGTGACTAAGCTGGGCTCGGGGCCCGCAGGGGTTTCGCGCGGCGCTCCTCTTGCTGAGTGGTGACACATGTGTTGTGACAGGGCAGCTGCATTATGGACTATCTGGGGATGGCTCGTTGTGGTTGCGGGGTGAAGAGGCCAAGGCTGTGAGAGGACGTCACGGCCCGCGCTCCCCAGAGGTGGACGCAGAACATTAAAAAGGCAGACGGGTGCATTTTTAGACTAAATGGAACTTTTGTTTTTTTATATCTGCCTTTTAAGAATAAAAAAAAAACCCGTCTGACTTAATTTACAAGTGTTATTTTTAGGCTACAAGTCGTGTTTTTCAGCATAGTTTGGCCAGAAATGTGACTTATATGTGTTTTTTTTTTTAAAAAGGCTAATGTGTTCCATTATTTTCCCACTAACAACCACTAGAGGGCACTGTAGGTGTGGGTGTCGGTATTTGTTCTTGACAGACTCACAAAAGAAGAAGCTCCAACTTTAGCGGAGTTGTTTAAAAGTGTCACAAAAGATAGAGAATTAAAAAAATTTGTTGATTTGAAGTGATACAGTTGACTTGTTAGCATGTTCTTTAGGGTCATCTGAAAAATTATACATATATTGTACTTATAAACTAGACATTTATTCAATTCCTCCTATGTTCTTTGAAGCTAAATATGGTTACGTTAGTGAAGCCTGCATATATTTAGTCTACTATTGCTATTACGTTGATAAGATTTGCCTACTAAGTTTATAAAGATCATTTCCTGGTCCGGTATTTGTTAAATTTCTCCCAAAAGTGCAACTTATACTTGTTACGCCCCATTTTTGTCCAGGGGTCTAGGGCTTCGATGGGAACCACACCTCCAGCACCACACCTAAAACAAATCAAAAAGACAGACACGCAAACAAAGATCCACCAAACACAAAGAAGTCCCACTCTGACAAAAATACGCAGAACCAAGAGAACAAAACCAAATACGGCCACAGTCGTAACAATACTCCAGTGCGACTTGCACCCAATTTATAGAGATGTCTCGGTCTGATCGCATGATCAGAAATTTACCACATATTCAGACTCAATCAGAATTAGACCTTGCATCCTGATCGGGGATGTGACATTTGCTCTCATTTAATGATCGCCGCTTTATATTCCAAGACAAGTTTATTATTACAGACAAAGACCAAACTAATTTGACCAGGAGACACACAAAAACACGGTAGTGTTAGCGTGATGTTTAAAGATTCTGACTTAAGAGTTAAGTAAACGTTTTAATAAACACTTAAAACTGTCATAAAGTGTCTCTCTATTGATTTGTCCAAACGCAAACTACTTTTTAAAATTTTATTTTTAATGAGAATTAAACTGCAGTGAGCCCTCTGCCAAGGGACGGTCAACAAAGTACAAGCTCCGAGAAAAAGTTATCCAAAAACTTTTAAATAATTTCTCAAAACTAATACATAGTTACATTTATATAAACTATTGAATTTTTTTTCTATGGTACAACATTTTAAAAGAAAATCCTTATGAGTTTTAGAGATTTTTTGATGAAGATATGAATCACATATGATCAAAAATGTCCAAGTTCTTAAGCCATTGTCACCAAACTTTCTCCCATACCTTATCATCTTTTTTTTTTTTTTTTTTTTACTAGTTAATAGTTTATAATTTACAATAGTTTAAAATTTGCACTTTTTGTGCTTGATTGATTTTCCTCCTTCACAGAAGTGCTCTGTGTAAAATGACAATAGAAGGCTAAAAAACCAAAACTCAGGAAACCCCAGATGTGTTTATTTCATTTGTTCACTTTTAAAAATGTTTTACAAAAGTGTCGGATTGGGGCTCTACATCTGCATGAACTCTAAATCAAATCACTCGGGCCTAAAAAACCTAATCGGGGGATCCCTACTTTACTATGTATTTTTTTATGTTTACGACGTATAGTCCAAAAAAAAACGTTAATCATCTACATTTCTGGATTTATTATAGGTGGTATGACAGGAAGGTCAGGCAGTTTAAACCAGGGTTATTTTCTTTCTAGTTTAGTGAGGAAAACTTTTTAGAACTGCAATTTTTCAGTTGAGATTTTTAAAAAAAGACCAGCTTTCTTCTATTTTTAAACTTCTGCAGAAACAAACATGTGTTAACCTTTCCTCTTAAGTTGCTCGCAGGAGTTTGTGTGTCATCCTGGAGCACAAAGCCGCATTCATGATGGGGAAGCAAAGCCTGAGGGGGAAAAAAGAACTCCGGGCTACACCCTGCGGTCATGACACACATACTGTACACACAGAGAAACACACACCGAGGCGAGCTCAACTTGTGGCGGCTGATAACTTTAACACAAAAACACAGCAGAAGGGGGGGTGATGAAAGAGGGGGATGATGCAAAGAGAGCTGAAAAATCCTCCCCAGTCAAGCGCTTTTAACCGTAGTGCAGATTATACACAACACCTGCTCCTTTGAGGCTTTTTTTGGGGGGGTAATTTTTAAATTACAAACGGCTACAGGTTCAAACTGACTCGCACACCCGCACTGTGGTTTCATTTTGCGTTTGGCACCACCGCTGAATTTCCTTCTATAAGTCTGCTGAGAGCCATGTTTTGATATTCTGCTCCAGATGTGAGTCTCTGCGCCCTGCCAGGGGAGATGAATGGCTGGGAGGTGGTGGTGGTGGGGGGCTGCAGGCTACCTACAGGTTCACATCCTTAATGAGCAGAAGAGTCTGCTGAGAGCCAGATATGATTGATAGTGCGGCGACAGAGCTGGAAATCACAGCAAGCGTTAGTGATAAAATAAAAAAGGGAGGGGGGGGGAGCAAAGACAAGGGGATCGGACCACATACCACCATGCACATCACTTCCTCTAGTTTGTTCTCTTTTCTGCCCTCTAAATTCATTCATACATACTTTTGCCTCCAAGAAAAGCATTTAAACACAAAGGTGCACTTCCTGGCGAGTGACTCCAGCTGTTATAAGAGGAGCATCCAATCCAGATTCCAAACATGCATTGTTTTTAATTTATTTATTTAAAGTGCTGGTAGGTCACCAGGTTTGAAGATGCTCAGAGATCACAACAAAAGCTTGGCCAAACTGCACAAAAGCTCGGCTTCTTCGCAAGGGAGGGGGCAGCTGTGATAAAGCAACACTTCAGGATTTGCAGCCAAGAGCAGTCGCAACAAAATAATGAAGTGTGGCAGGACGGATGCCAGAAGGGCGGCTTGGTTATGTCAGCCTGCATTATGCGTTAGATCAGGGTCTCTGTCATGTCAGGCAGCTATTAACTGCTACGACTCTCATTAATCCTGTGAGAGCAAATCAGATCTGTGAGGCGGCAGGATTCATATAAACACATTTTTGAATCAATAATACTACAAACAAATAAGTTCAGCTTTAGAGTCAGTAGGACTTATAAACAGTGTGGACGCTATGACAAATTGTGTTTACATTCCGTAAACCGCCTTTAAATGTTCTCCTTAAGTGCAGTGGAGTGTGTTCTCCTACCTGTCGTAAACGCTCTCGAGCTCGTCCTCGGCTCCACACTTGCTTCGTAATGACGGTTCAAATCCAAGCGGCGTTGATTAAAAGATGGAAAACACTACTCAACAAATACCTGCAGCGCGCGCGCGCGCAAACCTCACGCGCGCCTCTCAAACACGTAAGGATCAGTTAATTAGCAACTTCGAATCGCCCGCGCGCTCCGATGAAAGTGTGCCGCGCGCGTAGCATCCCCAAAAAGCTGCTGTGAACAAAAAAACCCCGAATAAATAAAAATAAAATAAAATAAAAATGAGAGATGGTTTGTTCGTTGGTTTTCTCCAGAGGAGGACCGACGCTGAGGTTTGGTTCTCCGTAGACGGAGATGTTTTTCCCCGGTAGCTCACGGCGCTGGGCTGGAGGTTCTTCTGAATGAAGAAAACAACAGCAGCGTCGCAGCTCAACTACAGCGGAGGAGTTCAAAGGCGGCTCGGAAATTACACTTACCCTATGTGGTCAACATGGAAGGTTCAGACGTGACATCCACGGCAGAGCACAACAAACTGGTTTGAACACAAAGATGGGTGTCTATTATATTAAATAAATAAAGAATAAATAATTATTCAAGTAAAATAAATAAAGTGGTGAAAAAAAAAACGACAAAGTAAACGTTACTTTTGTTGAATCACTTATAACACTCGGAACAAGAAGTTATTTAAGTAACTTTAAAACATTTATTATGGGCCATTATACTTTTATATTAACTTAAACATCTGGAAAAAAAGTTGTGTAACCTTTAACAAAGGAAAACAATTTGAAATATGTTATTGGTCACACAGAATGGAGACTAATAACTCCAATCTAACAAATAGTTTTTATTATAAACAATAATCAAAGCTTTATAGTTAATTAAAACACATTTCAATATTAAGAACTATCATAACGTATATATTCTGTTTTAAACTATGTTTCCAAAATGTTCAAACTTATTTTTTGGTTTTCTTATTAGCAATTCACTCCAAGGACAATGATGCTTTTGTTTTTTGACATGTTCTTGTAGTTTTTTTTGTCATATATAAAAGACTATAAAAAGTGAACGGGTGGGCCAAAGTCCCTGCTCCCTTCCATTCTCATACATCCACTTGCAGAAAAATGGATTCCATTAATGCCTTTGTTTCCCTCGTCTGAGCTGCCATCTGGCTCAGAACTTTATTTTTGTTGCACCACTAATGTTAGCGCAAGATTATGAGGGACTGGAAGCTAGAAAGAAAAAGTGTAAACAAAGGAATGATAGAATATCAGTAGAGCCTTACGATGCTTCAACAGTCCCATCCACAACTCAGGCAAATCATTAATGAACTATATCTGCTCTACAGAAACTATGTCTTAGGAAATTACAGTTTTCATTAGGAAAAGACAACTGGGAATGCTTTTAAAATAGATCAAAATATGATTGTAGTGGTACTTTGAGTGTTCAAGTAATTTAGTAAATATTTACCTCTATGAATTTAAAATTAGTGGCTTCTACACCTTATTGGTGGCATTTTATTTTCATTTACTAGTTTTTTTTCTATCTCACGTTTATGGTTTTTTTTTTCTTTTTACTATTATGCATCATTTTTTAATTTTGTTTTTTATATCTACTCAATGTAAAGCACTTTGGTACCACCATGGCTCAGTAAAGTGCTGCATAATTAAAGATTCATTCATGAGAAACATATTTCCTTAAGTAATGCGACTCTTACTTGATTACAACTTCTGGACCATGTTATGTTAAATTAGTATTAAAATATGGAGACTGGTCACTTTTATTTGTATTTTTCCAGAAACTGTTCAAAAACAGCAACTTTTAAAATATTTTTATTTAGACTTTGGTCTGTAAATGTTTAAGAATCCTATTTATTTTTAAATTTCACATCTAAGAGGCTGAAAACTTGGTGTTAATGGGTCAAAAGTTCTTTTGTTTTAATATTCACACAGAACGGCGCATCTACTAGATACCATGATTTCCAACAGCACTTGAATGCGTTCTGACACTTTTTTCAGAGGTTGTGTGGTGGAGATCTGCTCTGCAGGGATGTGACCGATAAAGGGAGAGGAGGGAGCAAGCCCCTCTCATCTGTTCTGCATTTTCTCTTTGATTCAGCAGCAGCCACTGAATCTCATTTCCCAGCACTTCTCTCTTTGTTCTGCGCTCAGCTGAGGAATGTGCTGGAGACAAAAAAAAAAAAAAAAACACTTATTGTTAAACCTTACATTTCTGAAGTAGCTTTCATTCTCCTTACCCCTCCTCATCAGAAATCTTAGAATAAAGTAACAAAAACAATAGATTATATTCAGGTTTGAATGAAGCTGCAACGGATTTGTCAGATGTCCACTTGAGCGTACTTTTTTCCCCACCCATCTACTCATCTGCAGCAGAATCATCATTGGGGGATGAAAGGATGAGAATCTATTCCAGCTGTCAGTGAGAGGATGAATTCTCCAAAAAGTTGTGTTTTTAACTCTTGAAATGATTTGTGAAGTACAAAGATTTTCCAATGTTGAGTTCGGCTTCCACTCCCTGAAAACTCTTCAGTAAAATTAGCGCCACCTTAAGACCACTCTTGTAAATGGTTTGCAAACTTTTTCCTCTCAGACGAGGACTGCAAAAATCTTTGAGAAAAAGTGAGGAAAAAGTGCAGTTTTTAAAGTTAATATAACTGAAACAGTCCAGCTACAGGTAAACTACAGTAGTTGCTCCACCTGTTGGTTGTTTTTTACCAATGCAATTTAGAACAATGAAGCGTTTAAGGAATAAAAGGAAAAGAAAACTCAAGTGTGTTTTGTTTCTGTTTTGTATTTTTCTAAAACAATTATACCATCACATAGAAATTGCTCTCATAATTCATTTCAAAGACATCTTACAAAGTAAGCTTGAGATACAGAGGAAAAAGTACATTTACGTTAAGACACTGTGACACAAAGTTGCCGAGTGAACAACAGTAAGGCATCGATGCCATCTGTGGCATTGGCTGTATCTAAACTGAAAAAGTAAAACACTATAAGTAGTAGTGATTTTAAAAGGTACCAATTTAAGTGAGTGAAAGACACCATGTGAAAGACTGAGAAAAGCGTTACACGTCAGGAGAGGAGCTGGATACGTTCAAATGGGGAAATTATTGTAAACACAAAATTTTGAAAAATATGTTCTTTCTTTCATTTTTTACTGTATTTTTCATTATTTTGTTGTTAAAAATAATTGAAAAATGTTTCATATTTAGTGTTTTACTGAAGGGTTCAGAAAACTTTTAGAGAATCAGACCATTGACTGTATATGAGAACTGGACTGAGTGACCCCTCCCCACTCATGTTCCAAACAGGAAGTACCTGCTGGTTCCAAGAAGCCAAAATCCCTTAAACTTCCATTGAGAAATAAACAACTGTATTTGCCATTCTTGTTCTGAAATTTTTTTTTTTTTTTTTACATTTTCTTGATAATCCTAATGTTTTTTATGATATTTTAATTCATTTATTCAAGTTACAAACTGACAATAAGATGCCTCAATAAAAGTATGCGGCCGAAGGTCAAACGTTCAAAATGTTTGACAGATTCTCTAGAGTCCACTTTCAAGTGGAAGGGGTATGGACTTCCAACTAGCTCACTCCTGATTGGGTAGATTTGCCATAGAAACAAATAGATTGGGGCCAATCGCTGCTCGCTGACAGCATCATGCTCCCACAAAGCTAAAAATGGCCACTGAATTGATTTGATTTTCTTGGAGCCAGAATTAAGTCATTTCTTTTGGGTGGCACCACACTCACTCTGTCCAGTTCTCTAAAGTTGTGTCAGAATTATGTTGGAAATGGCCAGAAATCAGAAATTCTCTCCTAGCAGCTTTCAGTTTGTGGAATCTCCATAATCGGTTATCTACCCCTCACTGTTGTATTACCAAAAATCTGAGCAGAAATCAGTGTTTAAGCAGCAAAAGACAAAAATGATATGAAGTAGGTTTGATCATTTCTGCTGAGTCTGTCAAATTCTTAATTCCTGTTAATGGTTACAAAGAAAAAATGCTTGAGCACAAAAGTTCAGTTTTTCTAATTCTTAATACATTTATTACCTATTTTAATCAGCTTTGGATAATTTTGGTTGTTTGCTTTACTAAAAGTAAAATAATTTCTCCACTTAATCTAATCAAAGTAACTCAATAAGCTTCCTATATCAACAACGATGGAGAGTGGCAATCATCGCAGTGATGCAGCAAACCTCAGAGTTTTGTTTTGCCTCGACGTGAACCTCCGCTCGTCTTTCACAGGGTGTGTTTCACCGTTGTGCTGTAAAAGCTGTGCTTCTTTCCATCAGAAAGCATGAAGCTGAAACGGATTTCTAGTCTGCTGTGAGATGAGCTCTGCTGGTCTCCATCACACCCCCTTATTCCCTTTAAAGAGGAGGAAATATGACCTGTCGATGCGTTCACTGAACTAATGTGAAGAAGCGATTCGGTACAGTATTGCTCAGATTAGTATTTGACTATAAGAACATTTTTAATGCAGATTTTTGTTTCTCCTGTGGATACAAAAATAGATAAGAAACATTTAATAATATAAAGTAGATGCCAGACATTCAAGAAGAGTGTTTGGTAAAAGCAGAAAAATGTCACAGCCAACATAGAGAAAAAAACCCTACTGATATCAGAGCCTTTGACATCACTGTTTCCTGCCTCTCTCACATACATTTAGCAAACACAAAGCTAGCTTCCAGCACAACCACAGGCACAGAAAAGAGTATAGGTGTGTTCGGATTTGTCTCTGTTAAATAAAGGTGCAAACCATTTGCCTGTAAACATTCTGCAGGTTTTTCAGAAATGGTTTGAGAGTCTGTGCTTTTCGTGGTCAATGGGTGCGGGCAGGTCTGTGCGCTCTCAGAGTGCCTCAACTGTAAGGCAGCGGCTCCTCCGTGCAGACACAGTTTAGCACCAGAGCAGGCGAAAAGGTCCGTTTGTTTATCACTTCTTGGATGGAATCTTATGAGTCGTGTGGATTCAAAATGAAGACCAGTGTCTCAAAAAGCAAAAAGCATTTGGTGTTATACTGTAGATTTTACACTGGTTGTACCTTGGCAGTGTCGACTTAGAAAAACACATAAATGTGAAAAAAAACCTGCAGTTTTCACTTGAGAGTAAGCTTCAACATTTCTGCTGACTGCAAAAAAAATTCTAACAGGATTGTATAAAAAGTCTACATGTTCAGAAAGTGAGATTAAGCCTTAGTCACAACTGCCCTTACGGCTGGGCGAAAACGGGTAACTTGTAAAGGAGTCCCGCACAAAATAAGGTCGTAGATCGCTGGGTGAACTCAAAGACCAAAAACGTTCATGCATTTTTTTTTTCCTATGGGCCTGCTGCAGGTGAATTTACGCAAGGGTAAAGTAGAAGATGTGGAAAGGATTTTTTATTTTATTGATGAAGTGTAGTTTGTGTAAATATATCCTACTGGCACACAAGTATCATGCGGCATTTCTGCTGCATTGGTAAAAAGTCACTTTCCCACCGACTAGAACGGGTGGGAAAAACTTTTTGACTTATGCGCCACAAAGGGTTCTAAAACTTGACAGACGGGCCGAATCGGATGCTTGTAGTGTTCTGGTAAGCGACCACATACAAAGTGGAATCTGGACAAAAAAATGTTTTTTTTATTTAAAAACTTTGCTGCTATTTTTATGATGATTGCATGGATTATCACTATAATTTATTCCAGTTTGGCCGGCCAGATTAAATATACTGCTCACAAAAATGAAAGGAACACTTTTTCTATTGGGCCTGGCATGAATTGAATTAAGCCTGTCTGATAATTTTCTTGTTGGTTAAGCAGCTGAGGGCCTCGTTAATCAATTTCAGCTGTATTGGTGTTCATGGAATTAACAACAGGTGCACTTCAGTGGCAACAGTTAGAAAACCCTCAAAACAGGACTGGTGTTCCATGTGGAGGTCATTTCAAGTTTATACCTCTTGATCTTTTTTGGCTGGTTTTCCACTCATGCTGATTTTGGCTTGTGTAATTCTCTCTACTGGCAGTATGAGGAGATTCTTTAACCCTACAGAAGTTGCACAGGTTGTCCAACTTCTCCAGGATGGCACATCCACACGTGCTGCAGCAAGAAGGTTTAATGTGTCTCCCAGCACAATCTCCAGAACATGGTGGAGATTTCAGGAGACTGCTGATTATTCTCAACCCCTCACCAAGACCGAAATCTGCTCCTTTGTGCAAGGTGGAACAGGCTGAGCACTGCTCGTGCCCTACAGAATGACCTCCAGAGGGCCACTGGTGTGAGTGTCTCTACCCAAACAATCAGGAACAGACTTCATGAAGGTGACCTGAGGGCTGACGTCCTGTAGTGGGCCCTGTGCTCACTGTCCAGCACCGTGGAGCTCCACTGGCATTTGCTCAAGAACACCAGAATTGGGAAGTCCGCCACTGGTGCCCTGTACTTTTCACAGACGAGAGCAGGTTCCCCCTGAGCACCTGTGATAGACGTGAAAGAGTCTGGAGAAGACAAGGACAACGTTCTGCTGCCTGCAACGTGGTTCAACATGACAGGTTTGGTGGTGGGTCAGTGATGGTCTGGGGAGGCATATCCATGGAGGGACGCACAGACCTCTACTGTCTAGGAAATGGTGCTCTGACTGCCATAAGGTATCCAGATGAAATCTTTGAACCCATTGTCAGACCCTACGCTGGTGCAGTAGGTCCTGGTTTCCTCCTAATGCACGACAATGCCCGGCCTCACGTGGCAAGAGTATGCAGGCAGTACTTGGAGGATGAAGGAATTGAAACAATTGAATGACCTTCACCATCCCCTGACTTAAACCCAATAGAACATCTCTGGGACATTATGTTTGGGTCCATTAGGTTCACCAGGTTGCTCCCCAGACTGTACAACAGCTCAGGGATGCCCTCACATAGATCTGGGAGGAAATGCCACAAGACACCATTCGTCGTCTCATTAGGAGCATGCCGTGACGTTGTCAAGCATGCATACAAGCTCGTGGGGGCCACACAAGATACTGAAAAACATTTTGAGTTGCAGAAATTAAGTTTTGGAAAAAATGAACTAGCCTGCCACATCTTCATTTCACTCTGATTTGATGGTGTCTACACAATTGATCTCTCTGAAAGCTGAAAACTTTTATTTCCATTAAAAGACTTGGCATCCTTTTGTTCCTAAGACACTGCCCTGTCGTTATTTGTATAGATATCCAACTTCATATTGAGATCTGATGTATCCAACGTGTTTCTTTAAAGTGCTCCTTTAATTTTTGTGATAAGTGTAGTTTAAAGAGCCGCATATGGGTCGTAGATAGCCCACCCCTGGACTAGAATGGGGCGTAAGAGAATTGTCTGATTGCATCACCTGTATGTCATAAATGCGTCCAACTTGCATTACCTATATGAATACTTTACATCAGCGTTTCCCAACCTTTTTGTGGCTGCGGACCAGTCAGCCCCTGAGGATTTCACCGCGGACGGGGGTGGGGCAATGACAGAGTGACAGTATATTTGAACGCAACTTTAATAACTCCAGTGGAAAATTAGACTCTGGTAACATCCTCTGCCAATTAATGTTATGAGTATAATGCAAACAGGTTGAGTGCGTGTGACTCACCTGTTGCAATCAATTCATATTTTAAGTAGGACTTCTGGTAACCTTTTCTTTTTTTAAAAAAGTTGTTTCCATCTGTTCTTCTGTCCCTGCAGTTATCCGTTAGTCATTTGCAAAGACATATTTCGCACACAACTTTTCTTGTGCTTTTAGCGATCAAGTGGCTGTATTGTAACCGAAAGAATCGTATCGTCTTCCAAATCACAAAATATTTTTCAGAATAAAAGATCGTTCAGACACAGACATATATTAATTCACCTTCAATCTTCAGACATGGTCATTTTGGCCCCTTAAATAAACTTTACAGCTCAAAGCTGTAGCTAAGAGAATCTGGTTATGTTTCAAAATAAAATATGTTTTAAAATAAGAGATTTTTGAAACAAAAAAATGTTATAATTAATCATTTCCTCCTCGGCCCAGTGCCAATTGATCCACAGACCTGTACCAGTCTGTGGATCAATACGACTGTCGTATGTTATGGTCTGATGTCTGTTTGAGCCTTAAAGGAACTGCACCTGAATCCCCTTAAGATTTCAACGACCCTTCACCTGACAACCCAAATACCCGCAGGGGGCGTGAGTGACTAAGGCTTTAGCTTAGTGGGAGAAAGTTGTGTTTTTGACATAATTGCTGTGATCGCTTCTGTTTTCTGAGAACTGATGACAGCTCTACGTGATTCAAGAGGACATAAAGAAATAAAGTAATTAAGACATGTCTTCCTTGATGTGTGCGGTTTTTGTTCCACAGACAGATCTCATTAAGAAAAACCTGTCACAATTTTATCTATGAAAGAGAAGGCAATGCATTTTTAGCCATGTAACTAATCAATGGCTGTCAGTGGTTTTGCCAGCAGTGTCATGCTGTCATGCTAAGCCGATTAACTGTGAGTAGAAACATGTGATTCATTTGTATTCCCATCATCACCGCTGAGCCCGGTTCTCTCTCGTCTCCGTTCCCCCGTCAAACGCTAGGATTCCAGCAGACTGTGCCAGTGGCAGACCTGCTGTCCTTTAGATTCCTTCATCTGCGTCCAGTGGGTGAGCTCCTCCTCTCCGGAGCTGTTGAGGCCCAGAGAAATCCAGCCAATCATCTCTTTCCGCTTCATGCTGCGCTTGTTGTAGACGGAGAGGATGAGCGTGACGTCAGATAGCTGGAAAAGGGCTACCTGGAAGATGAATGTCTCTTTGTAGGTAGGGTTGGGCTGACCTCGGCAAATGGACGTCTTGCATTTGGACATCTCGTGGCCCATGGAGTTGAGTAAGGTCAGCTTCACATATGTGTCTGCACACCAGGAAACAATAGGAAATCAGATAATGATACGTTCAAAGAAATATGGCACGGTTTTAACCGTTTGGTGAGAGACGACGAGGGTATTTTTATCTGCCCTCAGTGTCCTTTCCTCCTGGTTCTCTGAGTTCGACCTGCTGCAGCTCTGTTGCCTCTGCAGTAAAGTGTGACCCATTTTCCCTCACAAAGGAGCCGCTCCTGAAATAATGTCAGCACCGCTAATGCCTCCGACTACGACCGCACAGGATGCGGTTTCCTCCTGATCAAACACAAAGCACAGCTGCCACCAGAAGAAACCCAGAGAACACAGGGAGCGTTACTTTACTCTTGTTGCTATGCAACTGCTGCACGTCTAACATGAAGCATGTACTAACACTATTTTAGAAAGAAAAAAATCCTACTATTTTATATCAGCCTCCAGATAAAAGTTCCATCAAGTTCAAATTACTTATTTTGAAAATCCACAGCAAAAAGAAGTGGACATTAATATGATTTAGAGGGAATAATCTCAGTCTTGTTGCGTGCAAATAGGCTAACAATAGTAGTAGAATATTGACATATTTAGATCTACTGAGATATGGATGCGTGCCTGATTCCAGCGTGTAGTTCTATTTTTAGGGCAGTTTTTTGACAGAAACTGAATCAGTTTTTCCTGCTGGTTTTCGTGCTCAAACCACGATTCAAACTGTAGCGATAAATTCAGCTGAAAAATGGAGGGGGACAAAAAAAGGAAGACTAGCAATCACAATGGATGTCTGAGTGTTTTGTCCTTCGTCTGTAACCACACTCCGCTATAACGCTGCGTATTATGTTGCCGTCTAAGAGGCAGTGTAGGGAATGAATCGCAGGGGCTTTCATGCCGTCGAGTGCCAGCTGCTTTCCAACGCCTTGCTCGCCGCCTTGAATTGCGCTCTCAGTCGCTCTCTTTGACATAAAAGGAGAGCGGAAAAAAATAGCCTTGATTTCGTCTTTGACTGCTGCTGAATGGGCTCCGCCGAGCCGTGGATGTCTTAAGTGGTCAGTAGCGGTGATGCGAGGCTCTCTGGTGTTGTTGCTGAATGAGAGGGGCTGCCGCTGATGATTGACTTTTGCTTATCAGCCGCTTTCTGTTTTGAAATGGCAGAAAAAGAGCTCTGAAAGTGCTGCGCTTCTTCCTTTTGTTCCCTTTTTTGCGACACACACAAAGTCAGTCAAAGCCTGTGTGAGGTTTTTTTTTCCCCCATTCAGTGTTACCAGATGTGACTATTTTCTGACTACAATTTGTATGGAAATGCAGTTCAGGAAGCACACAAACAACATCATCTAGAGTTATTGGTAAATACAAATGGACGGTGAGTGTGTCTGAATGCAGAAGTCCCTTTTCCGTTTGTTTGCTAAGCTGGAGGCTGAGCTGAAGTGTACGGTTTCAGTGAAACCAGCATTCACAGATGCACAGCGGTCTCTTCTAGACGGCCACAAGCTACAAAGCAATCTGAAAACTGTTGCTTCAAAGTGAATCCATGGAAAAAAAAAAAAAAAGAAGAAAATCACAAAACACTTTAAGACATGAAAGGGAGGAAGAGGTGACAGGGGTTCATGCTCGGCAAGACGTTCATGAAGAAAGATGCAGCAACAGTTACAACATGCAAACATCTTCATGGATGAGATTTGTTAATCCTTTATCTGTAAAGTGGATCATTTAGGTTGTTTGCCAGCTTTATTCTGTGATTAGCAAGTCAATAAACTGTTAAAAATGTTCACTTGAGGAAGGAGATATCTGCTACAATTTAAAAAAATATCAAAAAAACAACATAAGGACCAAAATTAAAGACAAAAATATATTTGTTCTCAATCGAGAAATGCACTATTTTTCTCGTCTTGGAATTTGATGCATGGCATTAGTTTTAGACAGAAATCCAAAAAATAATGACCCTTTTTCTCTAATATGGATGTATATGTTGTAATTAAGGGCTTACTGTGCTTCTTTATTTCAATAAGAACGGATTATGTATGATAATGACACAGTATTATGACTGATGTGTGCACTTGTGCATTTCTTTGGCCTCCTGATAAATATTAGTTTCATGAAACTAGTTTTGGGCTCTGCAATTAAATAGCCTCATTTATCTATTTTGTGTCACCAGATTCAGATTACATTCAGATCACATTTCAGCTTCAATTCTCACTAAACTTTAGTTCCACTTATTTGAATAAAGACGTAAACACTGCCGAGTCAAGCAGAGGACTTTTTTCTAAAAGAACTCACAAATGCTTATCAGACCCATTACAGCTTTATCGTTCTCTCTCATAATTCGAATGAGAAGCATTGGACCTGTTTTTTCTTCACCGAAGCCGTCAATATGTAACTCACAAATCACCTTCTGACCAATTTTAAGTGTTCCCAGTGGTCCTTTACTTATGATTGTATTGTTTTAGCCAAAATAAAAACATGTGTCGTTTTCATTAGAAATTTCCTCGAAGTTCTGTGTGGGACTGTAGACAGAGAACACTCCAAAAGTAAGTAACATGTTTACAACATGCTTTTTACAGGCTCTCCCACTAGCTTACAGCTCCTCACATCCTAAACCTAACATTACTGATGCATCAAAAACAGAAAGCAACATTGGAGCTATCCATATACCAGCTCAGACGAGGAAAATAAAGACGTATTTGGATCTATTTGTCTACAAGTGGATGCATCCGACTGGAGCAGAGCTTGTGACCTGCTCAGCTTATTTTCGCTTATTTTTTAAATGACTTTTTTCTTTTCAAGCAGATCTGGTGGCAGACAACAAGATATCAGAGTTGTAGCCACTTTTATTGAAACTCTTCTTAGTGTCATGATTAGCTTTTAATGTGTCAAAGTGTTAACACTTTATCAAAGGATATTATAATTAAAGTGTTTAGATTTGTAAAACTATGACTTTAGATCATGGGTAATTATCTTAGTCTAGAGCCAAGAGCTTTAGCCCCAGACCAGTGTTTACATTAACAGTATGTGATATATGTATGTGTAACAGCAAAAGCCACTTTAAAGGGTTGCACACCAGCTCAAAACAGCTTTTCTCTGCAGATCAGCTAATTCACGTTGATCGTGTAAGAAGTTCCGGTATGTCAAAGAGCAATCCAGGTTTTGACAAAACACCTGAGGTGTTAAAAGTTCAAAGCACAAAACGCAGAAAAAAAAGAAATGTAACCATTTGGATCAACGGCTACAATAATATTTTTTGACTGAAACATGTGGCATGCAGGGGTTGGGGATGATTTTCTTTTTCTGGACTTACTTGCTAATGATTTTTTAGCTGCCATCTTGTCTGCAACCAGGTGCCTCTCATTATTTTATCAAAACAATTTTAACAAAGAAATACACAGGAGTACAATTTTGAGCTTCAATTATCTTTATGTCCTCCAGTCTCATAAAAATGCAGCAAGAACGTGTTAAAAACATTATTTTTATCGGGATGGGTCTTTAGAGAAAGTTTTGATAACCTTTAAACTGTTGACAAATCAACTTACTGAGTTTATATAACTACTATTTTAACTTTTAGTAAATTTAACAAAGAAATAGTGTTTATATCACAATACAAAGAAATTTCAGTAAACACTTTGGGCAGTTATTTCAACCGTCTTTCTCGTTATTTATTGCTTGTTGTAACTTTATAATAATTTGGCTTGTTTGCATGCAAATGCAAAAAAGATTGTATAAAACTGCACATTCTGCAGCATATTTAGCCTGTTTTACTGTAAAACTAGTTAGTAAATTTAGTATTTTTGTTTCTTTTTGTATTTTTTCAAGCATTTTCATCATTCTAAGCACTTGTGGAAAACTTAAAAAAGAAAGGAAGCTTAATGAAAAAAACATTTTCTCACATTGTTTCCTCTTCTTTGTCTTTGGTTTTTCAGAACATGAACTTTTAGAGTAAAACCTCCTGAAATCATCCATGAAGATGTGTCTGAATGTGGACGCTTCACCACTGACAGCACCTCATTGCGGGTCAGCCACAGACACTCACCTCTGATAATATAAACCTGTCCACCTATCAAATGTTTCAGACAACAGAACAGTCCATCTGACAACAAGGGTTGGACAGCAGTAAGAAAAAAACAGCGGACCAAGATGTCAAAAAGGCAGTAAGGTGGAGAGAACTTCAGGTGCAGACAAATCACAAGGTGTGAGGAAAGAGAAACAATGTCAGAAGGTAAACAACAACATTGCACAAAGTTCAACAAAAAGCAGATTTGCTTGAACTTGCTGCTTGGATCTTTAGAAGCTCAGGTGATCCAGGGATCAAATTAGAGGAAACTAAAAAGTGCAGCATAGAGTGAAGTGTCTCTAATTTGGAGAAGTTGCAAGCTGTGCAGAGCTTCTTAAATTTTGCAACAAACTAAACATGTAATGCAACAAATGCCACTTTTTCTTTGTTAATTCTTGAAAGAAGCAAAAATCTCAATCAAAACCATTTAGGGTACTTACTGGGTGGCTTGTTGGCTGCCAGGTTTTTGAAGTGGATGCCTTTGATGACTTCCACAGAGAGGCGTCCGGTGGTGGCGTTGTACACCAGGCCCACAAGGATCTCCGGCGTGGAAGCCTGACTGACAGACTGGAATGACGAGGCGCTCTCGCTGCATGTCATGTCTGAGAGGCTAACCTGGGATTCACCGCCCTGAAAGTATTAGCAGAAAACTGCTGAGAGTTCAATAATTGATCAAGTTCAGATGAAATATTTATGCCGATCGTCACTTTGTGTGACTGCTGTAGTTCCCAGAGCTTCTAGCAGCCTTTATGAAACCCAGAAAACAAATTATTAACATTTACAGGGGAACTTGTAAAACAAGCTGATAGTCACTGCTGCTAGCAAAAGAAAAATAGAATTATTCTCTTCCTAAAAAGGAGTCCAGAAGCTAATCTTTACATGTAATTGAAAAGATGTCTTTAACAGGAGATTCTCTTTATTTTATTCACAATCAGATCAAAAGCTCTTTAACAGAAAACTCCTTTCCAGTTTATGTTCTTTACCCCTTTACTTGGGCCCGCTATATAAAAAAAGGAAATATTTGCATTTAAAGGACTTTTGGGCGTCCAGAACACAAGGCTATACAAACTAACACATTTAATCCTTCAGCAATACAAACTCCATTTGGGAGATTACAATCTGCTCTCCTCAGAGGGCATTTCCTCTGCAGAGAGGACGGTACGGGGCAAATCAAGATCGGTGAGTTGTCCAATCAACCACTTTTTGTAATTACGACGCTTTATGTTAAGCCCTGCCTCTCCATCTTCTCTAAACCTTAAATAATCTAGAATAAAATGAAGTAGTTTGACATAAAGTGTCCTGATTTTTTAGTTTTATTGAGTCAGTTTATGAAATATTTGTACTTATTGAAAATGATTTATTTTAACTCTACATCTGGAAAACTGCAGTACCTTAGAAGTTTATGCTTTTATCTCCAACTGGACGAAACTAACCAAGAATGAAAATGTAGTTATGAAACCATAGAAGTTGATGATGATCATTTTAAGGTGCAGTTCTTCTTAGATAATAAAATTTTTAAAAAAGTGCAAACTTGAATTTTTCTGGTTATTTAAGTACAGAAAGCATAAAAATGATGGAAAATAATTATATTTAATTGTCAAGTCCTATTTTGTTTTATAACAGAATTGCCTTTAAAGTGTAATAAAGCCTAAGAAAAAAATGTAAAATAAAAATAGTGTCAAATAATCAATTACAAAAGGCACAGAGTTAAATAGTAAATGCAAAAAAAATCTAAGTTAAAATTGTTATCATTAAATGTTACAAAACAACAGATAACACTCTTATTATGAAAATATTTACTTCTCAAAAAGAAAAAAAAATTTTAAACCCCCCCCCCCCCCCACACACACACACACACACACATTTAAATGTCTGTTAGGAAGTTTTAAAGATTATATTTTACAAAACAAAATAAGTTTGGGTTAAAAAAGCTTTATAATATTAAACAACAGATTAACAAAACATAATAAAGGAACATAAAGTGATAAATACTACATACTTAGCATAGCTAATAAAAAACAAAGAATTTATAATAATGCCAAAAAAAAACTACTCAAAGATTGGGCGTCCAGAACAAAAGATGAGTATTTATATTACATTTTAGTACAAATAGCAAGACACGTGTAGAATCTATTTGCTGCAAAAATCACATAAGATAAATCAACTTTTTCATAATTCTTTTTTAAGTTTATCTTAAAGTTTGATCTTTTTTCATTCATAAAGAACTTAAGAGAAAAAGGCATTTTTTCCAACACAAAAGAATCCAAAAACAACAATAATCGTCTCTGATCCTTACCGGGATTGGACAGCAGGGGTCTAATATGACCGGTACAGACATTTTGCCCTGAAGGTTAAGCTTGGTGAGGTAAAAGACTTTTTCTCCAAACACCTTTTCCTTCTTCATACGCCGCATGCTGTAAAGGCGGAATCGAATGGCATAATTGCTGATCATCTCGGACTCAACATGGCTGAAGCGAAAGGTCTCTGTGAAGATGGGGCACGGGCCTCTTTGGACTCCTGTTTTGGCTCTTTGCTTCTTGGTGGGCAGAAGAACAAGGTGGACCTGCCAGGAAATGTTTCCGGTGCGCTTAACAGACGGTAAATCGGTCACTGCCATGATGGTCACCGCCAGATGCTGTTCCTCAGAGTCGTAGTCAAACACGATGTCCAGAGTTCCGAATTTTGAAACCGGATCTGGTTCATAACCTTTAAGTAGCAGTGCAGCCGACCCACGGGCCGACATATCCTAAAGAAGCAAACCACAAGTTCAGATCAAACCTTCAAGGTCACCTTCTGCTACATCCAGTCTCTGTGGGATTTACCTCTGGGCTGAGGACGGCTGTACTGTCACTGGGGATGTCCTCTTCATAGCCCTTGTTGAGGTAACTCTCGGTCTCATGACCTTCACTGCCCTCACTGGGGTATTTCCCAAAAGACAGGTGGGGACTGCCACTAGTTTGGGACATATCACACTTGGCGTCACAGAGATCCGACAGCGTGCAGGACATCCGTGGAGAGCCATTCTCATCATGATATGGAGGCGGCTGAAGCTCATCCAGCGGTGGAGTCCGTCTCATCCTCTGGATGCAGTTTGCTGTAAAATGATAGTACACAACACACACAAAAAAAAAATATATATATATATATATATATACACACACACACACGAAGGGAGGGTGAACCATAAGATTCCATACATAGGAGAAAGTATGATGTATACATTTTTTTTGTATTTCAGACACCCAAGACAAGCCATTTGATCAAAGAGCAACAAATTGTAATTATACTGATGGCTGGATCACAAAGCAGTCGCATGATTGCATGAAATTTTAACAGAAAATATGGAACGAGCATCAAACATAACACTGGAAAAAACACATTTTCTAATTTCTGAAAATTGGAACTGATGCAATAGTGCCTTACCAGCCCTGAACCTCACTGCACATCGCTGCAGTGAGGTGTATATTGCCGTAAAGCTGCTTTACTCCAAATCAAAAACAGATGATTTACGTAATTTCGTAAGCACTTCACAACTATAAAGTGTTGCATATCAGCTTAAAGCTGCTTATTTCCAATTCAAAATCCATTGGAATTGCATAAATTGCGTAAACATTAAAAGAGTAACAGCAGTTCAACACTAGAGCTAACGTTCTGGAGAACATGCCCCTGTTCCCACATTATATTCAAGTTTTTCTTATTGTACCATCCTTTTTTTAGGCATTAATCATTTTTTTAAAATGCATCTTCTGAATAATTCAATTCTCAGATTTGTATTGGTTGATTTCCATTCAGATTGCATTGATCACTTTTGACAGTTTGAACTTGTTCCAGTAGGCACTGTAGGCTTTTCCATTACCAGCAGAGATAAAAACATTTTCTTTGTTCACGTCTTCATTCCCACTGCAACACTTTAATTAAGGTCCTTGTTTTCAGCCAAAACACAAATACACTTCTTTTTATGACAGACTTTCCTCTTGTTCTGTCTGAAATAAGGAAAGCAGCCTGTCCGTATAATCATAATACACTTTGTGAGAGAAATCTCGAGTGCATAATCTAAATAAAACATCAAAAATGCACCATTATCGAAGTGTAGTGAATACTTATTCTTCTGCCATGGATTCTGAGCCTCTCACCTTTTTAAATGATTTAGTTTCTGCAAGCCAAACTGTAACATTACACTGAATATTTCAGCTGCACGTACAAAGAACCTTGAATTGTGTTGTCGGTCGGCGGCATTCTCCAAATCCCCCTCACTTAAAAACTTGAATTCATAAAAATTGAGCTGCAGATGCAAATACTCCCAGAGGAATACTGCTGAGAAATACTTAAAATGCAGCCTCTTGCAAAAACAACAGAGAAACAAAGGATAAAAAAGATAATAAGTTGGGGGGAAAAAATCTCTCCTCATGCCATTTCCTAACTTTGGGCAAAAAACAGCACACTGATGACGTAATTCCTTCCAACACATTGTTTCGGCTTTCTTCCAAGTTCTCCAAACTTTCATTTTTAATAATGGAAGTGAGACACGAGCTCAAAGTGGCACATATCAGCAGCAGGAAAGAGGCAAAGGAGTCTTAACTAAGTGTCATGGAGGGCTTGATAAAAGGAGCAAATCCATTTTGAGCTGCTTTTCCCCCGCTGAGCCGGGGGCGGTTGATTTGATGGAAGCTGCTGTGTGAAAGAACTGCTCCTTTCTCCAGCCTTCTAATTGGGATGGTTACCATTCCTCCGCTTGCTTAACCCGCCTTTGCTTCACAGAGTTTCATCCCCTCTCTGCTCCCTTGTTTTGCCTTGTTGTGAGTCTCAAAGTGGGAAAACAGTTTTTATAAAGCTATAAAACTCAGGTAAAAATAACTTCCCCTAAAAAACAAATCATTTGACTATTTTTTTTCATCAGATTGTGAGAAGACAGAAACCCACCTGACTTCTTGAGAAGTGGACGATATATTTCACAAATCAATAACTCGTCGATATTTTAAGCTGTATAAGATTCAAAATCCTGTTAAAAATTGGACAGTGTCATTTTTTTGCTATTAATGTAAACTTTTTTTTCAAAATCAAAGGAAAGAAACAATTAAAAAAATTTAAAAAACTACCTACAAAAGTCTCCACATTATCAAAAAAATTGTGCAAATTATTGTTCTGTTAGTGCTGTTAGAGAGGAGGTTCATATGTTCAGAGAACTTTAAATGATGACTGTGTACTGTGTCTGTTCAGGTAAACAAGCTAAGCTACAAAAACTGTGCTGGGTTCTGGATGCAACTTTAAATGTGTTATTATTTATTTTTATTTTATTTTATTTAACCTCTATTTAACCAGAAATGTCCCGTTGAGATTAAAAACCTCTTTTTCAAGGGAGTCCTGGCCAAGAGGCAGCAATTTCTAAAACAACACACAAAAAAAAAAAAGTACAATTACATTACATTAAAATTTCTAGATTTATAAATAACACTGGCAGGTTAGTGAAGCAGTCTCCAAGTCATGCGTAAATGTTCAGCTTAAAAAAGGTTATCTCAGTGGTGAGGACCAGATTGCCATGTTGTCCCAACAACAAATGTCCTGACTTCAACAAAAGTCCTCACAATCTGAGGCAGCTGTCCTAGTTTGGTTCTCACTAGTATAGATAGATAAGTACACACACACATACACACACCACCAATGAATGCAATGTTTCTTGTCAAATGATTGACAATAGATTGGAAAAAAAATACATACACATATATAAACAAATCTGAAAAACCAATAACTACAACTAAATGTGTTGTTTAGGTAAGAAACACAGGATAAGCCCCTGAAAACCAGTACAGTTGTGGATATAAAATGTTCTATTTTTTCTAAATCTATATTAAAAACAAAATGATCAGAATCTTGGCGCATTGCTAATGTTATTTGGTTGTCTAGTTATCTATTAAAAATAGTTTGAGGAGTAGTTGGGTCCAAATTGACAATTTTCATAGCCAAAATGTTTCATTTGAAAAAATAAAACCATGAAGAGTTTAAAGAAATTATGAAGTCATTTATTTTCAACAGTTAAGCACACAGTGATAAAATACGGTGTTGATCCTCCACAATGAAATCTATTTAAAAACAAATGAAACATTTTACAGCAGTAAAACCAGCTTTGGCACTCTTGTCTAACACTAGACAGATGCAGTTAAAGGTTTAAAAATGTAAGTAGGAATAGTAAGGGTTATAATAAAATAACCTTAAAAAGTTCACTCTTTAACACTAGAGCTTTAGCTACAGTTTTGACAATCCTTTGACTACTCTACATTTTCAATCACAATTAAAGTAATTCCAGTGGATTCTGAAAAGGAAAAAAGCAACCTTGAGCCACTATTCCACACTTTGTGGTGAAGCGCTTACTATTTATAAATGTTCTCCCTTGTGAATGTAACTAATCAAGCGTAACGTGTTACTACCAACCTCTGCTAAAAGACATGTTCTTGGAAATGATTCTTCTTAAAAACGTAACTAAATGTAATCGTGGGGTCTTGAATTAGCATTCATTACTATTCAATGGAGGAGAATTGTGCTGCTATGTGATAGCATCCTCCTCTAGTGGTCGCGACAGGCTGTTCAGAGCATAAACCCTTTGATCACTTCTTTCTTTCTCATTGCTTTGTTTTTGTTATGCTGAGCGAAGCCTCTTCCACTCATGCTCTCCTTGATTCTGCAGCTTTGGCACAATCTCCTCATGTATTATACATATGTCCTGAGGATAAAGCTCCTCAAACTCAGACAAACACAAGCAGAGGCTGAAGCTTACTGAGCTCCAAGCTTGTCTGAATGCTCCTTTAAAATTGATGAAATGGATGTCCTTTAACTGCCAAGCAGAATCGTGGAAACAGTCCACCTCTGTCTGCATTCCTAATCTTTTCTTTGACTCATTCTTTTTGGAGGGAAACGCTGACCTGATGTGAGCTCTGGCACGAAACAGCAGCTTTGTCGAGGCTGATCAAACACGGTTTGTTATGCGAGAAAACCACAGTTGTACCACAGGGAGGAAAATAATGAACCTCCAGTGCTTTCAGCCGAGCATGCCGCAACGGGCGGACGGAAATCTTTACCGCACGTCGTCTCCTGGCCGCAGATCAGATTACAGAGTTCTGCATTAGAAGTAATCTTCAGCTGATGATCCAAAACAGAAGACAATTTGGAATAAAAACACTGCCCGCTTTTCTCCCATTTCATGAAAAAATATCATGATGTCCACGTGCACAATCATGCATGGATACAAAGGAGAACAGAAGTCTGTTGAAGGATAAACATTGTGGCTTTGTGAAGGATGCCTTGGAGCACTTCAATAATCTTTTGTGTCTGAGGGAAGGATCAAAAACTCTTCAGAAGCTCATTAAAACGCAAGGATTTGGAGTGTTATTTTTCCAGTCAGCTTATCGAAACATGGATGGGTGTTATTGTGGTTGGGTTTTATTCTGAATTGATCGTGTGCTGCAGTGTTGGACTGTTTTTTTCAGGTTTTTCTAACAAGGTTGGGAGATAGCATAGTCACAGTAAAGTTTATCTTTGGAGTATCAGTTAGTTGTTTTATAACAAGGTTTGGAGTTACAGGGATTGTAACATGTTAACACTTCTTTTTTTTTCTTTTTCCTCAGACAGATTTTACTGTCATAACAGGGAGTTATGGAGTATAAACCCTTTTGTATTTTATGCCAAACTTTATTTACATTGATTATGTTTGTAATTTTTTTCTTTTTTTTTTTTGCTGGACCAGACGGAAAAGAAGAAGGGGGGGGGGGGGGGTAGAGAAAAAATATGGTAGCATAGGGGGGCAATATCATTAAATAAAGAGGTGTAAAAAGCAATCTAGAATGGGCGGAGCCTGTCTACACATACATTCAGTTGTTACAAACAAACCTGTTGGTTAAGATAGTCTTCACATTTAAACTAGTCAAAATGTACACAAAACAACTGCAGTTCACACACTTGTGCATATAAACCCACACATGTAAACCCGTTCATTCTGTCATGCATATTATTAGTGCAAAGGTGAGCTGGCACCTGTGCTCAGGTGAGTGTTTATGTTTTGCTGAGGTGGATAATGATGGAATGTTCATGACGGAGCAATCCCACCAAGCACCTGGACCAGGCATTCAGAACCACCTAGAGGCCCCCCACTCCAGAGAGCAGGAAGGCACAAGAGCAAAGAGAGTCCCAGCCCAGTCAAAAGAGCAACCCCTCCACCGCACCACAAGGGCCAGCGCGAGGCCGCACCCTCGGAGGACCCCCAAACCCCAGACAAACAGCACCAGCACCACCCAGGAGTACCGAGCATCCCCCCGCCCCACCCCAGGTACGAGCCCAAGGGAGACCGGCCCCCACGCTCCAGACAACCGCCCGCCCCCGCCGCGAGAGGCCCAGGGGAGGGACATCCAAGAGAAGCGGGGGCCCCAGAAGAGTGTTGTGAACCAGGCTCACCCACTGATAGATTTTTTTGGAGAGGCCCAGTTCTTAAGAGCAAGGACCAGAACCCGCACCACCGAGGACACCCCTTGGCTCCGATGTAAGTTGATCCCCTGCTCTAGGTCTTAAATTTCAGGGATTCCTCTGTTAACGCTTCTAATGTGGCTAACACGGCTAAGACTTCCAATGTGGCTAACGCATCTAATGATGCTAACACTGCTAACACTTGGTCAATATGGTCAACGACTAAAGCTTCTAATATGGCTAACGCATCTAATGTGGCTAACAAGATTAACGTATCTAAAGTGGCTAATACGGCAAATGCATCTAGTGTGGCTAACACTGCTAACACTTCTAATGGGGTTAACACTGCTAACGCTTCAAATTATTTTTTTATATTTACAGATGACTCATGAAATAATGTGAAAGATTATGTTTTTATGTTCTCATTGAAAGAGATTATGGTTCTAAGTAGGCATGTCCCGATCCAATCACATGATCGTAAATTGGGTCGGATCACGTGATTGAAGACTCGATCGAAATCGGGCACCAGCTAGTGTCTCTAAACAACAACCTCTAAAGGCATTTCAACAGAAAAAGACAGTTTTGCTTCTTTTTAATGTTAAGCTCTTCATGCTGCAGACAGATGGTTAAACCGCAGCTGCTAACTGCTACATGCTAGCCGGGATTTAACTCCTTAGGACCCTAGCTGTCTTTTGATATGCCTTGTCTGTTTTATTTATCTGAAAGAGAAATTAAAGTTAAAAAAAATTAACTACTCTGATAATAAAAGCGAAAATCTGATGTCTTAAGAGCTTAAAAAGAAGCACCTAATCTTAAAAAACAAACAAAAAACTAATAAATGAAAATTAATAATGATATGAGCTAGTCATGGACACTCATCAAATTCATGCTAAAACAGTCATCATTTATTTTAAATAATTTCAAATGAGGACAGGAATCACATTTGGTCAAAAATGTTCAATAGCTCAATAGCTGGTTGATTTTACACATTTTTACCAAAATAGTTTTGTTCGTATGCGTGGTCTTCAACCAATACTGCTGTTACTCTCAGTATATCGATTTTTCAATCCTTATATTTATTTTTTATATCCTTACTCCTTAGGCTTCCACATCAGTGTTTTCTTACCTTGATCTGTCCTCATACAGCCCTCTGTGACTTGCATTCAGCAGTCAATGCCATTGAAAAGTCTATTAATGGCTTCTAAATTCAAAACTCTGACATTCACGCATAGCTACGCAAGTTTGTACAACTCTTTTGGGCTCTACGTACAAATATGTGGCTATTGAACGCTTGTTGAAAGTTAAACCAGGTGGAGTTTTGACCAATCAAGGAATCTGAATTGGTAGTGATGTATGGATGGCGTCCCTAATTCATGGAAGTGCGTTTGAAATTGATTATAGAAGAGGAATTTATAAGGAATTTATAATTGTGGTTTGTGCCTGGACATAATTTTCCAGCGCTTCAACATCTCGCACCATGTCTCCTCTAACTGTAGGTGGCAGACATGCACTAGGAAACAGTAGAAACAGAAAAAGAAGAAGAAGACATCCCTCCCCTGTTTGTCCCCTGTGAACACCATTGGCTAAATCTTCATTTGGCAAAGGACCAGTTTGTGTGTTAGAGTCTTTGGTATGACTCAGCCTGGATTTGAACTCACAACCTTCCATTCTCAGGGTGGACACACTACCACAAGTCCACTGAGCTGGTAAAATGGTGGAAAATGTGCATTAGTTTGAGTAAAGAGATAATAATCCAGAAAACTGTCTGGACAATTCATGTTTATTGCAGCAAAGCTTCTTCAGAAAGTCTCGTCTTGGTCTTCTGCTGCACAGACTGATGTGCGAGAACATTTCTTCCTACATTTTTAATTACAAAACCTTTTTGTTATTGTCTTCTATGAATAATGACTTATAAAAAACAGGTATTAAATCTTACATTTATTTATTTTTTTGCAAACTCACTAAATTATGTATGACTTTATAACAGTAACATAAAATACATAAAGAAATAAAAACGGAGAGCAGCACAGAGGAGAGAAGTAGACAGGTGTTTGGGAAAACAAAGTTTGAGGCAGCGTAGGTTATTCAGACGCACGACTGTTTTGCAACCCTCCCACTGAGAGTCTGCTGAACAGGAGCCTGGCTTTGATCATCTGTGAATTAACAGAGCGTTGGTGTGTGTTTGTGTGTGGCACTTGTGTTCGTAGGTAGTGAAGTGCGGAGAAAAGCGCCTCTGTTTCAGGAGTTAATTGTAGCGATAAAAGGAAAATGTCAGCCTTCATTGTTCAAACAGCCTCCCACTTGACAGTCGAACCCCCACACTGTCTGCGCAGGTCCTACCGTCATTGGCCGAGGCGTCGCTGCTGTATCCGTCGTAGTCTGCAGCCAGGGGGCTGTACTTCTGCCGGCTCTCCCATATAAAGCCTGTGTGTTTGGCGTGAAAGGCTGCCTTTGCTCCTCCCCTGAGGCCCTGGGAGCGGCTGACGGCCTCTTGGTATTGACCCATCAGTTCGTCCTCGCTGTCTGAGGATGAGCCCTGCAGGTCGGCGTCAGAGTACGCCTTGTCTGTTGAGAGACGTGGGGTACAATCACCGAAGGAAATGAGCAGTATTGGCAGCATCTGCTGGCATCGCCGCAGCTGCATTTCAAGGGAAATGCGCCAAATTAAAATTCACATTTCTATCTGTTCAATAGACGGATTTTAGATTTGTCAGCCGAAGTAAATCTGACAAGTTGGTGGAATAAAACCAAAGCTAAAGAATACAGCTTTATTATTCATTTATATGGCAAAAATGTTTCAGGGATTCAAAAGCACAGAAATATTATATTTATAGTGCTTAATAAAGACAACAAGACACACTGGCCCACTACAAAATGTCAAAAATATATATATATTTTACATTTTCTTAAGACTTTTGATTCAGTTTTGACTAGAAACTAAAACTTGTATTTTTAGTTATCTATCAGTTTCAGACGTTTCTGATTTTTGGTGAACTCATTCCACAGTGAATTTAAGAGAATGGTTTCCTATGTATATTTTGGGGTCCTCAAAGATCATGTATTAGTGTACAAGTATATAGACCAAAAAAAAAAACTTAAAACACTTGAGTTATTTTATTGCATTTTTTTTTAAACCCGCAAGTGTCTTATTTTTGCCAAAAAAAAAACAGTTGCAGTTTTATCCTTTGTTCTGCAGGGGGCAGCAGAGCTTTAAAAACAAAAACAGAACTCAACAACAGTGTTCATTTGAGTCTTCACTTCCTACTCTTTTCAAATTAAATTAGCTCAACATTGTTTATGACACATTTTATGATCACAGGTGGTAAACAAATGTATTTAGTTACTTATTTTCATTATGAAAATGGCAGTTTTGGTAGAAGGACAGAGTTTTGATTTTCATTAGAATTTAATAATCTATCTTTTGGGATTTTTTTTTCCTAAAATGCTAGTAAATGGCAAAACTTAGTCAATTAATTTCCTTAAATAAACTCTTCAGCTCAGTTTATTTTATTTTTTTTTCCAAAAGTATTACATTTAGTTTGGTTTGATTTGAGTTTTTAACTAAATGTTTAGCAGGTGGTTTTTCAGAGAGAGAGAACCTCCTCCTGTGGATTCCCAGCAGCCACCAGGCTTTAAACCCTCTGAGGTCCTGCAGACGGATGACGAGTAAACAACTCTAGATCAGTCAGCGACTAAAACCTCCTCCAGGGGAGAGAAAGGCCAAACCCACAGGGAATAGTCTACCTGCAGACCTCACGCTGCAGAAAGAGGTCTAATATTTGTCAATTTTTAAGTATTTTCTATTGTCTACATTTCAGGTGCTGTTCTTGTGGATGTGATGCTTTCAGAGTGAAAATGACCTGCTTCATGATCTACCTACCTTGCAACTCTGTGCTTTTCCTGAAGTCATCAAGGCACTGAAGGCTCCCCAGGTTTTCAAGCGCCAACTTGTTATTAAGGTACCAAAAGAGAAGGGTCATGAGGATGATGAAGAGTCCAATGGCGGTCAGAAACCCCAGCACCTCTGGAGACACTGGGACACAGACGATGGAGAGGAAAGAGGGCTTTTTAAAGGAAACGTGCTTAGATTGAAATATCAGCCACTATCTTTCTCTGAGGAACCCTTCAACTAATTTATTCAAAGAGGAACATTTTTAGCTCTTTGTTCAAATGTAACAAATACAGTAGAATATGAAGTGAACAGAAGACAAGGAGGCCGAATAATTTGAAAATTGAAATTTTGCTTGTTTGCTTTCTCTGTTGCACCTCGCTGTAAAGGCACAAAATGTTTTTCCTTAAGCCCCATGACGCACTCCTTTGCAGCTTTGCAAAATGGCTGCCTGTCAAAACAAGCAACTGTCCCTCTTTTGATTCTGTCATGAGCCGCTGTCAAATCCATGTTAAGTATTTGTAAAGTGCTGCAAAATGAACAACGGGTCAGTTCAGTGACCCTAGACTCAAACCAGAAACCACTAGTTTAACTATCATCCATTAGCTTTACCGTCTGCTGCTATTTCTTTCTTTATTTTGTTAAGGGATTTGTATCAGAATTTGCTTTAGATTTCTAAAACAAATGGGTTCCAATGGTGCCAAACATCAACCTTTTTCCTCGCTTGTTAGTTAGTTTGTGCAGCTTTATTGACATTAAGGTAAATTAAATCAACAGCTTGATTGTCTAAAAGGTAGAGAAACACCAAAACCAAAACTACAACTGAAATGCTCAATTAAAAATAAAAACCCAGTGAAAAATCTAGTAAAAAAGGAAGTCTCTGCTGTTAGACAAGGATTCCAATCAGTTCCAAAACACTCTGAAGTTATTTTTTTATATATATTTCTGTGAATAATTATACTTTTTAGATTATATATTAGAAAAACTGGACATATCAGGTTTACAAAAATACAAATAATGTATTTTCATTTACTTGAGGGACTCACAAATAAGTAGTAGAATTAGAAAAAAATAATTATTACTAAGGGTTGAAATTCTCATTTTAACATTTCTGAAAAAACATGTAAATATTCAAGGTTTTTTTTTTTTTAAGTCTATTCTTATTATCTGCATTTTATAGATCTAAATTCAGTGAAATGCCTTTAAATGATCTCTGATAAAAGAAGAGGAAACACAATGAGACTCACAGAAGGACAGCAGAGCCAGACAGTACGAGACTGCATCTCTGTCACACGCATGGCTTATTGGTTGCTATAGTAACAGTTTCAGGTTCAGCTCACTTCGGATTCCAGACACACAGGCGGGACAAATCTCATTAAACACGACACAAACGGCCACACATCAGAATGCAGTCGTATGCATGCCTCATTAGAGACACAGACAGGCTTTTTGATGGGCATGACCAAGCTGGGTTCTTCACACGTGTGACCTTCTACACATGTATGACCTTCTGCTGCTGGCAAGAAGGAGACGGCAGGGAAACCGCAGGGATGGTATCAGATGGTGAAGAGCTAAATTCCACAGGAAAATTCACAAATTTGACTTCATAGTCTGAAAAAAATACGTAAATATCCTAAAGTAAAAAAGGTTTGTATCCATGGAGAGACATCATGACAGGAAACCAGACACATTTCTTGTTGCACTTAAAATCGTAATTAGTTTTTTGTTTTTAATCATAAATATACAATCAAGGTAATTTGTGTTTATTCTAATGGTAGATTATAGTTACACAATGATTGGTCACGTGGTGTTGCCTGTACAGAAGGCGTTTAACCCAGGGGGAATGCCTGCATACTCACACAACAGCCTGTCCTGTCATCACTGACTGAATTATCACATCCCAGATGGAAGTCTGAGTTTAATAAATCCATTTGTGACACAAAAAGAGACGGAAAAAAAAGAATTAGGTCTAAAAATCAACACCTTTTTTTTCTTTTGATTTTTTGTGAAAACTTTTCTTCTTTTTACTCAAAACCTTCATTTAAAGTCCCTCTGACCACCTTTTGGTCTATTTTAAGAGTTCTTTTAATTATGATTAAATTGTTTTTTGAGTTTTAAATGTTTGTTTTAAATTTTTGTTTTTGTTATTTCCTTGAGACATAGTTGTAAAGGCAATTTTAAGTTTAATTTTCTTAATATATGTCCTCCATCATCAAAAAAAGCACAAGAAAGTTTTTATCGGAGTGGACCTTTAATGTTATTCCACTTTGAAGACTTTCACGTTTCACCAATGAAATGCTGAAATTAATGAGACATGGCAGCATCAGAAGTAAACGAGGAATGCTTTGGAGCAATTTCACCCAAGAACCACCTCCAGCACGGCTTTAAAGCCGCTGCAATAACCTTTAGTTAATGTGTGAGGAGACTCATGACTCACTGGAAGATTAAACAGCAGCAGACATTGTTCCAGAAGAATCACAGAAGCTTTCATGTGTGACAGCAGCTTTATGAGGATTTGAAAATGTTTGAGAAGCGTTTTGTACCCGAGTGTATTTATGAGACGTTTGACTAAAATGTCAACAAAGTACAAAATGGTTCTTTTACATCCAGATGAAAACCTATTTTGATCAAATTTCTTTAAATAAAAGCACAGAGTAACAATACAGAAATAAATAAATTAACAAACAAAGTTACAAATAGATACCTAGATTTAATTTGGATCTTTAGAAAACGAATCTGACCTCATTTTTTGATATCTCGTAAAAGCGTTTTCAGAGGTCTTTTGATTATGAGGATAAAATCAACCTGTGTTGTTTTCTAGGACAAAGTTTCTGCAGAGCGGCAGTAGTTCATTAGAAATTCACTTATGAGTTATGGGCGGGACCGTTGGTGGAAGTAACCCTCTGTTGATATCCCATCATCTCTTTATTTACAGCCCCTCACAACTCCAAGCTAACGGTGCAACAGATATAGTGAGCAATATTGAAGCTATCCAACTGTACTGCTTTTTAAGCAGATGGCAGTTCAGATGAAGAAAACTAAGACTTTAATGGATGTGTTTATCTGCAAGCGGATGCATCAGTATGAAGCCGAGCAGGAAGACTTTGGTCCGCCTATTTTAGTTGATGCGTCAACAAACATTCAGAGTTCTTTTCAGGAAAAAAAAGGAATCGATGCATCTCTCCTGACCTCTCATAGGTTGTCCTTCTTCAAATGGATTCAAAGATTTGTCAGAGAAAAAACTAAAAGTTGGCATTTTTCATAATGAAGGTTTAGCTCATTTTCCATGACAACATTTGGAAAAAAAGAGCAGTGTTTTAATGGATTCAGTATCTTTAGTGGAATGTTGGTATAATATGATGATTTATTCCTGTCTGGTATTAACAGAATATCAAAATTCCCACTTAGAAAAAGTTTAGACCAAAAATGATATAGTCACCTCGTTATTTTAAGAGTAAACATTAATAAAACTGATCACTTCTTTTCAATCTACTTTTGGAGAGTTGTTGAACAAAAATAAATAAATGGGATAGATATTTTTTTCTTCAGTCAAAACTTCTAAAAATAAATGTTGCCAGGGTGACCTAATTTAGATAAGTAAAGCATAGATTCAAGAAAGTCTGTTTAATATGCATTGTGCTACATTGTGTGTATGTGTGTGTCCACGTCTACATCCTGTCTTCATTTATAGATTTGTCTGCATGGAAACGGTTGCCACGCTTAAAGTTAAAAAGAACAAAACACCTCAAAAACCACAAAGACGCCTACACTCTCCACAGGCAGCCCAGAAGCACTTTCAGTCCTCTACTATGCTGCTCCACAGCAGAACACCTACTGTCCAACCCACAATCTGCACACACAACGAAGAAAAACACACAAATCAACACACTAGTGACAAAAAAAAATGTACCCGATCTTTAAATATGCTAACTCAAATTAAAAAGCTTACACAACCAGACCTCTCATAATATCAGATGAGCACTCTCAAAATCTATTTTTTTTTTATGGATGAATATAAATGTGTGGTAAGAGGATGCAATCAGAAAACTGTTCCATCCGCCTGAGCTGCTAAAAGCATTCAAAAAGGTTTCAGAGCTGGAGATGTGTTTAAGAATCACATCACAAATAAACCCCTCTTTTTATGCCTAACCAGAAGTACTCTGTGATGTGTCACTGTCCTGTCCAAGGGTGTCTACAAATTTATAGGAGCTATAGTTAAGACTTTCTAAGACTTCTAAAACAAACAAAAAAAAGATCTATTTACCCAGAATTTAAAGGGACCCTACCATGATTTTCTTCAGCATTTCAGAGTAAACTATATCCATAAACTATACCATATATTACCTTTAGAACACCAAAAAACAAATTATTTATGAAAAATGGGTCATTTCTGTGGCCTGTTTTAATATCTGGAAGTAAAACGACTCGATTTCTGAGTTTCCGCTTTTCGCTCCTTGTTGGTCCCGCCCATTTCTCAAAGTCATCCTTGAACCCGCCTCCCCGGAGTGAACAAAATTTGTAAACAAAACTATAAGAAAGATGGATGCGCTGCTGTCTTCAAAATCTTGTCTGTATTTTCATCATCCCCTGAACCTCCCGCCCCACAGTCCCCCAAGCCCAATGCGCCCAACTGGGCACTCAAGGCCATACAGCTTAGAGGACCCCACAGCAAGAAAAGCCAGAGGACAAGCAGGGCCATCGCTCCGAGAGCCCAAACACAAACACCCCAGCCAAGATGAGAAAACACACAGTCTCTATCAGATTTGAGTGATAGAGAAGATCAGAGCAAAGCAGCCACAACAATTTCCGAACAAGTAGCTACTGGTATTCCACAACTGCCTTTAAACCTAGATAGTCTGCAAGAGAAAGATGAGCAAACCTGTACGAAATATCAAGATCATAGACTGGTTAGTGAGCCTATAAGGCAAAAATATTCATGCACATTTCTTTCCAAAGTTATGCTGCGAGCGACAGGTTGTAGTGAACACCAAAACAGCAAGTAATGATGAAGTTCGAGAGACACAAGTATGTTGTACAGATTTTTCACTTTTTCAACCCCCTGAGGAAAACATAAGAGGTCCATAAAGACTCCCTATGACATATTTTTCTTTCTAAAAAAAACATTCCTAGTAGTGTTTTAATTATGATTATGAAGTTTTAACCAAAATCCCACAACCTAAATGTCTTAAAAAGCCATTTTTCATGCTGATCTGAAGCCTCTTTTTCCAAAATCTCCTCTGAGGGGGCGTGGCTTATGGAGCTGAGCTGAATACTGCAGGCTGCAATACACATCTATGCTCCCCTTAAGACAGCCAGTCCTCTCTAGTGCCTCCACGGCCCTGTAAAACCCAAAAACCTGCAACAACCTTGATTAGGGTCAACTTCCATATGCTCCATATGCTCTCTTGACTATAACATAATCAATTAATTTAAGAATTAATAAATCAAAAGGAAGAATATTATCTCAACAAAAAGTTATCTTTGGGCACTTCCCACTTGGACTGTTTAATCCAGACTGGTTTTTGACACCAATAACTTGGAACAATTGAGTAAGGATAAAATCAGATGAAACAATAGGAAACACTCACAGCTTCAATCTGTAAGATCATGAGTCAGGGAAAAATGTTTCAGAAGGTGTGAGTTTCCTAAGCTGAGGGAATTTTTTTAAAGTATTTTAATAAAGCAAAGTGTGAGAACATCTATGTGATTCTTGGTTCTCTCTATATCATTGTGTATTAGTTTAAAAACTTTTGGGTCTCTAAAGCCATTTCTGTGCTCAGCTTTAAAACTCTCCTGCACTGCATGATCATGCATTCATCATTTTATAGGAAAGGTTTTATGATTTTTGTACTCTGCTTCTTGCACTATATTCATTCATTCATAATAGAAAAATATCTTTATAATTTCTGGGTTTTTATCTAAGGGTTCTTTGGTTTATTGTAGTTTTTGGATCATTTGGAAAATAAAAAACATACGAGAAAGTACATAAAGCGATAAGAAACAGAAAAACAGAATTGGAAGAGGAAAAAACCACTGAAGAAAACCAAATCATGACATGGATTTGAACAGGACGGCAGAGTATTAATGAAAGCGGATGAAACAGGAGGATCAATGCACAGGTCAAAGGTCAGCCTGCTGGAGCTTTGATCTGCCCCTACCTTTTCTGACGCAGATCAGCTCATGAAGTCCACAGTTACGATCGCCACCTGGAAAGACAATGCAGTTTCAATGAGCCGCGCTGCGATGGAAGAACGGACAGAATGACTCTGGAACATTGAAAAACGAAGACAAGATCAGACAATCTGACAATAACAGGGGTTAACGCAGACAGAAATTCAAAATAAATGAAGTCTTCTTTTTGAGACTTTTATTACTAAAAACATTAAAATCAAAGCTTCCAAAACGATTTCTATGATGTAGCAGAGCCTGTTAGGTTGATACTTTAGATAAATTGTGTATCAAGCACCAAATTTGGCAAGGATCTCATCTATCAGAAAAGTCATCAAAAAGCCAAAATGGTGGCCATTTGTCAGGAGTCTGTTTCCCCCTCTGGGCATCAGCGGAACCATCGCCTGAGTACAGACTGCAGTCAATCTGCCATTAACACCTGTGCACAATGTTTGGATGCTCCACACCTGGTTCCCATCAGCTACAAGACATTTAATCACTTAAACTAAGACAATATTCACTGCAAATTATTGCCTGTGTCTTTTCTGCCAGCATACCGAGTGGTTACCTCTGATCTAATCACCTGTTACCTGACCCTGCTTTGTTCCTGCCTCCTGCCGCCTGCCCCGACCATTTGCCTGGACTTTACTCTGATTTAGCTCTGTGGACTCTTAGCTTAGCCTGGCTTCTGTCTGCCTATCTCTTCTCAATAGACTTGCTGCAACGAGATCCAGCTGTCTGCCTGTTTGTGACACAATTTGGCAATCAGCAAATAATCTTTATGATTGTTTTGTAAAAAAATTCTGTGAGAGTGTTAATGTTTGACCTTAAAAAAAGTTTTACAATTAACTAGAGCTGGGATAAAATATCAGTACGGCAAACTATCGCGATCATGAATAATTTAACAGACACACCCTTCAATTAAGTGAAATGTGAAGATGCCGTCGCGAAACCTTATCAATTCCTACTGGACGATACGTTTTTAGTCTAAATGCCTCAAAAGTTTTAGACATTAAATCCTAGTATTTATCCGGCTACAGCGCAAACACAGGGTGTTGTTATCCGTCCTACCCGCTGCTTCTCCGTATGTAGAGGGGAGGGGCGGGGCTCCCACACAGGTGGCCGCAAACAAACAGTTCCAAGCTGTGTCTGTATTTTTCTAACGTAGATGTAGACAGCTCGCTGTTTCTAATGTAACAAACATGCATTGTGAGGGGGACAACAGCAGTAACCTGTCCAAACACCGGGCTAAAATACACCAGATTCTAGCGGAGAGGTGCGCAGCATCTGACCGTCCAAATGACATCTAGCTGCGTTATTGATCCAACAGGTGACTATGCTAGCGACACACACTTCAAGCACGTGACTAAAGTGTTGATTATCAAAGAAAAGTGAATAAAATGTAGGGGGAAGTGAAAATGGATACAGGTACTGTAAAAATAATGAACAACAGACAATGAATAACAGGCTGAACATTAATATTATGCCTCAATAATAATAAATTATCTGTTATAAAATGTAAAATCGTTCAAAATGCAGCATTAGGATTTTTTCCCCCAAAATTTTTTGTTCATTGAAGTGAGACATTCATTTGATATGCTTTGCATTTTAGGTCTTAACTGGAGCTTTGTTTATTTTTTTTCCTAAAATATATATTGTTATTGTAAAGACACATTCCTATTTATTATTCATTTTATTCTAACGTTGGAAAAGGAGTAAAATTAACATATTGGGTTTTAAATGGTTGAAGACAGTTTTGCAGAAAATACAAATATATCTTTGTTTTTAAAAATAGTTAAATATCGTAGATTACCAAGGTAATAGAATGATTATTGCAATGTTTGCCATATCGAGATACATCAATATCGTGAGCCATGCATCGTGAATCACATCGTATCGTGAGTTACCCTGAGATTCCCAGCCCTACATTTAACTCACGTAGCAGTTTTACATAGTTTCTGAATCTCACGGAGTACCATAAAATTAAATATAGTCAAAGATTTGATTTATTGTGAGGTATTTATTGTGATCCACAGGGATTTAGTTTTTCATTTAAAAAATAAAATATGTTGGACTATTAAATTTTTTCTTTATTTTGACCACATAGCTAATTAAGTTTATATATATATATATATATATATATTTTTTAGTGGTGTTTTAACACCATTAGAAAAAAAAAACCTCAAGTGTATTGTTGAAAGTTTATATTGTAGATAGATGTAAACCACCCCTAAATCTTAAATGGAATCTAAGAAAAAATAGTCAGTTCTGATCAATATATAATCAAGAGGAAGAATACAAGCCAGGAAACACTCAACAAAAAACACGAACAAGGAGGTAAGACACAGAAGGTCATTGCTAAAAAGCTGATCGTTCACAGAGTGTTGTATCCAAACAAATATGTGGAAACGCTTCATCAAGAAGGAAAAGTGAAGGTACAAAAAGACAACCAACACAAATGAATGTGAGACATGAGATTATTTTAAATGACACACGTGGGATGGGGGGTTAAACAAGTTAGAAGGTGGGTTTTTTTTTATTAAAAACAAAACAACCTAGATTGTTTAATGTGAAAAAAAAGCATTTTCTGGGAAATAAAGTTTTCACAATCAGAGGAAAAGTAGAAGAGAATCCAAGTTTCTGGATTTCCAAGTTTCTCAGCCACTGTGGTTAATGTCATCTACTGGTGTTGGTCCACTCTCCTTTATCAGTTTTTTTTCCTCTCAACTCATAACTGTCAATGTAGAAGCTAAAAAAATGGATGTCAACTTTAGCCTTGTATGATAAAAAAATACAAATAAAGTCACTGAAACTGTTTTTTTCTTAATATAATAGTAAATGTGAATCCACCATTTGAGTAACTTCATTAGCAGCATCCTCATAACATAAGGTTACTGAATATTATGAATAATTATTATGATCTATGGGAACAACTGTCCCAATAAATCCATATTTGGAGTAAAGAAGACTCCTGGGTTTGTCTGTTCAATGCTGAACTATTTTATTTTGAAGTCGAAAGTTCTTCCGTTTCCTCAATGAATCTTTTCTACAAAAGAAACTCTCCAAATAATTATTTTTTTTTTTTACTTTGCTAGTTTGGTGGTCTCAATTTAGTGGTTGGTTCAGCCACTGTAAGAAAGAAGAGATCCTCTTTGGGGGATGGATTTTTGTCACGCGACTCGAGCGACTTAACATGAGTTTAGATGTGTTGAGCAGAATCCAGTAGTTTTCCAAAATAAAACTTCCTTCAGAATCTGATTTACTAATTAAACGGAAATAACGTAGGTTGGGTAGTTTTCTCTGTTGGGGACCACAGCACTAAATACAACATAGTATGCTAACTTTTGCTCTTTTCCAATAACTTTAGCTGCAGGAGAAGTCACTGCTGTTCATGGTCTTCAGGATTTGAAAACATCAAAAAGCTGAAAGCTGGAGAATAAAACTGTCTTTACCTGACACTTTTATTCATATTCAATCAAATGTATAGACTTTTTGTGGTCATATTTTTATACAAATGCACATCTATGCCTCATTCTGACAGAGTGTGAATAAAAAATTTTCATGATAAATGAAGCTTTACAGAAGTTGCTATATCATTCTCTCAGTCCCGTTAATATTTAATCCACATTTTAACAAGTTGAATTTAGGGCTAATAAATATTTTAGGTCTCCTATTAAATCTGAAGGAGGATATTTCAACATGTGTGTCTTCTCTGAGGCTTTCTGTCCCCTTAAATATGACCAGACCCGCACCGGCGCCTCTGGGGGCACATGCCGGTTTTTAGTCTGAGGGTCTTATCAGAGAGTTCAGGGTTGCAGTCAGCGGCAGTAATTCAGAGCTGTTACTCACACTTGAGAAAACCTCTCAGTCTCTGAGCTGGGCTGCAGCCGCTGGGATCTGCACACAGGTGGAGCTTTTTTTTTATAGGTCTGCCTGCTTTCAACTGGGACACTTGTAAGAGCTCCAGCACTGAGACAAATACGATCAGGGAGTCATGGCGACCTTTATTTCCTTTTATCGCTCATTTTGGGATAACATTTGGACTTTTGATAAGACCATGACTGCATAAGATGATGAAAACAGATTTAAAAAAAAGGATGATTACATTGCAAACACAAAAACATAAACTTATTTTGCAGAAAAATCGTTGCCTGTCCAGAATCCATTGGGATTACTTTCATTACTTGTGACCTTCTCCAGAAACATTGATTTCAACATCTGTCCTGAAAAGCGTGGCCAACATAAAGAGAATCCCTTAGAGGGGTTTACTGGTCTGCAGCTTAGTTTTACTATTACAACAGAAAACCTATTCATTCAATTTTTTAGTTTTCTTCATAAATCCAGTTTATTCTGTGTTTTCATTACATTTTTAGTACAACTGCTCACTATTTGGTGCCTCAATGCAACAAGAAGGTTGGCTGACTTTAAGAAAAACTTGTTTCTGCCAGCAGATGCATCTGTTCCAGTTTTGCTTTTCCCTCGAGTCGGGCCAAATTCCCTTTTGTCCTTTTTTAGATTGGATTTAAGCCACTTTTACTTTAAGTCTTAGTTCTGCTTTCTGTTTTTCCCCTACCCATTACACAAAAATCCCAGCCTCTTTTTTTTTTTTTGAGCCCCAAATTAAAGTTTAAAAACTGATTAAAACTTCACCTCACTGCCTGGAAAACTACCTGAACACTCGCCGGGGTCAGTCCAGATGAGGAATTGGGTTTCACAGTCATTCTTAAGACGGAAACCCTTTTTAGCTTTTGTCCCAGATTCTTTAAGGAATGTCTCCTTCAGCTGTTTGCTGTATTCAGGCTGCTGAGGTTAACACGGTTAGAATCCAAGCAGATGGATGGTCTGAGGCTGACACACAGAAAAGTGGGAGGAAGAAATCAACCCAAAACTTTGCAGCAAGAACTTTAACGGTCAACTTGAGACAAAACTCTGACTTTAACGTCAGTTATCTAAGGTGGTGTGTAAGATACACATTTTTAAAATATATTTTAATTTTAAAAACATATTTTTATTCCCATACATTAAGAATACATATTGCTAATTGGTTCCACAGGATGCTGGAGCCTATCCTGCTAATGCTACTGAAGGTGGGCTGCTCCCTAAACAGTTGGCCTTTCCATCAAAGGGGCTCCAAGAATGAACTTCATTTTTTAAAAATTGCATTATGAGCTTATAAAACTCCACTTCAAATGAGACATTTTTTTCTTTTATTTATTTGCTTGATTTGTGTTTTTAAGGTCAGGCCTTCTCACATCTATCCAGTTTGTTTTCCATATCGCACTGCTATAAAACACATACTTTGGTGGTAAAAATACATCCAAAACATATACGCCAAAAAATACCGTATATGAATCTAATTGTCGGCAAGTGGATGCATCAATATGAAGCAGAGTAGGGAGCTTGTGGCCCACTCATCCAATTTTCTACGTGATAAATACCATGTTTTTCAAACAGCTTTTTTTCACCAGCTCCTGATTCACAACTACTTGAATAAAAAATACTGAAAAACTAAACTTAAAAGTGAATTATCCTTATATATGTCCTCCATCATGTGAAAATTGCACAAAAAATGTAAAAAAAAAAAAAAAAAAAACAGACTTTACTCAGAGTGAGTCTTTAAGAGTCATTTTAGAAGCTCCAACACACACCATTGTGAAGAAAAAAAACAGGAACTTCTGTTTTATCACCCAAAATAAATAGTCTAAGAGTCCTCTATGGCAGTGGACCAGTAGAGGTCAACGTGTCACCTGGACAATTTATTTTGCTATATTTATCTGCCAGACCGTAAAAATTTGTACGAAACCATTGGCACCTGGTTTTTAGCTTCCACTTTGACTGAAAAAACTAAATAATGGAAAATAAATATCAAATTTTAGGGCTGTACACAAAATCTAGTGTACAAATACAGTTTAAACCAGCTGGAGATGTTTTAGAGAGAATAAGGAGGTCAACTTTTCCCTCAAGAGTTAAGCAGGTAAGAAGTTAGACCATTTATTGTTCACTTTAGAAAAAAAAATTATGTTTTTTTTGGTTGAGCAAACCTAGCCACATATTAGAATATGAAGTTTGATAGAAAAGTGTCAGAATTCACTGAGGTGGACACCCAAGGAGGAGCACACTGAGGGTTAGATAAATACAGTTTATTTTGCTCAAGGTGGCGTGGACACTTCGTTGCTGCCAGATGCACAGGGGAGTCTGTAACAAAGCACAAGAAAGTTATTCGAGGTCAAATGGAGGGAATAAAGTATAGGCGTAGGTATGACCTCCAGGAGAGCAGATTTTGTGGGTGTCCAAATGGAGATGGGAGGGGCAGAGAAGAATCTTGAGTAATCCAGGCCAGGGTCATACACGTGAGTCCAATCCAGAATAGCAGCACACCAGAGGAGCAGACTTGAATCAGAGTCCAGGGTCAGAAAAAAGGGTCAAAACCAGAAGGAGCAGAATTGAGCAGATTTGAGCAGATTTGAGCTGACTTGAGCTGACTTGAGGAGACCTGAACTTGGCGTAAGCACAACGAACTGGCAAGGAGGATGAGGGGGAGAGAAACTTAAATAGTCCAGAGCTCAGCTGTGTGGAATCAGCAATCAGGGGGAAGCAGGAACAGGAAGCTCAGAGCCCACAGATCCTGACAGTACCCCCTCCCTAAGGTCCGGCCCCTGACGGACCACCCGGCTGACCAGGATGGTCACGGTGAAAACCAACAATGAGATCCGGGTCCAAAATGAAGCGGGACGGAACCCACGAGCGCTCCTCAGGTCCATAACCCTCCCAGTCAACGAGGTATTGGACCCCCCTACCCCGCCGACGAGACTTCAGCAGTGCCTTGACAGTGTAGGCAGGACCACCATCGATAAAGCGAGGAGGAGGAGGCGGAGGTAAGGAGGGAGGCACCAGTTCTGAGACAACAGCCGGCTTGACTCGAGACACATGAAAAGTCGGATGAACCCGCATAGGTCTTGGAAGCCTCAGACGCACCGCAGCAGGATTCACCACCTTCGTTATTGGAAAGGGGCCAACGAATCGTGGGGCCAGCTTCTTATGGGTCACCCGAAGGGGCAGGTCAGCTGTGGACAACCACACACTCTGGCCAACCTGATAGCGAGGAGCCACCCTTCGACGACGGTCAGCCTGAGTCTTGTAGACATCCATGGTCTTGAGTAGGGCCTGCCGAGCCCTGAGCCAGAGTCTGTGGATACGACGAACAGCAGCATGGGCTGATGGCACAGATACAGCCCCCTCCATAGAGGGAAAAACAGGAGGGAGGAATCCATGAACCACCTCAAATGGCGCGAGACCCGTAGAAGACGAGGGTAAGGTGTTGTGGGCATATTCTGCCCAAACCAGGTTGCGCGACCAAGATGATGGGTCCCGGGAACACAAGATTTTCGGACAGGACTCCAATTGGTTGGTTTATCTTCAGACTGACCGTTAGACTGGGGATTGAAAACCAGATGAGAGACTAACAGTAGTTCCCAGTAACCGACAGAATTCTGTCCAGAACTTTGCGGTGAACTGAGGTCCTCTGTCTGATACAATGTCTCTTGGAACTCCATGGAATTTGAAAACATGATTTACAAGGACTTCAGCAGTTTCTTTGGCAGTCGGTAATTTGGGTAGTGGAATGAAACGAGCCATTTTGGAGAACCTATCTACGACAGTGAGTATGACTGTATTACCTCCAGAATCAGGGAGACCAGTAACAAAGTCCAGAGAGATATGAGACCAGGGACGCCGTGGTATGGGAAGTGGACGAAGTAGGCGGCAGGTCGTTGATGTGAAGTTTTTAGCTTGGGCACAATCAGGACAGGCTGAACATATTCTCTGACGTCATTAGACATGGATGGCCACCAAAAGTTCCTCTTGACAACAGCAATGGTGTTCCTGATCCGGGTGACATTGGAGTGGCGATGAAGTGACACCAGTGGAGGACTTGGATCGGAGAGACACAGGAACAAACAGCAGACCAGGGGACATTCAGAGGGAATTTGAGTAGAAACCAAAGCTTGTCTTACTTCATCTTCAACATTGATGTTTGTTATGCCAAGACGGACTGCAGGGGGCAGGATAAAACCAGGATTACTTTCAGTGGGACTGCTGTCATCTCGGCGAGACAAGGCATCAGCTTTTGTATTTTTAGAACCTGGGCGGTAAGAAAGAGAAAACTTGAAACGATTAAAAACAGCGACCATCTGGCTTGTCGGTGAATTCAACCTTTTGGCAGAACGAAGATATTCCAAATTCTTATGGTCAGTGAACACTGCAAAAGGGTGCTTGGTCCCTCAAGCCAGTGACGCCACTCCTCAAAAGCCAGTTTAATGGAGAGCAGCTCACGGTCTCCAACATCATAGTTACGCTCAGCGCTTGACAACGACGAGAAAAGAATGCACACGGGTGCACCTTGTTATCTTCATCAGACTCTGAGACAGAACAGCGCCTACCCCATGGTCAGATGCATCGACTTCCAAAATGAACTGCTTCTCTTCATTGGGTATCAGGAGCACAGGAGCAGAGGAGAAACGGTCTTTGAGGGTCTTGAAGCTCTCAGCCTCAGAGGTCCATACAAATCGCCTCTTAGTTGAGGTGAGGCTGTGAAGGGGTGCTGCTATTTTGCTGAACCCCTTTATGAATTTGCGATAAAAGTTGGCAAATCCAAGAAAACGTTGGAGATGCTTGCGAGAAACAGGAACAGGCCAACTGAGCACTGCCTCCACTTTCGACCCGTCCATTTGTACTCTGCCTTCAGAAATTCTCAATCCGAGAAACGAGATTGATGACATATGGAACTCACATTTTTCAGCTTTGACATACAGTTGATTTTGTAGTAGTCTTTGCAACACTTGCCGGACATGGTGCACATGATCCCTCATAGATTGCGAGAAGATCAAGATGTCATCAAGGTAGACAAAGACAAAGTTGTTTATCATGTCTCCCAGGACATCGTTCACCAGAGTCTGAAAAACGGCAGGAGCATTAGTCAACCCAAAAGGCATTACCAGATATTCATAGTGTCCACTGGGTGTGTTGAAGGCAGTTTTCCATTCATCACCCTCCCTTACACGAATGAGATGGTAAGCATTCCGCAGGTCAAGTTTAGTGAAGCATTTGGCACCTTGCAACAGTTCGAATGCAGAACTCATGAGAGGAAGCGGGTATTTGTTTTTAACAGTGATCTCCATTTAATCCCCTGTAGTCAATACATGGTCTGAGGCCGCCATCTTTCTTTTTACAAAAAGAACCCAGCTCCTGCAGGTGAAGACGAATGGTCGGATAAGGCGCTTTCAGGGAATCATTGATGTAGCTCCGCATGGCTTCACGTTCCGGAACAGACAAGGAGTACAGACGTCCCCGGGGCGCATGGTTCCTGGAAGTAGATCAATTTTACAATCAAAAGGTCTGTGAGGGGGTAGAGAGGTAGCTTTTACCTTGTTGAAGACTTCTTTGAACTCAAGATAGTGGGCGGACCTTAGAGAGATCAGGTAAACGTATCAGATGAGGTCGTGACACATGGTTTGTTACGGCTTTCACATCCGTGGGACATGAGATTCCCAGCTCAAAATCCTACTTGAAGACCAGTATGTGTGGATTGTGTTTTCTTAACCAAGGAAGGCAAGGATACGGGAAGTTTGGGTGACGTTATCACATGGAAAGAGAGCTCTTCATAATGGTTGTGTATTTGAAGTTCACAGGTTCAGTGACATAGAGCTACTGTGAATCAAATGGTCATCTACAGCGTGAACCTTTATAGGGTCTGGCAGAATTTTACGTCGTAATTGATGATAGGACATGAAAGTCGAGTCAATGAAATTGCAATCTGAACCTGAATCTATAAACACTGTGACTTCGATGGACCGATCACCATATGTATTTTGGCTGGATAGACAGACCAACCTTAGAGGGACACACAGTGTTGGCTCAGACACGCCCTCCTCTTGGTGCCGAGCGCCTCGTCTTTTACTGGACAGGTCCCAACCCGGTGTCCAGCCTCTCACAGTAAAAGCACAGATTTAGTTTTTGTCTTCTCTCTCTCTCCTCTGGGATAGCCTCAATATCCCAGCTGCATGGGCTCCACAGTTTCCTCTTCACTCCCTCTGGTGGTTGCTGCTGGTGTTCTGTCTGTCTTGAAAAACAAGGGTTTCATAGTCAATTTGTCTCCTACCCTCTCTCGCCGTCTGTCTCTCATTCTCCGGTCGATGCGAGAAGCCAGCTCCACCAATGCGTCAAAAGAGGTAGGACGATCTCGTGCAGCCAACTCATCTTTGATGGAGTCATTTAAGCCTTGGTAGAAAACGTCGGTGAGAGCTCTCTCTCCCCAGGAACAATCAGCAGCCAGTGTCCGAACTCTTATGGCATAATCATCACAGAGCGATTATTTGAGACAGACATGGCAAGTTGAGACCAGCCTCAATCTCAGGGGTAACAGGATCAAACACTCGTCTCAAGGCATCTGAAAAGTGTTGAAAAGAGGAAAGAGAACACACTTGGATCGGCGGCCCCACTCAGCAGTTCCCCATCGACCTGCTTTGCCCGTGAGAATGATATAGCAAAAGCCACTTTAGCGATTCAGATGGAAACCTTGACGGCTGTGTAGTAAAGTAAAGGTCACATTGAGAAATAAAAGTTCGACATTGGGCAGGATCACCAGAAAACGCTCAGGGGGTGCCACAGGACATTCCTGATAGGTTCCTATTTGTGTACTCACCCTGGCAGAGCTGGCAGATTTAACTACATCTGAGAGAGCATGAACTTCTTTACATAATGCATTCATCTTCTCACATACTTGAGAAAAGCGATCCTCATGTTTGGACAAGGTTGCTTCCACCTGAGCTTTCCACTCTAGTGTGAATTTGGGGTCCATTTTGGCCAGTTCGTTCTGTCAGAATTCACTGAGGTGGAACCCAGGAGGAGCACACTGAGGGTTAGATATACAGTTTATTTTGCTCAAGGTGGCGTGGACACTTCGTTGCTGCAGATGCACAGGGAGTCTGTAACAAAGCACAAGAAAGTTATTCGAGGTCAAATGGAGGAATTAAAGTATAGGCGTAGGTATGACCTCCAGGAGAGCAGATTTTGTGGGTGTCCATGGAGATGGGAGGGCAGAGAAGAATCTTGAGTAATCCAGGCCAGGGTCATACACGTGAGTCCAATCCAGAATAGCAGCACACCAGAGGAGCAGACTTGAATCAGAGTCCAGGGTCAGAAAAAAGGGTCAAAACCAGAAGGAGCAGAATTGAGCAGATTTGAGCAGATTTGAGCTGACTTGAGCTGACTTGAGGAGACCTGAACTTGGCGTAAGCACAACGAACTGGCAAGGGAGGATGAGGGGGAAGAAACTTAAATAGTCCAGAGCTCAGCTGTGTGGAATCAGCAATCAGGGGGAAGCAGGAACAGGAAGCTCAGAGCCCACAGATCCTGACAGAAAAGTGTATCTTTGTCTTTTAAAAATGCTAGATTCTAATCGGAAAACTGTTTTCTTTATCATAAAATTCACATTCATTTTGTTTGTTTTTTCTAGTGAACACACAGAGAAACCTGTCCCATATCCAGGGTTTAATCTGGGATGAGGTTTGAACAGTATTTGAACTAATATTGCACCCAGTGCTAGAATAGATTATATTAGTAATCTGATCAAATTCATCCTACCTTTAATCACAAAATCCAAAACCCAGACAAACAATAAATACATGCCAGTCTAAACTCCAGTTCAAAACAACAAAAGCAGCATTTCATGGATCCTAAATGTAATCGAAACAGCACCGAAAATGAACGGCTTTAGAGATCCAACTGTGAGAAACCCATATGACCTCATGAACCATGAGATATTTCCATAAGGAACAGTTCACTGCTGCAAAACAAACAATATTAACTAATATTTGAAAGCCTCACATTAACCGATGTGTAATAGTCTCGCTGTTTGGATCCTTTCTGTTGTAAACAAAACACAATGACACTAGTGCTGCTGCTTTGTTTCACCAGGTTTTTTGGTTCCAGTTCTTCACTAGAATCACGTACTTTAGTAATCATTACAGACTCACATACAAAACAAAGCAAAAATAATCAGAAAATCTGATTAGAGTAAATTTAGTTTAGATTTATTGTCAAAGCGCAAACAATAGAACAGGTAACTGCGATGAGAGTTTAGAGCATTTAACATGGAGTCGCTGATGTACTGAGTGCAGTAAATTCTAAATGTGCAGTTTTTCATGTTGGGTTTTTCTGCTGCAGTTCTGTATTTAGAGTCCATTAAAGGGAGGCGGGGGTTGATGACCCTCTCTGCTGTCCTAATGACACATTGCAGTCATTTCCCTTCTGTCATGGTGATCTTTCTGAGGCTTTCAACTCACTCTTCTGAGACCTGATCATCATGTCTCACCATTTTCATCAGCTTGATAATATATAAAGCTTTTCGTCAATTTTTTATGGTGCTCTTGGTTTAACGCAAGGTTTTCTGAAATGTGGAGACCAACACGGGTGAATCTGTCGTCTCATAGAATGGCTGTTACTAGCTGCGTTTCTATTGAGTATCAAATTACAAAAATTGGATTGCCAAAAATTGCACTAATTCGCCTAATGGAAAAATGACAGTTTGAAAACTCGCATTTATCGAAAAAAGTTTTTGTGCTTGGAGGAGGTGGTTTTACAGACGTATTGAAAATGGGCATATTTCGCAAAACTACAAAGGAAACAATTTAATTTAAATATTTAAAATAATAATTGTTATCTGTAAAACGTGGCACTGCCATGCCTGCTTTTCCTAATGATTTATGATCCTTGTGGCTTGCCATACAATTGTCCCCCGACGGCACCGGCAAGACCATTACGGAGCGGCTTGCTCCTGTGCGGGACAGTTGCTGCTGTGGGGTTGGGGTTAGTGTGGTAAACGGTACACACGTGTGCCTAACCGTGACTTCTAAACTGTACGGACCACGGTTACACCCCTACAATATATACACGCACAACTTTAAATGACAACAGCTTGAAACTACACATACAAATCTTTAAACAGTACGCACCAATCGCCCGATCCACAAAACTGCATTTACGCTAAAATCTGACTTGAGACTCTTCACATCTTCAAGATTTGTGTGTGAATGGGGCATTTAAATACTGCTAGAAAAATGGGTCATCAGAGTTTTCTTTTCAGCCGCTTTGAACTTTGATTGTGAATAATATCTGGTGAAAACTTGACATTTTCCATCTGATCCGATCTGCCATGACTCAACTGTTTTCTACAGAAATGACTAAAACCCACAAATGGAAGTTTTAGCTGCATTGAATCCTCTTGTTGGGCCTCAAATGACTCCTGTTTGTTGCAGCAGGTGGAGTCTACAGGTGAGAGTGTGTTCGGGCCAGTACTCATGACACATTCTTGTGGGTGGTGGCTCTGAGTCACTTGTCATTAAAGGATAATCAAACAGGGAAGTTGGAGGCTGACTCTATTCACAGCCGAAATGTGAAAAAATCCCATCATGGGGTAGGGGCTTGGGGGCAGGACTGTTATCATTACTGGAGCTGCAGATCATGACGTGGGACTTCTGTAACTTACATGGTTTGACCAATCACAAAATTCAACTGTAATACCTCGATTCAACCGGTATAGGGGGCAGCACACAGATGGTTTTTGACTATATTTTCAAGAATCAAAAAGGTTATTTGAATTTGTTAAAAAAGACAGTACCTTTAAAGCACCATTAATAGAGGTCAAAAGCCAAAAAAAATTATTTAGGGCTTGGTTACCCATGTTTAAACTAATGAAACAAAAAAGTTTGGCAGAACTTTGGAGGAGGAGATGGTAAATGGCATATACTTGTATATATACACCACTTCGACACATGGGGGGCAAGGTGGACATCGAACATCTTCCGATAAGGAGTCGACTGCCCTACCACAGCAACACAGATTCCATGATGTTTGTTAAAGACCCACTCTAAGGAAAATAGTGTTTTTGGTGTTTTTAACTTGTTTTTGTGGCCTTTTCTCAGGATTGAGGACATAAGTGAAGAAATGTAACTTTAAGTTTTTTATTCAAATTGTTGTGAATTGGGAGAAGAAAAAATACCATTTAGAAAAGAGCTTATTTGTGACAGAAAATGCGATGGATGAGCCATAAGCTCCGTGCTCCGCTCCATTCTGATGCATCCACTCGCAAATGACAAGATCCGTGTATGCCTTTGTTTTCCTCATCTGAGCCGGCATCTTGCACTAAACTGTACAGCTGGATAGCTCAAACATTCCAGGGAAATTGTTGCCCAGTAATGCTAGCATGGTGTTGTGAGGAGAGCCTGGAAAGAGAGAGCTCTCAGCAATGACAAGGAGGAAAGGGAGTGGAGTCGCTCCATGCTTATAGTCCCATCCACAACTTAGAGACTTTTAATTAACGTCTACAATGTCCAAGGTTTTTTAATTTTGGTGAAAAGCTTCATAATCATAATTAAAAGACCACTACGTTACAACAATAAATAAAAACATGATCAGAGTGGGTCCTGATGTATTTGTTTACACACATTTTTTTTCTACAAGCATGCCGAAAGGCAATAAGTCATAGTGAAAACTTGTACAACATGCAAAGGTAAGAAAAAATTACGTAAGTAAGTAGGGATGCACTAAAATGAAAATTTGAGGCCAAAGTCAAATAATTATAAATATTTATTGTAATGATGGCTCATACTTTAGATAAATGGGTCTTCATTTCACTTTTGAAATTGACATTTAACATATTTATTCCTGTAATTTTTTAATTTATTTTTTAATCCATCTATCTATCTTTTAAAACTCAATATCATTCAGAATTAAAAAAAAATATATATATAGTCTTTTTTAAGTAATATGTTACGGAATATCTTAATCGAAATTATGTGATTGTCTTTGACCCAGATTTATATAGATATTGTAATATAAGCCTTCTTTCCAGTGAATTTCTCTGCAGTGAATTGACCCTAAACTCATATTTGTTTGCCAAATTTCCTTTTTTGTGTATTTATTTAAAGGCTGCAGCCTGTGATAACAAAGTGTTCTGCTAACCCCTCCCCAAAAAAAAAGTTCAAATAAAACGTATTTCAATAATAAATGTAATATAGTTCAAAGACTGGAGCTGATATATTTTCTCTCTACTGCAGTAATTGTATAAAAGAAGCTAAACAGCATGACGATGTTTCACAAATCCATAACGCAGCACAAAGCTCTTCATCCATCCTTAAGATGAACTGATTGATCTGTGCAGCTTCTGCTCATCCTTCCACTTATAGAGAGGCCTTTACCCCACAGAGCAGCAAAAATATAACAACACAACATGTGTAAACACAAACAAGCTGCTCAAAAAGATAGAAAACATCAAGCAAAAATGCTCAGTAACGAAGAAAGACAGTCAATTTGGTAGAAAATCACTTATATAATGTTGATTAAGTCTCTGTTTTCACACATAGACCCAACTGAAGTGTCTATTTGTTGACTTAAATATGTTGTTTGCGTTTTTGAGGCACAAAAAACGTTTCTTTTTGCTTTGCAGACATTTCGTCCCTCCTGACAGAAAAAATGTTGTCCACTAGTCAAAATATTCTCTAAAACCACTAAAAATTATAAGTTCCCGAGTCCCACCCTTTCAAATTAGGTGACATTAAACAGCCCCAAATGTTTTCTGCAGATACCAAAAGGAGTTTATAAGTTAGTGTGCAATGGTTGGGAGGAAATCAAGTTTTGAAATGTTTTCTACAGAGGATACATTTGCATTTTTGGTAGTCAGGAGGTTAAACACTGAAACGGACAATAATGGATAAAAGCGAGTGTTATGTAAGTCGAGGCCTTTAAATCTCCAATCTAATGTGACACCCAGACATTTGTAATCTGGCCTATAAAGGTAATCCCCCAGAGATTAACACACCCTGGTCATTAGGCAGAAAAATCAACCCGGATATGTAAAAGAAAACCTCTAAATCAAAATCAAAAACACTGATGTCTGTTAACTTGTTCTGCCTTAAATAACTGTATTACGTCTTTATCTAAAAAGTACAACCGGTCATTATAAATTCCATGCTTTGCCACTATAAAAAAACCTTTAACCTGTTTAGATCAGCCGTACTTCCTTCCTAATTGAGCTCGAGGCATAAATCCAATTAGTAATTAAGAAGATTGGATATATTTACCTTTTATAGCTTAACTATTGGATAATAATAGTTTATAATATTCAGAAATAAACTAGCAAACTAAAAAAAAAATGTTAGAACACTTTAAGAATTAATATCTACACTCAAAATCTCTCTGCTCTGCTGGGAAATTCATTTTAACTTTGTAAAAATATCCAATTTTAACTTGTAGCTTGTTTCATAACAAGCCTTTCAGTCAAATGTTATTTGTTAATTTTTTGTGTCATGAGGAAATATAAAAATAGATAAATAAACGTATGATTCAGGCTATGTTCTTCATGTAAGCAACTTTATTTTAAAGAGCTGTCAAAGATTTGCTGACGTGTTCAGAGCAATGAGAATAAAGGCTTCTTCATCTGACAAACGACAAGTCTTTGTATCATGATGTCAGACATTTTCCCTGCATTTCTGATGTTCCTGCAGCTCATCCTGACAAGTACAGGCAGTAAAACATGCAGCCTCCCACTGCAGGCTGGCTGCAGGGGGCTGTAGGTGTCAATCAGTCTGTCCCACGGCGGCTGCATAAATCTCTGCAGACCCGAGCGGCTCTGCATGGTGGAACACATCGCTCCCACTGTGATTGCAGCCTCTCAGGAAACTGGACTCCGCTGACTAATGCAACCAGGAGGCTGAGACAGCACAGAGTACGGGGAGCAGCTGCCTGATGGGAACAAGAGCCTGTCGGAGCTAAGAGCTGCCACACGTCCTGGTTTAAGATGGAATCATTTGTGATGAAATCAGCAAGCAAGAAAGTAGATCAGTAAAGGGAGGAAGGGAGCTGTTCATGTGGCTTCAATGGTGGCAAACCAGAGATATAAAGCCTAAAATCTACCCAAAATAAAAGATAAAAAGTGAGAAACTAAAACAAAAATGTAATTAAAAACCCATTCCTATGAAAACTGTATTTTGGGTGTTTTCTCATAATGGAGGACATATGTAAAGGAAAATTGTTCTCAGAAGTGCATTTCTGAACATGTTTTTATTCGAATTGTAGACAGATAGATATTAATCCCCCAAGTGCAATTCAGTTAAAAAAGCTCTCCCGCAGGATCAGATAAAAACATGACAGTAAAAAATAAGACAAAATAACAAAACAACACAAAAGAGTGCATAAAACAGTATGTAAAATTATTAGCATTAATAATGAATGAATTTATTAAAAGGTAATTATGCAGGTTCTACCCTAAGATCAAGTGTAGCGCTTCTGATTTAAAAGCTATATAGCACTAGGGATTAAAGATGTTGTTTGCTGTGATTTAGAAGAAGAGGAAAAAAATGCAGCTGGGAAAAGCTTGTAGTGTAAATCTACAATCTCCCTTCATCTCGATGCATCCTCTTGGGAACTCTGGGAACTACTGGAAATGCTTTTACCATGGATCAAAAGATGAGTGGACATCAAAAAAAGAAATACAAAACAAAATTGACTCGAAAATCAAAACTATTGCAGTGACAAAAAAGATGGAAACAAAATTATTTTCTGGATTTAGCATCCCAGCCTTAAAAAAAATGTTAAAGTTCTACTCCGACCGTCTTTTGATCCATTGTAAAAGTGCTCTTGAAATCATAATAATGATATTTTAAGCCCTAATCACAAGATCTGAGTTGTTTTTATAGTTTCTGCACAGTAGCTGTAGTTCATTAGAAAGTCCCCTCTGAATGAGCAGAGCAAGTCCACCCCCACTTCCCATCATCCATCTGTTTACACCTGGGGTCCCCAAACTTTTTCTTGTGAGGGTCACATAACTGTTCTCTTCTCTGATGTGTAGCCGAAGTATGTTTTTTAGGCTAACACAGGGTCCCCCAAACTGAATCCGGCCCGCCTTCATATTTGGCCCAGCCCCTGAACAATATCAGAGACTTGTAATTTCTTTTCATTTTTTTGTTTAATCTGCAAATCAGAATTACACATGTTAACCCCTCACAGCTCATTTTATACACTTTATACTTTGATTTACTCCTGATTTACACTCTCTCCCACTAGCTTACAGCTTCTCACAGCCCCGACAAAAATGATAAGCAATATTGGAGCAATCCAGCCAGACAGTCTTGAACCAGATGCCAATTCAGACAAAACAAGGACGTTAATGCATATATTTGTCTAAAAGTTGATGCATTATAATGAAGCTTGTAGCTCGTCGATTGTACCTACGACGCCATAGTAAAAATTCTTTTTCAAGAATCTTTTTTCTGCTCCTCATTTACAGTGGAAAATGAAATACTCAGAAATGCAATTTTAATCATCGGTAAAATGCCACAAGATCATGTTAAAAACACTATTTCCCTCAGAGTGGGTCTTAAAGGACGTTTTGAATAAGAGAAGAAAAAGAGAAGTATATCAAGCTAAAATCTAGAAAGAGAAAACCTTTTTAGAATTGTTGATCTCTCTCAAAACAGACAAACTTCTCCAGACTTGACAGGTGTGATTAGCAAAGACCCACATTTAGCAGATGGTCCAGTTGCCTACTTTACAAACTGAAGAACCCACCATCTCTGTGCCAGTTTTTGGAAGTGAACTCAGCTGTGCTGCTTCCTATCTTATTGTTTTAGCACTCTAAACCATGGGGAAGGGAAATCTCCATCCTGGATCACAAGTTAGAGAGACACGTGTGTGTAAACTGAATTATAAAAATGAGTATAGGAGATAGAATATACCGGCTAGGGCTCTGAAATGGCTTTAATTGGTCCTAATGATTTAGCTAAGACTGTTTAAGATTTCCTATGAAAGCCTCTTAGTCAAAGTGATGAGCTAACAGAGCCTGAAAGCTGCTTACAGCACGCAAACTTACATAATCAGAGGTAAAAGTAAAAGCTCAGTTCATATGGGAGGTAAACACACTGTTCCATTGGAGACGCCACTTTTTTATTTTCTTGTTTAATCTCAGTTAGAAAAAAAGAAGAAAAAAACATTCAAACGAAGAAATGGCGCGAAACAAAACTAGCAAAGCGTTCCGGTTTGAGCGCGCGCGGAGCTATCCCTTCAGCACCGCGGTCCAAACGGCTCCCGCACCGCAATGGAAAATCCCCGCCTCACGCACAACACAACAAGTTTGTGCGGGTCCAGCCCGAGCTCACGCCGCCCTGCCCACAGCCAAGCCGCTTTACAGCCCACCCCCGGCCGCCCGGCCGCGGCTCATTTCCAGCTGAAGTTAAGAAGCAGAAGAGGAGGAGGCACATTATTGGCCTACTTACCATCAATCGCCATGATGTTCTGTTTTGGCTTCAACCAAAGCGGGCGGTAAAGAAGGGGGAGCGGCCCACTGCAGGAGGGGGGAAGAAAGGCGGAGGAGTCTGGTTGTGGTACAGTCCACCATTGGCATAGAAACAAACGCTGCACAGTATGAAATCAATACATGTGGGTGTTTTTTTTTTTTTTTTTTTTTTTTTTTTTTTTTTTTAGATTTTACTAAACAATTAAATATTCTTTTTAACTAATACAGTCAAATTAACTGCAGATGTTCTTTTAAAAATGTATCTAACATATTAAAGCTTAAATAATAATAATCATTACAATAAAGGTATTTCTGAAGAGCAAACTGAATACACAAGGTAATAAAATTATATAACTTAAAAACACTATGGGGGGGGGGGGGGTCAGTAAGTCAAAACTATAAACTAATAAAAAGGTCAGCCCATTTGAAATAGATCATTTCATACCATAGATTATTATCCCTTTAAGTTCTATAATCACAACATAAACAAAAAGTCATGAGAAAAAGAGATGAACACAATTAACCTTTAGGTCACAAATTCACTTACTGTAGATGGATGTTTTTTTTATTCTTGTGTGAAAGAAAAAAAAAAAAGATTAAGTTGTTTTATTAAGTTAGCCTACAGCACATGTGTCCACCAGAACGTCTTTATGAATTGCACATTGTCTTGAAATGACTAAACCTGTAAAAGTGTTTATTTTTAACAGCAAACATGACATCAAATGACACATAAAGGCTCAGTCTAGCTTTGTTCACTAGCTTTTCCTTAAATCCAGCTCTAGTATCTCCAAATATCACAAAACACCAAACAGTTTAAAAGATTATGTTAGAGCTAAGAACAAATTTGGTCAATATTCCTTTTTGTTTTCTTGTTAGATAAAAAGCAATTTGCTCTCATAGTTTTGTTCAGTGGGGTCAACTGGAGGCTTTTCTAGTTCCACAATAAGAGAGGTTTCCTTTCAGCCAATCACATGGCAACCCAGAGAAATGCATAGAAAACTGTCTCATGAAATCTGTTTTAGGTCCCATCATTAAAATACAGTTAAGAAAACTTGGTTAACATGAAATGGATTATATTAATTATAACACTCTGGAATGATTGAAACACGTTTTAAAACAGTAGATAAAAGAAATTATTGTGAATTCCAACAATATTTGAAATAAAATGTAGCTTTTATTCTTGTTTTTTTTTTTTTTTTTTTTTTAATAAACAGCAGATTTGTTGTTTTTAGTCAAAAGATGCTAAGCTACAAGCTAAATGTAACCCAAATATTCCTTACAAAGGCTGTGGGATGGTCCTGGCTGTTATATAATGCTACCACTGCCTCTGTGTTTTGGTTTTTGTATCCTTATATTATGTAAGAAACTTAATTATACCTTATGGAGCTTATTAGCTAATGTAGAAAAACTCCCTCTTTAGTCCTGAGATTTAACTGCCTTTTTTACTAAAAAGGTTAAAAATAACTTGGATAGTAAAATATATTACTCCATTTGAGCCAAATTGTGCTAAATATTGTTTATTAGTATATTGGGAAATTGCATTAAGTTGCAAAAAATTATTATTTTTTTAAGTTTGACCTGTAAAAGATGGAAGCTAATAAAATTGATTAAACATTTATCTACTTAAATGGAACATTATAAAGAAATCTGCTACTCATCAATATAATGTGCCAAAGTAACAGATTTTTTAGTTTCATCTCTCTTTTCCAGCGCAGTGTGCCTCGTCGTGCAGTTTTTAATCATTCTCTGATTGCTTGTGTGATGGAAAATATACGTTTACGTATACATTTCATCTTTACAATTAAATGTGTCTAACCTTTGTGCACAGCCGTGAGGCCACAAGCTTTATTTTCTTATTGTCAGGACGCCTTGATCACAGTGTATAAACATTTTGACTTCATTAGAACATCTTGTCCATATTAGATATGGCGCTTACGTTCCTATCCTAAGTTTCTGATTAAAGTTGTTTGTATGGCTCTATAAAATACGAATGTCCTTCATCACAGGCAGGGCTCTGCAGACCTCTCCTCCATGCTTGCAAGACGTGTACTTTTCTCTGCTCTGTTTTAATAAACATTCTTAAAACCGCTTGACAACATTTCTTTATTCCATCGGATCCAACTATTTTTCCACCACAATCTTGGCGTCACGAACAGGATTCCTCGTGTGTTCGTCGGAGGATCGGACCAGAGGGATTAGCTGTCCTGAATCACAAAGATTCAGCCTCATCTCACCAAATCCAAAAGAGTGACGAGGACTGTGGTCCGTGATCTCGATCGACCGCGACGGAATCATCGGACTTCGGTGGACAAATAGATCCGGTGAGGAAGATTCTATTCTAAAATATTTCCTTGGTAATAATTTTTTTGCATAGGTTGATTTGGAACATTAATAACCACTGGCTTTTGCCCTGAAAATAAGTCAAGCGTTTTAATGAAAAAAAAAAAAAAAAAAAAAAAAAGATGCCATTTGCTGAAACCCATCATAAGAGAGTCCTGTGCGCGTAATCTGATCAATTATCGCAAGACCAGGTAGCAGTAAATTTCATAAGTGAGTCCCGTGAATATAACTTGATCCGTTATATGAGACCGGGTAGCATGAACCTGTGACCCACGTCGTGGGAAATCAGGGAATTAGATACGAAGTAAAAATTTCATAAGTGAGTCCCGTGAGTATAGCTTGATCCGTTTACAAGACCGGGTAGCAGAACTCTGTGACCCACGTCGTGGGAAATCAGAGAATTAGATAAACGGTGCACCAGAAGCTTCTGGAAGACGACGAATTACTGTGACCCAACAATCGAGACCAGGCAGGCCCGCGATATACAAATATCGGAGGATAGGCATATGTGCATATATATATAGGCGCATGTCACTTACATGCGCATACATATATATAATTAAAGTCCTGTGAGATTAGTTCGGGAAGACCAGAATATGGGTAATGCAAATGAGAAACAGAGCGGAGGTTCAGACTCAAGTCTGGTCACGTCCATGAAAGTGCAGCATGGTGTTAAATGTTGTGAATTTGTGGATTACTGGTGTCAGAAACATGGGTTCCCCGAAGGAAGTTCTTTGAGTTAAAGCTAACTAGAGAAACTCAGAAAAAGCCTAAATGAAGATAAGACAAAAAATGATGTATGAAAAAAAAAAAAAAAAAGAGCAAAGGAGGTTAAGCTCATGGATGAAATGAATGAGTGTTTGAAAGTTTGGGAAACGGAGTGTGAGAGACGGAAAAGGCCTGCAAGACTGTGACTACCCTGAAAATAAAAAACAAAAATGATAACAAAGAAAAGTCTGATGAACCGTCTACAAATATAGAAACTCTCTCAGCACCTTTTGTTCTCTTCTACACAGAATCTCTGGAGTGCTGCAGTCGGATCGAGTCTGGACTCTGCCCTCCTCCACGCCGGCCACTGCTAGCTCAACCGGGTCAGCCAGAAACACCAGTAATGATGCAGACCAGAACGCAACAGCAGCAGCCATGCAACCTGAGATGAACCAGCAGCGACAGCAGCAGCAGCTGCCCCCCCCGTGAAAGTGGAGGAAGTTAGGCTCCAGCCTTCAGCTCCTGCTAAGTGGTGTTATCAGCTCCTGCTCACAACACCAGCTTTGGAAAGGCAAAACAAGGAGAGCAGCAGCAAAAGGAAAGCCTGACAGTGCTAACAGCTCCATGGTTCAAGTTGCCGGCCCACTCCAGCGACTGCGCCTGCGCTGCTGATGACGTCGTAGCTGCATCCAAGCACCTGCCCAAACCAGAAAAAGGTGGGAAGATCTTGGTGTGAACCCTGGAGGACTTTGTCAGAGACTATGTGCCCAGTTCTGGAGAACTGGCTAGAGTCATGCTGCATCCTGAGACAATCTCAGTTTTCCACTCTGAGGAGCCACTTCGAGGCCCAGCACCAGCCTGCAATCATGACTGGCATGAACCTGCCAACCAGAACGCAGCGAACGCGGCCGACAGACGATGAAAAGATGGACTGACAGCGGCTGTTCGTGCTCACTTCCCTGTCCAGTGCGACTACAAAAGGTCAGTGCCTGCAACAACATGAGGAGGAAGATGTGGAGGAGCTCCTGACCGGCTGCAAACCGCTTACGACAACCACAGTGGATGACCAAGCTGTGGCTTCCCTCAGGGGACATGACACCTTATGAGACCCTCCTCAAACAGGACTTTCTCAACAACCTCCAGAGGCCCTCAGTGACATCACGAAAAACCTCATGTTGGTGGTGAGGACAGCACTGTCCACCTGGCCCAGGTGATCACCCACGCCAAGCTCGAGCAGCACCGCCAGCGGAGAAAGGAGGCCAGAGAAAAAAAAAAAAAAAAAAAAAAAAAAGACAAAGAGCGACGCCCAGATCATGCAGCTGCACGCTGCACACTCCAACATGCGCTCACTCCTCCAACATGCCCTGCAAATGCTCCTCCTCCTGCAGGCGCTATACCAGCCTTACCCCCACCTCACACCCTGCTGACTATGCTGCAATGGACGCGTGCTTCCATTGTGGAGCCCATGGACATTGGTCAAAGAACTGTCCACTGAAAGCCCAGAACCACCGTGGGCGTGGACGTCAGAACCAACAGGACCTCCTCGTGGGCGTGAACACGGAAACTCCCAGCTCCCACCATCAAGACGCAGACTGAGGAGAGGGAGGGGTTAGAGGTCTGGATTCGGTGCCGGCTGTGGCCTCCCTGCTCAGATAAGAACACACACACACTTACACATTTACACCTCCCCACAGATGATGGCACTCTGTGTCTCCCTATGACAACAGTAACTATCTCAGACAGGTCTTTGGAGTTCATTGAGAACATTTTTCGGTACCCCTCACATGTACCAATCCTGAACAGCTCTGTTCTCACACACTTTTCTTATTCCCTCTTGCTGACTCTTTAGTCTGATGAGTCATGAATTATTATTGAAGTTAGGCCTTCCACTCCTCTCCTGATGGAATGACTGTTGAACCACAGCGTGAATGTGTTTACGTTATGGTTAATCAACCTCGCCTCCCAGATACCCAGTGCTCTTAGCAATGGCAGATCTACTATGAACGACAGAATGAGCTTGTAGCCTTAGCTAAAGACAGAGTTACTTTCCCAGATCAGCTGATGCTACCAGAAAATGTTCATTGTACTGCCTAGTTTTTTTCAGGGGACCCAGACCCAGTGCATAAAAGTGTGTTTTTGAAAAGTGTGAATGATTGTTTGTCTGTGTGCAGTCTTTTCTGGACTGCGACGCGCTTTGCGATGTTTGTTTCTGTTTTATTATTTTTTAGATTCCAGGAAGTGACCCTCACATTTCCTTGTCCAAAGGCCCCACTGATAAATGGAAAGATTTGGGTTCCTGGACTGGAGCGTGCAACCATGCTCTAGATTGGCAGCTTGATTTTTTTCTCACTTCAGACCCGACGGGCTCAGTACCCCTTGAAGCCTGCAGCGATTGCAGGCATCACCCCAGTTTTAAACTCATTTTTGGAAGCAGGTACAGTCATCCCTTGTGATGATTCCCCTGCTAACGCCCCGATACTTTAATAAGTATCGCCCTCCTCCAGTCTCTGAGGAATGGCGCTTTGTCCAAGATCTGACCTCTGTCAATGCAGCTGTACATGCACGTGCTCCATCTGTCCCAAATCCCTGCACCCTTTTGTCTAATGTACCACCTAACTCTTGGTGGTTCTCTGTCCTTAATCTTTCTGATGCCTTTTTTTCTGTTCAGACTCTCAGTTCTGGTTTGCATTTCAGTTTAATGGGTGAGGGTACACCTTTACCCGCATGCCACAGAGCTACTGTGAATCACCTTCTGTTCACAACAGAGCTCTCGCCCACTCTCTCTCCACTTTCTGCCCTACACCAGGTTCTGCCCTTCTGCACAGCTTGAAGCCGCTGTCAGCAGACAAAAATTGCAGTTTGCCAGAGAAGAAGTCACGTTCCTTGGACATGTTGTCAGTGCAGAAGGTAAAAGCCTTTCCTCCAAACATCTCACTGCAATCCAACAGGCGCCGAGACCGGAGACTGTTAAGCAACTCCTGTCTTTCGTTGGGTTGTGCTCCTACTGTAGAATTTTTGTTCCAAACTTTTCAGAATTAACCAAGCCCCTAGGTGAGTTAACCAAATCTAAACCAATGAGTTCTGAAGTGCAGTGGACAAAAGAAGCTGAGAGTTTGTTCACATCACTGAAACTTGCTCTCCAATCTCCTCCCACTTTAGGCCTGGTGGATCCATGCAGGCCATTCACATAGACTGTGAAGGAGAGAGGGGCTGCATGACCTCTGACCTCCTCCAGGATCATGGTGGAACTCTCAGACCAGACACTTATTTCTCCTGTAAGCTTGATCCTGTTGCTGCTGGACTTCTTCGTTGCCTGCGTGCCATTGCTGGGGCGGAGAAGACCCTAGCAGCTTCCAGAGATCTTGTGGGTTGCTCACTTCTGACACTTCTGGTCCCCATGAGGTCCACCTCATCCTGGCGGAACGCAGGTCATCGCACTTTTCCCTTCCCAGTTTCCTCAGGTATAAACTTGTTTGCTCGAGCTGCCGAATTTCACTGTTAAAAGGTTTTCGGTCCTAAATCCAGCCCAGCCACTGTGCTGCTCACACCTGACGAGGGTCTCCCTCATGACTGTGCTGCTGAACTCTGACTGACGGCCCGCTCTGACCTGACAGGACTGACCAACCGCTCCAGAACCAGACTTTGTGTTTTTGTTTTGTGGTCCTGTCTCTGAATGTTACTGCGCGGGTTATTCCGTCTGCATGGCTCATGGGACTGCAGAGTCCGCGCCTCTGTCCTCCTATGAGCCTGCTTGGGCACTTTAATTTTTTTATTCGAGTGTGCTGAAAGTCACATATTGAATTTGGATTATTAGCGACCGGCATTTTCGATTAGAAATAAACTCATAATTAGAAACTATCTCTGGCAGTTGAACATTCACTTGTGCTCCAAAACAGAACTTAAAAGAGGAAAAGTTGCAGAAGCTCAGAGAAAATGTTTTGTTAAGCTTATCTCTCTGTTAGGAAAACAAAGGCTGAAGGCCCACAAGAGTCTGCAAGCAGAGCAGCTGTAGGCACAGATCGAGGTCACAAACAGAGAGCTGTGATCAAACTTGTTTTCATTTTTAATGTGAATTATTACAACTGTTTTTTCCCAAGGTTCTCATGTTGTTCTTTTCACAGTTTAGAGGGCTTCTGAAATGTCGTCATCATCTCCTTCCATGTCTCTGTGGCCTGTTTTGATACAGTGAAACCAGAGATGTGGAAGTAACCTGCCTTTCCTCCCTGGATGGAGAGCATGATCAACTGAGAAACTGAGAAACACCATAGGAATTTTTTTTTTTATTTGTTGTATATGTATTTAGTGATTACTGTTGACTCTTTTGCAGAATTTCCGGAAGCCTGACCAGCAACGGCTGACCCTAACCCTAATCCTAATCCAAACGTTCTCTTTCTGACCCAAATGTCTAATCAATCCTTTTTTTCCTCACTACAGTTTTCCGGGTCAACTCGGACAACAGGTCTTATTGTACGGTTGTTTATTGAATTGATCTAACTTTTAGAGCATCAATTGGCGAAAATCTGTGCACAGAACAAATTTAAATGGGTTTAAGCGCTTTTTACTTTTCTCATTACTGTCAAATGTGTTGTGTATGCTAACACTCAGTTCACTCCCAACGAGCTTCTACTAGGTTAATAGTTCCCAGGACCTGCACAACCTCTGAGGATGGATGTAGACCCCATCAGGTGAGTATGAGGCAAATCTTAATGAAATGGAGGCTTTGTGTTAGCTTTTGCGTCACAGGTGAGAGGCCGGGCTCCAGACTCTGACAGGCGGTGAAACCACGAGCACTGGATGAGCCCCTTCCAGGTCCTCCTCACCGGGCAGACCGCAGCTGAGATTCCTGGGCGAAATCGCTGGGCGAGCTCCTTGGGTTTGTGCATCGTGCTGCCAGAGGGTCCCACCCCCAGACCGACACCGAGCCCCAGACCTGCAGCTCCTGAACAGCGGACTGGCCTGTCCGGCTGCATCGCCCCGGGGAGAAACAGTGTGGAGTGAAATAGCGTCCCACTGCGACAGTAGCGTGCCAAGCTCCAACCCTTCAGCCTCACCGTGAAGAATCCCGCCCCTGGCATCCATTCAGAGAGTTTGGCTGGCCCTGAGAGCCCCACCCGCCTCCTCTTCTTCCTGTCCATCATCATCGTGTTCCCATTCTCTGGATACTCGAACCCCCTTCGTCTCCGTCCCTGCTGCCCCTCATCGACCAACTCAACTCCCTTTCCCCTTCTCCGAATGACACCTCCACTGCCCCTCCGTCCAGGCCTCCAATCGAGCCCCCACATCAGCCGCTGATTCTTCTCCCCCGTCTTGCGTCCACAAAGGCATTGGTGCAGAGGTTTGCAATCTCGTTCAACACCTCCACCTTCCCCCTGCCTGTGCAACCCCCCAGAATTGCGTCCTGGAATAACACTTCCTGTTTCCACATGACTGTTTGTTTATAGGTCCGGCGCCACAAAAGACCCCTTCACTTCCTTCTCCATCTGTAGCAATATTACCACTGTGCTTGATGTAACTGCTTTGTTTGGTGTTTTGATTGTTGGTCCACATTTTACTTCACAGCATGCTTTTATTGTTCGTAACAGGGAGCCGACAGTTGATGATTGCTTCGAGGTGATGTCAGGTATTTCAGGTTCTACTAATAACTGGCTTCTCTTGGCAGAACAGGTTGGCAGTTCAGCGGACTCTGGTTGTGTTGTTTGCTTGGATCCCTGGCCGCTTTTGAGGATTGTTCCTCCGCCACCCGCCCTGAGTTTCTACAGCATGTCCTGTTTGTTGTCTCCCGTTAGCTTCTGGGACGAGGTCCCCTCCCCTCTTTGACGTTGATGTTGCTGTAGGTGTGTTTTCTTGTTTTGCTAATAGTTTTGCAGGTCACATCCTGGTTGGTCTTTAACTCCTCCTGCCTGCCACAGTTGTGTTTGTGTCTCCCATGGATCGCCCCGATGCTTGTCCTGCTCGCCTTAGGTGCTCTGTTGATGGTTCTTCCTCAGGTCCTACTTATATTGATGCGATTGCCGTTTCCAAAGGTGTTCCAGAGGTGTTCCAGATGAGTGCAAGCTTGTCGATCAGGTCGCTGCAGGGTTTGAGTCTGCCCTTTGGTGGTGCGCTATTATCTAAACTGTTGACCACATTAATTACGTTAATTCTCCGACGGGTCAGCTGATCAGAGCTGTTGATGGCCTGCGCGCACTTAGTTCTAAGTTGGAGGAACATTTAGGTGTTAATACATCAGTATGGGATTTTTAGGAGTCCATTTTTGGGAAATATCAGGCCCTTGTTGCTTTAGTTCTTATGTCCTTAGCTGTGTTTTCCTCTCTTGTCGTCCTCTGTGGGTGTTGCTACATTCCCTATAGTCGTGCTCTTCTGATTTATATTTTTAACATATTTTTAACGAGGCTTTCAGCAGGTGCGTTCCCCAACTCGTTTACAGTCCCCTAACTGCAGTGGTGCGTCCCGCCTCGTGTCTGATTTTGAGCTGGATTCTGATCCGGACCATTTCTCCTCATCTGGTGATTATGATAATGGTGATACAGTTGTTAATTATTGTCATTGTTCTTTTTTTTAATTAATATTAATTAATTAATTGGGCTTCATTAATTTTATTGATTGATTGATTCATTGGGCCTCGTTGATTTGACTAGTTTAGGGACAGACTTGTTGAATTTTATTGAGTTGGTTGGTCTTTGGTTGAATTTTTAGAGTTAATTGGTTTGATTGGGCTTTGATTGATTTTTTTGGTTGATTTTTTTTTAATCATGGTTCTGCTTTGAAATGAGGTCCCAGTGTTTTGCATTGCTTTTACCGGCTTGTGTTTCATAGAGTTTGATTTTGTGTTTTTCTAATCGTAATTTTCGCCTTTGTGTTGTTCCTGTTAGGAACAAAGGGGTGGAGTGTGATGGAAAATATACGTTTACGTATACATTTCATCTTTACAATTAAATGTGTCTAACCTTTGTGCACAGCCGTGAGGCCACAAGCTTTATTTTCTTATTGTCAGGACGCCTTGATCACAGTGTATAAACATTTTGACTTCATTAGAACATCTTGTCCATATTAGATATGGCGCTTACGTTCCTATCCTAAGTTTCTGATTAAAGTTGTTTGTATGGCTCTATAAAATACGAATGTCCTTCATCACAGGCAGGGCTCTGCAGACCTCTCCTCCATGCTTGCAAGACGTGTACTTTTCTCTGCTCTGTTTTAATAAACATTCTTAAAACCGCTTGACAACATTTCTTTATTCCATCGGATCCAACTATTTTTCCACCACACTTGAGAGGAAAAATCAGCAGGATTCTGATTCCTAAGAACTGTCTGCAGCTTCAAAAATCAACACTAAGAGTGTTCAGTCTGCCTCCAAACAATGACTGTGTGGTTTCCATCCCACACGCATACAGCCCACTGACACCTCTCACTGAAGTGTCACAGATCTGTGTCAAGAATGCAGCATCGATTTGAAGAACGAACAAATCTCTATACTTCAGGAATAAAAATTCTAGAAAAGTATAAACGTTCCTTCTAACTTTTATTCTTAAAAGCATAATGAAAATAGACTAGAAATAGTGCGGCACGTTTCAAATAAAATATGAATGTGGATTACTTCTGGCTCTTTTATGGCAGATGTTCAGATAAAGTGCAGGTAGTACCTATAATTATGCGCATAATCCCCCCTGGCTGCTCACTCTTTAACCTCTGTGACCTGACTCCAGTCTGTTTACATCAAAAACATGAAAAAGTATTGTTTAGAACTGACTAACATGAGGAGCTTGATCAAATTCTGTTTCAGGAGACGACATCATAATGAAGCCCATCCTGCTGATGTGAGCAGAATCAGTGTTTGACACACTTTATTAAAGATGATTTCAGAGTGACAGCTATACCGTTTGATTTGGAGCTTATTTTTATACTCCCATGTCATCATGTGGTTGCCATGGTAATCAAGAGGCAATATGTGATGTAAACTCAAAACAGTGGCGAGTGCTTCTCAGCAAAAACTCACATGACATGTTTAGAGGATGCATTTGAAAAATAATACGATTTTGAGGGAATTTAATTTAAAAGTTGAATGAAAACTGTATTTCTGTTGTCGTGTTGGCAGACTATGAAGCACAAACACAAATGAGCCGCTTCCTCAGAGAACATAACTGCACACTTTGCTGTTATGTTTGGACTCATGCCCTCATAAGTTTAATTATAGACTTTTATCAAAGGGTTTTTGTCAAAAAAATCTATCCACTCCTCTAAATAGTTTTATTAGTGTTGTTACTGTAGGCCATGTTTGTATTACAATCAACACATTTTTTTTCTTAATGATTTCTTATAAATGAATGTCCTAAAAATACAAACACACTCGAAAGATTTAATATTAGTATTTTCAATAAAAAAAAATCTACATGCACTCTCTTACACTTTGCCACAAATCCGATGCACAGTCAGATAAAAGGGAAGATAAGTTTTGGAGTTCTCCTAAAGATTAAATTTAAGTAATATAGTAAATATTTATTTTTATAGAACCTTCCTCAGTTAAAAATCACAAAGTGCTCCACAAAAGGAAAAAATACTCATAAAATTAAACATACCGCAGAAAAAAATTAAAAGACCGCAAAAGCAAAGTAAAAGACAAAAATAGATTAACTAAAAGCTCTTCTGAAATTGAGAGTATTATAACACATTCTTTGTATTTTTGACACACATATCAGTAATTAAATAATTTACATTTTCAATTCAGAGGGTACTAATCAAAATAAAATCTAATAAAGAATATAAGAAAAGCATCTTAGTTTGGGTTAAAATTTTGAAGAAAATTCCTCCCCAAAACGTTTTTTAAAAGTGTTTTAATTTTTAAAAGTACATTAAATGAAAAATGAAGCTTTATTTAGGGATAAACATAGATAATTCATTTATTATATGAGTAGTTTTCAAGATAAAAACAGATTATTTTGGATAATTAAACAATTAAATGTAACAAAATTATTACTATATATTTTAAATTATATTAAATATATATTTTTGTTTGACTTCCATATGTATACAATTATATATGATGTATTTTTATATTATTTTATATTTTAGTTATATTCCATGTTAGAGGTTTTCAGGGAAATTCTTTCTTTAACTTTAACCATCTGATGTTCTAATGTAGAAAATTGAGATTAAAAAGCAACATTAAACATGATTTGAAACACATTATTAGTGGTTTTCCCTCCACTGACTTCATCCAGTATTTTGTTTTGTTGATAGCTTTCTGGCCTCAGCAGATCACCTCCTTCATGTTGTTCAGTGAATGTTCCCATCAGCTCCTCCATCTGCCAGCAGCGCAGCCGTCAGATGAGCGGTCTGGTGTTCGCTCGGCTCTGCGGAAGCACGCGGGATCATTTGCGGGGGAGTGAGCCGCCTCCCAGACAGGTGGGGAAATGAGAAGACACCTGATGATGGGTGTTTTCCTCTGGAAGCGTTTCATTCTGCAGCAGAATGTATTGATGCGTCACACACCATGTGTGACCTCATAAGGTGGAACAAGAATATGTTGCTGTTTTCGTCCACATAGTGGATTAATTCAAAGCTTTTCAGAACCAAAATAAATGAATTCCATCCCCTTTTTTATATTAATACACTTTGAGAAAAGAGAGAAACTATGAAACAGTCTGTTGGACTTTGATATTTCAAATGAAGGTTATTGTAAAAGAGAGAAAAAAAAACTAATTTGATAGTTTACAATCAAGAATTACAATCCAGATTTCCCTTTGCTCTAGTTACAGATTCAGTTTTTAAGATAAATGAGTAAAAATATTAAGATCAGCTCATCAACTTTTAGTTCATGCTGGACCTTAGAAATTTAGTTTATTCAGATTTTTTTTCTGAATATTCCACAGAAGGCCGTGGGCAGCCGTGGTGCAGTGGTAGGGCAGTCGTCTCATGATCGGAGGATAGTGGGTTCAATTCCCTGCCCGCCCATGTGTCGAAGTGTCCTTGGGCAAGACACTGAACCCTAAATTGCCTCTGGTGGGAGGTTGGCACCAGTGTTCGGCAGCGGAGCCACCACCAGTGTGTGAATGTGTGTGTGAATGGGTGAATGGGTCTGTGACTGTGAAGCGCCTTGGGCCCTCGAAGGAGGGTAGAAAGCGCTATACAAGTATACGCCATTTACCATTTAGAAGAACAGAAAACTTCAAAATCCTTTTCACTTCTAATCTGTATTCAATCTTGTTCTTTAAGTTAACTAAAAGAACAAATATAAAAGAAAAACAAACTTCCTTCTTTGTTTGACAAGTCAATAAATAATACATTTATTATTTTATAACTGCTCAAACTTTGTCCTCGCTTTCCTTTCAATAATGAAGCTTTCCTTTGCTCACAGGAAAGCTACACATTAATTTGAACCAATAGCAAAAACAAAAAAAAAACAAACAAACATCTTTCAATCATGATGATGATAATTCTGCCTTTAAATGCATGAAAACTAGTCTCTCTGTGTTCCTTTTCTCTACCTGGAGCGATGCTTTGGAATTGGCTGATCTCCAATCAACATTTTGGGGTTTTACATTAATGGTCCAAGTTCATCCAAAGCACGCAAAACGGCCCAGAGACTAACTGCCAAAAACGTATTTCATCCATATTTTTCTGTAACACAAATCCATCTTTACTCATATTCTTCATATCTCCACTTTCTGAGAGGTTAATATATAAAGCTCCAGGTCATGGACAAATTGAGCACACATAATCACCAATTTTATGATACAATTCTTTTCAGATAATTCCAATAATGCTGGATTCTCTGAACAGAACTATCAATTCCTGAAATGTCTGTACTGAGAGAGCAATGCAGGGAAGAAAAACTCCTTTTAAACGGAAGATGAGGAAGAACTTAGCAGAACTCAGAGGGCAATCACCTGCCTTAAGATGTCTGGGTTCAGTTATATTGATTTATTTGTTAACAATAATTTAACAGGGACCTTGTTCACACTCATACAAGTTTAAAGTTTGTCTTCCTTTTGCATCTGTGAGAGTCAATGGATCAAAATTAGATTTCTGTGCACCACCAGAACTGCTAATGAGTTCTACAGAGTGGATTACGAGATCTGTTCAGTTAACAACCTGGTACCCTGTGCAACTGCTGGTGTGGTGAAAAAACAAGTTTTTCAGTTGCACTGATAGTCCTGCAGTGACACTCACAGAGCAGTGATGAGCTGTTTCCATGGTAATGACTTCTGCATGGAGCACAAAGTGACTAAAGTGGACTAAATCTAGCATTTTGGGAGACAAAATTAGGAAAAGCCTCAGCTGATGGGTTAAAAAACAACTTGAGAGACTTAAATACACAAGCTGTATAAAAGAATAATACACAAATATAGTAAAAATGTTACTATATTTCTCTTTCAATACAGAAAAATACACTATAGTATAATGGACGGTTATGTGAAAAAAATATATGCTGCCAAATATTGAGGCAATGGCACCATCATTTGTTAAGTTTTTTAAATCTCTTATAATTTTTAAAAGCTTCAGTTGAACATTTTAAAACCAATGTTTGATTCTCAGCTAATGAATTTTTTCTAATTTTAGTCACTTTCATGTTTTTTTTAGTAACTATTTTAGTTTATTTCCCCATTAACAATTGAAATAATTGATTTAAAAAAGTAAACTGTGGCACCATCTCCTGGACACACATGGAACTGCAATGAGAGTTTGTTAAACATGTTTATTTCAACAAATACTTTCACATTTTGAACTGTGTTTATGCATTCATTTAAACAACTGCAAATATCTTTACCCATTAATGCACATATTGAAATTTTAAGGGGATTTCCTCCCAAAAAAATGTATTGATTCTATGCTGAGAAATGTGGGTGCTAACTGAATCTATAATGAAAAGTGGCTTATTTATAGCACACATTTATCTTTAACTAAATACTTCAAACTAGGAAGAGACTTTTTTTATTGGAGAGTTGCTCCATTTTGTAAGAAAGCTGTCTTAATTACACAGGAAGTCCATCAATGTCAACATCTGGTCACACCAAGTTCCAAAAGGGCTTTTGGCAAAGCAAAGTATACTTTATCTTTATGTGGGTGGAGCAGAACGCTAGATTCCAACCATACAACCACCTGCTGTGAACACAGATGGCTAAAACGTGGGTGTGTGTCACTTTAAAGAAGTAATGTTTTTGCTTCAGGGCTGTCAGCTGCTCCGTGTTAACGCCACTACCGCCGCACACTATTACCACCAGGGGGCCCAAAGGAGCAGGTAGGCGGCCTAGAAAGGCAGAAATATAACAAAATGTTATGTACGCACAAAATCTCGCTTTTGAACATGACTAAAGACTAGTTACTTCTGCTTAGAGTATTGTCATTGACAGAGCAAGAGAGGTTTAAAGAGGGACCTTTGAGGAACTAGTCTGGACTGAATGACCACGCCCCCCTTGTGTTCCAAACAGGAAGTACCCACTGTATCCAAGAATCAGAAATCCTATTGACTTTTATAGAGAAATAAAAAGCTTTTACTCAGTCATTATATTTGTCAGAATCCCCATTCTTGCTCAGCTACCTTATTTAACATGTTCTTGCTAACGGTAATTTGCTTTTTCAAGGGGTGTAACGGATCACAAGCCACGGTTCAGCACACGCGTGTACCGCAGACTACCCCAACCCCCACCCCTGCGCATGCACACACCTCGGGCTCGGATAATTGAAATAATTTCTCCATTCACATTAAATGGAATTCAAGTCTAATTATTGTACATCATCTTTGTTTTAACAAGCGCTGAAGTTGCTGCTTGACAGTTCTCCAAAAGTGTGTGAACTTGAAGCTTTTCTCAACTTCATCATGGAGGACGGGGATGGTGAAATATTAGGTTTATTTAATTTTAAGAGCTGAATAATCCCGCACAGGAGAAAGCCGCTGCTCCATGACAGGGACGCGTGCAGTCAGGGGACGATAGTATGGCAAGCGAAAGGGATCATAAATCGCCAGGAAAAGCAGCACCATCTTTTACAGAGAACAGTTATTTTAAATTATTTTAAATATTCCCACAGTAAGTTTCAATAAAACAATTAATACCAAAAATAATTTAAGTATAATTGTAACTGATTTATGTATGATTTTATTTGGACATCAGCATTTTAAGGGGTACTCCAGATGGATTTGGTATTTTACAAACTATTTTTAAGCATTTTTTTTTCTCTCAGTTTTTGTAGATTTAGTCTAAAGACATATATATGTAATCTGAAACTACGTTTTAGCCTTTTGTTTGTGTTCAAAGATTAAAGATGTTTCGTTTTAATGAAGTGGCCTCAATGAGCTAACATTATTAAATATTTGTTTTGAAACTTTTCCAAAAATTAATTTTAGGCTTTTATCTTGGATTTTTTTTTACATTTTACTGATCTGAAAAATGATCCGAACCGTGACCCTAAAACCGTGAAACAATCCGAACTGTAGGTTTTGTGATCCGTTATATCCCTAGTGTTTCATAGTAATTGGTCTGCAGTGCAAATTATTCTAGTTATAAATTGACCAATCAGATACCTCATTAAAATCATGTGGTTTATATTTAATGTTCTCCACAGCCCGCTTTCAAATGGAAGGGGTGTGGACTTCCAACAAGCTCACTCCTGAGTGGTGATAATGGTTGCCATAGAAACATCGAGTCGACAGACTGATGATTTCTGTCTCCAACATGGCGATATCATGAAAAAATGATGACCGACTTGACTTCATTTGGTGAAAGTACAGGTAAGTCCTTTTCTGTGGGAAACGTCCCACTCACTCTGTCCAGTTCTCATATTCAGTCAATGGGCGGGACAAACTCTGAAAGTGAAGATGTACTATTTATATCGGTACCCTCAGTCTGTAATCTGCCTATGAGGCCGCCGTAAACAGCGGCGAGCGCAGCACCACACGCCATCTCCACCAGCACGCGCTCCTCATCTGCAAGACAACCAGCAAACACACCACAAATCTCTTCAAGCGACAAAAATAGAACACATGATAAGAACTCTTTTCTATGTTGTGCATTTTATTGACTCCTTTGAACTAATCTATGCTGATTTTAGTCAAACTTCAGAATTTAAAAGAAAATGTTTCATGAAAACCCAATGATTCACTGAGCTGTGGATGAAAAAAAGTGCTTTACCCTTTAATTAGTCCAGGAAAACAAAACACTATTTAATTACTTTACCACAAAAGCGGCAAAATCCAAGAGAAACACAAACTCACTCCCACAGAGAAAAAAAAGAACAAATTTAGATATCTTTAGTTATCTTGAGGTTGGTTTGATATTTGCAGCTTCTACAATCATTAAAGACCCTCTCCAATGAAAGTGGTGTTTTTAACATGTTCTTACTGGCAAGGGAGGACATATATAAAGAAAATTAAGCTTAAAACTACATTTTCTGAGTTTTACTTTACTCAAAGCAACATTAACTGATATTTAAAAAACTGTATTTTGAAACAATTGTGTTTGTGAGGCAAAAAATATGCTGAACAAGTCAAATAGACAAATAGATTCACGTATGTCTTCATTTTCCTCATCCAAGCTGGCTCAAAACTGTACAGCTGGATAGTTTCAATATTGCTCGCCATTTTAGTTGCACCTCTAATGTTAGATTGGGGGTGTGAGGGGCTGTAAGTTAGTGGAAGAGGATGTAAACAGAGACCTCTCAGCAATGGGAAGGAAGAGCGGGATTCCTCCAACGTTCCCGTCAACCACTCAGAGATTAATTTCTAATGATGTCCTGCCAATCTGCAGAAACTATGTCCTAGAAAATGACATCAGTTCTTTGATTCTAACTAAAAACATCCTAATCGTGATTAAAATAGCACTAGGAACGCTTTTACAATAGATTCAAAGATGATCAGAGTGGGACTTATCGTAAAAACAGCTGCTGATTTAGGTTTTAATGCTACAGGAAATCGAATTTAGCAAAAGGGTTAAGTTGTTTTAGTAAAGCTAAAACAAAAAACACAAATAAACTTGATGAATATGGCCTATAAAGAAAAACAATGTGCTCGTATTAGAAAAAAAAAACAACTTCTGAGTTATATAGAGGGAAGTTGAACTCAATAGAACAACGGCTAATGTTAGAATATTTATCCTAAAAAACACAAACCCAGGAAGTTGATGACAGCCTGCAGAGCTTGCTGGTCCGTCACCACCTCCGAGATGATGGTCAGCTCGCCGCACTGGCTATAATCAAAGGCTTGTTTGCAGGCCGTCTTTGCTCCGAGACATTTCGCTTCGCTGGGCAAACACAGATAAAACGCGGAACAACAACAAAACATGTAGGAATATTCATTATTTCTATCAAATCTGACCTGGTGATGTCATCTAAGGTGACTAGCTTCCCTGCTCTAATGGCAGCATTGAAACAGTCAGCCCCCACTGTCTCCATGGCGATGATAGGCACGTCCTTCCAGCCCGCATCCCTCAGGCCCTGGACAACCCCGCAAAAGAGGCCTCCTCCCCCCACAGAGAGCAGCACAGCTCCAGGCTTCACCCCAGGACCCAGAGAGGCTGCGATCTCTGCAATCATGCTGGCGTGGCCCTCCCTGTGAACAAAAACATGAATCACTTCCTGGGAAAAGTCACTATAATGAATAACAATGTTGTTTTACCAAAGTAAAGGATGATCAAACGGAGGAATAACCGTTAGCCCTTCGGTTTCTGCCAGTCTGAGCGCCTCTGCGTTGGCATCATCCCAAACCTGAGCGGGAAACCGGAATGGAATGTTTCTTCTTCTGAATTGGTGCTTCTACACGCCATTCCATCACATCTCACCTTCCCTGCTATCCGGACAGTGGCACCCTCATCCTTGAGTCTTTGCACCACCAGCTGTGGAGTGGAGGCGGGAACTACGATGGTGGCGGGAACGCCAAGTTTCCTTGCTGCGTAGGCTGCAGCCATACCTGCATTCCCACCTGAAGAAAAAAAAAAAAAAAAAACACTATTATAAAACTCCCCAAAGTTTAAGACAAAACAAATGAGTGCAGACGAAACCTGACGAGCAGACGACTCCTTTAGAATGTCTGGCGAGCTGAAATTGTGAACGAAACTTATTTTAAAAATAGGGAAAACTTGGATTTTCAAAAAGAATCAGACTCAAGTTCCCACCTGCTGGCACAGGTGTCCGATTCCCCGGATCTTAAAGGAACCAGAGGGCTGGGAGCTCTCCATCTTCAGGTAGACAGTGGTTCCTGCTCGTTTGGACATGTTGACACTCTCCAGCAGAGGTGTATTCAGATGAAACTGCTGGGCCATGGTGCTGCTGGTCACTACTGGAACTCAAAGTGCTTCAGAGGAGGAGCCTGAGGCTGCAGGAGCTTAGAAAGGTTTGGAAATCAGGGAGATGAATGTGTTGATTAACTTGGATCTGTGATGCGTTCAGGCACACTCAGAAAAAAAAGATTAGCGCTAACAATGGGTGTTAGATATTATATAACTGTTTCGTAAAAACAAGTTTATTATATAAATAATACGATATAAGCTTGCATAAGTTAACTTTTTGAAATCTAAAAAAACCTTAGACGCTACATTCATGAAAAAATATTGCTGTAGCTTTAAAGAAAAGCTACAACTTCGACGAAGATAACCGCTACATAAAGGGTGCAATTAAACGTAACGTACACAGTAAACATAGGCAACATAAAAATATTACTATTTAATGAAGCCTAGTTATTCATACTTTAATGCTTCGTTTTATTTGCCTAGTTTTCGTAATAACAAACAAATTTAATAATAAAAATAAAAATACAGATGTAGCTAGTAGCATTTAGCAAAACAGCAGGTTAAGCTAGCCCGACCACTTCCGGTCAACATGTAAAAAATAAAAGTGACCGTGATTTTGCTTAGAAAGAATTACATTAAGAACATTATATATTTTAGCGCCAACATTAAAATTATTTCAAAAGAAAAAGCCCGAAACAGGACTGAAATTCACTATTTGGTAAAAAAAAAAAAAAAAGGTTTTTGTCCAGTTATTTATTCAATATTTATATAATATTATATAATATTTATTTAAGAATTTAAAAAATAAAGTCTAAGTAAATGTAAAGGGATACAAGTTAGGAGAATTATTACCTGAATTATTTTCTTAGGTGGAGGATTTACTGATGGCGAAGCAGAATGCACACAGGCTCCAAAGTCCAAAGTATTTTTTTGAAGACTTTACTCTTTTTATGAAGTGATGCGTGCGCACATTTACCCCAACTGTTAGAAAGAAGGCTAAGCTTTGACTCCTTGCAGGGATTAAACTTTTATTATTGCACATTACATGTACAGTTACAGCTTGCATATACACAGAGTGATGATTCATACTCCTCAAAAAATCATCTTCAACCTTCACATCAAACATCCTTAAGCTTATTGCTTCATATTTCATACAGCAGTGGGTTGGATTATCAGATCTTTCATTTGTGCCAAACCCTTTCTGTACACTAGGTGGCAGAAGCGAGTCATTACTGACAGAAAATCAAGGGTATACTAGTTATATTTATTTATAGAAATACAAAAAAATGTTTTGTTTTAAATAAACTTAAGGGTTATTAAACATAACACTAATGAAAAGGTGAGAAAAATAATAATAACACTGAAACATTTCATTGTTTGTTACATTCGAAACACAGGCTGACTTAATAAGAGCTGATTAAATCCTTCAACACTGCGATTTTGTTTTTCAGGAAACACTTTATCTCATCAGTGAATTCAGTCAGTTGCCTGTTATAATAGGAACCTGCCTCTTTATTCAGAACTATAAAAAATCTGTCACTTTTAAACCCACTTACTTCTTTTCTTCTGCTTTTCACTGTCAAACAACATTGACGTGAAAACGACTTCCAATAAAACCCTTTTTTCACCCAATCAAGAACTTCCATACGCCTTTTGTCTTCCTTTCTCTCCATCTTCACATTCAAAATGCACTTTCTCTCACCTCCTTTCACCATTTTTTCTTTGGCTATTAAAACCATAAAAAAGGTCAAGTGGCGGCTAATGGTAAATTCTTTGGAGAATATCACGTAGAACTTGAAAACATCTTATTTTTCATTTTCTAAAGCTGCATTAAAGTTGAAGTTGCATCCAAAAGTTAATTTTTTTTTTTTCAGCACCTTTCTCATGCTGCTGAATTCTTGTGAAGCCGGTCGAGCAGTGAATCCAGAAATCCAGGCCGGTAAAAATAAACAATGCTTCTACCATGAATTGGTTCTGCTACATTCAGACTAAATGCAGTCTCTGCCATTTTTTTTCCCATCCGCAGTTCAGTTTTTCCGTCTCTGTTTCCGAACTGCCTCCTCCTCTTTCTTTTTTGTCGTGTTTCGGCGTGCACATGGCTTCTGCCGGTGTGCCTGGTGGTCTGGGCTTCATGCCAGCGAGCGTTGTCTGGGTTTGATCCTTGGATACAGCTGTGGAGAGAGCAAGATGGAGCGGGTCACTACATCGTGTTAACATAGTTCTCAAGGTGGTTGAACATCAGGACGACGACTATCCGCCTCTGGAAGTGACAACCTTCTTGCTGTCACTCTCATGCTTTCATATATTCGTATTTAACTCTTTGTTTTGGTCTAGGAGCTTTTTTACCAACATTTTCCAGACAACTGATTTCCATTTCCTTCCTTCTCCACCATATTCTCATCATCAGTTCCATCAGCATCTACATTCTTCAGGTCTCTTCCTCTAAGACCTGATCTGGACTTGTCCTAGCCAGACTAATCCCAAAAGACTTTTATTGTGAAAATACACAACCACCAACCAGCCTATAGCTCTAATAAATCTTTTATAATGCAAATAGGCACATATTGAAACTGTAAAGATAAAAATTCATTAGAAATGGAACAAACTGTCATAAATGCAGGTTAGATCATTTTCTTAAATGTGTTTATATTATTATATTCAGAATGGCATGTTAAATGTTAAATGTTTTTGTGGTATATTTTCATCCCAAGAACCGCAATTATATTTTATGTGGACAGCACACAAAGTAAAAAAAAAAACAATCATTTTTTTAAACATAAAATTAAGGCTATTTTAGTATTTACCTTCATTCAATTTTGCTGAAAAAGTGTTAAAATATGGTATATTAAAGCAAATAGTCATAAAGTTAGCAGGTTGGTTTAACAAGAAAGCCTAAGTGTAAAGAAGACAAAAGATTTGTATAGTTGGTTAAAAAAAATCTGAGACCTTGACATAAACAAACAAATTTAACCCTTTGATACAGCTAATTCATTCATTAGCATCAGCTTTAACGAAAAAAAAACATTAAACAATATTTTTTATAATTAGAAATAAAATCACGCTTTAAGGGGTCATTAGTTAAAATAAATAAGAAGGATGTTACATTGGTTATTCAAAAAAATCTGGGGAAAAATGGTGGAAAATATCACATAAAAACAGTGATGCTTTCAAAGGATCATTTTTTAAAGTGGAGTTTAAAACTTCGATTTCCAAGGTGCTGTTTTTTTTTTTTTTTCCTTTTGCCCCAGAGAATGAACCAGAAATAAACTAGTCCTCTTTACAACCATGACTCCATAATGTTGGTTTTTAAAGGGCAATCCAAAGCGATTTTAACTAAAAAAAAAAACACAGAGAGGGTTTGTTTCTGAGGAAGTTTCAGGTGTAGTGAATATCTGAACTGCTGATTCAGCACCTGGCTGGTAGAAATGATCCAAAGCTTTAAGATAAAGTTTATCATAGACGTTTCAGGTCATTTACACACACAACAAACATTTTTTGCTTTTTCTGACTGTAAGAGGTGAAAATCTGCTAGTGAACCATAAAAAAAGAAGAAGTAGAAGCCCCTCCCTGCTAGTCTAGTGTGAATACCATAGGCTGGTTGCTGCATCACATGCCTGGTGTGAACGTAGCTTGACACTAGAAGTGTCATAAATGATTAAAAACTGTTCTTGTTCATCATTTTGTGAACATCCTTCCCATTTACCACCATAAGGAAACCGTTTGTGTTCTCTCACCCCCAGGAGGTTTCTGGGAACGTATCCCTCGCGGTCGTTCAGTCGCGCCCACCACCAGTCGGTCTCGGCGTCGTCACGGCGACGCAGCACCGTTATGGCGTCGCCCTCGCTGAAGGAGAGCTCGTCGGCCTCCTGAGCGGCGTAGTCCCACAGAGCGTACACCAAGCCTTTGTTCATCACACCCAACTTCTCCTGCACACCTGTGAGCGACAAACCTTTGAATCTGTTGCTGTAAATAAAGCAGATCTCTTGTCGTTGGCGCCACTCCTAAATTGTGTCGAGCTACCTACCATACAGGAACTGAGAGCACTGAGTGTAGCCCTCCTCCATTTCTTCACATTTGTCCGCCGCAGTTTCAACGTCACTGATTGTTGTGGCGAAAATGGCCGCTCCGGACTCCACCAGCATCTTACAGAGGTGAACGCTGTTGCACGAGGCGGCACAGTGAAGGGGAGTCCTGCAGGATGTGAGGGGTGACAGATGCACGGGTATTAGGATGAAGAAAGAAAGATGCTTCGTTTTAGAGAACAAATGTGTTCATAATAGATGCATCCCTAATTCGGTCCCGTTAACCACAGGGATCTCTGCTGTTATTGTGTTACTGGAGTCAAAAACGAAGTCATTTGTTTGTGTCACAGCGGCCCGCGTGCTCAGCTCCAGCATCGCCTCCACACACTGTTCATTACTCATACTCCCCGGAGCCCTTCAGCAGCCGCACATTCATCTTTCTGCATGGTTTCATGGCTGAGCGGGGGAACTGACCATCCGTCACTGTCGGCCGCGTTTACGTTGACTCCAAAGTCCAGCAGGAACTTGACGATGTGGTGGTGACCAGCACAGACGGCGTTGTGGAGGGGAGTAATGCCTTCGTCGTTGGGCATGCTGGGATTTTCCACCTGGAAATGGAAGAATAAAATGTAAACAAATTGTGGAGAAATGCAAAAGTTACTGCAACCATCAAGCTAATAAAAAAAAAAAAATCAAAGAAAGCACAAAATAAAAGACTCATGAATTCATGTTTTACCATGGAGGTGGTAAAAAAGGAGGTGGCAAATCTGTTGATGCTGCATGTGGGTGTACTGCTCTGGTATTGTGGTTACATAACAAAAAAGTGTGTGTGTGTTTTACTTAAAAAGAATTGAAATCACAGCTCAGAACTGTCTGATGATGAACGACGACCAAGACCAGCTAGTTTTGAATATTTAACCCAGTAAATCTTCAACCGTTTATGTAATCTACGTGAATCTGGTAAAAAGAAAAGTGGATTTTCATATCGGTTTTTTTGACATTATGCAACACTCTACTCTACATTGCTTTTCTCGGTAATAGAATCAGCTGATTGAGGAAGAGCTTCATTGCTATAAAGTGTTGCATTTCAGCGCAATGCCGCTTTTCTATGCTTCAAACTCTGCTGGAATTGTTTTAGTCAAAAGAATGTCAACGCTGGAGCTAAAACTCCAGTGTTATCATATTCTCCGTACTATAAGTTTCAGTTATTTTGATTTGTTTCAGTATTTTGGTAAATAAACTTCTCCCAAACACATCTTCTTTACTTTGTATTATTGGGCTGCTGTGACTTATACTCTAGAGCAGAGCTCGGCAACCTAGGAGGGAAAGACAGTGGCGCGGCGGGGTGTGACAACAATTAGCACTTTTATCGTTAGTCTATATTTTTTGAATTTGTAAAGAGTGAGCATCTCTTTTCACAAGGATCTTTGATCCCCCATGGAGTCACAAGGAAAGGGTCAATTCACGTAGCACTATGACTCCGCCCACCCGTATAAATACTGCGGGTCTGTTCTTTTTTTTAAATACAACTTTATAGTTTCACACGACGGACATTACCCTCCTTGTCAGCCTTCGTGACCGGGCGGTTTTAAGTAATGCGTACCGTTGGAAAAAAAAGGTTCCTGTGTTTGGAATTGTTGTCGGTGATGTGACAGGTGTGGGGATTTGAGCGCGTGTCTGTGGATGGAACGTGAGCGCGTGCGTGACTGGAAAACGTGAAGCAAAAGTTTATGATGTACTGCTTTTTTTATGGTCGTGTTTTTGGCGTCGCTGACTTTAATGAAGTTATATTTCAACGTGGAGATCTTTTGTATCGGTATTTCCTGGTTAAGTCGTGTTTATATTTGCGGGGTTCCTCTTGTTGGAGAGGTTCCGGTCCAGCATGCAGCCTCACTGCTGTAGTGGACCTGGTGGGTTCTGTGGTGATGATCTGTGGTTGATCTGCTGCTGGTTTAAGAGATTCCAGAAGCAAACGGGTGTTAGTTTTACTTGGTTTGAATTTTTCTCATTTTTTGTACTTTATATTTGTTTTTTATTGTAAACCTCTCTGAGCTGTAAAACATGAAAAGTTATTTTAATAAATACAGATTGATCGATAAGTTCAGTTTGTTGAATAATAACCAGACAGGGTCAGATTATACTCAGACTTACTTTCTGTTCTGCTGCTACGTGTCAATATGAAAGGTAAACAAGTTTTAAAATGAATGTTAAAGCTGATCACCACTGAAAGTACTGGAGGTGAAAATGAGGAATGATGCTGTCCAGTTGCAGAAAATTTGAATAACTATAAATAGCAAACTAACAAAAATGTTAAAACATTTAGTTTTACATGCAATAAAAGCATCATCCCAGAATGAACTAACAAGTTACTCAGTTCCTGTCTCATACTGACACAAAAATAAAAAAAGTCAAAAGCATATAATTGTTTATGTTTTTATTTTTTATTAATAGTTTTGAGGTTCTTAGAAATATTCAGGATATTTTGTTCTAATGTATCCAATCATGTTGCTGTTAGTATGACATAACAAATACAGTACTTTTGGTTTCAAACAAACATAGTTGCAATATTATTTCAACTCTTTTCTTATGCAATATTATTATGAAAGCACAATTTTGGGCTAATATGTTTTTAAAAAAAGGGATTTTGACCTGCTGTTTGTGAATTACAATTTTTTCAGATATATTGGTTTTTTTTATGGCATTAAAGTTTGCATTACAGTAGAAATGGCTGGTGTAGGACCTGGATTTGGTTCATTGAGCCTAACATTCTCCTTTTTTTTAAGCTTTTTTACCTTTAGCACCTGACCTGTTTCTGTCAAAACCAACAATAATCTTTGACAGGCCGTAACTCCTAAAAGGAAAGATGTGAATTAGCTGATCTGTAGAGAAAACCAGTTTTGTGTGGTTAAGCAGCAATTTAAAGCAGATTTTCATCCATTGCTAATATAACGTAATTTTATATTGGTGCAAAGCTGCTTTTCTAACAGAGGAAGATGCTGGTATTCTTCACCTCATAGATGATCCTCTGCACCAGATCAAACTCCCCCTCTAAGGAGGCGTCCAGCAGCAGAGCCAGAGGGTTAAACTTCACCCTCAGACCGTGTCCCGTCCGCTCCGATGAAGGCTTCTTCAGGTTGCTTCGCTTTGTCTGCAGGAAAAACCAGAACAAAAATAATCTTTCCTCAGTGAAGACAGTTCCATTTGATTCTGAGGTTTTAAGCCTTTATACCTTAGGCAGTGAGGGAGGGGCAGGAGGCAGCGGAGAGGGGGGGTTGTGTCTCTCTGCGTTGTGACCAGGACTGGATCCTCTTTGGTGGTTGTTGTTCTGGTCGTCCAGCTTTGCAGGAGCGGGAGCTGTGCTGATGGGTTGAGAGGAGGAGACCTGGCTGCTGCTGCTCTCCGCCGAGGCCGCCTCTTTGGATGCTTCCGGAGTGGATAAAGGAGGAGACGAGCGGCGGGGCTCCAGGCTCACTTTTTGACCTTTGACCTCGACGGCCGCCACGCTGACATGCTTGTCTCCAGGATCTGCACCTCCGTTAGCTGAATGGATGATATCGGTTTCTCCTAGCAGACTGTCAGGCTGGTAGAAAGTGTTGGCTGCAACAAAAGAGGAAACTTTAATGTTTCTTTTTTATTATTTTATTGTTTTACCTCTCTTAAACATCTATAAGGCTCTTACCTGAAACCCCCTCCATGCCTCCAGCCAGTGTGTTGAATCTGCACATCACAGCAACATGTTTTTAGCTAAAGTTCAACAACAGTAGCTTGAATTACTTTAATGTGTTCAAAATGACCTCTGGTAAAGCAGCTTCTGGATGTTCGGCCCCTGAGGGCCCTCTGGTTCGGTGATGGAGCTTCTCTTCTTCAGGGGTCGGGGAGCGTTGCTGAGACGCCGGCCGAGAACCTCCAGATCGGCGTCACTCTGGTACCGGAGCTGCGAGTGAGCTGTGGGAGACGCGGGCGTTCAACATCACAGAACAAAGCTGTCTAGCCGTGGTCCTTCAGATCCACCACCTGCCTGTCTTCCAGAACCTCTCTGCACTGCTTTCTGCTGATGACCTTGGTCAGGTGTTGTGGAATCAGAAATATTAAGAAAGTAGCAGCAAGGAGAGCTGGAAGACAGGCGGGATGGTAGATCTGAAGGGTTGGGGAGCATTATTAAAGACGCTTGTCAATTCAACGTACTGCTATCCTTATCAAACATCTCTTCTGAACACGCCTCCTCTAAGAGCGTTTCAAAACATATTTCTTCTGTGATGTATTTTTGACAGTTTGTGAACGTCAAATACTTGAAATTGTATTTAAGACCCAAAAAAGTTGTCTTCAAAGTAGATGTGTTAAATGTAAAACTAAATGTTGTATGAATATTCTTTATGCAAATTTGTGCACAAAATATAAATTTGTGCACAACTTTGCATTTATGAATATGACGGTCTTTATTAGCAGATTTCTTTTTGACAGCTATTTTACCCCATAAAATTTAACTTATGACTTACAAAGTCATAAATATTCTACACTATTCTCGTAATTTAACAGTTAAGACTTTTTTCTTGTAAATTTACAAGATTTAAAGTCATGATAAAAAAATTGTTTGTAAACTGGCCCTAATACTCTTACTTGATTTTATGCTACTTTTTTAATAGCTGCCCCGCATTTCTTCAAACACAAAATATTAAAGTTTTATTTTTAATTTGTTGTGTTTTGAAGGAAGTTTGATTTGGACAAAAACTGGTCTAAAATCCTTTTTCTTCAGAAAAGCTGCTAAGCTTGGTTTGATCCTGTGACATCAAAGACTCAGACAAACGATCTGGAATCTTGTCCTATTTCAGCTTCAAATCAATAAATAAAGCACTAAATAAAAAACAGAAGCACTCGACCTCAAATTAAGGCACTATAAATGTGCTATCTAAATAAAAACAACATGAATGCTATTCTTGACTGGTCGTCTACCTACCCACGGGGGTGAGCTTAGTGGGACTTAGTGGACGAGGGATGTTGTCCACGCTGGGCGGAGGAAGGATTTTCCCATCTCCGCTCTCTCCTTTTACTCCTTTATCCATGACATCCTCGCCACTCGCTTTCGTTCCTCTTCCCCCTTGGTAGAAGGGGACGGGAGATGCAGAAGTGGATGAGGAGGGAAGGATGGGTTTTCCGTAAACTGGGGAAAAGAAACAAACAACTCCAGATCGGGGTTTGATCTTCTTGCGCCTGCGGTAGAGTCAAAATCTACGTTTCTCACCGGCTTTGACGGTAGCTCTGTTGCTGAGGGAGCCATACTTCGTGGCCTGAGGCTGATGGAGGTACATGCTGTAGATGGAGCTGCTGTTCATGGTGGCTGGGCCCTTTCTGGGCGACTGCGGCCTGGACGAGTGGTCGTGCATGAAGGGGCGCACGGCCACAGCTGGGGGGGGATCTGTGCGCTCAGTTTGTGGAGACGCTGGAGTTGGCTGAGAGGAGATGGCAGAACCTGACAGCAGATAAAAGTATGATAACTCATAATTTAATGGAACTGAATTCAAATGAAGGAATAAAGCTAAGAGAGTTATCCTGTAGGGGCGGGGCTAAGCGTACCTTGGCTTGAATGAGGAGGGACGGAGATGCGGTGCTGTATTTGCTGGGAATTGGGCGATGACGATGGGGAGGAGGCGCCGTTTGAAACGGTGGATCGGGGCCAGCCCAGAGTGCCCGGAGCAGAGCGGGGCAGGGAGCTTGTTGCACAGTGATGCCCCGCTGCCTGGTGGGTGGCGCTGGGGTATGTACCATAACCAGAGGGGAGCTGATGGGCAAAAAAGAAAACAAATCTGTCAGAAAAAGCTTCGCAGAGAAAACGCTGACAAGTTCACAACCCCCCCCCAGCCTTTAGATTGTTGCCTTACTCTTTCTTTCTAAAGATGCAAACCCTCTTTATCTACAGCCTTACCTGTTCTGGACTGCCGGTTCTCCAGTCTGGTACACCTTTACTGATGCTCGGCCATGACGCTTCATTTGCTAAACAAAAACAAAAAAAAAAAATAGGGAGGGGGGGAACAAACACACTTAGGTTAGTACGGGGTAGACGACTTAGAAATGACAAACCAACACAAATGGAGCTGACAAAAACACAAATGAGAAGGAGCATAAAACAAGCATGAAGTAAACAGAGTCACAGCAGGGCTGCAAGACCTGAAAAAGAACAATTATGTTTTTCTTTTTAATTCATTTTTAACTAAGAAGTACTTTACTTTTAAAACACATTATGTGTTAGATTGTATTTTCTTCTTTCGATGACTGATGATGATCTTGTGAGATTTAACAATAGAAGGAAGATGTGGCTCATCACTGACTTGGAGAAAACAAGCTTAAAAGAAGCTGATCTGGATGGTTTCATTACTGCTATTATAAGTTTTGTTTTCCATGAAATTTGCATGAAACTTTGGTTAAAGCATTTTGGTTTTTGGGGTAATGTAATTACCCCAAAAACAATTACCCCAAAATTCGGTCTTTATGCAGATATTGCACCTTTATGCAACATCTGTCTCACCAACAACTCAGAAGCAAATTTCTAATATACTGCTGCTCCCACTCTGCAGACAGAAATCCTAGGAAATTATTAAAGTTTTTACATGTTGGCTAATAAAAAGACCACTGGGAACGCTTTTAAGATAAATCAAAAGATTAGCCGATTGGGAATGCTTTCTCTGGATGCCTTTGTGAAAATATGTAAAGTTGTTAAAAATAAATAAAAATATTTTCTTTAGTTCTTTTTTCATAAATCACATGAATATTTCTTAAAATAAAAAACAACCAAAAATTAAGCTATTTAATGACCACGCAACCCTTACAGTGCTAATTTTCTTCTTTAAAAAAATAATAATTTTCCTAAAATAAACATTAAATATTAAGACAGTTTACAGTAAGAAAGGAGTAGGATAACGATGAAGTGACTTAAATGGAAGTTCAATAAGCTCACTTGACCACTATGACTAATAGCTCTGTTTTCTTGCAAATCAAGTGATCTGTCAAACTAAAGCTCTTAGTTTTGTGAAATCCTAAACTGTCTCTAATTATTCAAATCTCCCTAATGTCTCTCATTAAGCTTAACTGAAAGCAACAATTGGCCAAATCTACACTCGGAGAAGCATTTTCAACGGTTACCCAACCGTTTGGCACAGATATCAGAGGCAGAGCTGCGTCACAGCTCTGGCACATACCAGACAAACACTGATTAACTAATAAGCTGGGAGTTCTGCGGCCGCTTTGATAAGCTGGAGCTGTGCAGGCCGGTATCTGCCGCTGCCGCAGCCGCAGCCCGCCGCTGACCTCAGGAAGAAAACAGTCACGACACAACAACAAACAGCTTTGTGAGAGGTGGAAAGTTGGGCCTCTGCCAGGAGGCCTGGATTAGAAGCTGCCACTTAAAGTTATAGAGAGAAGGACTGAATGAACTGCTGACAAGGACAAAACAGGGACAAAGGTTACGGCTGCAAAACCTGTCATTCATGCAATCATAATATAGTGTTTATTTAAAGAAAAAATCAACAATTTGAGGGAAATGGGAATCTGTTCTGTAATCTCACATCTATACAGAAATCTGAAGTTCCAAACATAAAACGATTGAAAAATAGCTAGAATATGGTATTTGGTTCACAATAAAATAATCAAGATGTGCAATAACCTAATAACTAACTTAAAACCCTGTTGACACGTTGATGGGCTTTTGTTATATGCTTATTTATATTGTGTTAGTAGGAAAAATACAATATTTCCTCTGGTTGTTCTGGTTGACATAAAGACAATGATCTTCTATCACTATGTGTTATATTTTAATAGTTAGGATGATGTAAAGGTGTGAGTTTCTAAGACCTTGACAATGTTTCGATCTGGGATGTTTCTCCTCAAAGATATTCAGAACCTCCAGAGTGAGGACATTTTGAACTGTAATAAGCCAAACGGTCCACAAGGGGGCAGTATGGCACTCAGTAGTGTTGTTTGTTACAATACTCAGCCAGCTACACTGGCCTGTGCTCTTTAGAAGGAGTGACAACTATTTCTGAATTATATCATAATGCTTAGAAAGGTTTCATGAACTTTTAGGACTGCAGAAATATTTTTCTCAGTCCCAACGAGAATTTATAGCAGGTAGCAGTGGATGCAGTTTGTTTCCTTCTGGACAGAAATACAACTAGAGGTTTTGAGGGTTGTTTTTGCAATCACTTCAACGGAAAAAGCCACTGTGTGAACAAAACTGAATCTGGATTTGGCACAAACCTACTACTACGTAAAAGAAGGTTTTAAACTCTTCTTTTGGACATTTCTCTAGCGAGGTAAATCACTTGAGAACCAATTCTTAATTACAAGAAGGACCTGGACCAATGAAATACTTTTTTGTTCTCTACTAACACATTTTCTGTTGAGCAGTCAGTCAATTTAAAGTCACCCAGAACAAGGGGAGAAGTTCCATCAACTAAGTAGTCAAGTTAATCAATCAGAAGAGACTTGGCCTCCATGTGAGTGGAAGATCACCCAAAAGCTGCTTGTTTAAAGTTCATAAAGAGGAGTCCGACTGATTAGTTTAGATGAGTAACCCTTCATAAATCAAAGAAAATCAAATAATACTTCTGAAAAGGTATATGCAATTCTTCAACATATTCTCACTCCCATCTCGTTATATATGGATGTATGGTTCGGGTCTCCACCCCACATTTTGACATTCTGGGTGTCCCCAACTCCTCGTTTCTTGGCGTGCTGGCTGGTCCCATTAAATCAGGGGTCCTAAACATGCGGGTCGCGAACCAGTACCAGTCCAAATGCTGCTCAGTACCAGGCCACAAACAGGGAAAAAAATGCATTCGCTAATCAGGGGTCCCCAACCGGGGTCGGGCACCCTAAACCTAACCCTTACCTTGTGTCAAGGGTTGTGGACCCTTAATTTAATGGGAACAGCCAGCACGAAATTACAAATTAGGGACACATAAAACTATAAAAAGTGACGCATACGTACATATATGACAGGTTGGGAGTGAGAATGGGTTGAGAATTGTCAGGTAATCCCAAAACATTATACTTCAAAAAGACCTTTTCAGAAATGAATTTTCTTTTTGATTAACTATCAGCTCAAGTCAGTAAAACTGGAACCATCATCTGAAAGTCTAACTTCCCAGCAAATAAAAAATTCCTTCATCCCGTGTTCAAAAAAACTCATTTGTTTTAAGGCTCTACTCTTGAGTGACGACAACCACCACAGCTAAAAACACGTTATCCTACAGACGCACACTCTCACACGCTTATTACACGCACCGTAAATAGCTGTAGAATTACATAGCTCAGACTTCCCTTCATTCATTTGCTGTGCCCGCCTGTCTTAAGCATCGCACCGCTTTGATTTACAGCTCTAAATGTTCCACGTTACGCAGCCGTGGAATAAATAGAACTGTGGCATTTGCTTTGGCATTTGTGAAAACAATGGGATTTCTAACACGGCTGCTTCGCTTCGTCTCGCTTTCATGCACGAGCACTTTTTGCTGTAAATGTTTCAGCTCCACTGTGAATGCAGAGCTAGATAATTCTAACTGAGGAAAGTTAACATATACGGATGATTCTCAGCAACAAATACACAAATTTCTCAAAATTTTCCAGATTTAAATGTTACTATTTCTAATCTGGTAATGACTGTTACTCCTCTCGAATATACCAGAGATGTTAATTAAATGAGCCTGAGACCAGACTGGGTTTGGCCCCCAGATTTTCTCTGAAGCCGTTTCCTGACCTCGAGCAGCTGCTGAATATCAGATTTCTTGTCTGCGCCCTTATACACGTGACCCATACATTTTAAGGTCATTTTGTGAAGCTGATTTCATTATGTCTTCTTCCGCACCATCTGGCTTTTATAGTGACATCAAGCCCTGTCGGCACGGCTGGTTTGAATGTTCTCTTCAGTTTTTCCACCTATAAAGATAGAAGGTACGGTCTTCTTCAGTTAAAGATCGTAGACATGGATCTTTCATTTGTGACTACGGGGCAATATTAGTTTTCTCTTCACAGAGAAGTAAAAGCTTAAAGCTTTATAGCCCCAACTGCCCTTATAGGTGTATATTGGGCTGTTTACACGCAAATTTTTTAAAAAAATCTGCATTGGGAATACTGGTGGAACATAAGAAAGATCAAAGTCGGAGACCGCTGTCGAGCATGTTTAATCTATGGGTGTGCTGCGGGCGACAGTAAAGTAAGTAAAAGTGAAGTAAGTTAGATTCATGTGTGTTGTACAGATTTTTCACTTATGTATCACATGTGCGGACAGTAAAGGACCAAGACATGGACCTCTCGATTACAGCAGCAACATCATCCATACGTTAAATGGATGTGCAACTTTCAGTTGCCTGACAGCACGTGTCAAAGTTAAGGCCCGGGGGCCGGATCCGGCCCTCCGGGTAATTATATTCGGCCCTCTGGACCATTTTATTTTATTGTTATTAGTAGCCGATGTTGTGTTCAGCTTATTTCTAACTTGTGTAATCTTGACCAAAACTATTTTTTAAGGTTCAGATTGATTTATTCTGGAAAAATATTCCTGCCTCTTTTTATTCATAGTAATGTTAAAAAGTTACATTTTTTAAATTAAAAAAATGTAGTTTTAGTGTGGTAAATAAATATTGATCCTGTTCGGCCCGCGACCTAAAGTGTGTTTTGGATTTTGGCCCCTTGTGCGATTGACATTGACACCCCTGACTTACCACACGCAGAACTATGGTACATTCCATTTTCGTAAAGTCTTTTGAGGTAGCCGTACCCCCTTTAAAGCACAAGACACACCTGAAATCCCCTTAAGATGTGGCCACTCCTGTCTACGACCCACCACAGGGTGCAAAGCACTCATAGGTTCAACCCCGTCCAGATGAATTTACATGGAGCTTGTGACCTGTGTTTCACACACATTCTTCATTGGTCATATAGCATATTGTGTTCACGCTGGACTGCCACTATCCAATACTAGTTGGAAAGCTTTCTCTTTTACAGCTCTATCCCGATATATGAGAATTGGTGTTGAATCATTGCGGCTATGCTCAAATGGAAATGATTCATTTGTTCTCCATGATTAATTTTCAAACAGTTGGTACTTCAACACCAGAAAACAACAATTTTTTATCAAATCTGAGCAAATGCATATTTTGTTTTGCGAATGAATTAAAAAAGATATTACAGAAAAGTCACCACCAAGTGACTGCATCTAGTCGTCAAGATGTGTCTGTTATGGGTCAGACACGGAAATCATGTCATGTTTATGCAAGTAATAAGATGTGTAACGCATCAATAGCGAGTACAGCAGAAAATAGATTTTGAAAAATGTACCGGATGCACTTTACACCCTTTAGTCATTTGCCCCAACTTCACAAGTTGAAGCTAACTAAAGGAATTTAGAGTGCCGCAGAGGCTAGAGCTGGGCTGGATGTAGTGTGAGCCTGGGGTCTCTGAACTTTCAAAACACGTTCAATGATTGAGTGTTTGTATACAGAGCTCTAAAATGGTCGTAGAAACTTGTGTAGAAAAGCGTGAAAGCAAGTTTTGAACGTAAACGGAGGGAGATGTGAACGCTTTATGCTTAAGGAGCTGCTGGTCTGCCATCAGTGGAGTGACTGTCTATAGCAACCCCCCAGGACTCACTGTTGTTACTGTCCTCCCCTTTAGAGGACAGAGTTTCCTGCCACGTCTCAGTGGGCTCAGACAGGACGATGTCTAAATCTGACACTTTCCACTGGCTGGGGGGCTTCCTGATGCCACTTCTGTCCTCCTCTGTGCAGCAAAGCCCACACAAGACAGAAACGACCCACCACCACGTGACATCAAACCAACAGTGAAGACAGAGGGACAGTGAAGTGATCACAGAGTCACAATCGATGTACATTAAAGGCAACATGATCAACAAAAGACAGGGAAAAAAAAGACAAGAAAAAGAAGTAGGAGAAAAGTTAGAGCTCAGAAGTCGACCTTAAAACCGAACGTGGGTTTGATTTCACCAACCTGAGGCAGAACGGACGTGGTTCAAGGGGGTGGGCTTGGACGGGGGGTCAGCAGAAAGAGGGTAACCCGCCTCCTGTTTCCCCTCAGCAGGAACCTGGATGTAGGGGCAGACGGCCGCCACTCTGCCTGAAACGCCACCACTTGGTTGGGGTGAATTCTGGGGGGAAGCCGGCACTCCACCATTCATTCGGCTCAACTGGGAGGGGGCAAAAACATCCACAGCAACTGACATATTAGTCATGAAAAAGTCAATCTGCTTTGTAAAAATGCAGCAGTAAAACAGTTGAAGGTAAAGAGGGGCGGTGTGTACTTCTGCTCTTTTTTTATGCAGCCGTTCCCTCAAGTCCCCGATGCGCTGGTCCATCACCGACACCTGGGCATTCCTCTTGTTCAGCAGCTCCTTATTCTGAGCCAGCTTGCTGCTCTGCTCCAGATTATGACGGTTACGGGCCTGAAATTACAGTTTTTGGACAAGAATTGATAAACATTCTGTTATTTTTTTTTGGCAAGTTTCAAATAATCAAACTCTCGTCCAGGAGTCTGCAACCTTCTACACTTAAAGAGAAATTCAGGTCGATTTCTTGCCAAACAAAACCTGGTAGGAGCCACAAAGTCCTCACTCATCCTTTAGAAAAAAAGATTGATTTATATTTATGTTTTTGCTACTGACGTGATACATTTAAATGAAATATTGAGTTTTTTGGCATAAAATATGTATATTTTTAAATATGAAATTGTTTCGAACTTTTGACAGAGCTTTGCATGACTTCCTTTCAAAATAAAAGACATTCATATGATCATGTAAATGCAGCAGGAAGTGTAAAGTCATCAATGATAACTAAAAAAAACTATTCATTTTAGTGCTTCTGGTGCAGTTCAGCCACAAATTCATAAATATAGCCAACAAAAACTAAATCAGAGCTAATGAAGTGACCCCTACCATATATTAAAACCACAAGACACACTCTAAATCCTTGAATTTGTTCAAAAAAAGAAAATCTGCTTCATAATCCAGTGGATTATAACTTCATGTATCTTTAATTTTGGTTGTGCTTACTGACAATAAATTGACTTTTCTGTAATGAGTTGAATAAAGTTACTTTACACTTAATTACTTTTTCCTTTACAGTTACTTTTAATTTTTTAAAAACATTTTATCTAAACCAAAAAGCCACAATAGAGGGGTAAAAGAACCACATGAGTTCTGGAGCCGCAGGTTGCAGATCCCTGCGGTAGTCAAATAATAACAGTTTTGCAGTCATGTAAACGTGATATTTCTTAGCCGTTTGGAATTTGACGGCAGGCGGGTGTTTGTGGGAAAGCATGGATCACCTGCAGTTCCTGGTAAAGTTTCCTCAGCTCCACAGCTGCAGGACCAGACAAAGGGGATCCTTTATGAGCGGCCCCCTGGGATCCTGGGAATGCCTCCTGAACTGGTGCACCAGAGTGGAGCTGAAGGCGTCCTCTCCTCAGGTCTTCCAGCTGTTGAGTCAACTGGAAACACAAGAAGTGAACAGGAAATCATTCCTGCAGCCGCTTTTGGAAAAATGTTGGCGGATCTTCACAGGAGATCCAAAGTACCTGATCGACCCGGATCACAGCAGACTGCAGCTCCGCCTGCTTCTCTTGAAACAGGGTTGAGACATGGTCGATCTCTGCAGCTGGAAACAAACGCAACAAACAGCTTCAGCAGAAACTCCTGTTGCTTCTATTGTTCTGCCTCCACGGCATCCATCCCCCAAGGTCTAATTTAATGTTCAGCACTTTCAAACATTTTCACGAGGAGCTTACATAGATTTCCGTTGATAACTTTGCTGTAGTCGACCTGTCCTCTCATGGCTCGGATCTTCTTCAGCTTCGCCTCCTGCGTCTCCATGCGCTCCTTCAGCCGCTGCAGCTTCTCAGCTTCAGGCTGAAGGGGTGATCAAGCAAAAACACCCAGATTTCTAAATTCTAATGTGTGCTATTAATGATAATTGTTTCCTTGGAGGTTGACTTCTTTCTGCCAGTCAGTGGACAGGTAAAAGCTGCTCACCTGAGTCTGTCCCTGGTTAGATTTACCGCCCTGCTGGAGATACCGCAGTCTCTGCTCCTACAGCAAAGTAAAGGACACATTTATACATGTTGTTGTTTTTTTTCACTGGCATCATCAGACTGTTAGTGGGAAGGTTGTTCAGTGACATCACAGACCCAGATTAGGGGTTTTAACCCCTTTAACCTTAAAGTTCCTGCTGGACCACACTAGTAGAAAAGCAGGAACAAAGCTGTGATATTACTTTACAAAGAGGCACACAACAATAATGTAACATTTGTATTTTTTGCTCTGTTCCATAGTAATTGGGTTCACTGGAAAATTATTCAAAGATCAAATCTCTTTGACAAGTCCCTTAAACTCTAAACTATCAAATCTGCCTTAAAAGACAGTTTTTTTTTAATTAAATCAAAAGTAAAAGCAGTTATAGACCTCCAAAACTCTGCTTTTTGTTTGTTTGAGCTCAATGTTTAAATGACTTCTTATAATTTACTTGTTAAAGGTTTCTGATTTGAAACCTTTCAAGTAAATGGAAGCAGTTTATTAAAGGACTCTGCATTTTTTTGCTTTGTAATCAAAGAGTTTAGCTGCATTTCAATCTAAATGAATTAAAAGTTAGGGTTATATGTCTCTAGAAGTTGCAAACAAACTGTCAAAGACTTCAATGAAGAAGTTTCATTAAAGAAATAGTGCAGGTTTGATAAAGTACTAAATGCTATGACCCCTTTTAAAATAGAACTAAAAATAGATTCTAATTTACCATAAATCACATGAAAACATTTTAGGAGAAATGGATTGAATGTGTTCCCATGCTCTTGCACAAATACTCACAATTTATTTTTATTTTGCTTGTAGCTCCGTCAGAACTTCCTCTAAATATATTTGATTTTGAAAATACTCAATCACACAACTGAATTACTTTAATTGATGTAGTTTATTATGGCTGTGGCCGTATTTAGATTTTTTTTTATTATGTGTTTTCTGTATCAGAGTGGGACTTCTGTATTTTTTATGGATCTTTGTTGGCCTGTCTAAATCTTCAAAATCAAACTAAAAGCCTTTTTAACACCTGTACACTCACGTCTTTGGTCACTTGATCTGGTTCAATGATACTTTTCAACATTGATAGATCCACTCCAATGAAATGAGTGTTTTTGTCATATTTAATATGCTCTTGTAGCATTTATCTAATGATGGGGGACATGTATAAAGAAAATTAAGCTTCAAATTGCGTTTGTAAATATTTATTTTATCAACAGACAAAAAAGTAATAATCATGATTACAAGACCACTAGGAACACTTTTATAACAGATTAAGAGGTGATCTGATTGGCTATAAAGGACAGATTTACGCTATTGATTTAGCTTGTTCTTGAGTTGAATGTAAATTCTGTTCTTGTGAGTTTCAGTGCTTATTTTGTTTAGTTTTCTCATTTTAATACATTTTGTTGTGTTCAGCTATGATCTATTTCCTGTTTCCTCAGTTTTCAATCACATACTTGTTCCTGTTAATCATTCCTCTGTTTTTAAGCCCATAGTTTTCTGTCATGTCGCCAGATCCCGTTGTCGTCACCACTTTGTCGCATCATGGTTCAGGTTTTTGTGTCATCATGTTTTTAACTTTTACATTTAATTATTTTCTTTTCTTGCTCCCTCCATAAACCTTCATTCCTGGCTGAAGCCATCCTTAAAATCCCCTCAACAGTTGTGACTGTGTTCATACTATTTACATCTGGAGTGTAAACTATTCCAATCAAATATGTGAGCTTTTGGAACTTTTTTCCCATATTTTCTGGCGATTGTTTCAAGCGATAGATTTTCTCTTGGACGCCGTTTGTATTGAACAAAAGCAAATGTCTGCAGGGACGCAGATGGAGGGAGAGGGAAACGAGGCCTGCCATGTGTGATGCTGACTGAGGCGCTTTACACCTTCTTCTGTGTATCGCTGCCCGTTGCAGCTGACCTGTGTGTCTCTCACACACACAGAGGAAGATGGAAATGGAATGTTGGCAAGCAGCCACCTATCATTCATTGAAAGCACAAACACACTCAGAAAAACACATTACGTAACAGTCGCTTGTTCAGATAGATAGTAAAAGTATTGTATTTTAGATAATCCCGTGTGTTATAAATTCACAATTTGCGTTAAAATAGACTTTTCGAGTCCATAAAGCACCTTAAAGGTAAAATATATTTAATGTCCTCCACTCCTTAAAGGTTGATTAAACATAAAATTATCAGATATTTTTCCTGTTAGCTTATCCTTTAAATTTTTTCCTCAAGTACAATTCCAGTTTAGTTTCCCAGCAGCTGCAGGACACCAATGACTAAGTTTCCTGCCTGCTTAAAGGTCACATCCTAAATGTGAGAATGAGGATGTGCGAGCTATCCAGAAAATATAGTTTGGTTGAGGCACACGAGCCTCAGCAGTGTTTTTCCTTTTACTTTAAAGGAAATGTAAAGTACAATTCTGATACACCACATGTTTGACCTTTACAACTAGATCTAAATGCACACATTTTTTGTAATGAGTGACCATCCTGTGTGAGTGTGTGTTTGTGTGTGTGTTACCTTGGCCAGCAACATCTGCTGCTGAGCCTCGATTTGTTGCTGCTGTCTTGTGGCCATTTCCTGGAGCTCAGAGAGGGTCAGCTCCACACGGGGAACCTGTACAAAAACACACATGTTGCACTGTGTATTTATACAACGTGGTATTTTGAAAGAGCCTGGGCTTTCCCATGTGTGCCCGATCGTTCCCACCCGTCACACATAACACTGTTGCACGTCAAAGCAAAAACAGTGAGAGGAGATAAAGCGCAGCTGCACACACACACACACACAGTATATCAGTTCACACTTTAGGCCACAGCTTCAGCGAGCTCCTGTAATGTTGTCGGGCAGCAGCTGGTGGCCTTGGCAGACTGACAGAAATATAGTTTTGGTTTGGGGAAGGGGGTTGTTCTGTTAATCACAGCTCTGTGACCCAAAACCAACATCAGGTGGAGAAACTCCAGTCTCATGTCTCATTTGTAATGACTAATCTTTTCCTTTTTTTTAGACTGGATGAGGAATGTTGGCGTGTGAGATTTGGGCGGCCACGGCGGTGGTGGTGGGTGAAGGCTGCGGTTTGGTCCCAGCTACATCCTGCTATTGTTTCCGTCCTCAAACAGACACACACACAGACTTGCACTGCACCTGGTGTGTTGCATTTGTTCCAGATATGTGAGAAAGAACTGCAGTGTTTGGTTTAAGATGGAGGCTTGGACATTCAACTGTAAATGTCTAAAAGTGTGTTAAATTAATGAAGGAAGCACTGGATTTTTAGTTTTCTTTATATATCACTTAATGGAAAACCGATTATCACATAGACACAGTTTGAGGATTGACAAGCGCATCCATGCATCCGTCTTCTGGTTCCGCCAGTCCCTTTTAAGGTCATGGGGTTGCTGGAGCCTATCCAACTAACAGTTTTCTAGCGAAGGCGGGGTACACCCTGGGCAGATCACACATTCACACCTATCATCAATTAACCTATAAAGCATGTTTTTGGACTGTTGGAGGATGTAGGAGAAAAACCCCAAAATGGACTCGGAGAACATGTTGACTCCACACAGAAAGCTCTCACTAGGGGTTTGAGCCAGAGTTTTCGTCCGTGGTGAAAGGGCTACCCGGCTATCAGATATTCTTTTAGTTTCTAGCTATAGAATCAGATGAGTCTGGAGGTTCTTTTTTACTCTCGATACTCAAAACTCACCTGGTTTCTCTTTTCAGATTAGAAAATGAAATCAGAAGTTTTGTCTTAAAGTCCCCGTACAACGATATTTAAAAATTTCTTTAAACGTTCCCAGTGGGGTTTTAATTAGGAATGTGAAGTTTTAAAAAAAAAAAATCCACATCCTAAATGTCTTAAAAAGCCATTTTTCCTGTTAACCTGAAGACCGTTTCCAAAAATCCCTCTGTGTGGGCGTGGCTTATGGTGCTGAGCTGTGTAACCCTGCCCCTTATCCCCCCAGACATGCTAGCGAGACACACACTTTGATAAATAAAAATAAAATAAAATAAAACATGACCATTCAGGCTGCATTGCACCAGCAGCAGCACTAGCTGGGGTTCATAACTGATTTCATGCTAGCACATGCTGATTGTTGAATTCACTTGAACAAGAAATATAATGAAATGAAATGCCAGAATGCAGAGAGGGTCTAATCGCATGTCACTTTGTAAATGCGTGCAGACAGTGCTGACGTTTTTAGACGCAGACGACGGGTTACGTTCAGGAGAACCGTTCCGGTGTCCGGTTAAACCACTCGGTGGATCCTGAGCGGAGCTGCTATAATCAAAGAAGCGGCGCTCCTTGTAGCAGCTTGCTCCGAGCTGGTGGATCAAACGCGGACTGCATATTTGTGAAAGCTAATGGTATTTTACTTTCAGTTTCTTTGTAATAACGTGACGCCAACTTAAAAAAAAAGTCCCGTCTTGGACGCAATTAAAAATTAAAATATGAGCAGACAATACGATCACCCAAGGCTCCGCCCAGTTGAAAAATGTCTCTCCGAATAATTATTGACGTTGCTGTGACCAATAAATCCAAACCATTTTTTCCTCAGATTCCTTGGGAAAATAATGGAAGCTAACATCAGTATAGCCTTTCACTGAATTACAATCCTTTACATCACAGAAGTGGGACGTTATATTGTTTTCTCCGACCCCAACGCTGCATCCAGGTTTGGATAAATTACCTGGGATAGATGAAATCTGCAAAATAGGCAGTAAAAGTTCCCAATGGACGCATAAACTTTCATAGAAAAATAAGTTCATTGTTATAAAGTAAAGAAAAAAAATCTAATCTGGATCATTGATTTACAAAGATTAGCCCAGCTGAATTCATTCTGTACAGGTGAACTGCGATATAGTGAAGCAACATTATTTCCAGCGTATTCTCACTCCAAATTCTTCATATGTGGTTGTACAGGATGGTTAGGGCCCTCTCAGTATCACTTTTGGATTTTTGGTTGTCCCCAACTCATTTTTTTGACGTGATGCTGTCACCATTAAATCAGGGGTCCCCAACTGGTTGGAGGGTCACTTGGTAGCAGGCAAAATAAGCTAATCACGGGTCCCCTACCCTGGGAACGTGAACCAGTACCCTAACTCTAACCCGATACCCTAACCCGGTACAGATCCCGCATCTTTTACCGCATCTGGTACCGCGATCCGAGGGTTGTGGACTCGTGATTTAATTTAAACAGCTAGCACGTCAAAGAAACGATAAGGTGGGGACACTCATAACGTCAGAAAGTGATGCGGAGGGGGTCCAAACATACATCAATTTATGGGAGACAGAATGGTATTTCTGAGTATTTGATGATTGAAGGATGTGACTTAGTGAGTCTTTGGTAAATCATAGATAAAAAAAAATGCATATGCCCACCAAGTTACTGTTTATAAGGGTGAGTCCTCAACTTTTTTACAACAGTTAGTAGCTCCTTTGTTTTAGCTTTGTGTTCACACAGTTTGGCGGTGTTATGCAGAATTGTGAACCACGCTGATCTCGGCGGTGAGACACTTGTCTGTTAAGCCAGCAGCTGTTCGGTGTTCGGAACATTTCACTGAGCCCTTTCAAACGCTGACTTATGTAAAGCGTTAAACCCGCCGTCTTTAGTTACTTTACAACTAGCTGGTAAACCAATGGAAACTTAGCACTGCAAAAAGAAAAATCTCACCAAGTGTCTTTGTCTAGTTTCTGGTTTAAACTTCTTATTAAACTCCATATAAAACAAAACTAACTTATCAGTTGCTTTTAAGTAAACTTTAATGACTTTTTAGGCCAATAAATATTGATAATCTTGTGGAGACATTTGATCTTGAAAACATATTATTTTAAGTAAAATTAAACTAGTTTTTTTTTTATTTAATTTTACATAATATATTGAAGCAGAGATTTATTTCTGACTTGTAATGGTCTTGTTTAAAGAATCAGAGTTGCTTGAATTAGGGGAACTGGAAAGCTTTATGTGACTCATAATACAAATGCATTTAACAACAACAGGGCAGAAGTTTAAAGGTAAACACACATTTGCATACATTTTTTTAGAACAAATCTTATCTTAACATGTGTAATTCTATCTTAGGGTGTATTCAAATTGGAAATGTCCGTTGGTGCGGACCGAGTCCGCTTAATCCGAATCAAGTCCCAAACTCTGAGTTTGGTCTGTATTTGGACTGCAATCGATCGTCCTTTCCTGTTTCGAACTAAAGCTTTTGAACAAAACTACATGACTAAAGATCTCTGCAGTCATTGGCCAGGAGTTATGAGGGAGGGGCAAAACATCTAAAGGGAGAAATTATGGAAGTTCTGTGCTATGCAGTCCTTGTCGGGATAGTTCGCTTATTCAAACGTTATATTTCGCTGACCAGTTGTGAACGTCTATATCAATGTCAGGTACAACCCTTTGTACTTGTTACTTTGGTATGGTGGCGTGTATGCTGCAGGACGGTTACTGACAAGAAGACGGCTCAGAAGGCACGCTAATAACTGTTTATGATATATAGATTGTCGGTAAAACAGTGTGAGAAGTAATGTGTATTACGTTAAAAGTTGTTTATATAAGCTTGAATCAATCTGAGCACATTTCCATGAGTTGTTGTGTCTCGTTGTTGTGGTGCTATGGCATTGTTTTTATGAGAATTCTGTTAAGGAACCACAAGGCAGCTTTTAGGATGATGTCACAGCAGAACCGGGCACGTGCTGCGTAAAGAGACACAGAAAAGCATTTAACAAACTGTTTTAGCTATGTTAAAATAAGCGTTCTAACAAATAAACAGTTGGATCCTTTTTCTGTCTGATGAAGTGACAATTGTTGCGTTACATTTATCCGGAGCTCATTGGTTTCTTCATTCCTAATGTTTTTACATCATGACGGCTACTGAGGCTGCTTTGGTCCAGTTGTTCCGCTCCGAGCACGTCTTACATTTGGATGGAGAAATTTCGGAGCAAACTGGAACTCAGTCTGATTGGAAAGGAACTAAGACCAACTCGAAAGATGAGTCCAAGAACAATTCACGGTCCTGGTCCAGAGTCCACTTGAGTGTAACTAGACTGAAAATTTTCTCCGGATTATCGAGGGAAAAAAATTCTAGTTCACTGTAAGCGAACCAAATGTGTCCTGTCTGAATAAACCCTTACTTTTAAGCTGATTGCAGTCTAGAAATAAAGTTGGGTTGTTTTAGAGTCTACTATTGGAAAATTGGGGAGCAGGGGGGAGTAATATCTACTTTAAAGACTTAAAATCTATTTTTCTGTTTTCCTATTTTAAGACATAATATTTCCAATTACTATAACAATAAACCTATGAGTGTCATTGGTAATTTCAAGATTTAATTTAGTCTTCAAAGGCCAAGACATCGAAACGTGGGAAATCTAACCAAGACAAAGACTAAGAGTATCATTGGTAGATGTATTTCACTTACACTTTACCTCATAATTTATAAGAAACTGTTGTTTCACTCTCATCTGTGTTGTGTAAAGTACTGTAAGAAACGGCATAAGCATTCCTAAAGCTTTATCAGTAACCCCAAGGAAAACATGTAATTGTTTTACAGCTTTTAAATTAGAAAAACCTTCAACTGTTCTCAATACAATTTATGGCCAAGAGGATCATGGGACTTCCAGAGTAAAATACATTTAAAACCAAAAGTTAATGGAACTGAGTCAGTTCATATACACACACAAAATAAGGTATCTTTTTACAGAAACGAGTCTGTTAAAACTTCTGTTACATTGTATTATAGCCATTTTTTTCCCATTTTGGAATCACTGCATGAAAGCCAACTTACTCCTTTGGGTTGCTTTTGTATTTATACAGTCACTTGGACTCGGTTCCAAACAGGAAGAAGCTTACACGATACTTCAACAATGTATTGTCATCACAATATCAGCCAGTGAAGTACGCTGATCACAAAAGATGGCAAAAACTGCAATAATTAATAATATAATTTAAGATATGTTGACTTTTATTTGAATGAAAGTGTTGCAGTGAAATGAAAATTATGTATTAGTTTTTTTTTTTTTGTGCTATTTGTTAATGTACCGCAAGTTATTTTGTCATCGCAACATGGATCACCAGTATCGCACATCACAGGTTCTTTTAGTTTGGTTTTCCGTCACCAATCGTACTCTCAGAACCAAACCAAAGACTGAAGCGTACCAAAAACCCTGTAGTTCGAAGAGAGAACTTCATGTGTGGCACAGTCATCAGCACCAGCAGCACTGATGAACGGCACAGACGGCTACTACGCTGCGCTGTGGACAGCATCGTTGTCTTAAAGTTGATTTATGAGCTTCTGGGAATGATAACGCTGACACAGCACTTTCCGACATAATGCGCCTACATAATGTTTTAGACAGCAGCATCGTGCACATTACAGGCTGTGGCTGTGTCATTATCTCAGTGCTAGTCTGTGGGATCACATCAGGTTAAAGCAAATATTGAAGAGTTTGTGGACACAAAGCAATCCAGTGCGAGGAATGATGTCACCTTAGGGAACCACAGGCGTTGATGAATGTTTGGGAATTCTGAGAAGATGCTTTTCTAAATTAATAAAACTGCTTTCAGCCCGGATCACCTATTAAAATAATGTGTGCTTTTAATTATCTTCAGTGTTTGATTAATCCCTTAACTCAACGCTCCTCTTATTGAGAACGTGGGCGAGAGAAATAAAAAGACAAGCTTCATCTTTTACACATGTGACATCATATTGCGCAATGACTTTGGAAGGAATTGAAGATAGGAAGATAGATTTTATTGTCTGAAAAAACAGTTCTGTATTTAAGGATCTCCCTATATATGATAAACGTACTTTTAAAGCAAAATTCCTGGTGTCTGTGAGTCATTTCAACAGAACCTTTATCAGCAAAGCAGCAACATAAGTCACAGTTGCATTTACAGTAACATTTACTGCAGTCTTAACTGACACTGACCGGACTTCTTCTGAATCATCAGAAGTGTCTTAAGTAGACATATGGTGCGTCAGATTGACTTTTAAAAGCTCAATTCCTTACTCAGCACGGTCTGTAAATAATTGAGTAAATCCTGCCTTAAAGCGGCATTAGAAGCAGGTTAACGTCCATTACATCTATAAATCTTATATGCAATATCTAACCAACTGAGTCTTCATTTTAATGATATTAATACAAAAAAATTCTGATGAAACAAGATATCTAAAAAAAAGGAATACATCTTTCCAGTCACTGAAGTTTTCCATCAATCTCAGTGTCTAAAAGTTATCACTCCAGCACTCCTGCTTCAAACATGTACTGCCAGTCCACCGACAAAACACAACATGCAGTTCCCACTCGCTGTGCTGAGCATTTTACCTGCAGGCTGTCCCATGTGATCCTGCAGGAGCGGACTTTAATTTTGCTGCATTGTCCTTCAAGAGTGAATTCCTGCACCAGATCCACCTCATTCCACTCCATCCTCGCAGCAGAACCTTTACCGGGGCTCTGAGTGGAGGGAGGAAGACGGCTGCCAGGGGACAGGAACGCTGCGAGGCGTGGGAACCGAAAGCGATCCGGATCCTAACTTTCCCTCTCGTTTGCCTCGTGTTGTGCGGAGATTTACGCCGCTTGCTCTCTGTCGACCGCTCTGCCCACGCTCCCTCCCTCACCCTCTCAAACTCATTTGAATGTGTTCTGGTGAGCGGGAGACCTTGCTTGTGATCATGCTTGCAGGTACTGCGGTGCGCGCACTGGAATTAAGGATCAAGTTTTCCCTATCCTCTTTGCTTCCACACTCTCCCTCCTTTATCTCTGCATCTCTCCACCCCTCTGTGCAGTTTCCCCCTGTCGTTCTTTCTGCATATCTGCACTCCTTCATCTCTCAGTCCTTGTCATCACTCTGCAGCTGGCTTTTTGCTGCAGCGACGTCCCCCTTCTCCCCCCTTCTCTCCCCCTGTCACGCCTCCCTTTTCCTCCTTCTACCACTCTCTCTCAGAAGGGAAATCACTGCACCACAGCCTGTTGGGGCTCTAACTGCTTTCAATTAACCTCTGCCTCTCCCTTCAGATGTGTGCTATGAGGACGACGACGCCGGCGGATCCGAGCGAAGCATCCAAACACAGCAGACTTGCTGCTGCGTCACATTTTCTTCCCCCCCGTTTCTCCGGCTCTCTGCAACTGGCAAAAATACATAGACTGACACACACACACGTACACACACACACAGGGGGGCATGTGACTCGACTGCTGCGTCACACGTTTCTGTCACACTGAGAAATGCTCATCTAGTAATGAAAGCTGCCTGTGTTGCTGATGTGAGTGCAGGCCTTTGTGGGTGTGAGATCACAGGGTGAGTGGGAGAGGGAGGGGTACTCCGAGAATTATCTAGAAAAACAATAAAAGTGATTTTAGTCCTGTGAATTTTCACGATTCAAACATAAAAGACTGATATCTCCGACAGAAAACGAAGGCTGGAGATCTCACAGTATGTGAAGCTTCGGTTCTATTTTCTCTTCTGTCAACACCTAATAAAGGATCGATAAAGACAGAATAGACAGAATCCTGAAGAATAAATCTTCAACAAACACCTGACATGAAAAAAGAAAACACTTCAATAAGATTTGTCAAAAAGTGCCATATTAAGAATGCTATAAACCAGTAACTCCAAAAGTGTCTTAATAATAAAAATATTTTTGGAGTTTTACCATGTTCTTTTGGCATTTTTCTCATGCTGAAAGACACATATAAATATATATATTTTTTTATTTATTCGAATTGTTGTTAATCAGGAGGTGATGAAAATTTTTTTTCTGGTGCATCCACTTGCAGACTTATAGATCCATGTGGATGTTTGTTTTACTCGTCTGAGATCAAAAATGGATGGAAAGATATCTCAAATTTTGTATGTCATTTTGGTTTCACTGGTTATGTTGGAGCTTGTTAGGTTCTGTAAGCTAGCAGGAGAGGACGGAAACAGAAGGATGTCGGGAAGTAGGGCGGAGTTAATCCACGCCAAGAACCTACAACTCAAAGGGAAATTTCTGATAAACTATCGCCACTCTGCAGAAATGTAGATTGTAGCTTTAGTGTTCCTTAAATGGCATAATCATAAATAAAACCCTAGGACTGCTTTTAAAATAGTTCAAAAGACGATGGGAATTTAGCAGTATGAATCAAGTTAGAATGGAAGTTTTTCATAGCTTTTTCTTTACCCCTAGTTAATAACAAGTCTGGTACAAGCATTGGCTGTATATGAGAGCTGGACTGAGTGACCCCTTCGCGTTTGCGTTCTAAACAGGAAGTACCGGCTGATTCCAAGACCCCCAAAATCCCACAGACTTCTATAGAGGAATAAACAGCTAGTACTCAGTCATCATATTTGTCAGAACAAGCATTCTTGCTCTGATCCTTTTATTGAACATCTTCTTGCTTATTCTATTTTTTTTTTTCACTTTTTCCTGTAGTCAAGTTATTAAAGTCGGGGCGGCCGTGGTGCAGCGGTATGCGATCAACTTCTGATGGGAAGATTGCAAGTTCAATTCCTATCTTGCCCACCCAAGTGTCCTAGGGCAAGACAGTGAACCCCACATTGCCTCTGGTGGAAGGCTGGCACCAATATTCAACAGTGGAGCCCCAATCTGTGTGAATGTGTGTGTGACTGGGTGAATGGGATCGTGACTGTAAAGCGCTTTGGACCTTCAAGGACTGTAGAAAAAAGCACTATATAAGTATACGACGTTTTTTAAAGTTATAAACTGACCAATCAGAAGCCTTGATTAGACTATGCAGTCTAACATTGGACGCTTGAAATGCTTGATTAACAGATTCTCTTGAGCCCGCTATCCAAATGCTCTTCAAGGACTCTTGCGATGTCCTTGAGGGGTATCTTACAAGGAGGATCAGTAAATATGGCTACAATAAAAATATTATTTTTTACATAGAACTAATGGATCACAGCAACTTAACATCAGATGTTTCCATGAACATGTATAAACTCTTACAGGACAGGTAAACTAATGAGACATCATCCTTAGTTTAACCTGAAACATCAGGTGATGGGACTCGGAGGATTCTGACTATACACAGACACTGTTACAAGAGTACCATTAGGGTATAAACCACCAGTGCTTATCTTTATCATTAACTTATTAGAGTCACCGGTGTTGTGTAAGTTAAAGACAGGCAGAAAATAAATGAGTCTCATTAAACCCTGAATAAATGCAGAGAGGACAAGGACAGTTTGGGCATTTCTGTTGAATAAAAATAGATGCTCTCATCCGGCAGCACTGATTTCCACATGGAAAACTGAAGGAGATTTATGAGTATAATGCTTGTGAAATTATTATCATTCTGGCATGTCAACCTTTCTATTAACCAAACTTTATATTTTGTCACTGAGACTAAATATCACAGTACTGCCCTTTCATTGTCATCTTTCTAAAGTGTCTAGCCATTATTTTCATATTTGTGGGGTGCACCAGTAACAACTGCCCTAACGGCGAGATTTGGACTGTGAGGAAAAAAATGATCAAATTTGTATGAGGCATGCAGGTGGTCCGGTCGAAATAGCAAAGGCGTAGACCAAGAAGATACGAGGAGAAAAATGTGTATGGAAGGGTGAAGTAGGTGAGACGCAGGCATGTTGTGCAGATTTTTCATTTTTCAAACACTCCCAAATCCTGTTATGTGCACAAGGGACCCATGAGTGGTGTTCATGGGACAAGGGTGAACTAATGGTGTGCAGCCTCTTAGAAATTTAAATAATAGACAATTAGACCAGTAGGGCTGTGGATCGTTGCTTAAGTGGCGATCCATGAATCGAACCATGATTCTCACTCTTTAATATAATGTTTGTTTCTATGCAATGTTTGCATAGAAACAAACATTAACAATTTACTGGATGGGTGAAGATTGAATTATTATTACTACAAATACTTTCAATTTTCATCCATACAGTACAAATACATATACATAACAACAGACATTAGGTTAAAAAAATCAGAGTTGCTTCTTAGGTTAATTGGTGACTCTAAATTGCCCCTAGGTGTGAAAGTGAGTGAGTATGGGTGTGTGATTGAGGCCCTGCCACTGGCGACCTGTCCAGGGTATAACCTGCCTTCACCCATCAGTACCCGGGTTCGGCTCTGGCACCCCCCCAACCCCAAAAGGGAGAAGCGGCCAAGAAGATGAATGAATGTATTAAATCGCCACCATTTATAGATTTATTTAGAACAGGAGATCAGAATCAACAAAACTGATAAACATACAAATATTTAAATAGAAAGAAATGGTGTTTGTCATTTTAAACAAGTTTTATTTTATTTAAAAAAAATTTTTTTTTTGTCAACCTTCTGGTTAAGTTCAGCAGTAACATAAATAAAAAAGCATTAAAAAAATCATTGCTGTTTTTGATAATTTATCTACAAAACGTTCTCCACAGTTTTTCCATCCTCAAAGTTCGTCAACATTCCATTCAACAAAGCTCCTAAAGATGGCTGAACAAACCTCAAGGGAACAGCAAGACACATCTGTGCTCCCCCTTCAGAAGCAAATATTGCTCTCCAAAAACCCCCACAGGCCCGAAGAATCCAACAACCCACAGAACCCGTTTGGGTCAACCTCCGTATGGTTGCATGTGACCAAGGCTTTAAATTTCCCTCAGGACAATAGTGTTGGGCTTGTGACACAGGTGCCATGAACACTCTGGTTTTCTGCAGTTTGGTTTGCTGAATGTCGCAATACAAGCAGCAGAGCCTTTCTAGTTGCAAACAACTCACTTATAATGCTGCTGCTGTTGAGGCCGTAGCTATAATCTGAAGCACATGGGGATATTTGACCTTCTTAGTGTGTGTGCTGCATTTCCTCAAAGTTCTCTATGCACACACACCGTTTTGATCATGAGCTTTTTCAATTAAACCTATCCCGACCCATCTGCTGGGCGACGGCAGAAAAAATATTCCTCCTAATCTATAATAACAGCCCTCAGACATTCCTCCATCCCTGACCAGACTAAAAGGAGAAATCTCTGTTATCAGAACACCACAGGCACCACTATTCGCACAGCAGGGTGGCCTGACTGTTGTAAGAATCATCTCCTAACTGACGGATGAAATCTTTGAACCCCACCACAGACAGATGCTTCTTCCTCCCCCAGACTCGGGAAAGCCGTGAATAGCATGCAACTCTCAAAAAACAGCGGAAAGTTTTCCTTTGAATTCTATAAAAAGTGATATTTTAAACCAGGGGTCTCAAACTCAATTCAGTCGGGGGCCGCTGGAGGCAGAGTCTGGGTGAGGCCGGGCCGCATCAGGATTTCCATAAGAAAATTGCTGATAAAACATTCCAATGTTCTCAAATATCTTTCTTTTTAACACAAAATAACGAATGACTGAATTAATTAATTTTAAAAAATGAATTAGAAAATCAATCATTAATAATTAAAATAATCACAATGACCATACAGCAGACACAGATTAGTGAAACCACATACTGACTGACCGACTATAGCAGTGCTTCACAAATGGTGGGGCGCGCCCCCCTGGGGGAATGAGAATAAAAACATGTTTACATTAGTGATGAATATTGTGCATAATCTTACATAATAAATTAAATATAGCAAAAACAACCTAAAAATCAATTTGGTAGCAGAAAGAGCCGTTGTTTACAGTGAACCAATGCAAAAGAACTGAATCTCTGAGAAAAGACAGAATTCCATCACTACTGTGGAGAGAAACAAGGAAAGATTGTTTTTACTTTGTCTGGAAGTTTTGGAAGTATTTCTAAAAAAAAGAAAAGAACAATTAATAAAATGGATTAATTTAGAAGTTTATTTTTTATTATTCTTTAATGATAACAAAAGTACAATATTTTGAGGAGATATACGTTTAACTTGAGCAAATTAACTGATACTGATGATGCTTGCAGCTGAAAGTTGTGTGTGTGTGTGTGTGTGTGGGGGGGGTGTCTAAGAGAAAATACCTGAGAAACACTGGACAAGAGAAAACTATTTTTATTCAGTTTCAAACATCTGTATTTACAGAACCTCCTTCATTTCTGAGCTGAGAGCAGCGCGCTCACTGAAAGCTCAATGCAAACGCCGCACACCAGAATTCCTGCAAGTCTTTAAATCTGGTCTCAAGCTCTACACAAATCAGACACGCTCTGAGCGTGCGCTGAGTCTTCAACCCGGTTCAATATTTCACGCACAGTCGCAGCAGCGCTAATGAACGGTAAAAACACCATAGAAGAAGAATCTCCTCTGCTGCTGCGTGCGTGACCGCGCTGCTCCGGTGTGGATACCACCTGCTGCGTTCATAAACCCGCAGACATGCGGCCGGTGTGGAAACACCTTTGAAGATTCTTCTCGCTCGCGGGCATCACTCGCGCACGCGGAAGTAGTCAGTCTCTCTCACGAGGACTTTCTCTGATCGTGGAGGAGGAAAAACCGCTCGTGAGGGTCTGATTTGTCCGCGCGGAATGTTTGATGCGCGGGATTGTCGCGGAGGAACACGCTTTTTGACAAGCGGCAGGCTGTGTATCACGTGTTGTCACGTGGTGAAAGAGGAGCGGGGCCCGCGAATCCCGTTCAGTGAGAAAGAACTTCCAGCAGCTTCATGGCTCCTCCTCCGTCCAGCTGATTGGAGGAATGAATTAAAGAGAGAGGAGGTGCTGGACAGCACGCCGATGTCCCGCCCTCCAGAGCCATATACCTTACCGTGATTGGTTCATTCAGCTCTGCACACAACAACTGTCATTCATATCAGCCTTGCGGGCCGCACTAACAGTAATCTTTCATATGAAGGCGGGGGCCGCAAATTATCATCCCGCGGGCCGCAGATTGCCCGCGGGCCGCGAGTTTGAGACCCCTGTTTTAAACCCAAGCCAGGAATTACTTACTGCGCTTGTATTCTTTGAAGTCTGCTAAGTCTCAGATGTTGGACAGGTGATGACACAGAAATGTTATTGAACACAGGCACACCTAGTTTCTTCCTCAGCAGTCCTCCCACATGTAGCTGGATGGGCTTGGTTAACCCAGAGTTGGATCAGCTATTAGGAATCTCTTCCCGAGTGTCCGTTTCAAAGAGTAATTTGGCTGTTCTGTGATCAGAAGTGAGCTTCTTAAAGACATTCTACCATAACTTACATTTTTACTGCATTGAATATGGGATTTGTACGAATATTATTGGATTTTTTTTCTGCCAGGTTGTCTTGTTTTTTCTTTTCCTTTTTTTTCTGCAGAAAAATTCAATGTATAAGAGCTGCATATGGATCACTGCCCATTACTACGCTTTCTTTCACACCAGATAAACTGGTGAACTTGATTTGATTGGATGGAGGAAAATGTCACACATTTATACATTTATGTGATCAGGTTTACTTTCCCATTGCACTTTTAGAAGCTCTCAATGCATCTGTAAATGTTAATTAAAACCCCATGTGAGGTGATGTTGCCCAAACTGTGCAAGAAAAAACTTTTCAAGAGAGTTTTTCCAATAGCAAAAAAATATTAGTTTGAGAAAACATGTCTTACCCACTAGACACGGACACAAATTTTAAATATTGTCATGAATTGGTCCTGTGTCTCCTCCTCTAGCTATCAGCGGGAATTATCTCCAGAGTACTAACACTTCCTAATTTGCTACACTTCACTTCCCATCAGCCCCCACTTGTCATTCCCAGGAGCCCCACAGCTGGTTCTCATCAGTAATCACCACCAGCAGTATATAGTCAGAGCACTGAGTTCTGCTTAGTGTGGAGTCTTGTTTGTGTCACTGCCTGCATCGCTGAGCGTTCTTAAACTGACCTGATCTTCTGTTTCATCAGACCCTGCTTTGTCTGCCGCCTGCCCTGACCCTCGCCTGGACCCTGACCACTCTGATTGTTTTCTGATGCACTCATGCTTGTGCTTGACCTCTGCCTGCACAACCCTGATTTAGCTTTGTGGACTTTTAGCTTTGCTTTGTGCTTGTTGTCCTGTTTGTGCCAAATAAACCTGCTGCATTTGGATCTGCCTGATTGTGACATATCTAGATCATGGCTATTTCAAAGTTACAGCAATAGATATGCATTATGCTCAAATAGACATCAATTCATAGAAGTCTATTGCATATCACGATTTAGATCTCGAAGATGACTTTATCACAGCTAATTGTGTTGCGGTCCCATCATACCTTGCGCTTTGCAAAAAAGCCATTTGGGTAGTTGCTTCCTACTAGACACATGATGTCTATTAGACATCTAAAAGAAATCTATTGCAGTTGTCTGCTGGACATCTCAGACAAATCTATTTTCTTAATCTATTTAGATGTCTACCATTAGTGTTTTGCATATAGAGGCCTTCTATACCTTCTATACCTGTAAACATCTGATCTCTGGATATTTTTAGATGTCTATTAGAGTACTTTTTTATACATTTCCTAGATATAAAAAAGAAAAACTAAGTCAAACATATTTCTATCATTGTGATTTTTGTACTCTGTCATCCCTTTTCTCCTTTTACTATCAAATATCAGTCCACTTTTTTTCCTAACCTTTACATGTAAATAGAAGTCTATAGTTTTAGAGCTTTGTCTCTGAACAGGAACTAGACACTGTTGTGCTGTAGAAGATAAGAAAATGTACTTTAAGATTATTATAATAATAATCCACTCTGATAATAGATTAAACACTTTACCATCATTGTATACAGCTATTTAACAGGTTAAAAATCTACAGAAATATTCATGTTGGATTGTTGCTTTGATGCATGCTTCTGAGACCTTTAACTCCAGGGACCTGTTTCAAAAAGCAGGTTTTGTTGGAACTCTGAGTTGGTGAACTCCAAATTCAGTAAAAGTCTGAGATTTCGGTTTAAGAAAGAGAGATAACTTAAACTTGTGAAAGTGGGCGAAACCAAGCCCATTTGAAGAAGCGGGTTAAGCTGAAGTCAGAATCAATCACTATGGCAACTGTGTCTATGAACAAAACCTGGTCTGGAGCAGGTTTCCTTCAGAAAACAGAGTTCTCTGTGGTCTCCGCCCCTTTTTAAAGTGAAGGATGTTCAAATATGAGTTCCTCATTTACATTTAGGGAACATTCACATTACAGAGTCACGTTTCCACCAGCAGAAACCAAAGTGACATGTCCATTCATAGAGTATCACGTAGACGAGGAGGCTGGATTAATCTGGAGGAAATGTTATTTATGTCGGAAGAGGATTTTGAGGACACGAGTCAATTGACTGGAGTTTCCCCAATTCATTTTTATTTGAGCTATATTATAAATAGTGAGTTTTTCCAAGGACTTGCTATTAATAATACAGCCTTTTCCTATCCTCATTTGAAACCTTTAACAATGGAAATCATTACATTTCAAACACCAGGAAGCCATGTTTACTCATCTACCATGCTGTGCAGTTGACAAATGTTAGCTCGCTTGTCAGCAACGCCGCTTCCCCCGGCATAGACCCAAGTTTGAAAAGTGTTTTTATTCTAAAAAATATTTTTTAAGTCTTGAGAATTAAATTTAAATAAATGCTTATTTGACCATATTGCAGGCAGCTACAGTGTTTCTTTATAGCATGCAGGGACATCCGTGTGTGTGGTGCTGGGTGGGGGTAAGGAAAACGGTCATTCATGTGATTACGGAGATTACTGGTTAAATTATTAACAGATCAAGAACCATTCCTTACTTTACAAGTGACAAAATAACTTTCCTGACATTATTATTTATTCATTATTTGAAATGATTCAAATGTAATCGTGCGCATTAACTCTGCAGATATTTTCTCTCTGTTTTACCGCTGCAGCTGTGTTGCTTTTCTTGATGAAAATGTGTTTGTAGTCTGGCATATGCTTGCAGGAACTTATCAATTTCCATCATCAGAAGTATGGAACTCAGGTGTTTGTTCCTGTTGCCATGGTGAATCGTGCTGTCTTTGCTCCATTGATCAGGGCTTTTAATGATTGTGACGCTCGCACCTGATTCTGGTTCCAACAACTTCAAGTTGATTGAATCAAACATTTTCAGCTGTTCTGAAACCGAAAACTCTAAGTTCGCGAATTTTGAGTCCAGTGACTCTAAGTTCAGGTTTCAACTCTAAATTTGTGGAACCTGCTTCTTGAAACGGGCCCCTGGACTTCTATACCTCAGCTTCTACACACAAACATGGACTCTTGACTTCCAGTTCAGGTAGACTTACAAATTCCACATAATAAACTTACAATTTCCACATTAAGTGGACTAAATTGGGTGACAAACTCTGGTGTAAACCATTAAATCTAGTGTGAAAGTGCCTGTAGAAAAAATATATTTTGCATCACTTGATCCATGTGTTCCAGTTCAGACATTCAAAGAGGACCCAATGAGCACAGGCAACAAACAACTCCACCAACTGTCCATTAAACTGTTAGGAGATCTCCTCGAGCAACAAACTAGACAAACAATATGAATTTTATCCTCAGTCTTTGCAACTTCTAACCCACAGTCATGAATCAAGCAAACTTGGAAATATATTTTCATTCAAGTAAATACAGAAATGTCATTGATGATTCAAGGGTCAAAAAGGAGTACAAACACAGAAACTAAGACCGCAGACCATAAATAGTTGAGGCACAAAAGCTCCATCCAACAAAGCTATGAACCATAGGTTTGAGTTTTCTATTTTAGTAAAACATCATAACTGAATCTTTTATGGTGTAGACGATCAGCCTGATTATGTTAAAGCCTTTTTAATCAACAAAAACTGATTTTTTGCATTGAAAATATGTTTTTTTTACGATTTTTTACTACTTTTAGGCTAGGTAAACACAAGCCTACAAAACTATTGTTAATCATTTTAAAGTTTCACACTTAATTATTAAAAGTAAAACGTATCTATCTGTAGCTACATTGTTTAAATAAAACTGATCTACACTTAAAAAAGCAACAAAAAAAGAAAGGAAAGAAAATGCAAGTGTCCACAGAAAATTCTTAAGCTAAATCCTGTTGTTTTTTTCCAATTTTCCTGAAGTAGACAATTGGTAATCTTCTGATGAAACAAAGGATTTTTATAATGTGGACGAAACAAATACAAGAAAGTTTAACAGTAGCCTCACGAAGTGGAACAAATAAGGCAGAAAAAACGCAACTAAGTCCCTGGAGACTTTGAAATAAGACATAAATGACAGTAATTAGAGCAAAACAGATCAAAAGCAGCAACAAAACACTCAAGTAAAACCTTACAGTCACACAAACGCCTGTCGTCAGTCAACTTGACATCATTCTGTGGCAAGATGGAGCATCTGGAGTGTGTTTGTGTGTGAGTAAACAAGTGAGAGCTTCTGGGTGTGATTACATGGTGCCAAGAGTTCCACCCTTGGACTTGGGAGTCTTGCACTCATACGTAGACAAAATAACACACAAACTCAGAGACTCGTGACAAAAAAAAAAGAAGAAAAAAGAAACCCACACCCTGCCTGCTCCTCACAAGATGTAAACCACAGTGTGCTCTGATTCTGTGACAGTCACACCCTGACACACAGACAAACTGTCAGCCAAGTTGCTGGATCATCGGCAAAGTAAGAGAACAGATGTTAGAAGTGCAGAGAAGCAAAAAAATGAGATGATAAAGAGGGGTTTTCAGTTTATCCAATTTCTTATTTCACTTTAAAAGCTGAAAGAAGATGAACGCACACACACATGCAGCTGCACGCACACACGTTAAGAAGGAAGACGCTTCTAGAACTCACCCCCACGCTCCCGTCTGTCCTCAAACTAAACTCTGAACCTGAATGAGAGGGAACACTGAGACCTCAAGGCGAGTGTGAAGGAGTGAGAAAGGTGAGAGGAGGAGGAGGAGGAGCTGCTGGCTACCTCACAATCCTCTTAGCCTGGTTATGTCATGGGACCAGCTAATCCTACCTTTAGTGACTGACCAACACACACACACAGAATGTCTGACTGACAGGACCAACAAAGACACACACAAAAACACAGCAGCTGACTGAGGCCTGACGGACACGTTCACACTGAACGTCTGGTCTGGGGTTAAACGCCACCACGTTGAAAATAGCTGTTTGTGGCAAAGGAAAAGAAAGAGGTCAGCTGTTTTGATTCAAAGTGACTCAGTTTGGTGTGAAGAAGATAACAGAAAAAAAAAATCCCACAATACAAGTCAAGGTTGAATAGCAGAGATGAGTCAGGGTGGTGACTTTGTCTTTGAGCAGAAATAGATGTACAGTCAATGTGCTGTGTCTTTGTTCACTCGGATCTAACTGGTAGAACAGTATAATCATTACTGTCACTAAATCCAAGGATTAATCTGCTAGACCACACACAGACAACTGCATGCACTGACGCTCGCTGATCCACTGCCCCGTAAATACCACACTCATTCATTCATTCATTCATTCATCAAGCTATTTTTAGAGTTTAATACCTGGAAATCTTCAGACATCCAAATGTGAAAGCTCACAAGCAATACTGATATTTTCCGGACTAGAAGTCGCACCAGAGTATAAGTCGCGGGAGCCAAAATATGCATAATTAAGAAGAAAAAAACATATATAAGTTCAGACACTGAACCCGATTCATGGGTCAAATTCGAGTCCGCTGCCTCTTTTGACGTGCGTCTAATTTAATGCTCAATGTTTGTCCAAAAATGTGTTTATAAACTAGATATAAACATTGTGTGTGGAGAAGCTATCTTTTAGCTTCATCACTACATGATGGAGGCTTTGACTGTATATCTCGTTTAAAATGCACGGAAGATATGGATGATATTGAGAGGTTAAGTTATTTACTTTGAAGAGCTCCACAAAAGTATCTATAATCGTTTCTCCATTCTGGGTTCAGAACAGCAGTCTTTTATTTTTTCTTACTGCGATTGTAACCTTCTATTCTGCAGGAGCTGCACCTGAATGACTGTTTTTAGCTGCTCTTCTGTCTGTTTATAACCCAGTTTGATGGCTTGTTCTCCCGCATTAGTCCAAGGAGAGAAAAATAAAGACAATAATAATAATTATGTCTTGATTCAAGTAAGAAAAACATCAAAACGTCCATGAGGAGAATGATAGATTATCAGCAACCTATGTTTTTTGAACGTCACTTCTTCTTCTGCGTTTTTAGAACTTGAGAAACAACTTAATTTAAAAGGCAATTGGTTGTTAGTGGAGATAATAACAAATGCATGAGCCTATTGATGTCTAAAAAAAAATCACAAATTAGTCGCCCCCGTAGCAAATCTCAGAAAAAAAACTTTTAAGCTTTCCCGGTGAGATCTTAAAAATCGCACTTAATGACAGATGGCAAGAAGGCGTAACCTGCATGCAAGGAGGGAGCTGAGCTGGAAGATTGTAGACCAATATCTATAGTAAAAAAAAAAAAAAAAAAAAGTGTTGTCATTTTCTAGGAGAAAGTTTCTTCAGAGTGGGAGGAGTTCATTAGAATTCACTTCTGAGTTGTGGGCGGGACTGTTAATGAAGTAAGTCCACCCCTATTTGCATATGCAGTCTCCTGCTAGCTTCCAGACCCCCACTACCCTGACCTAACAAAAAAAGGTGCCATTTATGTGCAGCAGAGCTGTTGTGACATAAAGAATGATCAATAATTCAAACAGGGCCTGACAGTTTGAATGACAGGTATTTAAAAGGAATAATACTCAGAAGAGCAAAAACAGAATGATTTTTTACGTTTGTTCTCTTAGTAAGAAAACACATACAGATTTAAAACATGGTTTTCATCCGAGGGGGACTTTAAAGGATGTGTGCAAACTATGTATTTCACACAGTAGAAGGAGCAGATGGGAGTTTTACAGAATCCACATCAAAAGCCTTGTTACAAACACAAACCTTTGTGACTGCAACTCTCAACACAGACACTAAAGAACATCTAAGAAACAAGACGTTGTCTGAGGATGACAGAAGGGACAGAGATCACAGATAGTCTTGTGTTAGATGGTCAGCTATTGTCTGTCATCTGAATTCTCCTTCTCATGGTGCAGCTGGAGCCACAATACTAGCTTTATTTTGCACAACTCCATCACTAATTATCTGACATTAGATTAGATTAAGTAATTATGCTTTTCTAATTGGAATCAGCCCTTAAAAACAGATAAACATAGATATGTTTGTTTTTACCATTTCTAAAGCACTGTTTCAGGTTACAGGGGTGTAGTGGTTAGCACTCCCATCTCACAGCAAGAAGGCGCTGGTTTGAGTCCCGGCTGGGTTTCAGTTTGCATGTTCTCCCTGTGCATATGTGGATTTTCATTGGAAACTCCGACTTCCTCCCACAGTCCAAAAACATGTTTCATAGGACCATTGTTCATTTTAAATTGCCCGTGTGTGTGATTGTGAGTGTGTTTTTTAAGGTAACTTGTCAAGTGTGTACCACTCTGTCACACAACCGTAGATGGGTTGGCTCCAGCGACCCCGTGACCCCAAAAGGGTTTCAGCTGCTTTTCAAGGATGATTTAATAGTTGATATTGGCCAATACTGATACTCAAAATCAAAAGATTCACGACTAGTCATGTGATGTGTATCCAGTTTTGAGGAGACAAAGGCACTAAAGTGCATCTGCCAGCACTTCTGAAGCTAGCTAATTAATACCTCCTAGATCTCATTTGTTTTATCCACGCTAAAGCCAAAGTCCACCTTAAAAACAAGGAGACTTATCCCTGTCGTTCAGTGCCAGGTTCTTCCTCAAGCTTATGCTTCCTTCTGATTCCAGTGATAGTTACGGGAATTAAGAAAATGTAAGCTTTTTTTTTTTAAATAATTTACAATTGTTTAAGGATTTTTTTTAAATTAACTATCCTGAGTTTTTTTCAGTCTTTCTGTTACCTGTTATGCTTTTTAAAAAAATTTAAAACTTTTTTTTCTTTTTAATTTATGCCAAGGTGCTGTAGAAAATTAAAATCCATCCTTTAAACATTGCTTCTTCTTATAAAATGCTTCCACACTGCTCAATGAAGATAATCAGTATGCTTCACACACACTCAAACTCCACTGTGTGTAGTCCAAACTATGGAGACAAAGTAGCAGCTATTGACGATGCAAATTACTGCTTGTTCAGCAGTGTGTGCTTCTGTTTGGGTCTTTCTACCTTATCATTGGGACTCTCTGCAGCCTCCGTAGTCCAGCTCTGCTCCAACTGTGGACCATCTGCAGATCAACGAACAATGAAAAGACAAATGAGCAGGCCATTCGAACGATCCAATGGGATAAAAGAAGAAAAATGTGGCTCAGATGCATCTTCTGGAAGACATCGTCAACCTGGAAGACATTCAATTGAAATATGTAACAAACAGAAAAGGCTTATTTTGAAAGGGTTGCACTTCCTTTTTCTTTCAATATCAATAAAGATTTGGTAAAATAGACATTTACTTTCTCAAAATTAGTACAAGTCAATCTCAGCCTACTTTATTTAACTCTTTTTAACCATATAGATTGTTTAACTTTATAAAGAGAGTTAATATATATACTATATAATTTTTGCATACTGTTTTTTGTAGTACAACAAAATAAATGTTGTATTATATTTTCACTTGAGTTTAAAGATTTTAAATACATATGCTGGGGACATAAATGTCACTATTTTGGCAGAAATGTCCGCACAAGACTATGGGTTTACTTAATTTGGAAGTAATTAATTTGTAAATTTGATATTTAAACGAGCGTTCGTTGAAAGTGGATTGCTGCTTTCGCTGTTTCTTATTAAGTATAATGAAATCACTGATTTTTCAGCAGAATTCCAGCAGAATCATAATTTTTTTACTTCCCGACAGAAAAATTATCCTTGTGAAAAACATCCAACTTTATGAGGATTTTTGCTCCAAGAGCTTAAATTCTTTAGCTTGTACAAGAAAAAAAAAAGAAAATGGAAAAAGGAACTATTTCTGTTTAAAATAAATAAATAAATAAACTGCATCCACTGCTTTATAACCAGAAACACATTTCACTGATAAATATAAGTCTTACTGAAAATCATCAAAGAAACAGCTCATTGTTTTTTTCTTTTTTTTTAACTTATCCTGTCCAACAGCTGAGCAATTCAACCCTCAGTCAGATGAATGAAGTGACTAAAAACCTTAGTTACTGTCTAACCACACTCCACACTCCACATTCCTACCTCCCGTGGCCTGCTTGGCCAGAGTCCAAACACCCAGTTTGTCATGAATACTGAACATAATTATTTCAGGGAGGAGGGAGAAGAGCTTTTATTATAAATTCACACAGAAATTCAGAAACTTCAAACTATGTTTTATGCAAGAGGAGATCTTACAAAAACATGTAAGGTCTTATTTTAGTTGATTTTTGCTTGATTTAAAAAAACTTCTAAAAAGCTGCAGTGTTCAACATTAAGTGGTCAAATATTTGGCTGTTAAAAAAGGGGATGTATTTGTTTAACTTGATCCTGTTACAGGAAATCATTTTCTGTGTTTTCCTTTGGAGGAAAAAAAAAGGCAAATCTCTTTTTATTATATCTGCACTCGGTGGGATTTTACATCTTAATCTCTCTATGTAATCTATAAATAGCATCATTCCTATTAAATCTATCCAGACCAGACAGGGTCAATCTCATTTAATCCTCCCCATCTCTAAGTTTCACCCACAGTCAGTAAAGCAAAGCTGAGGGCTTTGAATTTCATTTCAACCCAGCAGCGTACTGCAGTACCATTCATCAGAGCAGGAATTTAAATACTTCGGTCCAGATGGCAGTTGTAACTGGGAAACTCTGTAATTTCTGGTTTGATTCTTTGAAGGTTTAATCTCTTATGTTTTTTTTATATACCCTATTTAGTTAATTAGTTTTGCTGTTTCTTTATCTGTTAATTAGTCCGTTCCTGGGTTCATTTCTTTCATGTCTTCTCTTGTGGTTTTAAATAGTACGGAGCCCCTGTAGTTCCAAGAAATATATTTTTTTATATAATAACTAAATGCATAAAGTGTACAACCACATAAAAGAATTGCTTTTTCTGAACCATCATACATTAATTTCAACATAATCAAACTGCATCATTTTATGCTTAGTGTTACTAACACCTTGTAAGCATGTTAATAACATTTATTAAAGTGTTAATAAGGCTTGTTAAGGAGTCTTAATATAAAGTGTTACCAGCAAGGTAACACTAGCAATTTCATGCTGCTTTTCTTTTGTTAAATTAAGAAATATTTGTTCTTAAAGTTAACAATTAATATTTCCACAACTAAATATTTTTCAAAATGATAAAAAACATAGAATGAATTTGCCTTAACCAATAAGATTCTAAAAGTCTGATTGAAGAAATAAAGTGAGTTTATTTCCAACTTTATTAAATGTAGCTTTTAAATGCTTCAGGAGCCTGAATGGTGCTTGAACTGGTGCTTCAAAGAAAAAGGCAAAAAAAAGAACAAAAAAAACACCAATTCTTTCCAGAAACATTTCAGTGTGATGAAGCAAGACGAATATTGTCTTTAAACCGATACAAGTATGACCTAATGAAATATTGTGATATATCACAGAATTGATTTTTCCCAACATCCCTATTGTTTTAAGGACTATTGAGGCTTTCTATGATTTGCCAATACTAAAACTTTAATCATATGAACCCAGTACAGGGGGGTTAACCAAGTACGGGCCTGTAATGTCGTAGAGAGGAGCGACAACAGCCACCTCAAGGAATGTCATGAAAATGTAACGTACCATTGTTGTGTGATGGTGAGTCTATTTTGAAGAGTCTGTAAGGCTAAGTGACGTACAGAGGATGCTGTTGTATAGTGTATTTTCACTGGTAAGGTGCGAGTACTGGCTCCCCAACCGTTTGCAAATGTTGAATGCTCAGGGTGTGCAGGTGATTCATTCTGTAAGTGCCCTTAGAATACCCAAACCAACTACACTCTGATTATCTACTTTTGTCCTTTCTACAGTCAGGGTGCATGCAAGGAGCATGCGGTTATCACGTGAACAGCTCTAACACTGAGCAAAAATGAAAAATCCATAAGGCATGCCTCACCTTTCCTTATCATTTCATGTTGTTTAAGTGTTTGCTACAACCTGTTGCCCGCAGCATGCCCATAGAAAAAACATGTATAAACAAGTGGTCTAAGAACTGAGGGTTTTCCATTGGATTTGCCCACTTTTTGCTGCAAACTCAGGCTGAAGTTATTATTTTTTTTTTGACATTTTGTTAAATTTTCTCATTTCAGTTTCCATCATCTGTTTTCCTTCTTCTGTGATCTGGTCCTCCACAACTCTTATTTCCAGACAATTACTTCAGGAATCAAACCGTTGCAATTAATCTGGAAACGTTTAAGATCATTTGAGTTGGGCGTGACCCAGTTAACCACCCAAATTAGAGCAGCTTGATCATTGAAGTTTGAAGTTCAAAGCCACAGAGGAAGCAAGGTGTTAATGAGTCTTTGGAGGCGGTGATTAGCGTTGTTATGCTCAGGTCTATAGAGAAAATCCAACTCCTTCAAGAGGGTGTTTAAAGACGTAAAGTGAGGAGTCGAACACAAGCTGGAAGCCAGAGAGGGGGGAGTCTGGCATCCACAGAGGGCTGCATTAACTAGGCTGTTCCTTAAAAGCGCGGGTGAGGATCCTCTTTGTGATCTACTGACGGTTCAAAAGCACATGTGTAGGACAGAAGCAGAGAGGGGGGGTGCTTCTTCTGTCTGCTGTTGGAGACTAAATGAGAGGCAGCTCTTTTCATCTCAGTCCAGATCTACCCCCCCTGCTCATAAACGTATTACAGGCCTGCAGGCAGAAGATCTGGGACTGATCTAAAAATGTGTTTCAAGTCAGCGAAACCTTGACTTGGAGCAAGAAAACGTGCTGCTAAACTTCAACAAAATAAAGAAACCACTAACAAAAAGAATGCTTTATGTCAATCCAGGTTAATTGTTTTGTGATTTCATACAAAGATAATGAGATTCTAATGAATGGTAATTATGTTTTTAATGGTTCCAGAGAGAAAATGAAATACTCTGACATCGGGAAAGGTTGTTTCTTTCCTACAGCGATACACAATCAGAGCTGTGCTGCACAAACTCAATATGATTATTGATTCTTTACTTTTCAATGAGGATATTTTTGTGAGTTTTATTTGCAACATTAAGCAATTGGAACAGCTCTTCCCAGCTGGAAATCATTTGACATCTCTGTCCTTGTCACTCAATGCCAGCTCTGTCCTATTATGTAACTCTAATCATCTTATCTGGCTAATGACTGACTTAGTCACTGACCTAACTCCAAAACCTCACTCACACCACCAATACTGGGTTGCTACTCTTTCATTCTCCCTTAGAGCCAGTCTTTAAACAAATAAAAATAATGTGCTTAATTGTTGTTTTTTTTTTGTTGTTTTTTTTAGATGGCCTTTTACTGAACCAGGTTTCTTTGGTGTTTTGATTGTACCTTGAGGCCAGGGGGGGCAGTGTCTGAGGTAGAAGCTGACCTCAGGCCTCCTGGCTCCCCACCGCTGAAGAAGGTCCAACAATAACAGCTCCGGAGGGAGAGCTCGCTCTGGAAAACATGCAAGATGAAGAAATGTTGAAAAAGGGATGTGACGAAAGGCTAAACATAAATAAAGAAAACTAGGAATTTCTTACATAGTTAATTGTATCTCACCCAGAGGGAGTGAAAACTGCACTTTCACATATTTATCCTTTTAATACATGAGATGTTGCCAAAAACACTAAACATGCTCTTAAAAATACAGGGACTCTTCAGATCCATACACAGTGGGCATTTGATGCACATTCTTCAGCCCATGATGTTCACACTGGACAAGCAGGGAGGGGCTTCTCTTCTTTTTCTACTGTTAACAATGTTTCCCCACGTATTTGTGCTTTTTTATTCACGGTTTCACGTATTCCCAGATTTCTTTTTTTGTCACGTGACTCTTCTGGTTCATCACAAACAGACAACTTAAGACCAAGTATGAAACTTTTATGTCCAAAGTAGCGAGTTTTCCCAGGAGGGAAGCAGAGATTAAGCAGGTTTGTTACACATGAAACCGTTCTCTTCTGGAAGAAGATATGTAGATGAGAGGGAAACATAAGGTTCTCCGTATTCGCGGATGTTTCTGGTCCCAAAGCCTCGTGATCCAAATAAGGGGGGAATACTGTACCAGCACATATCCATCATCTAACGTTGGAAGAGAATTGGTGCGAAATGTCAAAGTTGTGTCAATCTTGCAATTGAGCACCAAACCAAACGGAAACAGTTTGATCCATTGCTAGCATCCTTGCAATGGCGGACACAGATCAACATCTTGTCAGGTGAGGGGCTTTGTTTTTAGTTTTTTTTTTTTTTCTTCAAATAAACGCTGACCTCGTTGTTGCTTCTGGGCTCACCGTAAAAGCTAGCAATGCTCTGAGTTTGATGAGTTTCCGAGTCCCTGATTGGTCGAAGTTCGACCTGGCTTAGCTACTAATGTAAAGAGCCCAAAAATGGTCGTAAAAATTGTGCTTGAAAGTAAAAGCATGATAGCCTGAAACGCGTTGACAGACTTTTCATTGGAAGTGGACACTTGAACGCAGGTTGCTGAGGGCAGTGTGTACGTAGCTTTTACCTCTTTAAGCAATTTTCACAATTCTAAAGCAGTAAAAAGCAGATTTGCTAAAAACTGCTACTAGTGTAAAAACTTTTCTCCACGTCAGAATCAGATTGTTAACGTTTAAAGTGTTGTATATCAATGCAAACTCCCTTTCTCTGCTGAATCCATATGAAAACTACATAACCACTCAAAGAGTTACAGGAAATAAAGTAAAATCTTCACTGAGGATTTTAAAGGGTAATTCCATTCAACCACGTCATTCTGATTTCTTTCAAATGGTTTAACACACGTCTTGTCTTGTGTTATGAATCTGTCGGCTAAAACCATCTGATTGAGTCATCTGATCAGGGCTCACTTCCTGGTCAATAATACTCATGACTTAATTTTAACAAAGCCGCAATTGTGACCTCAGGAAGGGAGTTGGACACAAAAACAGTAACAAAAGTGGAAAATGAATGTCTCTTTAAAAAAGACTTGATTATAAATACAGTTGATATTTAGAATTTTCATTGACATATGCTGTTTTTTTTTTTTTTTTATTTTATGAAGGGAGCTTTCCTCTCTTTCCTCTTTCTATCTCTCCTACTTTATTAAGGAAGTGGAACTTTAAGGAAAAAATAACTAAACTGACATTGAAAAACTCAGCTGAACACTTCTCTTTGGCTCTTCCTCTTTTCTTTTCTCACAAATATATAAAATACACACTTCGACATATGATCTTTGACAGTAGCCATCCAGTTTTGAACAGGAAAAACTGAAGCCTGAAGGGGGAGGGGGATGTTTGCTGGAGTTTACCCCGCCCAACTCAAAAACGTGCCCAATAAGGTCGATACTACCAGTCAAAGTGAAGTGAGAGGTTTGTTAAGTCCAAATATGGATCCATCCACGTGACAGTCACTCGCCCTCACTTCATACTACAGAGTTTTACAATCACACTGTTGATTTAAAAAAAATCAATGACCTCCCAGCAGTTGTTACAACTAAGAGATACAGCAATAGACATCAAATCGTTTAAAACTGCTCTCGTAAACTGTTTGAATTTTAATTTTTATGGTATAAACTCGCTGTTGCTAATTTTTATGTATTTATTTATCTATTAACTGGACAACCATTGAGAAGCTGGGTCATTACAAACTTCAGAAAAAGCTCTCGCTTGATTTAGCAAAAAATAAATCAATAAAAATAATAATAAAAAAAGCACACTCACAAAACATTTAACTATTTTTTTTTACTTTACTCAAATGGGCAATGGTTTTTCAAAATAAAACAGCTGAGAGAACAATGTCCTTTTGTTTTGGAATAACACATCTTGAATAAGTTGTGTTTTCTGCGCAATAGGCTGTATTATTTACTGATTTACATGTTATATGATTTATTTCTCATTATTTCTAACTAAGATCCACATTGAAAGTCCCAACATGTAAAGTTTTTTCTTTTTCTAACAAGTAAATAAATCTTTCAGCTAATTCTCCAATGTTTATTGATGTTGCTGTGACCAATACATTCAATCCATTGGTTTCTCAGAGTAGAGTTCCTGGGAAAACAATGAAAGCTAACATCAAAATGCTCTTTTATTCATTTACAATCCTTTACTACTGCGGTCAGATGAGCCAGCATTTACATTTCCGTGGTCACATCAAGAAGCTCCGTGGAGTCTGGTGGAGGTTTTCCAGCGTTCTCAGACCTGCTACTGTTAGTATTGTATGAAATTCAAAATAAAAAATTCAGTGACGACGATTTGACCAGGGAAATTTGAACTTCTCCATCATCACTCCTCCGGCACCTGAACTAGACACGCTAGCCGGACCAGATGAGGAGTTTAGCGCGTGTGCAGCAGAGCTGTTGTGATGGAAAGAAGATCATTCATTCAGAGTCTGTCTGTAACAGTTTGATTGACAGCGATTAAAAAGTAGAAATACTTGGAAACGCAAAAGCGAAATGATTTCTTATTACATTTGTTCTCTTTCATAAGAAAACTGCCTCACATACAGGATAAAAACTCAAAAAACTTGATTTTCATCGCATGGGGACTTTAATACAGAAAAGATAATAAATCTTTTGAGGATTTAAAATCTATTATTGGTTTAGGCTCCCTGAAATATTCTGACAAGCACAATCTGTTTACACTGTCCGCTGTTCCAATGATTTCCATTGTTCCAGCTGTAATTGGGGCTGAGTTCTACACTTTTTCTTTCTTTTCCCAGATTCATTAAGTAATACCCGTATCTCCTCGCTGCATCTTTCCTATTTGTCCCATACAAACAGTTGTGCTTTTCTAATCACATTCACTCCAGTCACATAAGTTCTTCTGTTTGTTTTTAGTCAAATTTATGTAATAATGAGGACATGAAGTGTGTCAAATTGACGTTGCTTGATCACCAGTATATCAATGATACAGCAGACTAGCTCCTGAATATTTAATGGAAAGAGTTTTAACAACCTTAAATGCTTCATTCTAATACTGTTAGTTTATCTTGAAATGTGTTGCACATGTTTTAAAACACATTCTGGTGTTTTATTTTGAAACATTAATATCAAGAAGTTCACTTAATTAAAGAAGTTTCTATTGAATCTTTACATTCTTGTGTGTAAACTTTATTTAAACCACCTCTTAACACACACAAAAATAATCTCTGCTGTCCACAGTGGTTAGACACAAACACACAATAACAGCAGCCGAGCCTCTGAGGCACGGTGTCTCATCACACTGAAACAATCTGACACACAACATGTACAAGCGTTTATAGTGTGCTGTTTTATATTGTTGCCCTCTGGGACACGCCCATAACCTCTCAGTCACACACACACACACACACATACAAACACTGTGCTGTTTATTGCTTTGACAGCTATGCTTGACTGAATACGGGCCAAGCCTTGATGGAGGTAGTAGCTCTCAGAGTGCCAGGGAAATGAACTGGTCCACTCGAGCTGGTATTGTCCCCATCATAAAGAGTTCCTCGCTGCTGTATTGATTTCCTAAAACTGGAGCTGCACTGTAAGCCTCAGAACAAGTGATTTAGGCCACTTCACAATGTGATAATCCTGTCACATAATACCAGATTATATGGTAATTATTTACACCCCCTGATCCTCAAAAGACAAGAGTGTCAGTAGTATCTGTTAGTGCAGATATAGTCCAGATCAGCCTCAGTAATTCTCAGTAGTTCAACTGCATAAAAAAGTCTTGACATTAACAATGTTGCTTTTTACTATTCAGCATTCTTCATGGTGGAAAAGGGAAGTCTGCTTAAGAGAAACAGTTAGAGAAACAGAGACTGTAAGAAAAACAGGTGAACCACGAGAGCACTACAAAGACTTCATGAATTATGATGAATTTACGCACAATGAAGTTTGTAAAAAATATATACTTAGACACATTTATACATTTTTATCAGTTGTATTAGATGCAATGTGCCAGTGAGGACAATTTCATAGCAGTAGAGATCAATGTTTACTTCCAGACAAATCAAATGACCACCACTTGTCCAGAGTGAATCGGTAACTACTGCTAGTTCCTTTCAGATCAACTGAAGATTATAATAAAAACCCATCATATATTAGTTTTTTTTTTCATAGAGCCTCCTGACAAACTTTTCAACCACCAGACATTCAAGAAGGTCTAGTGGATTTCATCATGGCAGTCTTTTCTGTTTTTTTTTTTTTTTTTTTTTTAAATACAATCTGAATTGATTGTCAACACTAGTCATAGCATGTAAGGAAAAAAAATAGAATTTAGTTGCAATCAGTAGATTTACTCAATGATTTAATTTATTTCTTTTTTTTCAGAAAAATTTGGCATGCTTTTTATTTTTTTTACAGTGCACTGGGTTTTGCCATTAAATTGGTGGGAGTCAAAATAAATTTGACACGTTTCACTTAAAATTTGTTCAGTGCGCAAATGGAATCATGAATGGCTAAAGTATAATTCCTTTTTCTTTTTCTTGAGAAGGCAAATCACATTCAGCTTTACAATGTAAACTATACATTTGTTATACCTTTTCATTTATATCTAAAAATGAAAAGTGAAAGGGGGGATAAAAATAAAGAAGATGGGAGAAAAAACAAACAAGCTGATCATTTTTACATATCAACTTAAATTGTCCATACAGTTTAAAAGATCAAAAGTTGGCTCTTACAAAAAGTCTGTCCGAACAGGTTTATCATATTCTGTCCATTTAGATTCTGATAAAACCTTACTGTTTCTATTTGAATTGAGAATGTGAGTTTTTCCATAATGTATATACAGTGAATAATAGCAATCCACTCCTCTATTGTTGGTGGTTCCTGTTTGTACCATTTTTTCTAACTTTTTTACTTGCAGCCAAAAGAATCTGAAGTAGTTTTTTTTTTCTCCATATTGTTTAATCCGTCCCAAGTCCAGTTACTAATAAACATAGCTTCAAATGTACATGGGAAATCAATCATAAACACATTACTGAATAATTGAACATTTCCAAAAAATATGGAAGTGGTTGGCCCCTTTGCTTCCACATCTCCAGCATTCACCTCCACTGCTCTGATAAAAAAATCTCATGATGTTTTTCCAGCAGAGTTCAGGCCAATAATTTGACTCTGTAATAACCCACTGCGCCTGACATAACCTCTCCAAGACTTCTTCAGAAATTATTGGATTCCCTTCTTTTCCCCATTTTTTTCTTTAAATAACATGTGTTTTCCTCTATACTTTGAATCATGCTTTCATATAAACTTGCAATAATTGTTGTTGGTGACTTTTTGTTGGATTCTAATATTGTGGTAAAAATAATGTCTAACCTGTAAATACCTAAAGAAGTCTTCAAGGCCGACATTTTGTTTTTGCTTAAGGGCGTCAAATGTCTGAAATGTTCCTTTGTGGACAAATGAGATGTAATCAGTTAGCCCTTTGCTAAAGTATAATTCCTGAGCATTTCTGATAAACCAGTGATTGGACTCACCTTGTCCATTCCAGACCTCGGCCAGGTGACACTCCCCCTCACCAGCCTCCTTGCAGTACTCCACCACATCAACCACTCTTGTTGCTGGAGTAACTGGGACCTCAGTTAACATCTGCTGGGTGTCATTGAGATAGACTGTCAGGATCACCTAAAACCGCAAAAAGATGGAATATTTTATTTATTTAAATTTAAATAGTAGCCCAGACGCAGAAAAACTGTCATAGTTCTACTTTTGTGGGGAAATATATGGACTTCAGATACTTTCTCTAAAATATCAATGAGTGCACACCATCTGCTCAAAATATGGGGAAAAACAAACATTTAGTGACCTTTAAAGCATTTTTTTTTTTTTTTGTAAAACCACACATTATTATGAAAAAGAAATGACCTTTTTTTTTTAATTTTTTGACCTCGAACCAGCTTTTTACATAACATTTCTCAGGAGGCAAGTATCTGATAAAATCACTTTGTTGTGATATCAAACAGCAGTCCATTTACTACAGTGTTTGAACAGTGGGATTTTTTTACACATCTAGCCCACACTCAGGACAAAAATAAAATCTACATTCAGGTAAATGGATTAAATCATAATGAAATGAATCCCTCCGCATCAAAGCAGGTTGCGACCCCTTTCTCCCTCCTACATTCATCTGTCCGTCATCAAAATCAGATGTAAAGACAAAAAAAAGAAACAGTTATAAGTAAATTTGCAGGTTAACGGAACTTCAAGATCTTGCATTTCATTGATCAACTTTAATAAAAATCAAACGCATTGCCTAAATAATAGGATTACTGAAATGGTGTTTTTATCCAGCTGAACCAGATGAAAACTCAGACAAGGAAAACAGTGATTTACCTGGATTTAGTGTATTTTGTCTGCTATTACTGTTTAAAACTTGGTATTTTATATGTTAAATAGTTTGTAGCACCAAAGAAAAGTTTTTCTACTTTATCATCCAGCTACTTTAACATACATTACTAACAGTGGGGATTGAAAGTCCCCCTAATTTTATATTAATGTCTGCAAAGAACCCAAAGAAAGATGGAAAAAATCTTCTAAAGGCATCAGATTACAGACGATACATTATTTTAATGTTAAAAGTATTTATTTCCATCATTTACCCTTCCAAAATAACAATTGAACCCAATTTGTAATTTATTTCAACAGACGTAAAAAAAAAACAATAATTCCAGATTAGAGTTTAGAAATTGTAAAAGCTTGGATTAAATACCACATTTCCCTCTAAGATGTATCTATAAAGTAAAATGTAATTTACTATCAGTGATCAGTGGACTAATGATCCCATAAGAACTATTTGGCACAATCCTACAGCCGTGTTATTCCAAGTGCCAAAATGAATGATGTCATGTTAGATCATCTGTCAGCAGTTGAAAGATAAATTTAGGGTAATCTGGGATAGGAACTCTCTCTCTCACACACACAAGTACACCCCTACACACAAACACACAAATGCACTTTTAATCTCAACTCCGTTCTCCCTCTCTCTTGTTTACACACAAAGAAACACAAATTGCCCCGTGTTCGCATACTGTAGGACGTGCACACATGTACGCACACAGGGACAAACTATATCCCGTCCACTAATCCACAGCGTTCCGCACACCTGTCCCAGATCATATCACGTAATCTCTGGATGCATCCACACTGAGAAGGGTTGCATTTCCAAAGCTCTGCTTAGACAAACAGACAAGAACATATCAACACAAACACATACAAAAACCCTACAACCCTGAAAACACAGCAGGGATGGGTCAAGCTACTCTGTAGATTGCTTAAAGTCAGCTAATCATAGCTTCACCAAAGAGGCAACCTCAGATCATAATACTACCCCCACCAGCTGCCGGTCTGAATGTAGGAATGATGGGTCAGTTTTTTTCAAACTATAAATGTATTTCACCCCAACAAATCAAAATTTCCATTAAAAATATTCAGAACATTTTTCTTACATTAAAAAATCCCCCAAAACATATAGAATTCTTTATAAAAGACAAGATATTATCAATATTGTGAGTTCTAGTCACATCCCTTTGCTTATACTTTTACGATTACAAAAACTTAATTTTTTTAAGATCCACTCACTAACAGACCTGTATTTTCCAGATCTCATTTTTAATACTGGCAATCCTATTTCGCATCAAATGCTGTCAAAAAAAAAGCACCTTCTAGACTTAAAAGGTTTTTACTTTCTGTAGAGAACCAATTTGAGCGCCTTATTTTTTTAAATATTTAAGTGCACTTTCACAGCAAAATAAACTTTAGCTATAGCACAAAATGATAAATTTGCACCTTGCGTAACAAACTGAATTTGTTCCACCGCTCTGTGGAATGTTTGTGCTTGGAGGAGGTGGGTTTTGGGCATGTCAAAATTGGCATATTTTGCAAACTACAATGGAATCTTTTTTTTTTAGAATTAAATGAGTCGCGTGACCGACAACCGAATCCCATGCCACAAGAGGTCGCACAGCTCATCAAAAGTTGAGCGTGTCATATGGAATTGTTGGATCCAAGATCCCAAATTCCCCTGTAGCTTGCCGCTCCATGGCCTGAATAAGTCGCCAATTTCTCATATGATAGATATTGAGCAATAGAGAGTTGGCCACAAAAACACGGAGCGCTAGCTGCTCCAATGAATGCTAGCCACTCCAACGAATGCTTGCAGCTCCCAAGAATGCTAGCAACTCCAACGAATGCTAGCAACTCCAATGAATGCTAGCAACTCCAACGAATGCTAGCAACTCCAATGAATGCTAGCAACTCCAACGAATGCTAGCAACTCCAATGAATGCTAGCTGCTCTAACAAATGGTGGCAACTCCAACAAATGCTAGCAACTTCAATGAATGCTAGCAACTGCAATGAATGCTAGCAACTCCAATGAATGCTAGCCACTTCAACCAATGCTAGTCACTTCAACCAATGCTAGCAACTCCAACAAATGCTAGCTGCTCCAACAATTTAATGTGCTGCACACTAACACCCAGAAATTTGAAAGTATTTGCTGTCAATTAAGTATTTTGAAGTTTTTGAATGACATATCGCTAGAGTTGGTCTGTGTTTATTCACACAATTATGATTTAATTGAAACAGTGTAATTACAAGACATTTCTAAAATTCTGACAAACTTTTGTGAATATGTGTAAAGGTAATGCAGCTAATTTTCCTTAGCCCTACTCATAATTTTACAAATGATGAATGAACAAACTCTTACAACCTTATAAGTGATTTTTAAGCAAAAACTGGCTGCAGTACCAAGAAAAAGTCTCTCTTGTGTTTGAAAATGTGTCAATAGATCCACCAATATAAAATGTCTGTAAAGTCCCTGTAGTAAATCAAGACCAAAGCATAAAAAAACAAAGATTTAGAATTTTTGGCCACAAAAACTAGACAAAATTGACTGTTGTGAGATTAAAAAAATCATATGTCCTTTGCTTTCGTTGTGGATTATTTAGACAAAGTTAATAAAGTCAGAAATACATTTTAATTTGTCCTGTAATGTTAAGCTGATAAAACGAAATAACAGGAATGACAGTTTGTTTGTGGTTATCGAAAAGCTAAGGAAACTATCTTGCTCTCTTTCATTCAAACACACGTGCGCGCGCGCACACACACATACACAGCAGACTGAGTTGTGGCTCCTAAAACACTTCTGGTGCTCAATGGAGAGACTATTTTAAGAATTGGAGAGGGAGGAAGCGATACAGTCAGGATTGAGACTGTAAGCAGGCTGAAGTGACAAACACCTCCATGTTATGTTGCATGTTAGAACACAACAAATCAAATCTTACTTTGTTGGGACATTTCAGTTCAATCTGTTGGCGCAGTCCAGGTAGAGAGGAAACCTTCAACAGTCTGAACTTTCTGATGAGTTTTTTATATTAGTTTTTTTATTTATGAAGGGCTAAATAAAACCCAAATAAACGTGAGTCCTAATGAAGTAAAATCCAACAAACCTGTTCCACCCTCACACTTTGTCACACGTGTCCTTAAAGCGACATCAAAGTAAAGAACCATGTCTGGATCCCACACTCACCCATGCTTTGCTTTTCCAACTGTTGAGTTTCTTCTTTGATTTCCTGCAATCTCTCAGCTTGAGGTTTTTTGAAAGCACCGCCAGCCGCTCCAACACCAGCCCCAAAAAGCGCCTCATTGAGGATGCATCAAGCTAACAGCAGAGCATGTGCGCGAGGGCACCGGCCACTTTGACAAACTAAAGCATCCTTTCTGACTTGAGAGTGGGGAAAGTGGCCACTTTGCAGGTGAGGGTGTCTCGAATGCTGTCCGAGGCGTGAACTACAAATATAAAAGCGTGTCAGGGAGGTGGGGGGAAAGGAGCGCGGGGGAGTCAACTTTCAGTGAATGAGAGGAGGAGTAAGAGAACGGGTGAAAAAGGGAGGATGACAGCTGATAAGAGAGGGTGAATAATTTTGGGTGTTATCGGGAGGAGACAGTCAGACTGAGCTCACTCCAACTTTTAAAACAAAGTTTTTCCTTTGATAGATGAAGAAGTTTCCGGTATGAGTGCGTATGATGAAAGGATTTTCAACTTCTTCTATATCAATATTTTCTGAATTCTGTTTGACAAATCAAATATTTAAAGCTAAATAGTCATGCTAGAGCCACAGTCTAAATTTTGTATGATCTATTGACTGTATATGAGAACTAGACTGAGTGACTCCTCCCCCCTTCTGTTTCAAACAGGAAGTACCCGCTGGTTCCAAGAAGCCAAAATTCCTTAGTCTTCTATTGAGGAATAAACAGCGAGGGGATGCTTATGTGGTGCCTGCCGGTTGTTGACTGAATTTAGGAACTGGCCCAAGTAAGTGTGACATCACTAATAAAGAATGATTTTATGAAAGAAAATTAAGTCAATTCAGTCACCATTTTTTTGTGATATGGAACCAAAAATCAGCAGTGAATGGTCTGAGTTGACCACTTCTGTGGCGACCACTCTCATCAATCACGAGCTTGCTTGTTGGAAGGCCACCCTACCACTTGAACGCCAGAAATAAGCCATTTTTTCCAGGTGACATCACACTCACTCAGTCCAATTCTCATATACATTTAGTGGTGTGATCACATAATAATAGAGCAATAAAATTTAGATCGAAGAAGCTAAAATGTGTCTGATAATCTTGGTTTAACAGAGACTCAAACTAACACTGCAAACACACTTGAATTCATTTTTGGTTTGCAAAGGATAAATTTCCCATCTGCTTCATTTCCTCTGCCTTTTTTCATATTTCCAGAAGGATCTGTGCAGAGAGTTTCAAAGTGTGAGGCGAGCTGTTGCATGAAGGGAGACGTGAAGGCTCAGTGTAGGGCTGGAGACGTTTTACATTATTTATCAGAAGTTCAGACGCATTTGGAGTGAGCAAACGCTTTGCTATAAAGGAATTTGACTTTTTTCCCATAGTAAGTAATAAATACCTTAAGGCTGAATATTTATGTGTTTAGTGTAGTTTTAATGCAATAAGAAGCAACGGGAGTTTATCATTTTTCACTGACTGAGTGGGAAGAAGTAGTAAGTTTGCAAAATGTTAGAATATAGAGTTATTTTTGTACTTTTTAAAATTCTTATCATTTGAAGTCTTTCTATTAGATTTTATTTTAATAGAAAAGTTATTTTAAATGAGGAAAAAACACAATTTTCCTCCATTATTCCAAATATTGTTTATTTAAATGCAACATTTAGACTTTTTTGAAGTCACATGTTTTTAATTAAAATGCCACAAGGAAAGGAAACACACTAAAGTCCAACAGCTCTGAGATTTATGAAATTGATGATAACTTCATGAATATTTTCCCCTTAAAAAAGGATGATACTTGAATGAGTCTGACATTGCTTCCCTGGTGTGTGGCAGAGACTTCTAGGTCTCGGTATCTCAGACGTCTAACTCTTTTTTTAGCCCCACGTCCAGCAGAGCTGGAGCCACTGGGGTCACAGAGGGTCAACTCTGATGTCTTCACTGACAGAATCACTAGAGTTTGCAAACTCAAACACATCCTGACAATATAAACCCACTAATAATAGCGTTTAAGAATGATTGAATATGTTGATGAGGCCTCTGCAGGAAACCTGTTCTAATCATCTTTAAATGTGCTTTTCGTCTCTGTTTAGTCAGAACTTAGAACATTTCACAACGATGAATCATCCTGAAAGCACAACAAACAATAAGTGAATAACAGTATTCATCAGCAGGAACATCATCTAAAAATGGACACTTCTGAATTGTCTGTACTGAGATGAGCAGCAGCAGTGGCGGCGGCGGCGGCGGGGCAAAAGCTGCAGGGCAGAGATTAGAGAGGCTGCACTGATCCACCGCAGCAAGACTGCGCTGGAGCACAGAGAGGACACAGAGAGCACGCTGCACCCCTCACACACACACACATACACATGCAGAGGGTCACATGCTGGTTACATGTGATCAAATACACAAACACCCACAATTTCTACGACTTCTATTGACACAGGAAGAAGATAAGTGGATAGCAGGGATGGAATAAATATCCATTTTCTAATTTTTTCTGCCCACATAAATGAACCTGCAGGATCACATTAACATTACCCCTCTGTCCTAACAGGGAGATTATTACAGTATACAATATATATTTATCTATGGATTGTAGTCATTAGCAGCTGCACTAACATCTAATTAAAACCAGACAAAGGGCGCCTTAAGATCACTGAGTTCATAATAAACCAAGGAAACGTATTTGTCTTAATGCAGAGGTTCTATTTCACAGAGCCACAAACCTTTTAAAAGTGGAAAATGACTGATCCAGACTAGCTGTAAGCTAGCGGGAGAGTATGTAAACAGATGAGGGACGGGAAGTGGGGTGGGGTTTGCTCCATGCCAACAATCCCACTCAACTCAGCGGTGAATTTCTGATAAACTCCTGCCACTCTGCAGAAACTATGGATCAAAATAACCAGAGTGTGCATATTTTGGGGATTTTTTTATGAATACAATAACTTCTAACACTTCTACTTTACTTTGTGTTTATTTTCTGTTAACAATGCGCCATATGAGGCAATTTGTCATAAATTTCCAAATAAAGTCTCTGATTAAGAAAATGCTTTAATCCTTACTTCTCCTTCAAAACGCAATGCTTACTTATTTTTCAATTATTGGGTTGTAATATTTGACATTTTATAAGAGATTTTATTTGTTAAAGTAAGAAAAAATGTCAGCAAGTGTTTCTACTTAAAAGGAAAATATGTAATTTCATCCAATCAATTAAAAACATATTCAGTTAAGTTATTTCTATATATTTAACAATAAAAAATTGTCATTATAAAATTATAAAAAGTACATTTTTAAGCCGTATTGCATACTTAGCTTGAGCTAAAAACAACTCATTTACAAAGAAACAATATGTTTAATTAGACATTCGCTATAATAGCTTTGACAATACTTAGACTGAAGTGATAAGCAACATCTCTGTAAAAGCACCAACATCCTTCGTATGTTATCAGAGGAGTGACTAACTTTTAGTCAAAGAAACACTTTTTTTTCTCTTCAGCTAGAGATGTACTGTATCTGTGCTTGTCATGTTTGTGATCACTGTGTGTGCAGTAAATGGTGCTTTGCTCTGAGACTGAATGTTTTCTTCTAGGCTCTCCAGAGGAACAGAATTGAACTTCTTCCAACCAGAAACAATGCAGCCATGAAACAGAGACAATCTTTGGAACTCTTAAACAACACACATGGACACAAATTTGTGTAGTTTCCATTTAAACACGTGTTTCTAACTGAACGTCCATCCATCAATGTCAAGCAAAACAGTCCTAATCATGGCTTTCCCTGAGGTACAACAGAGGTGAACAAGTGCATAAGTCAAACTCATCAGCAGCCAGGTAAGAAGGTAAAAATGCACAGAATGAAGTGATGGATCTCCTGTTTTTTGATGCTGTAGCAGACAGGAAGACCTTGTAGATTCTTGGGTGAAAACTAAAAATCAGTAAAGCTTTGATTTTTCCTTTTGTCCCCAACTCATAGAAGTCATCTAATACATTGCGTGTTGGTGCAAAGTCGCTTTTCTCTGCATCAGAGTCAGCAGATTCACGTTGGTCGCATAAACAATCAAAGATTTACAGTTTATCAAAGAGCGCGTGACAGTTAGGTTTCACCACCGACATCTCTGGTGTTAAAGGGTTAATATCATTAATATTTTCACAAGCCGACCTATAGAAGGTAGATGTTAGCATTTGACTTTCTTTACCCTTCAATTTCCCTGAGCTTGTGGGGGGAAAGTTAATCTCCATGAAAGACATCTAGAGAAAGTTTAAACTGTCTTTGTACACCAGATTTTGTGAAAAATATAATTTTTTACACTTAACTGGTTAAGTGGAAGCTAAAAACACCAACTCCAGCCTTGTTTGATTTTGAGGCGGATAAATATAACAAAATAAAATAATACTTTCACAAAGACTAGTATTTTCTAAATACTTTATATTAAGAACTGTGAATCCAATGGGTTTACAACTTTATTAGCAGTGTCCTTGTGACATTTTAGAGTCAGTTGCCGTTTTTTATGCTTATTTTATACGTGACAAAAAAAATCTGTATTCATTCATTTTGTCTGTTTATCTTGATTTTTCTTTGAAGTCGAAGGCTCTTTTTTCTCTTTTTCTTGCGATGTTTGTTTATTGCTAACTTTACTAGCTTTTGGGTTCACTTAAGGGGTCGGAACAGGAGCTTTCAGAAGGTACCGGATGTATTTAAGTCACGATAAAGGCAAGTGACTTGACCTGCATCAAGAAGAGCGAGTCAGACGGATGTGGTGAAAACAATCCAGTAGTTTTACTTAATAAAACCCTTCAGAATCACATGATAAATAAAGCAAAAATAGTATTGGTTTTGTTTCCTTTTTTCTTTGCGGCCCGGTAATACGTGACTCATGGACCGGCACCGGTCTGCAGCCTGGGGAGTTAGGGACCACTGATCTAAAGCTAAAAAGAAAAGTTGGCATATCATCATTACAACATTATTTTTTTGCTTTTAAACCAATTATCTACTGAAATAAATCTGCCTTATGCTACACAGCCTAAATTGCACAACCAAATGTCATTTTTGGCTTTGTGTGCTTACTATTTTCTGTTTGTCATTCCAAATAAAGATGGATTGCATTTAGTTCTGCGTGTGGATGTGTTTGCACTCGCTCCACCATCCTTAATAGGAGAATGTCCTTCAGGTAGTGAAATAGTGTTCGGTCTCCATCTCACTTGTGCTTTTACTACACTTTGCTTTAACAGAAACTTGGCCAACACTTCATTTCTTGAAAGGCTTGATTAGAACAAATGGAAAATTCAGCAGCAGCATCACGACATGATTAAAATTTAAAAACCAGGCTCTGCAGATGAAAGAAACATCTATTTGAAGGACAAAGTTAGAGAAATATACATAGTAAAGAATATCTATAATTTCCTGCGAATAAAAAACAAAAACTATGAGATTTACAAGATTTAGGAGCTCAACAGAAGAGGCAGATTTGTTTCACCAAAGTCAGAATAGTGACAAACTGTCTGCACATCTACCAGAAGACAGTGTTTTAAAGAGATAAAAGCCAACTCCCCCGCTGGCGGATCGTCACTGGTCCATCCACGAGTGAAGTAAAGTTAAAACCGAAGAGAATTCACATTTCAGACAGTCTCTTCTGCTCTCACTCAAACACATATCCAACAGGGACAACACATATTAGAAAATGTCTAAATTAAGGACGTAAAGGGACAAAGGAGCCATGAGCTGGTTATCGCTCTTAACTGTTCTGTGTGCTTTCCTAGTTTGATTCTTCGTGTTTATGACCTGCCTCTCCTCTTTATTTTTGACCATTGCCTGTCTTTTTGACGCTGTCTATGTCCTGCCCTTGCTCTACTACATTAAACCATTTGCACATGGATCCTAACTTCTCAGCCCCTTTGTCACATTAAGACACATTTTGCCTGCCTATATGATTTCCAAAAGGTTATGGTTTGAAGAGGTCATTTGTCCATTTACATATCAGATCAATTTTTTTTTTTTCGTAATTGTTTGAGATTGAAAATAATCCCCCTTGGTGTGTAATAGTAAAGTTATAAATCTGTTATAGTAAGAAAACTTTATAAACCCGTTTTTAAATTGTATTTGGATCTTTTACTGTACCACAATGTTAATGAAAATTCCTAAAAATGAGGCTTTCACAGCAATAATTAGGTTAAGTTAAAAATAGAATCATTAGTTCAATTAATTAAAATTCATAAATGAAAAAAAAATAAATTGTGTGACAGCTCTAATTTTTTTTTTTTTTTTTGTCCTGATTCGTTAGAAATAGTTGCCATCCGTTACTGAAGGCTGCAGTCATGAACCTAGAATGTCAATATTGCTTGTTGGAAAGGAAAGCAATGACAGCTGTACGGCTGACACTCTACTTATATGCGTCATCCTCTCGGCGCTGCAGAGGAAGCAAGCAGATGGTGTCATGTTCAGTTTTACATTTGCCGGAGCCACGAATTAGGCTATCCTAGACCAGTGTTAAACTTTAATTTTAGGAGGAAACGTTCAAAGAGAAAACCCACAAAAAAATACTTCAGGAGTTGATCCAGGCTCTCTGGAGGCAGAACAAAAATAACACATTCACAATGACTGAACGTTTTAAAGCTTTCCAAGTGTTGGTGAAAGTTAAAACTCCCATGTGTGCTTTGGATCACCAAATCAAAAAAAAAAAGAACAAGGATTCAGGAGGGGTCAAGGATCAAGGCGGCAGTCCCCTCTGGGTTTTTGTGTTTCTCCCTCTGTCCTTTCTTTATCGCTCTCTTTGGAGTAAACACGTCCCTATATCTTCTGTGTTTTGTCTGTAGCTGACAGCAGCTAAACCCAGCCACAAAGAGGTGTAGTGTTGAATGAATATGTGTGTGAGAGAGACACAGAGAGAGAACAGTCCAGAAAAATGGCTACTGAATGGAAAAAGACAGCTGAGAATCAGCAATTCTGACCTTTACGCCACAACTTTAAAGCAAACTGAAAAACGCAACATTTTGATGTGGACGTTTTATCATGAGATCCATCAAATGACTTGACTGAACCCTACCATGACTACAGCTCCAGAAATTTATACCACGTGAAACCTGACTGCAAACTCCAATGGAATAAATGAATCAGGACTAAATGAAAAGGTGGGATCCAGAGCAAACACAAACTGAACCTAGAAAAGGGTATATAGAGGAATAATCTGAGAGGTAATACAGGAAAGGCAGTCATAATTAGATGACAGATAATAAATAATCTACTATTCTGTCAAATAGGGCTGCTAAAATTACTTGACTAATCAATAATTAAAATAGTCGACAACTAGTTTGATTAGTCTTTACTTTATATTATATGGAGTCAGAGTATAGTAAAGTTAAATACAATCAGCACCAAAAATGGCACTTTTTTTATATTTGAGTCAGTGAGACCAAAACTATTATCTTTTTTGAAAAATAATTCCTTGTTTGAGATACCGACCTGATTTAATACTAGAAATTAATGAAGGACAGAAGCTGCATGATTCATTAAAAGTTTAATAAACTATCATCTGTATTATATTTATTTTTGTTAGTTTAAAGCTAACAATGTTAAAGATGTGCGCTTTACATCCACTTTGCGCATGACCTGATTAGTCGACTAATCAGAAAAAATGATCAGTGATTGGTCAACTATTAAAATAATCGTTTGTAGCAGCCCTACTGTTAAATGTGTGATAAAATCTCTACTACTACTGAATTTTGACTTTTTTATTTTGGTTTGCAAGCTTTCACTATTATACGCACTAATACTTTACTTACTTGCTTGCTTTTACATCAACGCAAACATTTTCATAGAAATACTGTACCCAAATCATAGTCGCCCAAAATTGTTATTGGCTTAAAAAAGAGAGTTGTTAATGTTAATTTCAATTCTTTAGGTATGAAACTGCAGAAAATTATTGATCTGGGTAAATAATGTAAATAGAGTTTTGATGAGTGTCACAGAATAGCATAAGACTGAAATTCCAGATCCTGTTTAAAAAATATAGAAATTTACTAAACATCAGACACACAAGGAAGATGATGTTTTTGGTTGTGAACGTGTGAAAATATTCACCTCTAATAAAATATTCCTACTAAAAATACATGTACATTAAAGTCACTGCAGAGACTGTTGCTTGGCTTCAAAACGGAATACAAGTAAAGAAGGTTTGCAATAACAAAATTTCTGGTAAACATCACAGAAAAATCAGTCTGTAAGTTACTGGCGCCACTCACGCTACTGGCGGAGGGATACAGAACTCAAAGTCCCTTCGCTCTACCCCTAAAAGAAATATTTCGGAATTCGGACAACCCGTTCCCTTCACTTTCAATTGTGGGGGTAGGGGAAGAATTCAAATTCGGCTAACCTATCCAGCTGCTCACAGTTGCACACCACCCTCTGCGGCTTTTGTCCAATCACAGTCTAAGTATTTATGACATCACAGGTCAAAACAAAATGAGGTGAACTCAAAGTGATGGTAACAGGTTCAACTTTTTCAGTCATATTCAAACTTCTATTCTGAACACCCAAATCGCTTTATCTTGTGTCCATAACTAACATTAAAATTATATATTTATTCAAATTGAAATGATTAAAGTTGTATCAGTAAACGCTGTGGACAAATAATAGGATTAATATTTTTATTTTATGTACAAAAATATGCATTTCCCAATTAAGCTAATCGAATAGAATAGATAAGATGACAGAAAAAATTGCAAAAGTGTGATAAAACTTTTTTTCCCCACATTTGGGACAATTGAGTTTCAAAATACCGTCAATATTACAGAGCGTGTCCCTAACTTGCTTAGCAACCGTTAACGGCGTTAGAGGCGGCGGGAACCGTGAACTCTCACGAGGCACATCCTGTTTGATGTCATCAATGAAAAACTTACCGGTAACATTCCTGCTCAGTCCTCGTTTCCCCACCAGCAGTGTAGCTATTTCCTGCGTTTTAGATTTAAATTCCCCTTATTATTTCCTCTTTTCTTCATACATTCACACCTCCTCCTCCTCCTCCTTCTCCTCCTCAGCGAGTCCGGATCAGATGCTCAGAAAACTCTCAGCTCCTCTCTACTTTCCTGACGAACCCACCCTCTTCCTTCCTCTCTTTCACTCCCCAACCCCCTTCAAGCCCTCTCCCGACCCGCTCCCTCTATGCCTCCAAGATTATTGGAACTCTCAAAGAAAGTGCAGCTGGACGTTTAAATAAAACCACTAAACTCCTCGTTGACATTTCACTCTGACTGCATCCCCTCACTCTTCCTTCCTCCCCCCCTTAAATCGCACGCGGCGGGCGGTCCTGTGGTTAGCTTGATCTGGGTCACCACCGTCTTTTTCGTCTCCTAAATCTGTCCTCGGTTTCTTTCTTTCATTGTTCTCAATGTTGGTTTTGTTTTCTAAAATAAAATTTCGAAAAAATAACCAGCTGTATAAAACTTTTGGAGAAAAAAAAAAAATCAGTGCAAATTTCCCAGGATTTAAAGAGACACAATTTTAAGAAAGAGCGCCCTCTTTTGGTGGTGAGCAGTATTGGTTTTTGCTCAAATATAAGAAAAACAAAAATTTAAATGAGGGTTTATTGTTTTCTGCATGATAATATACTAATCTCTCATTTCAGTCTTGTTTCTAGAATAACATATTTGCAAAGATACATTTTAATCAACATGTTATCATCCTGAAAAGATAAAATCTGAAAAATGTAATCAAAATAGTTTTGTTTTCATATAAAACTGCTAAACATTTGCGATCAATTTGTAGAATAGAATAGAATAAATTAGAGCTTTGTTGTTCCCACAAAGGGGAAATTATGTTGTTAACATAGTTCAGCAAGGTTATATCTTAATAGAAGTTAAAAAGCATCAGTGTTTGAATTGAATATGGCAGATTTTTTAGGGTTGACAGGCGCAAATACAGATCATATAGAGGCATTAATTATTTCTTTATTTTTACCTTATTTATCCATGTAACAGTAAAAATTGAGAAATATTAACAGTATTCAAATTTTGAGATACTTGTCAGCATTTAATCAAGGAGACTCTTTTCTAATTGTTCTTATGAAAAAGGAACATTTCTGTCCAACTTTTTATTATTTTACAAAGCTGTGTAAGACATATTAGAGTTTGAAATAATTGTAGTTTTATTTAAAGTAAATATCACTATAGATGTTAATTAAATTCCAAAATTAAAAAAAAAATATTAATTGCAGCTGTTTTTAGTTTTTTTCTTTTTTTTTTTTATCAATAATACATTTTAAAAATCCAATTACACTTTGAAAATGGACTCTGGCAACAGTTTAAAAACAAGATAAAACACAATTTTGTTGGAAAATTATTTTTAAAAAGTTTTTTTTTTCTTTTGGAATAACTTTCAAACTAAAAGCATGACATTCCAGTATTTGTTTGCACAATGTACACTAAATTGACTTGTTTAAGCCTTAAATTCAGATGTTTCTTTCTTTGCCCATTGTGATATACTTTTTCACTTCAGAAATTAAAAGAATTGGACTGATCGTCCATACAATATGTTTGCTGATCTACCTCAATATATTCATATACATTCGTGAACTACGTATAGGGGAATGAATGGGTGGAGTCCATTCTGGTTTCAGTTTAAAAACATTAACTGCATTTTTCCACTGTGTCCGTGAGCTTCAAGGGTAATTCCCGTGTGTGTGCTGTCGGGTCAGTCAATAAAGCAAATTAACATTCACTCGGCTCCTGACTCCATGTGACTTTTCCAACCGCTTCATTTTCACAGCATTCACATTCCCTGAGGTCACAGGGTTCAGTCCCACGTGACTAATCTTTACCTGGAGCTGCAGCCGACGCGCTGGACGGGACGGGACGCTCATGTGTTGGAGTCATCAGCTTCTGGGTGAACAGAGCCATTCCGCCTTGAAATAATTGCTCCACAGGAATAACACAGAGCTTAAAAAATCCTTTTTACAGTGTGAAGGAACTTTTAGGTGAGCTAGCTATAGAAAACTTCAAAAATGTGTTTTTTGCTAAAAGTTAAAAAGCAACGAAAGTCAAAATATTTCTTGCCTAAATCAAAATTTTTTTCTGAAAAGCAATTTTAAGAGCTTCTTGGATAGATCAAAAGATTTTAATAATTAACTTCTAAAAAAAAATAAAATAAAAAATAATGGAGCTGACTAATACTCGTTTTACTTGAGTGGAATGTATCAGCTCCTCAGTGAAGAAAGTTTACATTAGTGTCGTCAGTCCGGAAAAAACTATCCTAAAAGTATGTTTTGATCTGCATTTCTGCATGTTGAACAGAAAAAAATAATCTAATAAAATGTAAAGCTGCCTAGAAACATTTCCTACTGCTAGACTTTCCCTGCTCATGTTTCAAAGACAAAGAAAACAAACCAAAAAGTGAATAAAATGCAACGGTGGCGGCACCAAACACTTTTATTTATCCAACATATTTTCTTGATCTGACAGACATTTCACAAAGAAACGGAAAAGTTTCATCAACATTGAGAGCGAAAAGCTCGAGACACAAGAGGAGAGAAGATCATTTGAAAACAGAATATGCACAGAGCAGAAGCCAATCGTGAGCACAGCAGCAAGTTGAGGAACTACGGCGAGCCGGAGGGACATTAAAACATGGACACTGAGCTTTCAGTTCTGTGACTGTTTTTACAGAAACAGTGTTTGAGAAATCATTTTACTAATATGTGACAACAAACTGACACTACAGCAGCATTTTTTAAAAATTTATTTATGTGCTTTTTTTTTTTTTAATCTTCCAGGTTATTAAACAAAGCACCCGAGAGCACAGTGATGTCATGCAGACGATCACAGAACATCATGTTTGGTTGTGAGGTGGAGCTTTGATGAGCGATACCGTACAGTCAGTTCACTCATAAACAGCTTTAAAAACACTCAGTGAACACGGTCGACCTAAAGCTCCACAGCTAACAGGATCATGTACAAAAACCTTCACGTATTGTAATCCTTCACGTTAGCTCACTCGCATTGACACAAGTGATCCTAAGTCTCATTTTCATCAATTCAAGTTGTTGCTTTTTTGCAGCAGAATTGCCCCCCCAAAAAATTATTCAAAACAATTTTTTAAATAAACAAAATTCATGATCTAACAAAAAGTAATTTAAATCTTGCATCGCTCTCAAGCCCTTTACTCAATAAATACTACAGAAATCAGAAGAAACTCCCACTAAATACGTTTTAGATTGCACATGTCGACAGCGCTCCAAGCAGAAACTACAGTAATCAGTCAGAGCAGCACCACCGGCAGCGGCATGGTGACACTAACTCACTATTCTTCCTGCAGGCCACAGCACTAATGTGTCACTTTACCCATAATTCCAAACAGGAAGTAGAGTAGCCTTGAAAAATGAACAAATTTACAGAATTTTTTTTCCCCCAAGCGACCACAGCAACCATAGAAGAAGAGAACGAGAAGATGAAGTGGTGATTTATAGAATACTATGAGCTGCTATTTGAGAATACACCACTTTGGACCAATTATTATAAACATGTTTACACCCCATTGCAGAAATAACATTTATAAATATGATGTGGTGAATGGTCACATGCTAACGTTGGACATCATTTTAAGGTTATCAGATCCTTTCAGTGGAGCTGCAAACTGATTCATTCTGGCTGATAAAAAAAAAAATCCTGATGTAAAATTAACTATATTTCTTTATTCAGCATTGGCAAAAGTATGGGTTCTGATTGAAGAATGAATGAACCGTCCAATCTCTGAGGAACGCCGTAAGCGCTTCAGTCTGCAGCTGTGATGTTAACTGACAGGAAATCTTTGGGACTTAACATTACCATCTTTTACATGCAAAGCATTTGTGGGAGTTTGCTACATTTTCAGGTAAAGCTACAAAACAAGTAGGAGAAAGAAAGATGTAATCAAAACTTCACTTTTATTTAGCGTCAGATTCCTACTGTATACAGCAGCTCTGACCGTTGGCGTCTTTCAAGCGCAGGCAAAGTTTGGACTTGTATTCCTCCAGGTAATGCAGCTGCTTGGCGTTCAGAGCGCCCCGACGTTTTCTGCAGAAACGGCAAACAATGAAATCAGAATAGATTTCCTTTACAGCAATCGGTATCTGTGAAAGTCCACTCACTGTCTTATTAGGTGAACGGCATCTTCATATTCCATCCCACACTCGATTAAAGCCAGAGCCACCAGCACCGGGGCTCTACGGAGACACAAGAGGTCATTCCACTGTGTTCTGTACATTTCAAAGAGTACACTATAGTGTAAAGATTTTTTTTTATTCATGTTTGTGGTAGGATCATACAAAATCTTTAAGAGCTCCATATTTACCGTCCCAGTCCAGCAACACAGTGCACAGCCACGCAGCAGCCGGGCTGCTCTTTAAACTTTGCCTGCAGCAGGTTCAGCCAGTCCTCCACCACCTGGTCTGGTGGGGCAGAACCATCGTCGAAAGGCCAGTCCTGGGGAGATGACGTAGACTAGATTTAGACCATCAACTCAGCATTAAGCTGCTCAAGTAAATAAATAAGGAGCTGCAGAGCTAAACACTTAAAAAAAAAAAAAAAAGTTCCTAGATATGCATGTGTTTTAGTGATATTTTTTGTAATATTTCTAAAGTAGGCTATGAGTATCTTCTGACAGAAACTACATAATTTACTTAAAGGGCCTATCATGCAAAATCGACTTTTTTTTTTATTTTTAAGTGTACTCATTCATCTTCTTAACCACTTTGTCCCTTTTGGGGTCACGGGGCTGCTGGAGCCTAACCTGGTTATTGATGGGCGAAGGCAGGGTACATTCTGGACAGGCTGTCAGTCTGTTGCAGGCCTTAATCACGCACCCACACATGCTCTCATCCACACCTTAGAGTAACCCATTAACCTATAAAGCATGTTTTTAGATGGTGGGAGGAAGCCAGAGAAAACCCAAACATGCACGGGGTGACAATGCAACGACAGAAAGGTCCCCCAATTTATGGTTCCAGCCAGGATTTAAACCGGGACCGTCTTGCTGTGAGATAAGAGCACTAACCACTGCTCCACTGTGCAGCCCCTTTCAAGTGTAAAATAATGTTAATTCCTCATGAAATAGAATAGAATATCTTTATCTGTACAGCACTTTTCACAGAAAGAATCTCAAATTGCTTTACAAAGATAGCATAAAATCAAGTCAAAACACAGAGAAGTCATAAAAAACAAATAAAACAACTAAAAACACAGTAAGACATAGTAAAACAAGGCCTAAAATCAAATAAAAGCTCCCCTGAATAAAAAAGTCTTGACCTGGGATTTAAAACACTCAACAGAGTTGATCTGATGCAATTGTAATGGGGAGTTCCAAAGATGAGGAGCAACTGCTTGGAAGGAGACATCTCCTCCAGTCTTAAAGTGGGTTTTTGGAATGGTTAATAGATTTTGATTGGAAGACCTCAAGGATCTGGCTGAACAGCATGGGGTTTAAAGGTCAGAGATGCAAGGCTCTAAAAACTAAAATTTTAAAATCAATTCAGAATTTAATGGGTAACCAATGTAAAGCAGACAGTAGTGGAGTGATGTGTGTCCGTTTACTGGCTCCTGTTCAAAGCCTTGCTGCAAAGTTTTGGAAAAGCTGAAGACGGTTTAGCAAACGTTTGTTAAAATAGGTAAAAAGGGAGTTACAGTAATCTAAACGTGATGAAATGAGAGTGTAAATAATAGTTTCTAGGTCTGATCACGACAAGATACTTTTTAACTTTGCGACATTTCTTACTGTTTTGAGTGGTCCTCCACGGACATGGATTTATCAAACAAAACCCCAACATTTTTGAGACTTGACTAGACAGAAGAGCTCAGAGACCCAAGATGTTGTCTAATGGAAGGAATTTTATTTTCTGGGGCAAAAAAATCAATGTCTCAGTAAATGATTATTATACAGCCATGTTTTATTCCTTCTTAAACAATCCAACAGGTTTTTTAGTTTGTGATAATCATTTTCCGGGAAAGAACTATTGAGCTGTATTACAGACAATACAACCACAAAGCATTTTTTTGTTCCATTAACACATCCTTGTGTGAATTGCAGTCAGCGCAGAGCCAGATTTCCAGCTTCACTCGCCTGGGTAAACGCCTTGCACCCACCCCTCTCTCGCGATATTTCTATGATGATTGACATGTGACAACCCGGGTAAGAAGGGATCTTAAAGGAGCTCAATAAATATTTTATTCATAATTATGTTAAAAAGTTATGCTTTTAAAGTTGTAGCAATTTTGTTTTAGTGTGTTCAATAAATGTTTATCCTGTTCGGCCCGCAACCTAAGGTGTATTTTGGTCCCCTGTGCGATTGAGTTTGACACCCCTGTCCTAATGGGTTGCTACACTAGATGTCACTGTTCTCAAAGAATTTTGGCACAATTTAACCCTTCCGTTCTCCTTAGCTTGTTTACATTAAAAGTGGGGTCATCTGGACACCACAGGACAGTGCGCTGAACTTTTTTTTTTCACTGATTTCGGAGTTTCACTAATGTCCATGCAGACATTAAATCCTGTCCCCCTTCGTCCACATTTGTCATGGAAGAAATCGCATAACAATATGTGGTTGGAGCCATCTGGACCCCAAGGAGAGCGGAAGGGTTAAACCGACCTGAGAGATCTTTGAGGTTTGATGTGTTGGGACTTTTTTCCTGCTATCTCACTTTTTTTTTTGTCCTATCTGAATCTCAGTTTTACTTTTTTTTCCAATTGTGCAGGTTTCCTTCAGACCACATAAGGGGTTCCCTCCAATTAAAAGAAACAAATATATATTAAACTTATAGTTATAGTTCAATTCTCTAGAATATATCGGATCAGTAGAAATTCTACATTAACCGATTAGTTGCAGCTCCACTGAGGTTTGATCTTAAACAAAGGATTTATTTTGGAATATGACATTGGTTAATAAGTCGAGTATAATACTTTTACTGTTTATTTTTGTTCTAATCACCACTATCTCTTCTTACCAGCACTTGTATGCCCTCTTGTTCCACTGGTGTCTTGTCATAGGTAGCAGTGCACACTCTCACCAGAGTGTTTACCCCAAATGCCTTTAAATCCTACAGATTGAAACATAAACCATGTCACACTTGAATCTTCAAAGAAAAAGAACTAAAAAAAAAAACCCAAATAGTACCTCTATAAACTTTCCCATCTGTGCGTCAGTAGGATTGTGGGTGATGAGGAACCTCAGACAGTCGTAGGAGATTTCAACAGGGGCAGGTCGGTTCATTTTTAGACAGAGTGAGAGCAGCTGTAGCCTGGTAGAATACTGAATACTGAAGCTACAATTAGAATTTGACTTTTTCTTTTATCTTTTTAAAGAATAAACAAATCAGTGCGGTTTATAGTCAAAGATTACAATCTTCGACAGTCTTCCAATAAAAAAACTTGAAGATGAATTTCTGGTTAAGTAAAGGAAGAGCGTTTGAAGATTAAGAATTTGAGGACACTGCTGAGGGAAACCTTGTTTGGCAGAAAAAAAAAAAAATGTAAAAAATATCTGTTCCTCTTCTTTCAAATCTGTCAGCCCATTCAGGAAAAATCCACTCAAATCAGAGCAGAAAAATTATAATAGAAGACAAAAAGAAAGTTCCTAGGCTGCAACCAAGGCCCACCCTTCTCGCCAGGACAGGCCGCAGACCGATGTTTGGCTTGTCCTCATATGGTTGAACAGGATGGCAGTAAGAACCTAAGAGCAAAGAGTTATTATTAGTCTTTTTAGATTAATAATCAAATAAGCTCTTATGAAACCACATTTTGGATGAATCAGAACTTGTTTATGTGAAAGTCCACCAGCCTTTGTGCCACTGACCTGTCTGAGTGAATGGCAGTGATTGTGCCGAGCCGCGGTCCCCCTGTTCACTTGTCCACAATAAGCAGCAGGTGCTGAGCTTGGCAAAACTCCCCTCCGAGCTTCGCAAACGCCATACATGTGCAGGCTGAACGAGACAGAGTCGTGAGTTTCCTGCGTGGCGGTGAGCGGGCTCTGCCTGCGAACAGTCAGAAGTGCGGCGGAGGCACGCGGTTTACCGACTTTGATGAGAGCTGAGGAGATGGTTCATTGAGCGGACACAGGAGAATGTGACGGCTCGTGGATGTAGACACACCATTGATGACGACGCGGCTGCTGCTGCTGAGGGTTCCCGCTGACAACCTGTTGGCTTCGACCTGACCTGCTGCACACAGAAAGGAAAACAAGATAGCTAGTAAATACATGCTTTGTCATGATGACATTTAAAGCTCTCCATAAACTATCTGGAGCAACAAGAATTTTCCAAAAATGTATGTGAAAATAACAAACAGAATACATACATTACCATATTTTTGCCCCACTTTACTCTAAAAAAAGAAGCTAAGCACGTTTGCTAAAGCACTTCCATTGATGCTCAGTCACTAGTTAGTAGTTACTGGGACTGTGTCCTTCCATGACATTGATTAGAATAGAGATAATGGTCGCCCCAGGCAGGGAACACAATGCAGCACATTTATTTTCAGGTCCCATTCAGGAGATTGTGACAAACAAAGCAGATTCCCACAATTAAAGCAAGTATTACCCTATGTTACAAAGTCTAGAAAAAATTTTAATCAGAGTGAAGGGTCTGTTAGGATGCAAAGATTGTGTGGAATATTTGAAAAATGGAAACCTACAAATGCTGCTAAAGGACACTTTTCATTGAGATATATGTTTACTTTTTGAAATTGAACAAAAATGCTTATTTTACCACAGGTAATTTTAAAGCTAGACATGGTATTATTTTATAGCAACAAAATGTGGTATTTATTTTTCTAACAGACAACTAAATGGGCCAATTTCCACAATTTAAGATAAAAAAATCCATTATTTAAGTATTTTATTCCTTTTGTGTGCCTTATGAAGGGTCTTAACACTGCAAAAGTTCTGCAAGTAACAGGTAACAAAATACCATCACCTTTTTTTCCATTCTTTTTTGATACAATCACTGACGTTCCAGTTTCCGAGCAGCAATTGAACGCACCTAAATGACGCTGTTTTTCCATGATCAGATAGTTAATTACAAATCTCCAGTTGTTTAAGGCACAGTAAATAAACCCTGACACTTTTACTTTTATTTCCCTTAAGCACATTATTTCACTCAAACGTATTTTTCTCTCTCTTGTACAAGGCGAGATGGACATAAAACTAAGCAATAAAAATACTATGGAAGCTTTTGTATTTTGCTTTTCACCAGATTGCATTGCTTTAAAAGCAAAACTACATCACTCTCCAAACGTTTATGGTTACCTTTTGAAAATAAAACCAATGCAATTAATCAAAGAATGACAGGATTTAGCTGAAGCAACAACTAACGTACTTTAGAGGCTTGGGAGGTCAGAAATGACGGTAGCTAGCTCAACATTAAAGCTAAAATATCAATGAGAGGAATTTAATACGTCGTGCATAAACACACACGGTCATAATATATACAATGCCAATGAAATATTAAAAAAAATAAATTAAAGCAAAATAAATGCTTTCGTCTTTGTGTCACACATTAACACCCGAGTCATATAAAGAGGTCAAAATCCATGTTTCCAGTGCCAGGACAAGCTAACACCAGAGCCTTCGCCGGCTTCCAATAACAGCCGACAGAGGATACAGTGACCTTGCTAACACGGGCATCACCGGGTCCACAGCGCTAACATCTGGCTCCATGCTAGCCCAAAGACACGAAAAAAGAATTACTTACGAAATACAAGAGATTCCGGGTAGAAAATCCAAACGTTTCTAGTGATACAGAGGTGTCTGCGAAGGAGGCATGGTGAACAGAAAAGACCCGTTAGCCAGAGTGAATGTATGCGGCCACTTCCGGTTTCAGGCTTTCAAAAATAAAATCACAGATTCGCTCTGCTCTGGTCATGGACAGTCGACGGACAAAATAAAGCAATCAGACATAAACTACTGTAATTTGTTAATACTGCTGCTACTACTACTAATACTATAAAAAAAAATAATAATAATAATAATAAATTAAAAATCTTAACAAAAAAATTATATTTACAAATTTTATCCGCTCCCTTGCAATGGATTTAATCTCAATTTCATTCCACTGGGCTCAAGATGTCCATCAGATTAAAAATACTTTGCAAATCTTATCATACTGTCTGGACATCTCAGAAAAACTCTTATTTTGTTACTCTATCTACCAATAGTGTCCTGAAAAATATCTGTGTAGGTCTCCTACTTCAAAACAAATTAATTGTAGCCATCCCATCTTTATTTTTTTCCAGATGTCTAGTGGAGTACTTTTTTTTTAGATACAAAATAAGCAATGCAATTTACAATTAATTTTGTATGTGATTTTTAAAAATATTTTATGGTAAACTTGTAATAACAAAATTCTCCATTCATTCTGAAGAATCAAAACAGCACATCGTAATTTCTTGGGACATTTTAAGCAAAATTATAATCCAGATAGCAACATGAGCAGCACATATTTAAGCAGCTTTACTTTGAGAACTCACTTTCACCAAAATGATCCAATGTTTAGACACCATCAGATTGTCTCTTAAAAGTATTGGAGATCTTGTTTGCATTTTTACAAATACTGTCCTCTGTTGTATTATCAAAAGTTTGAAAGTTGGCCTCTAAAACACACAAAACCACAATTAATGCACCCTCTAGATGACTATTTATGTTATTTAAAAACACTATTTAATAAACTCAACAATCCTCAACAAAAATTATGGCTTTTACAACGTGAAGGCCAAGGCATGATAGCAACACCATTAGCAGTGGAAATCTAATTAGCAAAGTGTCATTATAAATTAATTGTCTATCAGATGCTTAATGCAAATCTATAGCTATAAACATCTAAATAGCCCTGATGTGTTTATGTCCAGTGCGACGTCAATATTTTTTGTAATTTATCAACAAAATCAGAGGTTTAAAGTCATCATTTCTTTCTCTAGTACATTTAGTTTTACTCACAACAGTAGAAGGTTTGATTAGGTTTGAGAAGTAATAGAAGGTTTGAGAAGGTTTTATCAGGCAGAATGCAACGACAGTCTTAAACTTTTTGAGATTGGGCTAATGTAATCAGATTACAAAGGATAAATATTTACCAAATGTTAGAATCTTTTGTTTTTTTAATTCAATCCCTTTCAGATTTGTTTTATTTTTTAATCGAATATTTCACCATAATACGGGAGCAAGAGCTTTTATAACTTTATTTCTCTATTTTTTTATTCTTTTAAGCAATTTTACGACCTTGTGCTTGTTGCAGTGTAAGTTCGTTCAATTTCTTTATGCTTATTTTTTGTGCATGCCATGTGTAGCAATGACAATTGTTTACTTTGAGTTTTCTCACATCAGCTGTTGTATAGTCGTAACATTCCACATACTATGAAAAAAAGACTTATTTTAAAGATATGAATTACAGGTCATGAAAACCTGAGCTTCAGTATTTTAGAAAATTTGAAAATTGTCAAAAAATAAAATCTGTTGGAACCCAGCCAGCAAGGCCAAGTGGGCCCCATGAGGTTTAAAAGTAGCGAGAAAATGTGAACCCCAAATGGGTCTGTCCGGAGTTTCTGTGGTGGCTCCACCTGTATTTTCCCACATTGGCTTAAGTGGGAGCTTAGCACGCTGGCTTGCTATGCTAGCCAGCCGCCCAGTGGACAGTGTAGTGAGATAGCGAGGACCGGCGTAGATGCCATATATGTTCGGCCTGCAAGATCTGATTGGGGGATTGTGACTAGATGACATCACACTACGGTAACGCCACTTAGACCATCGACTGTCCAGATCTGCTACTTTGCTAACGGCTTCTCTCCTCAGTCTTTATGTCACTGAACCCAAAGTGAGCGCAACAAATTCTAACTGGACCTCCTCCTGTCTGGCCGACCAAAAAGAAGTTCAACACTGGCAGGATGTATTTTGAAAAATGTATGTGCAAATAGTCCCCTTCTTTTTTTTTTTAATGTGCGACCAACAACAAGCTAGCATGCTACTCGCTAGCACTAACTTTAGCACAAACTTCAAGCTTCCCAGCCTGATTTCTCTCTATTAAAATACTATTACTATTCTGTGATGATTCCCTTTGATCAGATTATTTTTTTGTTAAGGTTTTTGCGGCTGATTGCAAATATTGCACCCCTTTGTGATTCTTTTCTTACTCGTTCGGACCTCCTCAGTTCTTTACTCGGGAAGACTCCAAGCATCGTAATGTGTCATATTCCATGTCACGTGATGGTGGTCTAATGGTCCGAACCATTTGCAATTTTACACATCATCAAGTCGCAACCCCTTGAGTCGTTCTTTCAGGCCGAGCACATGTGGTACGTACACCGTCAGAGCTAGCTCGCTATGCTATTGCTCAAGTGGGCACTCAGTAGATCAGCTAGCTACGCTAGGCAGCTGCTTGTTGGACTCTAGCCAGTCGGACAGAGCAGCGAGTTAGGAAGGACCAGGAGAGCTAGCTCGCTATGCTATTGGCTTAAATTAACTCAGTTGGGCGGCTTGCTATGCAGCCACTTGGTGGATGCTAGCTCGCTACACCGTCCATAGGGCAGCTAGTTAGCATAGCAAGTTATTTGGAAATCAATTCAGGCATGAGGGATTAAATGTGTTTTTTCAGTTTGGGTCGGTATAGAAGGCAAACATGGGGAAGACGGTTGATTTATCACATGTCTAGAATAAGTCCCTCATGTTGAGGGTAAGCCACAAAGGTCATAGTTCAACCAGCTAGTTGTTCAAAGACTGCTGTATAAAAGCATTTCAACTGAAACTTGAGTGAATGGGATACAACAGGTGTTGTGGTTAAAGATGCACCAGCAGCAGGAAAAACTACAGACTTGAGGAATTTTCAACCAAATCCAGAAAAGAATTAGGGGAAACATCATAAAAAGTGCTGAGGGTGATGTCAGTACATCAAGACATCACAGACCAATCCTAGACAATTGACTAGAAATGTTGCATTCTTTGTGTCAAGCCACTCCTAAATCAGACAGAGTCCAGGAAGTGTCTCACCTGGGTTGAAGAGAATAAAAAGCTACATTGTTCTTCAACGGTTCCATGTCCTCTTTTTAGATAAATGAAAATGTTTAGAAGACAAGAACCCAGAGTTTGGAGAAAGTGTTTCCACATGCAAGTGAGAATGAGAGTGAGAGAATGAGAATTAATCTTCATTGTCTTCAGTCCAGTTTGACGTTTCCACCTTCTATGATAGTTCCATGAAATTGTGATGTTAGTCCACTGGGTTTTCTGAAGTCCACAGTCACAGCAGTCAAAGCAGGAAATTCTGGAGCACTTCATGTTTCTCTCTGGTAATCAGCTGTTTAGGAATGTTGATTTTATCTTCCAGCGGGACTTGGAACTTTGCACACACAGCCAATGATGCCTGGTTCAATGACCATAGTGTGACAGTGGTCGTTTGGCCAATTTATAGGCTGTTGTCAAGAGAGCCCTTCTGGAGGGCATTTCAGTTTTTTTGCGCTATAGAATTACAACTTTTTCCAGAAAAAGAAGAACGTATGAGTAAAAATGGTTATTTTAAAAAAAAACAATGTATGTTTAGGTCGACCGAGTGTTAGCATTGGCTGTCCTATGGAAAATCCCATCATACATTAGCATCAAGCTACCTGACTTTAGCATTATGCATTACTTTTATGGATCGATTGTTAATCTATTAAGCTTATATCAATTCAGATTGATTCATCAATTTTATCAATCCAGCCCTATTGGTCATCTAAGTAAGCACGTAGCTACCAGTGCTTGGAAAATACACAACATTTGGTTTTTATAACAATGCACTTCTCTTCCGAACCACAAACACGACAGGATCACCAAAAGAGAGATGACTAATCCTAAGTCCTTCACTCCTCCTTAAAAAAAACACTTTTGGACACCACTATGGCTTCAAATGCCCCTACAATTTGAGTTAAAGAGAGGACTCTTAAGTTAACCAAACTATGCAAAAGAATAAGCAACTTATACTCCGAAAAATATGGATACTAACCAAGTCCTGAGTGCATAGAAATAAATGAATATAAGTTTGGTTTGAAGTGATATTTTATATTTTTCTAAGTTTCATTACAAAGGCTTGAAACATTTCTATACATGAGTTTCACTCATTTGCCACAATAGTTTGTGTTCCTTTGTTGCGTCAAGTCTGATGCTTAAAGTTAGTCTCTTTTTGAAGCTGAAAGCAATCTGGAAGGAGTGACTCAAACTGCTGCAGCGATTGAATGTGTTGTAGTTTTCCATGCAAACTACAAGTCAAACTGAACGGGTGTGGCACACTACTCCCCTCTTTCTCCACCTACACAAACACACACACACATAGAAAACCTCTCTCCGTCTGGCTCTAAGGGAAGCATTTCACTCCCCCTTCTCCCTCCCCACAATCCCTACCATCTTTTTCTATTTAAAAGACATTTGCCTTCCTGGTTTGTTGGAAGCTGCTAGCTCAAAACATGACAAGATCAGACATGTTAGGCTTTGGTGTTTTTGTGTGTGCTTCGTGTGTTATATGACGCAGTCCCAGCAGGTTTGGCAGGATTTTGGAGCAAAGCACAAGTAGCAAGAGACAAGCGGAAAGGGAAAAGAGCTGGAGTTTTTCTTTTCCCTACGCTTAGCCTCAGTTCTCCCTTCTTAACCGTTTCTTCCCGGCTTCCTGACATTGACTTTTAGACAGATTCAGCTCCAGGTAAGGCTCTGATTTGTTTGGTTTTCATACATGTGACTGTATAAGTCTGGACTTGTAAAGTCAGAGTGGTTAAAACTTTCAGCAGGCTGAGTTGCAGATTCCTTTTCAGCCCACAAAAAGCAGATGTAGCTTAGTCTGGTGAACGAAGGAGGAAAACACTTTTAAAAGGAAACTGGTAAAAAGATGGATTTAAAATGAACAGTCTGAACTTCAACTTTCTCTCTGCTTCAGATTCAGGATAAAAACATATGGCAGATTGCTTTTCTACAATTCCATATTATTTTTGGATTAATCTATATGATGAACATGTGCTAATTTGAAGTAATTTACTAAAAAGGTTTGTTCAATAAAAAAAAAAAAAAACTGGAGAGCCGTTGAGATGGCTCACCAAAACCTGCTTAACCTGTGGTAGTGGTTGGAAAATTAGGAATATTATTGTTTTTCAAGACATAATTCCTTTAATAATTACAGATTGTTTGAGTTGAGAGTTTCCATCCATCCATCCATCCATCCATATCCATCCATCCATCCATCCATCCATCCATCCATCCATCCATCCATCCATCCATGTGGTCTTCTGTGGTCTTCCAGATCAAGCAGCCAGCTTGTATTACTGTAAATCCTGGGTTCTGATTGGTCGAATGCATTTAACTAAAGGAAATCAGTAAAAAAAAAAAAAAAAAAAGAGAATGGAATGGTTGGGGGAAAAGCAGGATGGAAGCTCCTAGAGATCACAATATAGCACTTGGAAAAAGTCATCAGTTGGAGCACAAATAGTTGAGCCGGTTATTAAAATAAATGTGAGTTTTGTGATATGAACCCAAAATTTGGCCTGAATGTATTTTAGGATTCCCTTTTTCAAAAAAAAAAAAAAAAGCCACAAGAAAATCCAAGATTTTAAAATATAGAACATATATAGGTATAGTAAATATAGTACATCTGTAGGTACCTCTTTGAAGTATAAGCACTAAATTTGGGATGGATGTATATCAGGATCTCCTCTTTCAAAAAAAGCATGTTTTCCACAAGAAAATCACAGATTTCAAAATAATATTTAATACAGTGTTCTGTAGGTACCCTCGAGTTTAAGACTAGATTTTGTGCATGACTAGCCCATATTCTTGAGACTGGGGCGAATAGACATAGAACATTTTGCAACTGTTGAATATGCGGCCACCATCTTTACAAATGGCCGCCATTTTGAATTTTTCTCATAGATAAACATGTTTTTCTGAAAGATGGTATCCTAAGGTACCACCATGCCACATTTGGTGCTTGTACCACAAAATGCACAATTTATGTGAAATATCAACCTAACCGGCTACATGCTAAAGCTAACTAGCGATCTTGTTGTTTTGAGGAGTTGCGATGGTCGCAGAACTATAACTCTCTGAATTTCACCCTGGTAGTGTCCCAGTTCTGTTTAGTCTCCAGCTAAGCACAGCAAAAAAGTCAGGCGAGTGTATCAGTTCAAGGATGAAGGAAATGTATAGAAAGCGTGTAGGAAAACAACACATATGCAAATTGATGTTTGACACCATTTTGGGTGAAATTTTTTTTTTCCCCCAGGGAAGTTAGTTTAGGTGTGCCTGTTGTTTGGGGAATGCAGAAATTATCTGTTACGCAATCAACAACATGACAAAACTATTTGGTTTCTTGTTTCTGCATGAAAAACTGAATTATTCTTAACTTTTCTTGTCAAAAAGGATGAAGCAGTTTTGTTTAAAGGCTCACAGCAAGTGGAAAATGATCATCCTCCTGAAGCATTAATCTGTGAAAATGATGGCGCTATAGACAGTAAATACTGACCTGCTGGAGTGATGACATTCCCACTCAGCTGCTTGGACTTATGGGATAATTTACAGAAAAAATGTGGAAAATCTTCTTTTCTTGTAGTGCAACTTGACTAATAGAATGATTTAATCTAAGGAAATATCAATTTTTTTTAATTTTGTTCTTAAATACTAGCATGTTGAAAAAGAAAAGTATTATGACAAGAAAAATTATAAGAAGGACACCTTCAAAATAAAGCAAGCAGCAAAATATGACTGCAAAAACAAAGAAAACTAACACAGACTTTTATGTGTTACTGAGGAGCCACTGGTGTTTATTCACTTCTAATATTTTACTCTTCTCTAAACAACAATCCATCCAACACTTCAGCTAAAAAAAAATCCAGAGAATATTAATCTTCCGCTTAATTTATTCTACACTGAAAAGGAATAGTTCAGAGTATTGGAATGTACCATTTGTGGGGGGAATGAATAAATGATCATATTTTTAGCCGCTTGCATCAACAGAAGCAAAAGATACAAAAGAAAAATGAACACAGAAAAGGGATAAATTACATTCTTTGAGGACATTTTGTTAGATGATGGAGCAAAAACAAATTTAGTGAAAGCGTTTCTGCATTTATGTTTGTGTGAAAAGAAACTGATTATCTGCCAGGAAAATGTACACAGATCCTGTGAGTTATACTTTGTGGTTTAGGAGAAATGTTCCAGGCTCGCATCACAAACACTTAGAGCAGAATCCTGCTTATGCAGCCACAGGAACCACAAGAAGAAGACTATGACTGGATGTTTGTTTATACTTTTTCTGTTCTGGAACTTCACTGCTTTTGCACACATGGAAGGATCTGTTCTTATTAAGAAGCAGGCAGATGTTCAATAAGTTCCATAGTGGTGATTCAGGACACACCAACTTTTAAAAGGTTTTTCAGCTTTTAAATTGATGAGCAAAAGAAAAGAGCCGTTTGGGAAGAACCGTCCCGGCCAGTTTTAGCCATCAAGAGTCTCTGGGCTTGTCTAGATGGAAGCTAACTGTGGGATGACTCACCCATGACTCATTTACATCAGCTCCAAGTTTGTACATATTCATCCAGAAACAACTAACATAGCAGCTAACTGTTGCATATAACAAAACTTAATTCACAAAAAAGTTGATTTTAGAGGAAAGAAAGTTATAACTACTTTTTTCCTGCAGTTTGACTTCTTTCAGAATCTTCCAGTTTGGGAATTTTAAGCACAGATTAATTACATTTTTAAGGAGTTTAAATATCTTTTTCTTAAAAATCGAAAGAAACTTTCACATTGTCAGCTTTTTTCTGTGTTTGCTTAGGATAAAGAGAAGTGATACAAAATATTACTTCTAAGAGAAAGATTAGTGTGGAGCCTCTAAAGTGACATCGGAGTAAAAAAAAAATGTTTTTGAAGAAAAATTGTTTTTTTTTTCTATTTATTTTTTGTCCAGTTCTAACATGCAAATATGTTAAAAATATATATATATCCAAAACATTACTGTCTTAGGCAATACCAACTATGACTAGCAAACACATTCATTATTGTTGTTTTTAGTGTGATTTTGTTTAATATAACTTGAAAAATTCCAGTGTTGACCATGAATTACTATCTATTAATCAACTTTATTCAATTATTTTATCAATTAGTTTGCATATAAACACAAAGTGATATAGACACAATATACAAACTATGATATTTAGATGCATTCCTCCTGCAAATGGTCTTTTCTGGTTTAAACCAGCTGTCTCTACAAACCCAGCAAAGTATTCTGATCCTAAAAATCAGGATAAAATTCTGGATAAAAATTCAGAATAAAAATCAGGTTAAAATTGAGATCTCCTTCAGAACGATGATGCAATCATACCGGTGGGCCACCGTCATGCATGAAGCAACACTTGTTGGCCAGCTCAGTTTCTGCAGGAATTACCACAGATTTACATTCAAATTTGCCCAAAAATTACCTTAACCCAGAAAAGTGCAGCTTTTAGTTCTGGTTTATTTCTCTGCGGGACATTTTTGGTTCATCAACAGGATTGTTACCTTTAACTCTGCTCTTCTTCTTTTACAGATTTTGATTCGTTTTTTTCAAACTCTTCAAATTGAACCAAATGTTTCATCCACTCAAACGTGATTGAATCCACATTCTCCTGAAGATATTTGAGTTAACACACATGTAGTTCAGTAGAATTAACCGCTGTGGTAATAGAATCCATAATGCTATCTCTTTGTCCCATTGAATGCATGAACAAAGATCTCATTTTTCAGACACATTCCGTGTATTTACAATCATTTTTTTGGTCTCTCTCCCCACAGTGAGATCTCATCTGCCTCTCAGGCCGCAGCACACCAGCAGGGATGAACTGGTCTGGACTGGAGAGCCTGCTGAGTGGAGTTAATAAATACTCCACCGCGTTCGGGAGGATCTGGCTGTCCATGGTGTTCGTCTTCCGCGTCCTGGTGTTCGTGGTGGCCGCTCAGAGGGTGTGGGGAGACGAGAGCAAGGACTTTGTGTGTAATACGAAACAGGTACGACCGCACAACACTTCATTTATGATCATGGAGGAGGCTTCTAAAAATGTTCAAGTCCCGATCTGTTTTCAGAGTCTTTTTTATTATTATTATTATAATTTTAGGCAGTTTTTAAAAGGACAGTCTCTGCTGAGTGGCTGTAGTTCATTAGAAATTTGGCTCTTGTTGTAGGGGGTACTGTCGGTGCAGAGTAAGCCTACCCGCACTTCCCATCATACATCCTACATGCTAGCTTACAGCCCCTCACAACTCCAAGCTAACATTAGCACTGCAAGGGAGTTTGAGGCTGACTGTAGCTTCTATGTCACTTTTTTCAAACATTATTTTTCCTGATTTCCAACTATTTGAAGAAAAAATTTTTTTGATGATGCAGTTGTAATTTTAATCTTCTTTATATGTGTCCTCCATCATGAGAAAAAATGCTAGAACATGTTAAAAATGCTGTTTTCATCAGAGTGGTTCAGTAAAGTTGTTCCCCTTGAGGCTGATTTGGTCAGAACAGAGCTCTGCGACCTTTAATACTAAAAGAGACATTTGGTTTAGTTTCTTACAGATCAAATCCCAGCGAAAGCCACAAACTCCCACTTTATCGTTTAAACATGCACAAAATTTAGCCTTTTTTTTTACACTTAAGCTTTTATTTATAAATTCAGTTTTTAAATAGTATAATGATTAAAATAATATGGTGTCTATATGTTTCTATATATAACAGTCATAACTTCTAATAATTTTGACAGCAGTCCACACTAGTTCCTTTCAAAATAAAACCCATTCTGTCTCAAAAGGTCTTCCTGATGCTGCAACTTTACTGAAATTAAAAATCCAACACAGGTCCAGCTTGATATTTTTTACCATTAGGATTTTGGTGTGCTTTTTTCCTTTTAAATTTAAAAAATAAACAATACTTTAGTAGAATCTATTTATCAAAAAAAAAAAAACTTGATGGATTTAGAAAAACCTGAGCTTTTTATTAAAAATCTGTAAATCATTTTTAATTGTTTTAAACCACATTTGTTCAAAGCTTTAACCACTTTAGTGTAATTTACCAAAAATAATACAACTTTTAGACTTTCATTTGACTAACTGTAAACTAAAAACACAAATTTAAAGAACATTTCTGTAGAATTTCTGACAGTATATTAATTTTTTTTTGCTTGATATGTTAAAAATCTAAACAGAAATGACAAAACTTAACTAATTTTTTATTTATTCAATCGTTAACATTTTTCATTAAATTTTAAGAGCCATAATAAATGGTAAAAATAGCGTATAGTTATATAGCTCCTTTTACTTTCCTTCAAAGGCCCAAAGCGCTTCACATTCACACACTGGTGGGCGCTCTGCTGCCGAATACTGGTGCTAATCTTCCACCAGAGACAATGTGGGGTTCAATGTCTTGCCCTAGGACACTTCAACACATTAGGGTGCAAGGCGGGAATCAAATTCGCTGCACCACAGCCGGGATAAAACTTATGACTTTGGAGCCACATGTTCAGACCCCTGGGTTAGAAGCTCTAAGCCAATCAGGGTGAGGCGGCTGTTTTTATGAGCTTGACTCCACAAACAGGCTCCACAACTTTTCCTGTGTAACAACAAAGTTGGAAGTTCTATTACACAAGTTGGAACAAAGACTCATTCTGACACTGATGGAAAATGTACATATTTGTCTTTTGGCTCATCTCGGTGAATCATTCGCCTAAATATTAACCTTCTTCTCTGCATCTTCCTTGCTAACATCAACCATCCTTGTGTCCTCCTCCACTACATCCACAAACGTCCTCTTTGGTCGTCCTTTTACAGACATCATCCCTATCCGTCCTCTCAATGTGTCCAACGTTTATTCCTGTATTCTGTCATCCTCATCCCTCCCAAAGACAACATCTTCATCTCTGCTTTCTGTCTCTTTCTCAGACTCTCAACCAACATCTCAGCTGCTCTCACTGCAGTCTTCTATGCCTTTCCTCTCCTTCTTTCTGACACTCTTTTGTCACCCATGACACCTGAAACCTTCCTCCACCTGTTCCAACCTGCTTGGACACGCCTCTTTCTCTCACTCTCTGGACTAACCTTTAACATTATTTTCACCTCTGGTCTCTGCAGCCTCACCTTTCCCCTGAAGTTTTTCTCATTTGCGTTCCCATACTGTATCTTCATTTATCTCATTTCCGGAGCAAACCTCCACTTTTTGAGATTCCTCCTCCTGCTATTAAAACATATCACAAATCTATGGAGAGATTAATTTATTGGAATATTAGGATTTTTTTGTATCAACATTTTTTTATTTGATTTCAAGTGAGATAAATGATTATCATTTAAAACTATTTTTTGCCTTTTTTTGAAAGCATATTTAAAAATTCAAAAGATTTTTTTTACTAAATATTGTTGATTAAAAATATTTTTTCATTAGCATTTCTTTCACTAAAACATATTTCAGTTCATTTTAACATTATAAAAATTTCTTGATTTTTTTTTATTTGCTGCCCCCTGCTGGTGAACACAAATATTACAACTTTAAATGAACTATCTTAAAAGAAGATTTTAAATCCTTAAATTGATGAAAACAGATATGAAACTTACAAAAGCTCACTAAACCGGTTATTCATCATTGTTTTGTATTCATGTTTGCTCATCAGATGTCTTTGTGGGATCAGTTTCTGATGCCACACCCTAAAAACAATGACTTATCTCCTTTTAATGTCATATAAAGTTGAAAGCAACAAGTTATCTGTTTCCAGAGAGTTGACTTTTCTCTATCTGCAGCCTGGCTGCACCAACGTCTGCTATGACTCCATCTTCCCCATCTCCCACATCCGTCTGTGGGCGCTCCAGCTGATCTTCGTCACCTGTCCTTCTCTGATGGTGATGGCTCACGTCAAATTCCGCGAAGGCAAGAACAGGAAGTACGTGGAGCAGCACAACGGCTCCCACCTGTACGCCAACCCCGGCAAGAAGCGAGGAGGCCTGTGGTGGACGTATCTGCTGAGTTTGGTCTTCAAAGCTGGATTTGATGCCGCGTTTCTCTACATTCTGTTCCGGATCTACGACGGATACGACCTACCCAAGTAAAAATTATTCATTATTGGAGATTTTCTTTAAAAGTGTATTAGTGCTTAAATCTTTTATTTTTTTTTTTTTTTAAGGTTGTCAAAGTGTTCTCTGGAGCCTTGCCCCAACACAGTGGACTGCTTCATCAGCCGCCCCACAGAGAAGAAGATTTTTATGCTGTTCATGGTGGTGTCCAGCGCCCTCTGCATCCTCATGTGCATCCTGGAGATGTCTTACCTGGTCTGCAAGCGCATCATCAAACTGGTAAAGGTCCGGCACGAGAACGACAGGATCGTGTTTGCAGACAGCCACCAGCTCAAGACCCTCTCCCCGCCCAGATCCCAGTTTCAGGTCGACCCGACCCTGGCAGACAGTAAGATGAGTCTGTGCAGGAGGGAAAAGACTCCGGAAGGGCACAAGACCACATTTCTATAGTCCACCCCATGTGATGGGATAGCTGCTGGTCAACGGGAACAAGGACTAACAAAATGCTGTTTCTGTGTGGAGTATTTGGAACTTCTCCTTTGGAAGGAGGTTAAAGATTCATAGAGTTGTGCTCATTCATTTAACCTCAGACAGGAAACCAGACTCTTTTGCCTCCACGCATTTTTCCTCATTTCTGCTATCAGCCCGAGTGTGTCTAGTGGATCTCTGCAGCACTGTGATGGACTGCTGACAACCATTAATCCACCTCTGGCTCACAGACAGCTGCAATAAGCTCCAGTGGATGCAGGGATGTAGATTGGTATCTGCTCACGTTCCTCCTTCTTCTGTTCCTTTTGTCGATACAGATTTAGGTGTCTGCTTCTGGGAGCTTCAGAGGGTTGTCCTTAAAAAGCAGCAACAACAAGTAAAGCATTTTAGGTTGTCATTCTGTCCAGCAAACAGCTGCTCTGACAAACTGTCACCTCGCGTAAATGTATTTGGAATGAGCAGCTGTCGCACAATCTGTCTTAGTGTCCTCACTTCCTGTTTCTGTAAAAATCAACTTGAGCAGCTCAGATTTTCCATTTTGTACTGGAAATGACTTTACATTGTATATATTTTCTTTCACTCATGCTAGAACCAGGAAAATATGATTTTCTTCTTCTAGTGACTGCAGGAAAGCTTTATTTAAACTCAGGGTTTTTTTTCTTTTTGTTTTTGGTCAAGTCAGCTGATAACAGATGCATCTTCGATGACTATCACAGCAGGTAAATCTGATCCATCCCCATTCCCAGCCTGTAAATGAGCAAATTGTGGTTATTTTATTCTACGTTTTTGTAATTTTACTGTTTTTCATGCACCTGTGAGCTTGAAGCTGCAGTTTTTCAAAAGATCAAATTCATTTTTACTATTACGTCACGATAAGGTCCCAGATTTCCTTTCAAAACAAAGGGGTGAGATTTGGTTTCATATATTGTTCAGCAAACTGTAAAATAAAATGTCAAAAATGTTTCTTCAAAAAAGACGATCTCAAAGTGTTTCTTGTATAAGAAAATGAGGCTGTATGACTGAGTTTTCAAAGTTTTCTTTATGTGTTTTCATGGAGCAAAATGAAAGGAAACTACGGAAGCTGAGAATGGCCAAACCTTGATTTTTTTTTTGTACTTTGAGAAACAAATGTTATGTTGTGTTAACAATATAACAAAGAATATTACTTCTTCTACAATTAACAGCAAAACAAAGCAGTTCATCAGATAAAATGCTAAAAACCAGAAGAACTGATAAAATTATAAATGAGTACTTAAATCCTCATCATTTGAATTGACCTGGCTGCAGCTGCGCAGACGGCTGCAGGTCATGATCCTGCAGTTGTTGTCCATTTCATCGGTGACCAGATGAGTGGACAAGGCCGTATCCATGGTTACATAATGATACATGAGAGGTGCAGCAGAGGACTACATGTTACTTTTAATGAAAATTTAAAAAAAACTTGCTTTGTCATAAAATTGACATCTACTAACTTGTTATCACAAAAAATCTGTTTTTTCCTCTTTATAACTGGGAAAATAGAAAGCAATGTAGGTTGTAGAAAACATTACCTGTACTTTCAAGCTTCAGCAGGTCAGGACTGTTTGCTGCTGTTGCATGTTTATCACTCCATGTGCTAAAGCCACAAACTTTACACACATCACAAAGAGAAAATTCCTGAAGTAGACTGAATTCACTTCAGCTAGTTTGTTAATGCATAAAAAAGATTTCCTTTTCAAAAAAATAAGTGAAACAAACAACATGGGGGACTATGAGCCTTGAAAACAAAATCAGAGTAATAAAAAGTGTTTTTTTCAAGCTTTTAGTATAACAAAATAATATAAAAAAACCCTGTTGTTTAGGATTTGTTCTGAGTAATAAAATAACTCAAAAGTTCAGTATCTCAGTTTTTGTACCTTTTAAGTTGGGTAAGATGAGAGTTTTAGCTTGCAAAATTCAGCTAAGTTAAATGAAAACTCAGGATGAGCGCACACATGAAGGTTTGATTATGCATTTAGGTGCCAATCTACAATCAATTCCTCTTCTCTTTTTTGGTGTTATTGGTGAAACAACTCACGATGATGCAGAATTGTAAAAATGATGTGTAAAAACTAACCAAATTATGCACTTTGGTAACATCACTTTTGCAAAACTGCTTCATGAGATTTAGATCTGGAGAAGAAAAGTATACTATTAACCAAATGTTGGATATACTTCATAAATTTTAACATATTACTGATTTTAACTAAAACTTAAAATTAGAGAATTTATATGAAATTGTCAAAAAAAAATGTAACAAGAAAGATAAAAATGACATATATGTCCTGCTTTAACTAGAAATGACCACCAGGGGGAGCCAAAGACAAGCATATTACATCAAAAACAGAACTTTGAGTGTTTCTCTCCTCTTTTAGAGATTACTGCTTTATAATAGACCCTAATGTAATGTTCATATTTTAATGATGGTTTATTTATAATCAAGTGACTGTGAAAGCAGACAGCGGAGAGGCGGACAGAGGGGATCAAACATTTATTTACCCTTATTAAAAGTTACAATAAAACCATTAACATCTTCAAATGATAGCAAAATAAAAGAGAACCAAAAAATATTGGCCAAAACATATTTACAGAGACAGTTTGCAGATAAAAAGCTCACATTTTGTACACAACCCTCGAACCCCCCCTCTGTGTCATAGACTCTGAAATGTGAACACTGCAACACTCCAAGAAGCTTGAATGTGGTTTTAGCCAGAAAAAGAATCAAAATGCACAAAGACATAGCTCTTTTTCCACCTCCCCTCCGCAAGTTTTCCCACTTTTCTATACATGACAAAATACTTGAAATTGAGGGGGGCGGGGGGTAAGACTTAAGGAATGTAAAATGTAAAAATCAATACGCTCGTTTGAAAGATTCATGTGTCCGTATAACAGTCATTTCGGGTGGAGGAGATGGGTCTGTCCCGTGCTGATTTGTAGATCCCAACAGGATGAGAAAGAAAGAATGTTATAGGGCTGCCACGCTGCTGGAGAGGAGGCCTCTCCACGGGTCGGGGAGAAAAAAAAAAAGAATAAGCCAGTACTCCTGGTGCGCTCCGCATTCCATCTTTTTAACCTTCGCCGCACGCCGGTCCCTGTGTGTACCGTGAGGGGGGAGGGGCGACACACGTCATGAGAGGGCCCGGTGAGGTTCCTGTCTGTCGAAGAACTAATAAAAGGCAGTGAACTGGCGGTTGAATCAGCAAATGTGATATATCCGTTGTCGTCTTCTGTTTTGTTTAAACTTTGAGAACGTGGCACGAGTCTCTCATATATATATTTATATACTTTAATTTTGGAAATTCAGTCCTGGTGTGGTGGAGTGGGAGTGCAGTCACTCTGCGTTGGCTTCGCCCTCAGAGGCTGCAGGTGCTGAGCCCTCGGCGGGGGCGGCGGCCTCCTCGGCGGGGGCAGCCTCTGTCGGTGGGGCCTCCTCTGCGGCCTTGGTCTCTCCCTCTGGAGTGGCGGCGGCGGCAGCAGGGGCCTCGCCCTCTTTGGCCTCGGCGGCCGGCGTCTCCTCTTTGGTCTCCTTGGCCGTGTGGCCGTTCTCCTCCGGCTTGTCCTCGGTCGTAGGGGACGTGGCCTCCTCCTTGCCCTCCTCGCTGCTCTTCTTGCTTTTCTTCAGCGAGATGCCCTTGAACTTGAAGGAGTTCTTCAGGGAGAACTTCTTTTTCTTCTTGCCATCTTTGGAGGCCTCGCCCTCCGCCTTGGCCGCCTCGCCCTCCGCGGCCGGAGCAGGCTCGATCGCATCCCCAGCGCTGGCTTCGCCCTCCTTGGCGGGTTCGGCGGTGCCGTTTCCATCAGCTGCAGCCACTTCCCCATCAGGTTTAGCCGAGACGTCTCCATTGGTTTTGACGTGACCGTTCTCCTGTAGGGCAAAGGTCATAAGGTCACCGTTAAAACCACCAAATCAAAACAGAAAAGATCTTTCCAGACTAAGAAACTAATATCTTTAATCGTTCAGTGCGTGTGTGGATGGATTTTTATTGATTTTTAAAACAGCTGACGCGTCATGACGCATGGCGGACACACGGGGGCAGTAGAGATTCACCCCCAACTAAACAAGGAGCCAGTTTGGGAACAAAGGAATTTCCGTGAAACCTGGATTCTGCTCTCATCCAGCAGCTCCAGTGAGCTCCGTGAGTCGGGAGCGCAGCAGAACTGACATCCAGAGTGCGTAAAAACGCGCTGGAAGAAACTTCCGCTTATCAGGAAGTCTGAAAATAGGTCACACGGGCGCATCAACACATTCAAAAAAATTACTCTTATTATTCATCATCTTATGTATTTTTGGCATTTTTTAAAATAAAATATTACATTATTATCTGATTTGTTTTAATTTGAGGCGTAAAAACTACAGGTGTGCGCAGGAGACTTCGAGCTCCGCTGGTTCTGGCGCCTCTTTTGTTTGCAGCTCCCGCAAACTGCGCCTCCAGCAGAGCGCATTTGCATCCTTTGCACCGCTCGCCCTGCATCCTTTGTTCGACGGCGGAGCCACGCACGGCCCAAACCATGACAGAAAAGGCGCCGGAAAACGCGCAGAAACGTCCAAATCGGTGCGTCCGGCGCGTAAAAGAGTGGAGAAAAAGCCCCTTTGGGAGCAGCGGACGAAATTAACAAAAGACGGGTGAGCGCGCAGAGGGAGCGGGCACGAGCCCGGGCTCCTCTAGTGGCGGGTTCCGACCATAAGGGTTTTAAAATGTCATTAGGAGGTCTATGGAAGAAGCAGGAGCAGTGGTTCTGAAGTGGCACCCACGCCGGGGGTGGGCGTTGGTGCCATGTGGCCCCCCGCTGATGCATCAGGGCCCCTCAGCTCACTCACCTGGCCGTTGGCTTTGGCAGCAGCAGGGTCAGCGGCGGCGGCGGCTTTGCCTTCAGCAGCTACTCCACCCTTGGACAACTGGGATCCCATTCTGCTTTTTGTGTGTTTTTTAAATTCTTTCTAAACCCCAAAAAAATAAAAAATGGAAAAAAGAAAAACCTGGAAGAGTTTTTGGAGGCTTAAAAATCCAGGTCTGGGATGGGTAAAGTCTTGAGTAAAAAAAAAAAAAAATTAAATCCAGAAGGATCTACCTTTAAACGCTAGTAAAGACAAGACCCCCCAATTCAGTGCGCACCCCGCGACGGCTGAGCTCAAATTGAAGGATGTGAGGGAGAGGAGCGCGTTTTTGAACCGCGCCTCGAAATCGACCAAAGGCTCCGCCCCTGGGCGGGGCTTTTGGAGATACTAGCAGAGGGGGATGGTTTTTTTTTTTTCACTCTGACAAGAAAAAAAACACATTTCTACATTTGTAAGTTGATTAAAGTGACATCCAACTCATTTTACAAATTAAAAACTCTTCATAACTTAAAAAATGAATAAAATTTGTCGCCAAAATTGATTTGCAGTTGCAAAAATAAGCTTTTAAAGCAACTTTATTGTGAGTGCAACACAATAAATTCACTTTAAAGCATTTAAAATGCAATTAAACTAAAAGAAATTACTCCAAACAAAGGAGGATGATGGACTTTCTTTGTATTTTGAGGCAGATGTTTTCAGCTGTTTCCTTTTCACACTTTGCGCAACAGTTCCTTCCCTCAAACGAAACCGCAGATGAGCCTTGTGTCTTTTGTGGTGCTGGATGGAAAAAAAAAAAAAAAACGCTGCATCAAGGAGCACTACAGGAATTTTAATGGCCTCCTCTGGATTTTGAATGACAGCAGCGTCTTTCCAAGAGCAAAAAAGAGTTACATAACAGCTGGAGATTTGGAGAAGACACTGGGGTTGCTTTGTCACCAGACAGCCTGTGAATCAACCCGTGAGACGGCGGCGGTGACTCTGCAGAATTTTTTTCTCTTTTCTTTAAGACCAACAAGCTGATTGGGATCTCCGGGTCACATGTCATCTTTTACCATGTCTTACCAACTTTCTCCAAAAGTCGTTGATCCCTAAAGTTAAACCGACTTCACACAAATATTCCATGAATTCCTGATTTCTTCTTCCAGATAATTTCTCAGTCGCCATTTGGCTGCAACATCTCCCAGCCCACAATCACACAAACATGTCACAGTTCTGCTATGTCAGGCATGTATCCGCCACCCAAAGAATGTCCCTCCCAGAGTGTAACACAGCCTGAAGGGTTTCAAATCTGCCCCCCCTTCCCATCTACCTACACATTCTCCCAAACTTGGTTAAGCCAGATAAGCACGGGACATGTTTAAAAAAGCCCCAATCTCACAATCTGGAGCATGCAGCGCTCATTCATGCTGAGGAATTCCACGCAGCTCTCTGATGTGGGACGCTTGGATTTGACTCCTGGCTCCGATGGGGGTGTCCGGTTGGAAGAGGGGTGCCCCTGGTTTGATCAAAGACACAGCTAAGGCTCTTCTGTCCACCTGTAGAATCAGTTACCAAACAAAGTAAATCAATTTGGCAGAGAAGTTTGCCAACATCAAGCTACATTGTAGAAAATATGCTGGGCGGGCCACAAGCTCCCTGTTCTTCTCCATTCTGATACATCCACTTGCAGACGAATAGATCCATCAATGTCTTTGTTTTCCTTATTTCAGCTGGAATTTGACTCCAGTAGCTCCAAAATTTCTCTCCATTTTTGTTGCACCGCTAATGTTAGGTTGGTGGTAAGCTGTAAGCTAGCGGAAGTGCTAACAGTTGGATGATGGGAAATGGGGGAAGGCTAACTCTGTGCCAACTGTCCCACCTACAACTTTTAATGAATTTTTAATGAACTACTGCTGCTCTGCAGACACTATTTCCTAAAAAACAACACTTTTTTTTTTCCATTTTGGTTTAAAACAAAATAATCGACATTAAAAGACCCTGAGGAACCATTTTACAAGACTTTACAAAGCTTTTTCTGTTCAGAGAATTAAACTTTGGTGGAAACTAACTCTAAAAAAAGGATCACGGTTATCTGTTATGTGTTTCAGCTCCATAGTCGGTTGGAAAACTGTTGAAAACTTACAAGCAAACGCAGCAATAGTTGGAAAATTCCCAGGAAAGTCTTTCTATTTTTGAGGTCTCTTGCTATAAAATATTAGGATAAATTAGGTTCATCCCAATGGTATTGTCTTTAACATTCAATCCAATGCTATGTTCACATTGGACATATGATGGATGTTCTTGAACGCACATTTAGCCCATGGTGTTCACACAGGACAAGCGGGGAGGGGCTTCTTTTTGTCGTCTTTTTCTACTGTTTACTGGTACATGTTCGCCACCTACAGTTGGAAGAGGCTTGGTGAAATGTGGCAGTGGTGCAAATTTTGTGAATTTTTCTTTCGCACTTCTATTCCGATATATGAAAGACGTGATGTCATATGATTATATACGGGCAAAAAACACAATTATGAAATTCTCCCCTGTGATCAATTTTCTAATGGTTGGGTTTTCCGTGAATTAAAAGGGATGCCATCAATACTTCACAACCAAATCCAAGTCCCTGATTGGTCAAAATCTGATCTGGCCTAACTTTCAGATTATCCTCTTGTACGCAGCTGAAAACAGCTACACATGAGCGTTAGAGTTTTGAAACTGGAGGTCCAAAAACTGCCTTTATGTAAACTTCTGGAAGTAGCAACTTGAACGAAGGCGCTATTAACATAGATTAAAAGCTGAAAAAAGTTTAAGAACGTTTTTTTCTTTCCAAAAAAAAAAAAAAAAAATCAAGCTTGTGTCTGTGTGTTCCAATGTGAAACAGTCCAACTTACTCCTATAATGATAATAATAATAATAATAAAGCTATTTTTCATGAGCTCAGGGTAGTTTTTCTCATCTGGATTCATTCCATTCCAAAATAATTGTCCTTGGGGTAAAGTATTACAACTTTCACTTTAAACTTTAAACTTTTTTTTTTCACTTTGAACCACAACTGTGTTAAAACAAAGGCGTGGCCAATCTGTTGATTTGTCACCCTTTAGTTATAAAATGAGATTCCAACATGTGTGTAAACAACATTTCAACACTGTGGTCTGTAGGAATGACAGAACAGCTTGTTAGTGCAGAGATCTGAATAAACTTTAATTCTGACTAAACACTGCAGTTTATAATTGTCGTTCTTTGAATGGAAGTTAGCTTGAACCTGAAACCACTACTGCACTTTTACACGTGATTTTAGCTTCAGGTCAAGAATCGCAAATGCTCTAAGACACAAGTATACACATATTATCTGAGGATATTCATGTCAAACTTTTTACTCTCTACAGGAGGTTCAAAGATTTGATTTTATTGCCACAAATATATATATTATTTGTAAGTATCTATTTAAACGTTCTCTCCAGTTTTAAAGCTTCATATGAAAGTACAGGTCGCACGTTAACATTTAATAGTTACATTAAAGACTAAAAAAAAAAATCTTAAACAAAGAGATTTTTTAATTAATTTGAATGAAACTCCCCAAAGGTTTTCTCACGGTGACAGATGTAATCTCTCAGACAATCCTGAATCTGCCTCGAGGCTTGTTTCCAGCGGGAAATGTCTCCAAGACTTTTCGTCCTCCACATATCCACGTGTTTAAAGACCTACTCTGATGAAAAATGTGTTTTTTGTGCATTTTTCTGATGATAGAACACGGATATAAAGGAAATCAAGCTTGAAATTTCATTTCTGTGCATTTCTGGTGAATCCTCCAATTTCTCCACAAAAAACTCTTGTTTAGTTGGACAAATAACATCTAAGTAGAGACAAACATAAAGAGCAGGACTTATTTTGATCACAAAACATTTAAGTAAATGTTAAAAAATAATCATAAAATCTTCTGTTTTTGTCAGATTTATGGAAAGCAGCACAAAAGGGACTCTGGTTGCATTTGGATGTTGCTTTTGACAAATGCGTTAAATACTTTGATGTAATTAAGAATCAGAATTATGAAGCCGATTAAAAGTAATGGTTATGTGAAACTGCAGCACTTGTATTTCGTCTTTACTGTTTTAGTTTTTTTGCCAACCCTAAACTGTAAAAGTGAAATTCAAATACTTTCACGTTCTTTATAATGAATAGTTTTCAATGGAAATTGAAATATATGCACTCTCATGAGCAGAATGAGGTTAAAATCAAAGTAGGCTCCTCTTTTGAGTAAAAAATGAGCCTCGCTTCTTACAGGCCCGTGGGGAGCACCTCCATCTCTTTATGGCCCATTCCAGCTGAAACACCTCCACTGCCTTAAAGCTCATTTCAAATAAAAAGGAAAAAAGCGCCACAGTGGAGCTATAGCTGAAGTCAAAGTCAGCAGATTCTCATTTAAGTACAAACAGGTAAAACTTTAAAGTAAAGAAAGCAAAGAAATAAATAAATGTGGATTTTGTAGTTTGGATGAAAAGTGTAAAAAAAAAAACCACAATGTGAAGAAAATATTTCAGCTTTTTTTTTGAGCGTGTATAAACAATTTAGAGACATCAACACATTCTATCAGTCAGCATCATCAGCACCTTATTACAGGCTAATAACAAACTTCCCAATAAAAGCATGATTTTGCCTCTTTTTTACATTACAGACAGATGATAAATTATTTATGAATACCCAACTTGGTTCTTACTGCTCCTGCTACAGACTGGCGGCCTGTCCAGGATGGAACTAACAGTCACCAGGACAGGCTCCAGCAACCCTGTGAGTCCAAAAGAGATTAAACAGGTTAGAAAAATTGATGGATAGATGCTTCTTACTGCTATGTGTGTGAATTTCTTAATATTTAATATTAGAAAATTATTTTCTCCAAAAAGAAGAGACAACTGAACGAGAAGTGTATGCTCTAATGCAATTCACATTTTTGATAATGACAGTAATTCACATTTAATTGTTATATTCTTGGGGAAAAACCCTCAGGTTCACACCTTCAGGGCTGCAAGATTTGGGGCGATTTGTGCATTAAATTCAGGTGGGAAGCCTCTATTTGGAAGTGTGGCAAATCCCTGCTCAACGCCTGTTCAAAAATGTGTTTATAAGCTTGATGCTCCAGACGCATGTGGGAGGAGCTTCTGGCTAATACCAGTATGAAAATAAGAAAATTATCATAAAGTTTCGTGGGAGAATGACCAGATCCGCCTCTATAGTGGATTCGTTCTCCACCTGCTGATCAAGTCACTGAAAAAATCACATGCCCAAAGCTGAGTCCCTTGCTAAAGTTGAGATTTTAAACTGAATGATGCGCCGCAACATCCAAAACGCACTGCTCCGACACGCCAGTCCCAATGCTCAAATCACAACACCGGACCTCTGGTTGCAACTGTATAAATATATTTTATAATATATTTTTCATCTCTTGACACTTTACATCTCTAACTGTTCTCTTTGGTCCTCAGATTAAAAAGTCTCAGGAACAAAATATAAACCCTGGAGACCTGTCCTTTCTAGCAGTAGCCCCCATACTCTGGGACGCCCTGCCATTAACCCTCCGAGTGGCTGAATCTGTTGGTTCTTTTGAAAAGCTCAGTAAATCATCTTTATTCAGACGGGCTTCTAGTTAACGTTTTTCTGTTTGACTGCCTTTTACTTTTTTTTAACATTTGTCTTATTTTTCCTTATGCTGTTTTATTTATTTTATCATTTTTATTACATTTGCATTGTGTTTAAATCATGTCTTCTAAAGCACTTTGTTGTGAAAAATTCTATCTAAAAACGTTTCTTCTTTACATTTAGGCAGCAAATCGCATTCGGTGTTATAACAGCTTTAGTCACACACACCTGTATGGGGGTGACTCCGTACGAGTGCTGCAGGTTTTTAAGGTTGTCCGGGCCCGTAGAGGGTCATTGAGAAGAGTGATTGCAAATGTGTCTTGTAATTCCCTTGAGGCCACCTAAAGGGATGCCATAAAAATGGAACGTACCATTGTTGTGCGTGCGATAAATGTGTCATGAAGTATTTGTAAGGACAATACAATGCAAGTTACACACAATTATGATTTAAAGGTGATTCTGTTGTACGGTGTCCTTTAAGCAGCACTCTAGTTATTAGTAAGGCGCACACTTTGGATCCTTACCGACAGCACGCAAATGTTGCACGCACGGGGTGTGCATGTTGGAAGTGCCCGTAGGAGACTCATGACCACACATTCTTAGGCACATGTGTCAAAGTCAAGGCCTGGGGCCAGATCGGGCCCACCAAGTAATTCTCCAGATCATTTTATTTTATTGTTATTTATTTCCTGATATTATCTTGCACTTATTTCTAACTTGTATAATTTTGACAAAATATATTTATATGGAGAGAAAAATATTGAAAGTTGTTTAAATTTTCAGTTCATTTATTTTGGAATAATATTCCTGCCTTTTTATTATTCAAAATAATGTTAAAAGTTACGGTTGTAGGTTTTAAAATTTTGGCATTATTCCTGCTTTTTGGACTAGTTTGGCATTTACTGAGATTTCTTTTAGGCCATTATGAAGTAAAGTTATTATTTCAGCTACATGCTAGCTGTTCTGGTTAATTTAGGCTTTTTTTTTTTTTTAGGCGATTTTGAAGTTAGGTTGATATTTACACACTAGCTGTTATACAGTCTTTTTTCAGTTTTTTAGGCTATTTTGAAGTTTAGCTATTTTTTCACTATATGCTAGCTGTTTTGGCTAAGTTTTTAATTTGTTTTTTAGACTAATTTGGCATTTAGGTCATTTTAGCTGGCTATCAGCTCCAGTGTTTTCAGTGATCAGTTTCAGCATCTTCAGCTATCAGCATCTTCAGCAGCCAAATTCAGCTTGCAGCATTCACGCTAGCATTGTCGCAGGTAATGCTATAAATCTAATTCATAATTAGATTAAGAAGTTAAGGCATTTTGTGTGGACCTCCTGCGTGCCTCGTACAGGTTTGCAACTGTCAGTGATAATTTGACGTGAAATTGCAAGAAACTTGCAAATTAGTTAACATTTTAGAAACAATCAGCTGATATAGTCTGGAAAACTCCCAGCAAGAATTTGGTCTAAAATTCCTCCTCATATCAGGATCCGTAACAAAAAAAAGGATTTTCCCTTTTTTATTTTTAATCAGTTGCAATTTAGTTGCTTTCTGATTTGTGTAAATTAAATTTTAAGTAATTTGAGACAAGTTTGAGACACTTCTGATTAGTCTTCTTAGATCATATTTGTTTATTTTTATTAAAGCCATAAAGAAAAGTTGTTGCTCCTGAAAATGTTTTGACATTTTAAAGATTCCTGTTGGAGAATGTTTTACTCTAATTACTGTGACCATAGCAGCCCTTGGCTAACCAGCAATTGTTCACAGTTTCACACCCACAAAAATCTGACAAGCATAAATGTTGTTGTCTAATCTGAAGAACTCAAAGAATTTGTGCTTTAGTCTGTCTTGGTATGCACAGGAAGAGAAGAAGATAAGCTGTTTCCAGTTTCAAGATTCTCAGACGCCACCCTGAAGAAGTTTGGTCCAAACCAGAAATGTGTTTCACAAAGAACGCGGGTCATGCAGTGAATGCTGAAATTAAAATTCTGCTGATTTATCATGCAGCGCACACACAGTCAGAGTACACACATTGTGAAGATGACAAGTCCAGATTTTCTTGGGAAATAAATGAAATGGGCTGGGAAACTTCCTCTGGCCTTGACCTGCATGCTTATTGCTGTTAAACATGGCGTTTCTTGTCCTCCTCTCGCTCCATCCCTCACTCAATGCCCCCGTTTGTGCAGTTGCCCATTTTTCATGCCCTGACACAGGATGAGCTCTCATACCCTCACTAAAAAGCCCCCATTGTCTCAGTCTTAGCGAGCCAACAGATGAGCATCACAAGTAGAAAGGAAAAAAAAAAAAAAAAAAGGGAAGAAGACTGAAGGAGAATTGGGTTGTTTTCACGCTGGGATCGTCCTGCACACTCGCTTTAAATGCGCAGAGAATGTTGATCGTTTTCACACCTTCGTTTTGATTTTCAGAGGCAAACGAAAGACAAAAGTGGACCAAACTACCTGGAATAAATTTGCAATCTGTATACTGTTAAATTGGGATGATATTGCTTGACCAAGACAAGGAAAAAGGGCATCAAAAAGGCCAGCAAGTCCTGACCAATACTCGGGCAGTAATAAGACAGGATGTGAATCGGTCAATACAGAGATCTTAACATAACAATTTAAAAACAAATAAAGAGATTAAAATTTTCTCTTATTTTCATTTTATTCACATTATTTCATCATATAACACTTAAACAGAGCACTTCTGTGAACAAGCTTGAACAATCAAGTAAAAATCGTGAAAATCCTTTTTTCAAGGCTTGCACTTTGTCAGCACCCCTTATCAGCTATCTCAACACTGCCTCTCCGTTTACTACTTTTTAAAAAGAAAAAAATCTTTTCTCTTTTAACAGGCCTTCATAGGTCAATGTTTTCATTAAATCAGTCTTATAGACCTACCTTTCTGTCAGTTTTAAAGGAGTTATTGAACCTAGAAGTCAAAATTTGTAAAGAACTTGCTATAAATATCTGTAATTATAAGATTGAAATCTATAGTGCTGATAGTAATAATATTGTAGATGTAAAATAAATATCTGATCCCTGATGGGGATTGAAAAACTAAATTAGATCAAGTCTGAAATTGTGTGATCAGATAATGACACCCCTCGCAATAAGTGAAGGTATGTACTCTAACTACATTATGTATATGTATATATATATATATATATATATATATATATATATATATATATTATATATATATATATATATATATATATATATATATATTTATTTATATTTATATATTTATATATATTTTATATTTTATTTTTATATATATATTTTTTTATATATATATATATATATTTTTAACAGATGATATTTCAGAAAAAGTGACACACAACTTAATGTAATTTAGCCAATCAATCCAAAAATCCTACACACAGTTTTTTAGGAAAGTGCTGGGAGCTGTATATTATTTATTTTTTTGTGAAAGGAGCCTTCAGGCCAGAAGAAATGTAAACCTAGATAGCATTTGGACCGTGGGTCAGACTTTGGACATGCTGGTTTCCATGAAAAGATCGGTACATAAATTATGTCAAATCCCAACTACCTAGTAAAAAAAAAAAACATGTCGGTGCTTTCATTTGTTCACAAAACTTTAAATATTTTAGATTACTGAATTATAAAGGTTTCTGCAAGTGTCGCAGTAAAAAAAACAGGGGTGGGGCAATTAAAAAATACAAGGAATAAAGGAGCCAAGCTGCAAAAAGAAGCCAAGTACTTCAAAGCATCTCAAATGCAAATGTCGCATTGCTTAAAAGCAGCCTTGTTTGTATACTGAGATGTAAATCTAATTTTATACGTCTACTCTAGTTGAGTCTAAACGCTGCATTAGCATTGCCAAGCACCTAATTACTGGGAGAATCAGGTGCAGAGGCCTCTTCACTGGCAAGAGTGGGGCTGCGTGGACCTAAAAGAAAACCCTTTGTGTTGCTAATTCATTCGATCAACTGGCTTATTGACTAGAGAGAGACCCTCACCAGTCGGCAACCACATGGCAGCCATCTTGTCTGGGAGAATTATCTCTGCTTTTGACCAGAGGCTCCCAGCGGAGAAGGATGAAGGGATTCAAACACCACTCAGGCTGGGTTGAATGTTTGATATGCCTCATTAAAAAAAAAAAAACAACAAGACTGGGGTTGCATCACAGGGGAGCTCCGGAACAATGTCTTAGGAAAATGGAGGGGAAGACAACAGGAGTGATATCCCTCCTGTACGCTCGATTTTTTTCGTCTAAGGTGGCAGACATGTAGCAACCCCCTCCAAGATGCACACACCACCCCGGATTTCAGTAAAAAAAGGGAAAAAAAAAAGGCAGACATAGCACAGAGTCAGTTACCATGGCAACTGCTGCTTCTCAGCATCCCTGGACTCAGTGTTATTTTGGTGGGAACCCAGTCAAAAGGGTGGAAGAGGTTGTGTTGTTTTTGTTCGTCTCATTATCTCAGCTATATTTTATTTGATATAAATTTGACACCTATAGTCCAAAACTCTGAAGCGACCATGAGGGAACGTGGTTTCTTTCCAACCTTTGCTCTCACCGCCATCATGTCAAAGCCCAGGTTCACTACATAGCCGCGAATAATTTCCTCTCTGTGGCATCTTTACTCAGTGTTTATCGGTGACACGAAGGCTCGCGCCAGCCAGCAGTTCCTTGTTTTTGTCTGTTGTCATAACACGCAGGCCAGGTACGAAGGTAGTGAGAGTTAAAGCAGATGCTGGAGACGAGTGCTCGGAGAGGGGGAAGGGGGTGGGGGGGCTTACAGGGAGCAGAAAGTGTTTCGGAGTGCGGCAGGGGGGGGAGGCTCCGGGTAAAGTCTGTGTTTGAGTGTGTGTGTGGATGTGTGTCAGATAAGGGTGAATGGTAGTAAAAAGAGCGCTTCTTCCCCACAGGCAGTGCTGCTGCAGCGTTAGTGGGTCAGTGTGCCATCATCTCACTCATCATTATTACAGCTCGCTTTCCCTCTCCATCCCTCCTGCATCCATTGTAGCCGGGCTTTTCGTCTTTCACGCTTGCAGACGTACCAAAGCGCGAGTCACAGCGAGCTTTTAGAGAGAAGACAAGGTCAATTTCAGCACATGAGACAAAATAGCTAATGTTAATGCCAACAACAAGTATGAATCAAATGTTTTGGATTATTAATTCTAAATAATTGCACAAGCTTCAGATTGCTGATGAGTAAAAGCTAAAAATACACACACAGTATTCAGGTAAATTATTTACTTTATGCAATGTACACACTGTATCCTCATTTCCACTGGGCGGTGTGGTATGGTTCTGTCCGGTATTCTGAGCGTTTTCATTGTAAAAAGGATCCATTAAACAGTACCGAGGGCCCAAATCTGTTGTAGGTTCATAGATAAATAGAACGGGACGATTGGGGCGGAGTCGCTGTTGCAAACCCGTTGATTGGCTGAAAGTGATGACGTCATTAGAAAGCACCAATATAGCGCCATTGAACTTTGACCCGTCAGTAACTTGTCTACAAGTGGATGCATCTGAATTGGGTAGAAAAGGGAACATGTCGTTCGCCCAGCGCATTTAACAAAATTTTAATTTTAAACTGTATTTTTTCCGTCTGCTCTTGATTAACAACAATTTTCATCAGTATTTGAAAAATAGTGTTCAGACATGCAATTTTGAGCTTTTTCTTTAAATATGACCTCCACCGTCATTAAAATGCCACAAGAACATGCTAAAAACACCAAAAACAACAATTTCTTTAAAGTGGGTTACGTGTAAATAGCAGACTTTCGATAGACCAAAGAGCTCGGTGAACCTGTAGAACTAAATTGAGTCTCGTTTCCACTGACGGAAACAGTACGCTAGGTCCAGATTAATCGTATTAAAACTCTTTTCTGCAGTTTCATATGAAATAGACCCATTAAGCCGGACCGAACATACCATTTTAGGGCCTCATTGGTTGTCGGTCCATAGAAAAATGGTAGGGCGGAGCTATTGTTGAAACCTGTTGATTGGCGGAAGGACAGAAGAAAGTGACAGTATTCCTCTTTGCCGTCCTTCCTAATCTTCTCTCAAACACTATTTAATGCTTTGTACATAGGAAGTATAAAAAGTGGAAAAAAAGAGCTGCTAGATGACCTCCGTTGTTGTTGATCCTTCACTTTTAATATAATCCATATATTAATCATAACGATCAGTGCCATGTAGCTGACACTTCTTGCAATGTAGGGATGTCAAATGTTACACTGTGGTCTGTCTTTTCCGTCCCTCAAACAAACACAGCATTTTCCATGGACTCTTGGTTTGTTTCCACGCTTTGGTTCTAAGAAAGTCCATGTCCCTCCTCCTCAGATGAACCACACCAGAGTTCATTTGCAAGTGAACTGAGACACTCTTTACTTGCAAATGTACTAGATCTTGCTTGTTTGGCCGGCACCCAGAGTTCAGGCGAGGTTTTCACATTTGCCAAACAAAGTATCTAAGACAACAGGTCAAGCATTGCCAGTGGAAATGAAATGAGGTCCAAATCTGCCACTTCTTTATTTAAAACCTCACTCTGCTAAAATAGTCTTTTTTAGAGCAGCCAGCAAGGCCAAGTGGGCCCCATATGGTTCAAAAGTAGGCAGAAAATGTGGATCCTATATGGCTTTCTCCACAGTTTCCGTGATGGCCTCACCTTGCCCACATTAGGCTTAAGAGGACACTGTAAGTGGGTAGCCACGACAGTGGAGCTCGCTAGCATGCTACGCTGTCCACCAGGCAGAAAGTAAGGATTAAAGCTATGTTTCAGAGGAATTCTTTATTCAAATCATTGTAAACAAGAAGCTGATGAAAAAGTGCAGTTTGAAAAAAAATTAGAGAGTTACATAAACTACAATCGGCGGATCACAAGGCCCTACTCTACTCCATTCTGATGCATCCGCTTGCAGACAAATAGATCCATCTACGTCTTTGTTTTCCTTGTCTAAGCTAGAATCTGGGTCAAAAGGAATGGATGGATCGATGTTGCTAGCCATTTTTGTTGCACCTCTAGGTAGGTTGGGGGTGTGAGGTACTGTAAGCTAGTGGGAGAGAGTGTAAACAAAGGGAGGATGGGAAATGGAGACTAAGCAGCCTAACACAACTTAAAGGAAAATTTCAAATGAACTCCTGCTTCTCTTCAGAAACTACTGTATGTCCTAAAAGACATTGTTTTTTTTATTTTTTTTATTTTGGCTAATATGGCATAATCCTAAATAAAGGGCCAGCAGGAATACTTCTAAAACAGATCAAAAGATGATAGGAGTGGATATAGAAAAACCAAACTACTACAAAATTCCCAGTATTTTATGGCTGTGGGGAGATACTAAGAAACAAATTCATCTCAACCCTCCATTGATGTGACAGCTGTTATCTTTAGAAAGTAGCGTGTGATAAAAAAAGAACATAAAAATGGTCTCTGATGCTCAGATATAGCTGGCAGTGTGAGTGTTGTTTGTTTGCTCTACCCAAACACATACATGACAACAACTGCTTGCGTGCAAATAAATGCAAATGACCTGAACCCCTGCTGCCGTCTGCATGCACACAAACAGACAAGGACACAGACGAATTCATTAGTTCAGAACTGGCTTGTCTGCTGGCTGCCTCCTTCGTGAGATCATCACTCTCCCTAAGCCTGCTTCAGTTTTTTTTTTTTTTTTTTTTGTGTGTGTAAGTGTTGTTGTTTTCTTTTTTCCTCCCCATCTACAGGCTCCTTGAATCCCACCCTCTCAAACCTTCTCCTGCATCTTCATTGTGATGCAGATTTAGGCTTTGGAGGGGGGATGGGGACTCAGAGCAGGGGGGGATGGGAGTGAGGTTTGTGGCTAGTGTTAAGTAGGACCTGGCTGCCCCGCTGTGCTCTGCATGCAGTCCAGCATGGACAACAAAGCAGGGGGGAGGGAAGCCTGAGTGAAAGAGAGAGCTTGGAGCCCGTAGACTTGACTCAGACATCAGACATCACCGTCCGGCTCTTGTTGTGACAGAAAAGATGGTGGGCGCACGTCTTGGATTATCATGCTGCCGTGATATCGTTTTGGGATGAAACTGAGAAAAAGAACGCCATTTCGTCCAGTCTAGACATAATGAGCTTAATCCACTGAGGTCATGTTGTCATTCACTCAACTAATAGCATGTCGAACCAACTGTAAAATGATCACTCGCAATTTGCTGTGTCCAGATAATCTGAGTGAAAGCAGCAACACCATTACCGAAATCTCGTTAATTTGGCCGCTCATCAGTGGCGCCCCGGCGAAACGGTCAGGTTTTTTGTCGACAAATTTGCTGTACAATCAATGTGTGCATTTAGCGGGTGTAGCTGTTATGTCTGCAGCTTAAAGAACACTCGGAGCAGCTGTCGGAGTGTAATCCAGTCTGCCCCCCGTACAATGGGAAGGGGTCAAAGCTTCCCCCTATAGTCCGTCCTCAACAATGCACTCCCCCCCACCACGCTTTGGCGAAACCCACGCCCACACGCGCACGTGCGGTTACACACACCATGCAGTTACAGACAGAGAGAGCAGAGGAACAAATAAATGCTGATCGAAGGTTGGATTGTTGAAAAAAACTGAGTGACCATCTCACTTCTGCCGTTGACTCTTGATTCAGATTTGATTATTCAAATCCGTGCACTCTGAGGCACACGGTTACACAATGAAGATTGGTGAACTTGTGCGGGCAGATGTTTCCTATAATAGTGGTAACTATCTGATAATGTGCAAGTGAGAGCAACACAATGGAACCAATTGTCAGTCTGGAGTTTTTGCTGAGCTTGGCCCACATTGGCGTGGTTGATGATTTTGTTGTCATTTTGCTCCATTTTATCCATCTGCCATTGCAGCTGGGTTGTCATGGAGCATCGCTGCAGTGTGACCTATTATAACCCCCCCCCCCTTCTATCTCTTGCCCCCAATTCCCTCTCTTGTTCTTCTCCAGTTCATCAAAACACAGTTACATAAAAAGCACTGAATAATTCAGGAGTGATGTGTTACGGCTACGTTATTTCGATTGCAGACTTGAGAGATATTCTTAGCTCATGAGGGCATGAAGTATCTGCATGCGTATTTGAGACATGAAGAAAGTAAAGGCAGCTCGTCTCCATCCTGTGATAAAATGTCCATAAAATGCTCGCTGTCTACACCTGAATATAATCCTATCAAACAAAGACGTTAACCAACAGAGCCATAAAAAAGCAACTCTGATATGGCTTTAATGGATGCTAGAATCAACCTGTCTGACAGCTTAACTTTACTAGATATTCATTGATGAATAATCCTATAAATATCATCCAATGTTGTTACTTTAACATTTTTATAGCCTGGAGCTGAAAATATTTGTTTAGAAGTTGATTCATATCAGTTTTGCCAGAAAAATCATTCTACTTTTTTTTCTTTTAAAAATGTTGAAGTCATGGATTTTTTTTTTGTGTGTGTTTGGTGCATTTCCTTTAAAAACGTATGTACTATTACATGTTTTTCAAACTTTTCTTTTTTCGATGGTACCTGGTGTGTGTTTTGATATGTGGTTATGGAAGCTCCAACCATGCAAAATAGAACTGAAAAAAGAAACGCCAATTTTAGTTGCAAAATTTCCATAAGCTCTGAATTACATTAACTATTAACTTAGTTTATTTTGTCATTTCTTTTTTATGTTTTTTTTTTGTATCACGTCTGACATGCACTTTTCTTATCCCTTTTACATTAACAGAGATGATACGGTGACATATAGATCGATGTGAATCGGGTAATTCCGACGCATTGAAAAGCACAAAAATTGTAAAGTGTTGCTTATTAGTGCGAAGCTGCTTTCTTTATGACAAAATCAGCTGGTTTACATTGATTGTGTAAGAACTTCACTCCTGCATAGTGTTGCAAATGCAACGTCTTCTCACTCCCAACTCACTTTTGATGTTTTGCGTGTCTCCCACTCATCATTTTTTGATGTGCTGGCTGTTCCCATTACATCAGGGGTCCCTAACCCTCAGGATGTGGTACCAGATGCAGTAACGGGCGCAGAACTAGTATCAGGTCAGGGTAACCTAAACTAACCTGGTACCTTTACCCTAACCTGGTATCAGTATTTAATAACTATCCCACGATCCATGTTCCAAGGGTTGAGAACCCTTGATTATAGTATATGCATTTTCCCCACGTCTGGGGCCCGGTACCAAGCGGCCCTAGGACTGGTATGGATTTGTGGTCCAGTGGTTGGGGACCCTGATTTAATGGGAGCAGCCAGCACATCAAAAAACAATGAATTGGGGAAACCCAACCCTCGGGATGCGGATGTGGGGGAAACAAAGTTACTAAATAGTTACTGAATACTTTGTTAGAGTTCCCTAACCCGGTAGCGGTTCTGTGTCAAGTCCCGCCTTCAGTACTCTACCCTGAGGGTTGAGGACCCGTGGTTTAATAGGAATGGCCAGCATGTCAAAAATATTAGCACAAGGCTGCTTCTCTTCACTTCAGAGTCTTCTCAAATTGCATATGATAGTCCAAAGAATGTCATCACGGGAGTTAAAGCTTTAGTGTTAAAGGTTAAAATAGCATTTCATAAATTAATTTTTAGGCGGCTTTTTTCTATTTACATCTTTGCATTATTGTCTATAAAAAAAACCTTCAAAACCACATGTGCTTTTATTTAAATAAATAAAAAAAGGCTTAAAAAGTTGTTTGAACTGTAGTCAATGTAGTCACTTGTGTGATAAACAAAGTTACTAAATACAACTAGAAGGCACGTATGTGTCTGACTCTAACTCCATTTCTGTTACATAAATTAGCAAAGCTGTTTCCATTAAATCATAGTAATTGCAAATAAAAAACAAACTTACACGATAAGTCAATCAAAAACATGGCGACAGATGTAAACAATACTTCAATTTACAAAAACACATTCAAATTTCTGTCACGGCATTATCACTCATCATCATCTATCAAAGGAGATGTCGGCATCTCACTAAGGCTATGTAAGCTATGTGGGAGTGTCAACAAATGAATTGTGGTTAAGGATTTTACAGAGGGGCTGTGGATCCAACAATTCCTCATGGTACGCTCAACTTTTGATGAGCTGTGTGATTCTGTGGGATCTCTCGTGACGCCTGAGACAACGCATGGGAATGTGACTAATTAAATTCCATAAAAAGTGTTTCCATTGTAGTTTTACAAATTATGTTTTGTTATGAAACGGCTCAAAAAACACTCCTTCGCGCGAAAATTTTTTTTCAAGAAATGACAATTTTTAACGAGATTTCTGTGTTTTTATTAGCCGTTTTTACTAGTCTAATTTGCAAAATTTCATAGTCAGTGCAATTGCACTTATTGACACCAAACGCAAGAAATCATTCAAAAATACTCAAGGAATGGAAACCTTATACTTAATATTATCCAGTTTGCTGCTATTTGAACCTTTTATAAACAGTGACTGCAAGCAAATTAGCTAGCATTCGCCATTTATTAAAAGTTAAAAAAACATTAGCTAGCTAAAGTTAGCTAGTTTAAGCAAACACTAGCTTAACCTTTTGTCATTTCTCAGCCACGTGTAGCTTTTTGCTACATCTAATTTGTGTGATGGCCTCCTTAAGACTCCAATAGCTTTCAAGTGTTTTGCTTCAAACCTCTTTTTTAGCTGGAGTGTAACAAAAAGCTCTGGACCTAGCAACTGATGCATCATCAACTTGATGTCTTTTATTGTTTAAAGATGATGTGTATAAAAGAGATCACTGCGGTCTTGTACTAGTGCCATGCTTACAACAAGTCAGCTTGCAGTTGTAATAATAAAGGACGAATCTTAAGTCAAGCCTGCTGTGGAGCCCATGCTACAGCCAACAACATTTTATGAGGATGATCTATTCAGCTTTGTTGTTGTGAGTTAATTCAACAAATAAACTATTAATATATAAAGTATCAAAATTAATATTTTTTTTTTTCTATAGGCCTAAACCCTTTTGCTATCTTCAATTAGGCTCAAAGCCTTTTACAGTCACAGCCCCATTTCCCCATGCACACACATTCACACACTGAATGTGGCAGAGCCGCCATGCAAGGTGCTAGCCAGACCACCAAAGGGCAACGGGGGGGTCCAGTGACTTTCCCAAGGACACTTCAACACATGAGCAGGCACAGCGGGAACCAAGCCTGTGACTTTTCAATTGAAGGTTGACCACTCTACCATATCTTCACAACCACAGATGATAAATATTATTAGAAGAATTGTATTGAATAAATGGATGGAAATATTTGTGTTAAATGTGACTAACCTTCATTTAAAGACATTTTTATATGGTAAACCATACATCGTTGGTCAGCCGATGCAGTATGCTTTATTGGTTTCAGCTCACGTCAACTTTCCAGTTCAATAGTTTTCAACCCAAATGATTTGCCTTCTTCTTTCTTGATTCATATGAAGCTCCTGAAAAGTCAAAACCGACCCTGCCAACCATGACCTCTAGCAACCTCTCATCACTGGCAAACTTGTCTTCTACCCTGCTAGCACACTTCCCTACCCCTTATCAGCACTTTAATTAATCCTGACCTGCCTGCCTGTGTTAGCCCTGCTGAGACAGCCACAATTGATCTATGCAACAGCTTTAGCAACCTGCCCTGTTGAGTTTGCGTTAACCTCTGGCCTGGATGTAGTTAGCCCAAAACACTCTGGCTGCAGTCTGACAGTGACTGAAAGTGATTGATTGAGAATTGATTGGTTGAAACAGGGGTACGTGGATGGGAGGTGGAGTGAGGAAGGGTATTCTGGACCGTTATTTACGTCTGTGTCTCATTGGAAAATGAGCATAGTCAAGTCGGGGGAAGATTTACGGTTAACGCCAGTATTATTCTCTTGAACATTTGCACCTTGTCAAAGGTTGAGATACAGCCGTGACAGAAAGGGACATTAAAGACAAAATGCAATAGATATATCTCTTGACGACAGCCTCAATATGAAAGACACCTGCTCCACAGCAGCAGTGACAGAAAAAAGCCATTCGTGGGCTCCAGCAGGAGGCCGGCTCTTTGTGTCTCGTTCCCTTGGAGCTTACTAACAAGGTTATCGTGGGTCAGTGATGATCTGGAACTGGAGATCAATAGAAAGCATTTAGAGGACCCCTGCTAGCTGTCTGTAATGATCATCCTCCACCATCAAGAGGTGGCAGTAGGTGCGGTATTGGGGCCAATGGCAGCCGTTGGTGCATTTTTGGACGGTGTAGCGTCATATGACCAGGTGCTTCTAGATGACACCCTCAAATATCTAACATGTAAGCCGATCAGCCACCATTCAGGTCTGTGCAGGAGATAATCTGCTTAAAACCTACAACAATAGTTTAGATATATAGATGAAAGCCCATCATTTGATGAGATTGTCAGCTCTTTATTGATGTCAGCGTGGGATTTATGTATAAAGATGTGCAACATAAACTTGAGGGATGTGGGAGGACCAAACTGACACACATCTAGAGCAATTTGATCACTATCACAGTCTGGTATGGCGAGATATCTGATGCAAGGGTCCTAGTTTTTATACATTGAGCAAAACGGTTAAAGAGCCATGATGATCGAGTGTCATGAGTTATTTTCTGCAGGCTGTGACGGATTTCACTGTGACTCGTTATGGGGAAGGATCCTCTCATAGGAGTAGGAATTTGCCCAAGAGGCACAAATTCCTGAAACATACCAAAATGTCCGGTTTCCTTCTCAAGTTTAAAAGGTAACATGAGGATGAGCCTGAGGTCCGATATAAAAACCAACATAAAAGCAATTTCAGATAATTTCAGAACGTTTGTGGAGATGAAACACTTACCATGATGTTTTTTTTAAAATTAAAAAGAAAAAAAATATTATAGATATTTAAATATATGGAATATCAATCAAATTAACGGTGCAGAAAAAATAAGAAAAATCACTTTTTAAATAAATAAAAAAACAGATTTGACTATTTTTATCTTGGGGAAAAGAAGCAAGAACATATTAGGGGCGTTATTACCGAAGTCAGATAATTAAAAAAAAAAAAAAAAAAAAAAAACAATATCCAAAAAACATCAAGATTTTTATTTTAAAAAATTTGACTTGAAAGGGGAAAACGTAAAATGTGCAAATATTCTGGCTACAAATAAACCCTATCTCATTATTGCTTATGATACACTTGCCTACATGTTAGCTAGGTTCGAAGTGTTAGCTGCATTAGCATATTAACAATACCTGTAACTCCCAACCTTTTTTGCAACACTTAAAAAAACCAGACTGATATCGCTAAAACAAACATTACTGTGACTACGCTTACTCCCAACGCTGTTACTAATATGTTAAAAAAACAAACACTGATACATGTTAGCCATGTTAGCATATTTACAATACCTCTAACTCCCAAACTTGTTTGCAACAAGTAAAAAGACAGACTGGTATCACTAAAACAAATATTAACTGTGGTTACGTCAACTCCCGACCTTGCTAGTAGCATGTAAAAACAAGTCCAACACTGCTACATGTTAGCAGCATTAGCGTACTGAAACACCCAACCTTGTTTGTTTGTGACATGCTTGCCTATATGTTAGCCAGATTAGACGTTTTAGCCACATTAGCATATAACCAATACCTATCACTCACAAACTTGTTTGCAACAAGTAAAAAGGGAGAGTAATACTACTAAAACAAATATTACTGTGACTATGCTAACTCACAACCTTTTCAGTAACATGTAGAAGAAAAAAACCACAATCCGACACTGCTAGAACTTAGCCTTGTTAGCAAATTTACAATAACTCCCAACTTTGTTAGTTATATGTAAAAAAAAACACAGTCTGACACAGCTACATCTTAGCAGCGTTAGTGTGTTGACATGACACCTAATTTTGTTTGCAACTGTTGTTTGCAGACTGACATTTTGAATGCCGTCTACCTCCCAAAATTGTTTCAACTTCAGTTAAGATAACCAGAATAAATCCATTCGTAAGGAATTCTGAATTATAAGGCGCACTGTTTTTTGTTTATTTAATAAGGGTTTTACATGCACCTTATAGTGCGGAAACACAATTTTTGTTATGCTGTCTGTCACCATTTTGACCTAAAAAACTAATTTAGTATCGATGTGGCTATAGGGCAGTCAACAGAACCCAGAACAAATGCTTTAAATACTCCCAGTCCTGATCATGAGAAGAAAAATAGGGATAAAAATGCAATAAAATAGTCCAGAGCTTCATTTGAACTGGGTTATTACTCTGTCTGCAGCATTGAGTGGAATTATTTGCGGGAGACTGATGGGTGTGTCCTGGGAAAGTAGTCTGGGTTAAAACAGGTCACATTTCCTAATGGACCGGGTGACCTCAGGCTCCTCAAGGTTAGCCCGATCGTAATAATTAACAGCAGAGCTGGCTTTATCTCGATCCCTCTGCTATCATTAAAGACCCTCAAATCATCAGAGGGTCTTTGAGCCAACACACACACCTGTGCATCTGCTGCTCGCAAATCCCAGGGCTCAAGCTTGGGCTCAGTTTGATTAATAAGCGTGTCACATGTGCTTGTGTTCCCAAAGTTGCTTTGTCACAAACCGACAGGAGGGCATTTCAGCACCATGACGGTTCGTGTAAAATAAAGGGTGAGCTGTCAGTGCATTCAAATCCAAGCAGGAACTCATCGCTCTCTGCCATTCGCCAGTCAAACAGTGAATCCCCTAATAAGGGCTGAGAGCTGGGAGCCTCATGCAGCTGTGGCAGCCAGAGGTAAAGGCTGTGGGGCCTGATGAACAGTGTTACAAATAGAGAAGAGGCAAACTGTTGATTATTGATATCTGTTAAGTGTCTCGTGTGAGGAATGAGGCTGTCCAACCAAGCAGCTGTTCACCAAGCTTTTGGCAGGTGGAGGAAATCGATAGGAAGACACACCTTTCAGAACAGGGTAATGGATGAGATGTAGCACCGCAATGGAAAGATACTTGTCTTCGCTTCGCCTCGGGTCAGTCCTGCAATTACACAGACAGCAGTGTGACAACGCTGATCAAAGCCAGTCCAGGAGTTGTTGAGAGTTTAAAGCAGCAGCCTGTTTATTTCAATCTGTTTGCAACCAGACCGAGCTCTACATGCAGGCATCTTCCCGGGCAGTACATTATTTATGGTCCTGACAATGGCATCAGTTGGTTTAACTTTTCTTTTTTATCCCCCCTCCTATTGCCTTTTCCGTTTAAGCTGGTGCAGATCCACCCCAGAAAGAGTAAGACATCTCTTATCTTCCCTGGCTCCCTGCAGGCACGAATCTCTTTCCATTGGAGCTTCCTTTCACTTTGCAACAATTCACTGTCATTACATATCATTCACAGCGGCTGTACAAGCCTTTTCACACCAAGAAAGAAGACGGCATTTCGTCTCAGTGAAACAGGTTAGCAAATTAATGCGCTTGTCTTAGATTGAAAAGCGAAGAAAGACTTCTCTTTAGAGCTTTCTTTTGATTCTTTTCTTTGCCACTTCCTTCTTTATAAAGTACTTTTGTACATGCTTGTCTAAAAGGAGATTGGAACAGGTGTGCTTGTGTTACTGATAATAAAATGGACGTCTATATGCATTTTTATGGGTATTTTGTGTTGAATAAATTTGTATTTTTTTTCAGTTTCAAAGCATAATCCACATGCTTTTAACTGGAAATCAAGTCTGTGATCCTGGTGTGTTTTTCGGTCTCAAGCAAATGTCGCTTGCACGGAAGCCTAAAATAGAGTCGTGTCCATTAATTAAGCATGCACCTGCTGTGTATCCTTTCCTCGCTTTTTTTTTTCCCCTCCAGCATCCCTGAAGTAGTGAGCAGAAGAAAGCCAGGCAGCACAGTAATAAGTTCACGTGAAGTCACCCTGACATCTACGTCAGCAGCTTTCACGAATCTTTGAAACCTTGTAACGGTCAAAGCGAATGAAATATTAACACCTGTCATTTCCTTCTCCATGAGTTTAAAAGTAGTTTGTGTTGACCTTCTCCTGCCCTGTTTTTAACCCTTTTGCTTTTCCCTGTTGACCAAGCAACCGCCTGTGACGGGCCGAGAAGCAGTTGCCATGACGACGCCATGACGACAGAGTTCGAATTCATTTAGAATCCCATGAATGATGGAGTTTCAGCCTAAAACACAGTTAGTTCCAGGTAACTTTAAAAGAAGTACTCCAAAGAAAAATGTGTTTTTGTGGTATTTATAGTGATACATACAGTAAATAAAGAAAATTAAAATTAGGTTTTTTGAGTATTTCTTTATTCAAACCAATCTGAAGCAGATGTAAAAAATGATGTTTGACAAATACTTATAATACGTAGTTGGGATGTAGAAAATATGCTGGGATGGTCATGAAAGCTCCCTGCTCCACCCCATTCTGAAACATCCACTTGTAGACAAATAGTTGTACGTTGTTGTTTTCCCCGACTGAGCTGGAATCTAGGTCTCAACTGTATACGGCTTGTTAGCTTCAACGTTGGCTGCCATTTTTGTTGCATGGGTAATGTTAGGTTGGGGGTTGTGAGGGGCTGTAAGCTAGTGGGAGACTGTAAATAGATAGGTGATGGGAAGAGGGGCAGACTTAAGCATTGTTCATTGCGCGGCAGAGGCGGCCAGTTTCAATGTTAAAGATATGCCAAAAAAAAAAAAAGGGTTGGGGTGAGCGGGGGAGGTGTGTTTTGGATCTGTGATTGACAGTGACAGCGAGGTTAGCTTGAGGTAACTTGATCAATCTCCGTCTTCAATATGGAGAGTGGTATCGAGCAAAATGATGGCAGTATCTCCATAGAACTTTCTGTGGAGGTTGAGGATTTTTCTCCTCCACCTTCTCCTGAGGCAGATGCTCATGGTCCAGACTGAAGGGGACCCGTGTCTCAGTGAAAAAATGATGCTAGCATCATAAGCTTATAAAGGCTAACGTACTAAGCAAACAATCCTGAGTGAATGTTCTTTGCACATCCCATCATCAGGATGGAGCTCGCTGGATTCAACGCCAATGCACTAAACCACTGTTAAATAAATTTCAAGTCTACTGGAAAGTTGTGCAAGCCAGTAGATTTTTGACAATTGCAAGACAAGAGCATGACAACTGAAGCTTCTGAAATGATGTGGGACTTACACCAGTTGACCAATCACAAAATTCAGCTGTAATACCTCGTTAAAACCTGTAGGGTTCAGCAATTAGACAATTTTTTATTTTATTTTCAGGAAAACAAGTTTGTTTTAAACTGTCAATGTGGCAATGACCAACAGACAACACTTTTAAAGCCCCATTTATAGAGATCAACAGCCAAAAAAAGCTAAATTTAGCTTTTAATTACTCTTTTATTCAAAGATATAGACAGGATCTAAGGTCTTTCGGCGTGATTTCACCGACAGGCGTGAGTCTGGCAGTAGGGTGATTTTAGTAGTGCAGTGGGATTGGTTAAAAAATTGAAAAAGTCAGAATTTTGGCAAGGTTGTTGCATCACATCTACCAATCAGGGACTCCACTTTGGTACATTTTAAATGACTCGATCAGAGGGCAGAGTATACTTCAAAACATGCAAATGTTTTTGTTCTGAACTGCCATCCAATTCCTAAACCAGGACCGGAGAGTTTCCGGAGCCCATCCTGGCTACTGTTATGCAAAGACAGACTACACCCTGGACAGGTCGCCAGCCTGTCGCACCCGTAGCAGCTCTCTGTCTACCGGCTAGCCAGCTGCTCAGGAGCCAGCGGAGCTCGCTACACCGGGAGACAGAGCTGCTGCAGCGTCCATGTCAACTGGGTCACAGAGACACAGAAACACCACTGAAGTGGCTGCCACAAAGACTCCGCCCCTGGAGGGGGACTGAAGCTCACTGTATTTCTAGAATCTCAAATTATCACATGAACGCAAACATGAAGATGTAATTACCAATGTTTTGGAGAACTCTTCATAATAATAAACCTGATCTCTTAACATCCTGTGTGTCTTCCATACATTTTAAGTGAAAATTACACAGACGCTGCTCCATGTAGCGATCAAGCTAAAAACATTAGCTGGTAGCTCCTCCGACACCTCCGCCAATGCTATCGGGCAAAAACAGTGTAAACATAATGAAAACACCACTACAAAAGCTTTCAAGGGATTTATCAAACAATCTTTGTAGAAGTAGAGGCAACTTTTTGACAAAACATTTTTTTAAACATATTTTTTTTTTGTAATTAGGGCCTTATTTTACTAATTGTCAGGTGGATGACCCCACCGGTGGCTCATAATAACAGACTTTTGGTTCATCTTCAGTTTGGATTAAACAAACTAGTGGATCTCTCTGACTTGCTTCCTTTTGACCTTTCAGAGCTCAATGGGTCACTACAGACCAAATTGTTCCAAAGGATACACGGTGCAACCGCATTTCTCCTCTAAAGGACGATTTCCTCGGTAAAGCCAGTGATTTCCTGTGCTCGCCTCTCATGCCTTCACAGTCACCGCTGTCCTAGAGTATGCCGCAGATAAACACAGAAGACAAACTGGGCGGGAGCTACAATGTGAAATCATGGCTGCCACAGGCAGCAGCTGTTACCAGCTGTTGCACATTAAACAAAGTGCAGCGGGGGGATTTCACTGAGCCTGTTATGGGATAACCCAATAACATAACAGCGCCGAAGGCTGCTGGGAGCCTTTTTATTTTATAATGCATCGTGGTGTGATGAACACCTAACCCACAGAAGTCAGATTTTGCATCGAATTCAGTAAAACTTTTTCCATCGTGCTTGAAAGAAGATCCAAATTCAGAATTTCACCACCACTTTTGGGACTCACTAGTGGATTTTTGTGTTTCTTGAGTGCCAAGAAACATCCAAACCTTCCATTTGTGAAGCTCCAGTCCCATCACAAGCCCGACTTGGAAAACTTCTACAAACATGAACTCGGCATGCAGAAAAAGAGCGACCAAGGAGGTCAGCCGATGAAAATGTGTGGTCGTTTGTCAGAAATGCCGACGTATTTTAATATCCTGTGAGTCTGCTGTTGGTCTGGTATGTGTTTGATGTGTTTGATGAGTGTGTGTGTTCAAGAGAGGAAGGGGCGTGGGCCCGCAGAGGTAATATGTAGCAGGGCCTTTTGACAGTAATTGTTTGGGATGGAAGTGGCAGCTGTGGGAGCACTCTGGGTCAGAAAGGTGATAGTTGGGTTTGAACCTCCCCGGTGTCAGGGCTCTGCCTGCACTAATGAAGATAAATTTGAATGAGTCTTTTTTATCTGAACTTTGTCATCCATCCGTATTGAAATATGTGCTTTTTATAATCTGTGGGACTATGAGATGATTTGTAGTGCCCTGCTGAGACAAAAAAGGCCTTTAACACATTGTTGAAGAAACAAACCTTTGACTTCCAGACTGAAACCTGTTTGAAAATGAATGTGTTTTTCCTGCCTTCTTTTCCCTTAAAAAAAAAAAAGATTTGTGATATCACATTCTGCCAAGATAACAATAAACAGAGCAAAACATTTGTAATAAACCTTGCTTTTATCTTTATATTGCTGCATACACACCAAAAGCGATTGAAGGGAGGTTGTGTGTGGGGATGTCAGTTTCAATTCTGTCATTGTAATGATGTTGGGAGAGGTCCTGTTGCCAACTTTTGACTTTTTGATGCGCAAATTAAAAATATTTTGATGCATGGTGGACAAATTTCAAATCTGAACTTTGTGAATATTCTTTAACCAATCAGGAACTCTGTTTAGATCATCTAGATGTGATCACTCGCTACGTTTTGACTATGAAATTGTGTAAATTGTATTAGCGATAATAAATTTGCCTAATGGAAACACAACTTCGATTCAAAAAAAGTTATATTTATCAAAAAATAATATTTACACTTGGAAGAGGTTGTTTTTAACAAATTGAAATATATAAAACTGCAATGGAAACACTTTTAAAAAATTAAATGAGTTATATGACCAACAGCCAGATACCAGCAGCAGGAACTAGATCCCGCAGCATCAAACAGCTCATCAAAAGTTGAGCGTGTCATGTAGAATTGTTGGATTATTGTAAAATTATCAACCACAATTTCCCCAAACTGCTTCACCCATAACTGCTCACTGAATAAGACGCCAACGTCTCCTTTGATAGATGATGATGAGTGCTAGTGCCGTGGTAGAAATTTGAATGTATCTGCTGTAATCTTATCTAATAATCTCATAACACGATAGTTTCATTATTCTTGCTCGGTGCCAAATTTTGGGATACTCGTTCTCTTCTGGATGTTTGAGGCATCTCATCACATTTGTGTGTGGGACACTAGATTGTTTTCTCCTACCAGTGTCAAAACACATTGATGCCATCTACTCAACACAGTGACTGTTCTATCTATAAACTTTGTCCTTCAGACTGCATCACCCTCCACTCACCCTGTGCTGCCACTATCAAGGCCATGCTGTCTGGCTTTGTTTTATATTTCTGTCTATCAAACGATTTACTTTCATACTTCATATTTTTATGTCTTTTTGCACTTCTGTCTGGTCCGATCACTCATTTTCCTGCATGTCGGCCGCCTGCCTTCCCTCCACCTCTCATAGCTGGACTCACAGGAAGGTATAAATACCTTTAACAGGCTTTCCTCCGAGCATCTTTTTTTCTCCTTTTCCTGTTCCTCACATCACATCCTTAGCTTGAGTTTTCTTTCATCTACCTTCCTTCTTTCCTTTTGGGTCCATTTTAAAGCATGGGTAATGATCATGCACGTATTTTCAGTATGCAGACTAGTAGGATCTGTGACAAGTGTGGAACTCATTAGGGTTTCGTGGCGGTTCAGCCTCATAACGATGAATCCACGAGGCGTGAGCGAGGAGAGAAGTGGCTCGCATGCCGGTTCGGGGGCGGGGCTCTGTCTAGAGCGGTGAAGGGGCTGGGGGGTGGGTGGGACCACAGGCTGATGTGGCAATCTGGGTCACTCAGAGGCTGAGAGAAAACGAGACGGTCCTTCAGCGGGATGACCTCAGCGCTCCGGCGCTATCCTTCTTTTCTCAGGTCGGTCACTGTGCCGGTATTCAGGCTAATCGTGCTCCAGGAAGTACATCCGATCCTCAACCCCCTCCTCTTCCAGACAGTACATGTGCACAAACACGCATTTTTACCCGGGGGAGAGGAAACGTAGTTATGACAGCCCTACACTGAGAGGACAAAGGTTAACATTACAAATGGCTCACTCTCACGTTCAGCAGGCCAACTTATCACACCCACACAGACGACCCAGAATCCCTCTCTGCTCCTGCTGGACGATCCCATGGGGTGATTTCTCATACAAAACCGGCTCCTCATCTCTTTGTCTGGCAAGTAATTATGCGGGTAGAAAAAGCCATCATGGAGCGATAGAGAGAGGGAAAACTCCTGCCACATCACAGCTGTTTAGATCTCAACAAAAACTTTTTCCTTGTTCGTCGCCTTGCTGGCTCTCCCCTTTTTTTCCCCCCCTTGTCTCCCTCCCAAACCCTGAACTCCTTCAAGCAACTGTTAGAGGAATTTGGTTTGGGTTGATGATATTAACATTCTCCAGATGTTCGCAGCCATAGATCAGACACTCGTGTCCCAAAGCTGTCTCATCTGGGGGAGCGAAGAAGATGCAAAGATACACGGTGTCAGAGCCAGGAGGGAATGCTGCGCCTCAGCTGATGAACTTGGAGGGGACTCAAAGGAGATCTGGAGTGAGTTTTCCACAGACGCTGCTGAGGTACACAGGAATTAAGGCAAAGAGAGACAAAACAGGATCATCAAGCTTAACAGAGAATCGATGGATGGACCCTTTAACAGGAGGCGGACGGGAGCTTGAGTTTCAGAGGAAACACTCAATTCCCACCACAGTGCCCAGCCCATCTGTTTGCTCTTGTCTTTACAGGACTTGGTGCTTGCCACATGGCCGTAAGAAGTGCTCTGTCCTCTGGTCTTCAGAAGGAAACATGACCCTGTTAATAAGCCTTAAAACTGCTGCCCACCTCTTTAAAAAAGCGCCTCAGGCTGCACCTTCATCCTCCTTGTAGCCTTTTGGAAGAAAGCCAAAATTTAGATTTACACATTGCAAACATGTTTGAGAAAAGCTGCTGCAGAAACAGATGTGCTGATGGGGAAATGTGGAGGACTCCAACCTGCAGGAGCAAATTCTTATCCCGGTGCTCTAGTTTTATGACACATGTGATGTTTAATGTGGAGAAGGAAGTGGTGGGTGGACAGAACAGCATGCAGGTTCTAGGAAAGTCTTTGGTGTAGAGGTGGGCAAACGTTCTTACTCGTGGGCCAAAAAAGGGTTCTAAAATTTGACAGAAAGGCCAGAACAGGATCAGATTTGTGGCCTCTTTTGGTAATTCACCTCTTAAAAGAAAAAAATAACAGGATCTGGAGAAAAAGCTGCCTTAATCTTGATTGAAAATCACTTTCAAACACTACATTTTTCAATTTTTTTATTTCAAAACTGTGGTTTTTCTTCTCATTTAAGTGCCATTGAGTTGATTGGGATGTTTATGTGGTGTTGGAATATTCGGAAAAATGACTGTCCAACTTGAAAATCTCACATGAATATTGGAAAAAACAATACACTTTCAAATACGACATGAATGAATAATAAGTTTCTGTGCCTGAACAAATGTGAATTTATTTGTAGTACACCATTAAGGAACCTGAACTACACAGAAAATGAAACGTTAATATGGGTAATCAGAATTGTTCATTCTAGGTTGGCAGGCCAGATTAAACAGTTTAATGGAATTCAAGCAGATTCTGTCACAGAGAAAAGCATCAGAATCGGCTAATTCACGTTTTAAAAGGTCGACAAGTTATTTCATGTGATTATAATCTCAAACAAATAATGCATCTTCATCATTAATGGTGGGATCACCACGACACACAGTTGTTAAGAACATTCAGTCAGTTCCTCTGTTTTATTATAAAAAAAATCCATATTGGTCTGTTTTAATTTAGGCTTTTTCACATGGGAGTGAATGAAGACTTACTTGTGAGTGACTTCCCAGCATCCAACAGTGTCTTCATTTGTTGTACTTCTTCTGCAGTCTTTTGAAATCATAACAGGGAGCGAGGATCTTTGTTTATGTGAAAGTTTGATTCTTTCACTTCCTGTTTTGTCAAGTTTTGCCCCCAGTGTCATTTTTCCTATTTTTGTTCTCATGTCAGATCTGTTTCATTTTTTGCCTCATTTGTCTAGTGTTGTACGTCCATAATCACTTTCTTAGTCCCTTTTTTTGGTTCTAGTTAATTTTTTTTAAATCAGTATTGTTTTTTTCAAGTTATTCATGTCACAGTAAGAAGGGTCATGAACCGTTGGTCATATGAGGCTGTTATCTGATCTCAAGACTGAAGCAGATGATTTCTCGGTAAAAACATTTTTGACGTAACTTTGAGTTCACGCTCACTTTGAGACACTGAGTGCAGGCAGGTGACCCTAAGCCACAGAAGCAACTACATCAAAAGGGAAGACTTTATATGCAGAAATGGCATGGTTGCTGATCAAATCAAACTATTTACAATCAAAATGAAAGAAAAGCTGTTGTCAAAATGTAAGATGGAAGAACAAAAATTATGATTTAAACAATTGTTGATTACAAAATGGTGATTGTGGATAACAATTTATAAAATTTACAGGTGAAAAGAGGAAAAATTGAAAGTTACTGGAATATTGTATTGTTTAGTTTAGATTTATATATTGTGTATTATTTAAGTTATTGGAAAAAGAAAGAGAGATATGCTTTATTAGGCTTTATTTAAAGAGATAGGCTTAAATAAACATTTTAAATAAACATTTGCTTCTGCCAATCCACCTTTCAAACATGTAATCAACGTATTTAGTTTGTTACTTTTCTTTAATAAAAGGTGATTGCATTGTTTTTTTGTCTTTTTTTTTGTATCCTGGTGTAGTCGTTACTGGTTTCACGTCACAGCAAAATGTTCCCGGTCCAAACCCTTTTTGTGTGGAGTTAATACATTCTAACTCCTAACTTGTGCATAGATGGACGTATCGTCTGGGCCCCCTCTGCGTCACTTTTTGACATTTTGGGTGTCTCCAACTTGTTGTTTTTTGATGTTCTTGCTGTTTCCATTAAATCAAGGGTCCCCAACCTCTGGTATAGGTCTGAGGGTTGCTTGGTACCGGGGCCACAGACAGGACAGAAAATGCATATGCTAATCAGGGGTCCCCAACCCTCAGGACGCAGCCCAGACCAGTACTGGTACCTTAACCGTCTTAGAATCCAGTTCCGCACCTCGAGTGTTGGGAATGAGTTAGAGACACCCAAAATGTTCAGAAGTGACGTGGACGGGGCCCGAACCGTATGTTCATATATACGTGTTGTGAGTCAGAATTTGTGAATGGAGTTTGCATGTGCGGGTTTACTTTGGGCACTCTGGAGTTCTTCCAATGTCCAAAAACATGTTAGGTATTTCAAAATTACCCCTAGTGTGATTGTGTGACCCTGCAACAGACTGGAAACCTGTTCAGGGTGTACTCTGTCTTCACCCAACAGCAGCCCCATGACTCGAAAAGACATTCAGCAAGGTCTGAAGATGGATGGATGGATGGATGATGTCTTAACCCAAATAGCTGTGTTATTATTGACTATTTTTGAGTAGCACAAACAATCTGTGACTTATTTCCAATACTTTTCCATTCTTCCATTGAACATGAAATCAGTAATTGATGTACCTAATCATATTATTTCCATTAAAGATCACTTAAAAACATTACAAAAATCCAGATAAAAAAATTTTATCAGTACTTGCAGTTAAAAACTATTCTTACTCCTCTTATTTGTGTTTTTTCTCTCTGTCCGTTGTGCTCCTTGTTGATTTTCCTGTTATCTCCCATTTTTTATGCTTTAGTTTGTACACATGAGAACTCTGCTGTATAAATGGAGGACTCTGCTGTTTGTAAACTTGGATAAACAGAGTCATTTGAGCAAGGGCAGCTCTGCGTTAGTGTTTACACACGTCTGCAAAATGCAAGCGTGCACACACACAAACTCAAAGTAGTGCAAACACTGACACGTTTTGCCATGGCCAATTTTCCCAGCAGGCGTGTATGTACCTGATCACATTCTTCTTGGTGTTTGTGTCAGAGTATCATGTTTGTTGCACTTCCTTGTTCAAAATGTAAAATCTGTAACCTTGACTGCCACCGCTTCATCTTTTCCATCTGAGAAAAAGAGTCGAGGAAACACGCTGGAATTATAACTCGCTGATGTCAGTTCTTCCTTATTTGGTTTGGGGGTTCCACGTAATTCAGTTTCCTCAAAACAAAGATCTCTTATCTTGTATTTTTGCTTAAATTTACTGCAATGACTCCAACAGTCTGTTAGAAATTGATTGGATCTAACTTCTACATCAGATTAAATGTCCTAATTTACTATCCTTAAAAAGGATTCTCACCCTTAGGCCATGTCCACACGTAGCCGGGTATTTCTACAAACGCATATCTGCCAACCTCCGTTTTATAAAAACGGTTGCGTCCACACGTGATCGTTTTAAAAATAATTCCGTCCACACGTCCCCGCATACTTGCGCTGTTGGGCGATGTAATGAGCATGCCAGAACAGTAGTTGGCAGTGTTTTCCTAAAAGTCAGTGAAAATCTCCGACGGCGTCTTTCATGAGTGGCATGTCTTCGAGGAGCAGGAGGAAGGGATATTTGTTGTAAAATAGCCGACTGCAAAGCGCTTATTCTCCTTTGTTCCTCGACAAGAAGCAGTAATTGTGTTGGTAAAAAAAAAGCAAGTATGAAGCATCTGTACCAGCGTAATAATTAACAGACTCCTCGGGTCCATGCTACTGTAAACAGCGGCGCATCTATGACGTGTATGCACTAATTGTCGCAAAGAGTGACGTTTAAAACGTAGATCTCCGGTTATGCATGTCCACACGCAGACGTGAAAACTGAGTTTTCAAAAATCTTCACTTTAGCCGGAGTTTTCCAAAAGCTCCGGTTTCAGTGACTTAAATCTTCGGTTACGTGTGGACGATAGGCCGAAACGGATAAAAATATATGCGTTTTAGCAGATACCCGGCTACGTGTGGACAGGGCCTTAAAGCTCCACTCCAATAAAAATTGTGTTTTTGCTAACCTTTGACCTTCTGTCCCCTACCCCATCCCTGGCGGAGGGGCCTGGTGGTCTAGCCTCTCTGTGTTCCAGTGCCTTCCCGCTCTCAGGTGTGGGGGGCCTCTGCGGCGGTCCTGCGTGCCTTGGTCTGGATGTTTGGAGGGATTGCCCGTGTGTGAGCCGCAGCTGCAGTTATATTGTGTAAATTTCAACATCCAGTCCAACAAAACAAAACAAAACATAATCAACATAAATAAAGTTTAGTATGAAATACAACAGGGGTTTATACTCATTAAACCCCTGCTGGGACATTAAAATCTGCCCAACACAAGAGGCTCCTGTATCTGTTTGCTCAGCTGTTGGACAGGACACGGATACACGGATCTATTTGTCTACAAGTGGTTGTATCAGAATAAAGCGGAGCGGGAAGTTTGTGGCCCGCCCAGCATTGTCCGCATCAAAACTACAATCATTTTCCAACAGCATTTGTTTTGTCTGCTCCTGATTCACAACAATTTGAAGTAAGAAATACTCACAAATGCAATTTTAAGCTCAGTTTACTTTATTTATGTCCTCTATCATCGGAAAAATGCGTACTATAACATGCTGTAAACATCAATAACACAATTTTCATCAAAGTGAGTCTTTAGATTTAGTTTATTTTGCTTATATTTTGCCTGATTTAAATACACTGAGCCTACATCAGATCAAGAACAGGTTAAACAGAAACAAATAGTCTGAATAAACAAGACTGAGCCCATTTACAAACCCACAAAAATCAGATAACTGCAAGTAATCACATATTGGCTAATTAACCGTGCAAATGCAATCATGAGAAAACCCTGGTCTACATGGTAGATCCAAACTTTTTTTTTTTTTAGGAACTTAAGATTATAGATGAACTCGCATTTCTATGACGTTTACAGTGATATGTTTGTTATTGCGGACACTATATTGTCTGCAAAAGGAAACTCCTTTCTGCTCTTTTGTTTATTCTCTACCAGGAAGAAAAGACATTTGCCTCGATTATGACACGCTACTCGGTTCCCACATCCTGATAAATGCAACTTACATCCACTGTATGCTGGAGTGGATAGATTTAGAGAAGTACTGACTTATGTCTACATGTGTAAATCAAATCTCTCATCAGTTTACTCCAAACTCATTTTCCATATTGGATTTGACTGTTCCTGCATTCAAGGCAGCTATTATTGGAGCTCATAAAAGTTTTACATCCACACAAACTGATTGCTGCAGTAATAAGTTGTATGAAAAGTACAAATTCATCAGGATGCTATAAAACATTTAAACATCATAGTTAAACACATAAAAATGCTGCTGTTTAAACACAAGCAATGATGCAGCTAAATCTGATCTTTACAGCCTTCAGAGATCAAATTTGTGTCCTTTAGCAGCGAAAGATCTTCCTCAGCTACTTTTATTTTGGAAAAGGACGCACAAAAATAAGGAAATACTTTTAAATAGAAAATAAAATTGTGGAAAAACTTGTGTCATTGGCTTATAATGCAGTTCCATTCTCAGGCCCTCTGGGGATTTTGAGTTAATCCCAGGTCATTAGGAAGATTTATTACATTTTCAGGTGAGCAAAACATTTGGAATGCTGCTTAAAATTTATATAACTGTAGATACCCCCTCCCCCTCCATGTCCTGTTACTAATCCACCCCCCCTGGATGCCAACTTTGCCCTCCAGTCATACAGGAAGTGACTCTTCTCTGCTTTGCAGTACAGGAAGGATCCAAGACCAGCGTTGAACAGGAGCGAAGGAACCCCCTCATGTGTTTCCCCCCTCGTGGATGAATGGAGGGAACATGTGGGTGATTGCTCTGATCAGGGGATCCTGTGGTGACGTCCTCTGTGATCATGAGCGGGGTGGTTGCCAATGTGGACAGATTCCCCAAACTACAATTTCCTCATTTCAGAATCAACTCAAATTTCTATTTCCTATACAATATCTCATATATATCCTTTCATGCTTCATTATGTTATGTGTATTGGTGTCTGGGGGATATAAAGTGCTTTGTAAGTATGTGATAACATATTCAAGAATACGCTAGACCACATGTGTCAAAGTGGGCCAGGGGCCAGGATCCGGCCCTCGAGGTATGGCCCTCCAACCATAGTCTTGATTTTCTCCTTTTATTTTATGACATGCCAAAAAATATTGAATTTGGCCCACGGACTGGAATCCCATTTAGATGTTGGCCCTTTAAGGGAAAAAGTTTGGGAACCCCTGATTTATCCTCTCCCGTCATGGTTCAGACTGCAGAAGGGTGGAATAAAAAGTCACATTTTATTTGGGTCTCGATTGGCTAGATTGAAAAAAACAAAATAAAAAAGTGTTTCTGATAGTGTTAGGGAAGCCGGGCAAATATTTGCAGGTGGGCCGGAAATGGCCCACGGGCATTAGTTTGAGAACCCCTGGGGGCGGTGACCCCTGATGTAGAGCCTGAAAACAGTCGTAGAAGCTTCTCTAGCTGCGCATGAACGCAAGAGTTTTGAACGCTGGATCTAGAAAGGTGCATTTGCATGGCTTTACATAGGCTTCTCATTTAAATTGGCATGTTTAAAAAAACAAAACAAAAAAAACTTGTGAGGCTTTTCATTGGAAGTGGCTGCTTGAACACATCTTGGCATGGGCGATGTGAACCTATCTCATGACACACACATTTGATGGTTCAGAGCATCGTGCTGATAAAGCTGTGCGGAATTTACAACAGGAGCGGAGCGCCGAGGACGTTAGGTAAGAGTGGCTGCACTGAAGTTGACTCACAAATGACTGAGACTTTGAAGGAAGAAAGACTGCTGTCAGAGAAAAAAAAAAAAAAAGCCTCTGATAAGACGGGTCGAATATGAATCATGAGGGAACGCAGCTCAGGTTGGTACTCAGGTGTGGTTTTTCACAGGAAGCACCTTCTGCAGCTAGTTTCCCAAATTCCTCCCAAATGTTTAGGTTGCCTCAGCATCTTATGAACACCCCTGTCTGTAAGTATGTTAATCCCTCTATGACACACTCCTCCTGGAGGCTGTTCGTTGGCAACCTCATCGACGACCCCCCCCAACCCCGGACAGATCAGAGGAGCCGAGAAGTGTGGCCCCATCCTGACTGGCTCCCTGAAGGCAGAGCTCAGCCAATTAGAGTCTCGTAAAGCCGAAGACAGGCTAGCGACCTGTCAATGTTTAAGACGCTGGGTTAAATGAGAAGAAATGAATCAATAGATTTAATGTTTTCCACCAGAGAACTATTGTTCCTCACAAAGATACTAATCTAATCTAAACCTTTCTCGCTATCTCCCATTTTAAAGGGATGGTTGACATTCTTTCATGATGATAATGATGTGACCATCACCTCAGTCATCATCCCACACACAAAACACCCCCTCTCTGCACTCATGAGACATTTAGCTATTTTAAAAGAATGTACAGAATTTACAAGTATACGAGCTGGTACATTTCACAAATCTCAGAGGATCTCAAAGGACTTTCAGAGAGCTCGCGGGTGGCACAGTGAAGGGTTTGTGGCTTTGAGTTTCTTTCGAAGGCAAACATGTTCAAACTATCTTAATTTGTGATCTGGAGCGACTCTCTCCATGTATCTCTTCACATTCCGTACATGCTTGAGTAAAGTGATGACATGTGTCTGTGGGAGCGCTCTGGGCATCACCTACCTCCAGGCCGTTAACCAGCTCAAGAAGAGTTTTCAACGTGGGGTCTGTTCCCTTTTTTTTTTGTCTGTCAAAGACACACACACACATATAGCATTAGACATTTTGAATCAAACCTGTTTTTGAAATCCCCCCTTAGCAAAAGGTGTCTTCCCATATTGCTTAACAGCCCAGCTGTGTGAGTAGTTTGTAAGGTCAGACTTTTTTTTTTTTTTACAGGAAGCTCCACCGACACACACGCACACACACACAATTGAGCCAGGAAGCCATGCCAGACTTCATTCAACCATTTCATTCATAAATCTAAACTCTCAAAAAAAAAAAGCAGACGAAGCTGTAAAAGGTCAGAGGTCACTTATGACAATTTTTTTATTTAAAAAAAATGTTCCCAGTACTGTCTTAATCATGATTATGATGATTTGAACCAAAAAAGTCATTTTTCATGTTGATCTGAAGCCTCTGTTTCAAAAATCTCCTCTGAGGGGGCGTGGCTTTTGATGCAGAGCTGAGCAGTCCCACCCCTGATCCCCCCCGTCGGATTATCACAGCTCTGTGTCTTGTGAGCGTAAATTTTCACCACTGCTACATCAAAACATCAAGCAATATCGATAATGCCCAGCCGTATCGTTTTGATCCGGATGTCAGCTCAGACGAGAAAGTGAAGAGCTTTATGGACAGAACTTCCTCCAAAATCCTGATTCTTTCTCCTTCCAGTTCACCAAAGACTCTTTTATCTCATTCTCCAATGTTTGATCAATCCATTCAATCCATTGCTTTCTCAGAGCAGAAAATAATGAAAGCTAACATCAAAATACTCTTTCATTGATTTACAATCCTTTCCAACTGCAGTCAAATGAGCTGCCGTTCACATTTCTGTGGTCAAATCAAAAAGCTCCGTGGAGTCTCGTCGGGATTTTCCAGCATTCTCAGTCCTGCTACAGTAAGTATTGTATGAAACTCACTCAAAAAAATCCAGTTGCGTCTGATTTGACCACAGAAATGCGAACAGCGACTCAATTAACTACAGTCACTGGGAAGATAGCATCTTCTCTTCTCCAGCACCTGAGCTAGTCAGGCCAGATGAGGGATTTTAGCATGTTTGATTGAGAGTGATTTAAAAGTTGTGAAAAGTTTTTGTGTAATACAGAGAATAGTCGTTTGAAATTATTAATTTTACGGCAGTCTTGGAGCTATTGAAGTAATCACTGGTTTATGGTATTAAAAGAAATCACAAAGTGTATCTATAACACTCATCTACTGTTGTCTGAAGCTCCCTAATTCAAAAACAATTCTAAACACCAACACATATGCTCTGCAGGAGGAGCCTGGTTCTTCCTTGTTTGGGAACAACATGAGAAAGGCGCCGGAAGCTGCAGTAATATATCTGCCTGAGCTTGCCCTTAACTTGGCACGTAGGGTTGCATAATGAATAGTCTTGTGTTTGTCGCGGCGTACAGTATGTGTGACTGCATGGGTTGCAGCGCACAACATCTGTTTCGCGCTGCTGGTTTCTTGGTGTCAGCAGAGTCGGAAGGGAAGTTCATGTCAGTTACAGAAAACGAGACAAAAGTTGGAGGCAGGAAGCAAACAGGAGGTTGGTTTATTGTTATTGTGAAGTGAGACCTTTAGTCATTCTGACTTGGTTATCTGTGGGATGTGCTGCAGCAGCATGTTGCTCATTTGTATGCATGCCAACAGTCTGGTATTTCCTTAGGAGCCAGCTCTAACTTTTATTGAGTATGACTTTTATGGGTTCTTTTAACATGTCGAAACATTAGAAAAGGGTTTGTGGGGGAACAAAGTGATATAGGATGACGAAAACCTAATTATAGTGAAAGGGACTAATATTAACATAGAGAATCGGGGAAAAAAATAGGGGGAGAGACAATAACTACATCAAAAGTTGTCATATACAACCAAAACCAGGTAAGACTGCGTTGATTTATCAGACACTGAATCAGAATAAATTTGTTTAGTAAAATCTTACCAACTGAACATGACTAAAACAAAACAAACTAAACAAGTTAACAAGAGGAGGGTAATTGTAGTAGCTGTAGGACCTTGACAAGTTCAATCAGGGGCGGAGCTTAGATGTCACAGCTCTACATAGTATTACACCATATTGAGCACATGACATATATCACTGTTCCACTAATTCACATGCTTTTTTTTTTTAGCACAACTAAAACTCACACCAGATCTGTAAACAGTCCACAGTCCATGGAAATATGTTCTGGCTGAGCTCTGCACGAGCTGCGCAATTGTCCGCAATTGACAATTTTAAATGAGTTCACATGTTTTTAAATACGGGACAGATTTTCGGGTGGGACAGTACCCTGACATGCTCACCCATTACAGAAAGTTTCTATTTGCATTTTTACATCCTCGAAGTTTGTACACGACATCATCATTACCATCAAATTTGCATCAGTGGTTCGTGTGTGTACTTATATAAGTTTGGTAAAGTAAATGCAAATAATGTTACATCAGGGAGAAGCCATGGAAAGCACGACAACCCTCAAAATAACCAATGAGTTTCTAGTAACTTGTTCCTTTAGCAAGCATGGAACCAACAAAAGTGCCTATAAAGAGACTTTGTTTGTGAAGTTTGCTTAATATTTTAAAGAAATTCTAACAAAAAAATCTGAATCTGTTGGAAAAGTTCATCATCAAGTCATTTGTAGCCTGAACCTGGAGGAGTAAACATGTTATGACAGCGATGGGGTCCCACCTGCATCCACTGCCATCTGCTTTCACATTCATAAAGAAAAAACCCAATGATCCAAAAAGCTGTGCCCAAAGCGGATTTTGATGAGCGAACTGTTTGGTAAATTTACTTAACACTATAGTTGAATGAAGTAATATAAAAATGTTCATAGAAGTGCACTGATGCACACTGGTTTTTCACAGAGGCTTTGGGAAATTTCTTGGGCTCTGGATTTTGGAATTTTAAATTCGGACATAACTACAAATGGCGAACACACTATATAGTGCCCTAAGTAGTGAGCGGTGAAAGAATTCGGACAAAGCCTGACATCAATCATGACATTAGCCAGCAAACACATTGTAATGTTTTACAACGTGTTTGCTTACTCACTGGGCTACTCTCTTCCAGCTAAGCACAACCACAGGGTTGTGTTGCTGATATCGGAGGGTCAAAGGACACATTCTAGAGGACGGCAGGCGATAACATCAAAGACAGAATTTCAGAGACAACGTCTACAACCAGACTCAAGACAGTCAGGCCTCCTATTTTGATAAGAATTCATTTTTGGAGTGTTTGCTACTCTGATCAAAGGCAGTAAAAGTTTCTGTGAAGCATTTTTAGGACTTTGACCTATAATTGAATTTGATAAAACTGTAACCTATTACTTTTATTGTTTAACTGTTAGGTAGTATTCCCATAACATTTTCCACGCCCTATTGAATGAACTAAAAGGATGTTTTCTTGTGTGAACTACATTTGCACTTATAGCATAATGTTAATTTAAATAAAGCTCTTTATCATGTCTGAGTTCAATTTAATGACTAAAACCACATTTTATGTTTTGTTGTAGGAAAAGTAGATCCTAGTTGCCTTGAAATTCACAAAATCTAGGTAAAAATCAACAACATTCCTTCAATTGTGTTTGCCGAATTCATATTTACTGTACCGTACAGATGTGGTGGTTATATCATCTAAACAAGTATTATATAATTAAAAAAATGTTTTTTCTAAAGTTTATCTCCATCTTTGCCCAAGGAAGTTACATCTACATTCAAAATAAAACATATTTTAGTACATTTGGCTCATCTAAATTGTTTCTTGTAACTTTTGACATTCAGAAAGAGCTTCTCAATTAAGTTTTGGCAAAGAAAAACACACAAGTATTCACGTATCTACAGCGCTCTCTTCTATTTCCAGGGTCATCACCCTCTACTTCCACCACTCCCAACCCCGTGTGACCCCCACCCGCCCGGGATGCTCATCCTGTTTCCTATAGTTTCCTCTTCCCTGCGGACAGGAAAAGGCTGGAGCCCACGGATACAAAATGCGGTGGGGGAGCCGGCAGGAAGTGATTTCACTGCAGCACCTGCAACCAGGAAATAGAACAACCCCGTCAGGGGAGGCGGAGGCCGGCGCGGGCTGTACGCACTCGCACATATTCAGCATATATATTCAGACACAAACAAGCACTGAACCCACAAGCACCCTGTGACTTCCCCTACAGCTGTTGGCATTGAAACCGCAAGACAGGAAACAGAGTGTGAACACATTTCTATCTGTTTGTACAAACTCGCTCTCTGACAAGTCAACTGTGAACGTAAGTTGAAGCAGAGGAAACACTGAAGCAAATGTGCAATGTTTTTCCTTTTTTTTTTTTTTTATTTCATGGGCGTTCTGAACAAAGATCTTCAGCAGATCTCTAACTCTTTTGAGGGATGGAGGAGGGGATCAGATTAAGCAATTTGGTACCTATAATGCATTTAAACGTTCCTGAAATGCAGCAGATAACCGCAAAAGTCTTGAATTTAATTAACTATTTTCAAGCAGTCTGAGTTGTTATTGATCGACGAATTGGCAGAATGAGTAAAGGTAATGGGAAGTATAAGCCAAGTCCATTTTGGAGTCCACAGAGGAATAGACTAATTTTTCCAGTTTCTGAAGATTTTAAAGGATCTATTGTGATCTACGTTTTCATTCTTGACAAAAAAAAGATGTAAATACGTTATAGTTATTGGGGTTTTATTTGAGTTTATTAAATAGAAAATTAATCAAAACAAGCTGTTGTTTCAAGAAATCTGAGTTTTTGGTTTTGCTCATTTTAGTTTTTAAGTGTTTCTTAACAGAAAGCTTAAAAGCAGCATTAAAGGTTTGAAATTCAGCTTTTGCTCAACCACTTACAGACAGAGCTTGAAGCACTACACGGAAACCATGGGAATAGAATACCAAGGTGAGGCTAAAGATTTATTGGATTGGACATTAACTGGCCTTGTTGGTGTAAAAAGCAATAAAACATTTTGCTAGTCAAAAGCTCTTGAAGAGAGCACTTTCAAAATTAACACAGACTCACACAAATTCATACAAAAGTGACATTTTAGCAGGAGATTTTCTTGGTTGATTAAACTGGCTAAGGGCTGGACAAAAAAAAAAAAGATCAAAACTATAAATAAATGTGGAAATTGTGTTTTTTCAATAAAAGTATCCTTAGGACAAGAAAGCATTATTCTTTGAAGTAAAAAATGTTATGTTTAAAGTTATAGGGATTATACCATGCAAAATCAACTTTTTGACCTTTTTAAAACCTCAAAGTGGTACTTTGATCCGTTCATGCATTTCTGAGTAATTCTCTAAAAACCTGAGCGTTGAGCACCACCCCCTCCCAACCCACTTAAATGAGTGGGTCTTCATGAGCTGGTGTCACAAAGTGAGTAATGCCCCCTTCAGGAAGTTTGCCCTGCTAGAACTGCCCCCCAGGCTAAGACAAACACCCAATTTTATTAGCTCAGCTAGTGGTGCTGAGCAGCTATCAGCCATTAACTCCCCGCTCAGCTAGCGGTGCTTATCTGCTAACTATGCCGCTCAGCTAGTGGAGCTCAGCTGCTAACTTTTCTGCTGAGCTAGCTAAGTCACTAACTTCATTGTTCAGCTTGCAGTGATCAGCCGCTAACTTTGCCCCTCAACTAGCTCCACTGCTAACTTCAGCAATCGCTACAGTCAATGTAATGATGGTCAGGGCTGCTAAAGGCTGATTTACGGTGTGCACATCAATTTTTGCAAAAGTTAAGATGTTGTTTGTTCTCATGGGTGAAAGGCATACATGGTGCCGAGGCCGGCTCTAGGACAACGTCATGAAGTGGGCGTCACCCACAAGCAGCGAAAGGCAGTGATTCAAGATTGAGGCGTCTTACAATCGTGTATAGGAAAAAAAAAATAGTCACAAAGATAACTGATATTTGATAATATTTTTTTTATTCTTTAGGGTGCCAAAGTAATATATGATCATGTAAATAAATATAGTTTACTCTGACAGGCTGATAGCGTGGGATAGGCCCTTAAGATGCACTGTGTTGGATTTTAAGATTCCAAACCACCAAGAAACCTAGTTTGGAAGGTCACATCAGTGCGTATTATTTCTACTTTTACCGTTGTGTGATTATGTGTTGCTCTTCCAAATTATTTTAATCTGGTTTTGCTGTTTTCTATTATGTTGGTTCAAGTTTTATAAAGGCTTCCTAAATGTTTTAATGACTGCTTTAATGGATGTACTTGAATGTTGTGATGATGAAAGTCATAAACTGTTGAAGGGAGATGTCAGAAATGTAGGAGGAGAGCAAAATTAAATAAAAAGAGGAAGACACTGTATTGTCATGGGGTTGGAACATTACAGCTTTGAGCCGCAGCAGAGCCACAGGTGACATAAACGTGATGTCATGTTGTAGCTGCAGAGAAAGCCTCTCGGAGCAGCTTTACAGATATCACAGAACAATATTTGTATTCATTGCGCAACTTAATCTTCTCTACATCTCTTGTGCCTGCCCAGACAGAGCTGCACATATTTAATACAGATGTATTTAGCTGTGAGGAAAAAAGGTGAAATCTCTAGTCAAACACTTAAGTATTTTTAAAATAAAGTTTCCCTCTGTATGTCGTGTTTCACAGTTTTAAAGATTAGTTTGATCAACTCCAAATGTTTTATTGAATCTTTTTAAACAAAACAAAGCACAGAGAACGATGATGAAAAGGCTCCAATGAAAATTGTATTTTTGGTGATTTTAACATTTTCCTGTAGTATTTTTCTGATCACGGAGGACATATGTAAAGGAAATTTAGATTAAAGCTGCATTTTGTTTTTTTTTTTTTCCTAACAATGTTAAACAAGAGATACAAAAGTGCCATTTTAAAAAGTTCTCAGTTGTGATGTAGAAAATGAGTTGGGCTATTAGTCTCACTGCTCCAGTTCATTCTCATGCATCTAATTGGAGACACGTAGATCCATGTACGTCTTTGTTGTCCAAGCCGACATCTGGCTCAAAACTGTACGACTGGATAGCTCCAATATTGCTCATCATTTTTGTTCCACCGCTAATGTTAGCTTGGGTCCGTGAGTGGCTCTAAGCTAACGAGAGAGCATGTAAACAAAGGGATCGTGGGAAATAAGTGGAGGGTTACTTCCGCAACAACACTACAGCCCTCAACTCAGAGGTGAGTTTCTAATGAATTACTGTTGCTCTACAGAAACTGTGTCATGGAATACAACAGTTTTTTTTTGGGGGGCTAAAATTAAAAGAATAAATAGATCAAATCATGATCAGAGTGTAACTTTATGATTTCTGCTCATTTGGTTTGTTAAAGTGTTAAACATTTTCCTGCTGAGGCCTCAGAGAGGGGCCAAGGCAGACCTTTTACACACTGGGGAATGGATTATATCTCATCCTCAGGACTGTTTTTTTTTTTTTTTTTTATAAAGGAGGAGGCATGTTCAAAGACTACTGCCTGTATGTTTTGTATTGACATTCATATCCATCAGCATTGTGTTTTTTGTGTGTGTTGTCTTGACCATAACTAGCAGTATAGGACCATTATCACATGCTTTGCTGGAGTGTGAACTTTAATCATCATCCATTTCTTATGAAGGAAAAAAAACCTAAATATAAAAACAGGTTTCCTAAACTTAACAACTTAAGGCACAAAGTAGCTTCATTAGGTAGCATTCAGAATGTCAGGATCTGCTTTCATAGCTTCCACACAGTCACAGCTGATTGTAATGTGTAATCATCCCAGCTGCTGCCTGTTAGTTAATTACCTCTAGAGTCCAGTCTCAGTCACCGGCTGTCAGATCCTTCAGGGTGAAGTTTCTTGTCATGTGTTGCAGTTAAATTCAACAAATCCTGACAGATGGTCTTTTTATTTAAATAATTCCAAACGATACACTCTATCTTTACCATGTTACAAGGAGTTGGGCCAGAAACTGTGAATAGATGTGTGCCCACGTTATAAAGGTGGCCAAAGATGACTTTAAAGTGAAATAAGGATAAAGAGTTTGAATCAGTCAGGAAATTTTACTGTGAAGGAGGATCTTTTTTTTCAGACTGTTGAACTGTTGGCTGGAAGCCGATGAATTTATCAAGAGTGTTTCAAAAATCACTTGCCATCATGATTTAGTTGATCCTGATCTTCATCGTTACCATCATTCAATATGTGCTTCTTTTTGGTTTTTTTTTTTCCCAGTAAAATTGCATATTTGTGTAGCCATTCAGTGTCTGACCAATCGGTCATTTGTTGCTCTGTCATGACAGTTTTAAAGAGTACCCAAAAAGGGAAGTTGGAGGCTGACTCCACCCACAGCCGAAATTATGAATCCAGTCAGAGGGGTGGGGCTTGAATACTGGAACTGCAGATTATGATGTGAGACTTCTAAAACTTACATGGTTTGACAACTCACAAAATTATACCTCATTTAAACCTTTAGGGGGCAGCACGCAAAATGTCTTTGACTATATTATCAAGAATGAAACAATTTTATTTTATCAAAATAAATTTTCATTTTTTTTTTTTTTTTTTTTTAATAGAAAAATTTGTAATGACCAACAGACAGCACCTTTAAAGCTCCATTTATCAACAGCCAAAAAAAGTTGATTGAGGGTTTGGTTACCACACACCGTAATGTATGTCTTTGAAGAACACGTTCATGAAGATGGTCAGATGGTACTCACACTGGACAAGCAGAGATGGCCTTCTTCTTTTTCTACTGGTTACTAGGGCATGTCAAAGGAGTCAGAGAAAAATTTGGTGTGCTATAATTCCGGCTGTACACAAACCACAATTATCAATTTCTCTTCCATGATCAGTTTTCAAATGGTTAGTGTTTTGTAGAATTGAAAGGACGACATTCATACGTCTCTACCAAATCCAAATTCCTTATTGGTAAAAATTTAGCTACTTTGAATGTTTGTTAAGTAGCAGCGAGTTTTGTACATGGATTCTGAAAACAGATGTAGAAACTTACGTGGCTATGCGTGAACGTGAGAGTTTTGAACATGGATCCTGAGATGCACGTTGACATGGAGTTTTCATTGGAGGAGGTCACTTGAGCAGGAATTACTGAAGGCAGTTTGAACGCAGCTTAACAGGTAATGACGTCATCAATAGTTGGCAGTTAGCTAGCTTAGCACAGAGCTGCTAACGCTCTGAAAATACATGGCAACATTGGTTTTATAGCTTTAAAAAGCTCATGCTGAAAAAAAAGTCATTACTTGCATGTAAATGTAAACTTCTGTGGGTCAGAGCGCACCCATGTGAAGAAATGCATTTCTCCTCAGCAGCATAACGCGTTGAGACTCACCCTCTCCACGGAGAGGGTTATCCCTTAAAAAACTATTTCGGATAACCCTACCCCTAAGGCAGAGGTCAGCAACCTGCGGCTCCAGAGCCACATGTGGTTCTTTTATCTCTTCATCGTGGCTCTCTGGCTGAAGAAAAATAAAATAATTGTAAATTAAAAAAAAAAAAAATGAAGATTAGCTATCATTTTAGCAACGTACTAACATTTTTGGCTATTGTGTTTTCTACTGGGGTTTTTAGGCTAATTTAGAGTTTTAGCCTCTATTTTTGCAACATGCTAACGTTTTAGACTAAGTTAGTTTACTGATAAATTTTATGCTAATTTGGAGTTTAGCTAATATTTTAGTAAAATAGTGATGTTTTTAGCTAATTTATTATCTATGGAAATTTTTGTTTTGATAATTTTGAATTTAGCTTCTATTTTAGCAACATGCTAACATTCTTGACTAAGTTAGTTTACTGAGGAATTTTGGGCTATTTTAGAGTTCAGCAAGTAATTAAGCAAGCTTGCTTTTTCTGGCAGATTTAGCCTCTAATTAGTTTTTATGCTAATTTGGTTTTAGCTAATATTTTAGCAGTATGGTAACATTTTTAGCTAATTTGTTATCTACTGGGGGTTTTAGGCTAATTTAGAGCTTAGTTTTTATCTCAGCAACATGCTAAAAGTTTTGACTGATTTAATTTACAGAGTAATGTTATGCTAATTTGAAGTTCAGCTAGTAATTAAGCAACAAGCTTGTTTTTTTGCAACTAAAGTTAAAAATGTAAAAAACAATCCAATTTTGAGAGATGCTAGTTTCTTATTTATATATTTTCTTGCTTTTGTTTGTGCCAAAAATAGACGTTATTTACATTTATTAAAAAAACAAAAAAGAAGGCTAACGTAAGTCAATAAAGCTCCTTCTAGGTTTGATCAGTAGAAAAAGGAGCCCAAATGGCTCTTTTACTCTTAAAGGTTGCCGCCCTTGCCCTTGGGAGAAGCCAGAGGGGTAGGGAAAGAATTTGGTTTCTGCCTTAATTTTTTTGTGGTGTTTCACTTCCAAACGAGATTTCATTTATAAGGTAGGATTTATTTATTTACGTCAAGAACAGCATATGTTAATATAACATATGCTAATATCTATCTTTTATCTCTATAGACAGGTTCGTGGTTTTCAAGTAAAAAGTCAAATACAATCAACAAAGAAAGGATAACAGAAGACGGATAAAGAAACAACACTGATGGGGTTGTCATTAGCAAAGCACAACAGTAAATACAAAAATATAGAAGCAACAATTAATGGAAAAGTAGTCAAAGATTAGAAATAAAAATAGGTAAAATAAAATAATCAGTTTAACAGCAGAATGCTCTGCAGGTGAAATACTGACAAATGTCACTAAATGCTTTTACAACTAGACTGCAGAAAACTCATACAAAGTTCTGTTCCCATTTAATAACGCAAACTGATCTTGTGAACTTCAGGATATTTCAGAGCATGAGATAGAACCCAGACTTCAGGAATAGCTTCACATAATAAAGCTTATGCAGGAAGGTGCCAAAGATCCCCATGCCTGAACTCTTTTTCTTTTTTTCTTTTTTTTTTCTCTTTCAGTGATGTCTCTTTTTTTTATTTGCTGTATGCATTCCCACAGAACGTTCTCCATCTCGATTTTGCCACTAAGGTTGGGAGAGTTCACACTCCAACAATGGACTCTTTGCACTGCTGAGGTCGAGCAGAGGCCTCTGCAGTCACATGGGTAAAACTAAATGAAGTTTTTTTTTTTTTTTTCCCCAGAGGCGAGATGATTCTTTTACACTTTCACAAACTTTCCTCCTCAAGGAAAACTAATAAAACTTGTTGACCCATTTTGTAAAGTGCATAAAGTTGTTGTATGTTTGGTCCCAAATATAGGCTGACTGGGAAATCTGGATAGTGGGTATTTGTTCATGATATGTGCTGAAAGATTGAATATAAAGTAATTCTGCTGAGTCTGTAAAAAAAAAAAAAAAAAGCTGCTGAACAGATCTCCCTCTTCTGCTTCTCCACGAAGCCGCCGATGGGAGTGGGGTTTGATCTGAGCGTCAGTGAGCTGCACACGGAACTAAAAATCCACTGAATTTGCTGCACTTGAACTGTGCCGAGGAAGCCAGAGAGGGAGATGTGGGGCTGGAGGACAGAACAGCCTACTGACATACATTCTCCAGATGGAAAAATGGAGATTTATTCTTTTCACTCCTTCCTTCTCTTCCCCCCCCGCACCCCGACTCTTTAATCACATTTACTACAGCCGGCTCATTCCTAAAAGTGAGTGAAGCATTGAGTGCGCTGGGAGAGCTTCATTCCTTCTGGCGCTTTAATTCTGTGTAAAAAAAACCACAATATCTAATCGAAACTAGACCTTTTCTTTTTGCTCCTTTCATCCGGTTCCGCTGCTTATTTTTCTGATAAATCAACTCTAATCCCTCCCATATATTATCAATCTAAAATTGTCTTCTTGCATTCTAAAAAAAAGCAACTGAAATGCAGCTTTTTTTTTTTAAATCCTCTTTGCGGTTTTCCGCTCATTTGTAGAGATAAGACCCTTGTGATGCCTGAGATTCCACCACCAGAAAACCATTTTTTTTTTTTTTTCCACGAAGCCTCTGGTATGTCTCTGTGTGTAAAATCCAAACTGCTGTTTTAACCAGAAAGGCAAGTCAACTCCTAGAAGGTGTACGGCCGCTCCTCCACAGCGCTCCTTCTGATGTTGCACAAAGGATTAAATCCCAACCCAAGAATGATGAAGTGTCGAGAGTGTAGGCGGACTATTAATCTGACACCTTCGCTGGGTCTGTGCTTTGCAGCAACACAAGCATGTGTGAAGTGGAGTTTAATTTCTCCTGGTTATTAAAACTTAATGCCCACTCCCTTTTTACACGATTCGCCAAAGTAAACAGCTTGCTTGTATTGCATTTAAAATGGCAATTCATTTTAATGCAATATAATAAAATATTAACTCTGGGTAAAATAATCCAGATTTGTAAGACAAAAAATATGAATCGACATTTGTGTATAGACAGGCAAGAAAATGGCTTGTGTTTTGGAGTAATCTAACATCATAATAATTTCAGTTTGATCTTCCAAAAGGAATAAACTAGAAAATCATTTGAAACTACAGAGAATAATAAAGATTTTACATTAAAAATCTTGAAAAATAAGACATAAACTCATGTTTAAGAGTGCAGTTAATCTGAATGCAAGTTAAAGTTGGAAATATCAAAACTGTCTTATTGATGTTTTTAATATATTCCTGTAGCATTTCTCTGAAAATGGATGACAGATTTTTAAAGCTTTTTAGGGTTTTTTTTCAATGAACGTTGCAAAACAGAACAGTGAAAAGACTGAGCTTGATTCAAAATGGCATGATTGCTTTCACACAACACTTTCAAGGGTGAACCAAGAGCTAAAATACACAAAATTATGTGCAAATGTCCTGCAGTCGCTGCTTAAGGGCAGTATTTCCCACAACCAGTTTTGAACTAGAAGTTAAAAAAAGCAAGGAGCAGGAAGAAAACACATCTATTTATCTGACCTTTAACCTTTTAACACATAAGCTGTCACTGGTAACAACTAAATAATACGCTCTTTGACGGGCTGTAACTCTTTGTTTCTTTGTTTCTAATCTGTTGGTTCGGACGCTGCTTTGCACCAATTTACAACTCTTCAGCACTGTAACGTGTTGCACATCAGTGCAAGGCTGTTTCCCTCTGTTTTAGAATCTACGGCAATTAAACAAATTACGTTGAAGATTTACAGTACTGGAAAAAATGTCTATACCAGGGGTGTCCAAAGTCAGTCCTTGATGGCCGGTGTCCTACATGTTTTCCAACCAACCTGCCATTGAAGCTCCTTCAAGGACTGACTTTGGACATCCCTGGTCCTCATTGAAGCTAAAGTCCAGTGTTAAAGGGTTAACCACATTTCTAAAAGGTTGGAACTTAGGAGTAGATAGATTTAATTGAGATAAGATTTAATTGTGATGCAGAAAGATGCGCAGAAACAAATAAATCTTTGGCGGTCAGGCTCTGAGGTGATGACATCTTCAGATAAGATCCGACTATCCTGAGCCTCATTGCTGGTGGTGGTTAATGGCCAGACACCGCTGAAGTCTTGTTCCAGGTGGAGAACAAGGTGACAATGAATAAAACTGTTTGAAATTTGGAGATTGGGTATAATAAGATTCCTTAATAAGCTTTATTAACACACTAACAAACATTATTAATGTGTTTATAAGGGGTTAGTAATACATTCATTAGCACAATAAACAAAATAAGGTTTAGTAACAAACTTGGTAAGATTCATTAACATCTAAAGTGAGACTGTTGTCTTCAAAGACCATATTAATAAACTGCTTACAAGCTTAACAAATGTACTAATGATCTTTGTCAACATTATATTGCTTGTTTTGCAGCACCTCATCTAAAGTGTTACCGGAGATTGTGTGCAGAGATTTGGAGAGGGGTATTCTTTATTGAAGAGATTTTTTGCCCCTTTTCTTGATTTTGAGCTACTTCAGATTCATATTGTGTGTTTTTGTCCCTACTTGAAATGCAGAGTTTAGTCACTCACTTTCTTTGTTTCACTTGAACAGTTTGGACAAGTCTCTGAAGTGCATTAAATCAAAGCAGGGCTGAATCATGTCAACTGGGAGACGTACTCTGGAGTCACTTTTGGGTCGACACCAGCATACTGATGAGGTTTGACATAACACAAATAAACTCTGAATTGGACCAAACACCCTGTGTAAAGTTATCAGCAAGCCAGTAACATTGAAACATTGAATTACCGGTAAATGGGAGAGGAGAGTAACTCTAGGTCTCAAGGACCATTGTTTCTGCATGTTTTCCAGATATCCATACCCTACTAGAGGCCTGGGTACCTGGATCAGGTGCCTAGTGGTCCAATTGGGACATGGCAGAGTTGGGTATGTTGGAAAACAAGCAGGAATGTGGCCCTGAGTGTCTACTGGAGCCTTCTTTTGTCAAAATATGGGGTTTGAGACTTTTTCTGACTGTATCTTGAAGTTGCATGTCTGGAAGTTACATGGCATCTGGACTGAAAATCTTCTGTCTTTGAAATGTTTCACGTCTCTTCAAAGCCCCTTCATTTGGCTCCCAATGTTCACGTGAATTATGAGTTCATGGCTACCATGCGAACCTCATTAAGTTTGGTTTGATTTCTTGGTGTTTGAGGACAGAAATGTTCAAAAAAATTAACCCGCAATAGCTAAGACATTTAAAGGCTGTAAATTCCCTTACTAGTCAATTTTTGTGAACATTTTCACACTTTTCTCTCTTGTTTAGGTTTCAACAAAGTTTAAACCTTCGTAGATGAAAAATTACAGCACTATAGATTGTAAACAAAGATCTCTCATGATCACAGATTTATGTGCAAGCTCAATGCATTCTACACTGAAGACAGAGAAAGGAGGAGATTGACTGGAAAAAAATACAAATTTGAACTGACAAAAACCTGTGATATAGTGAGGGATCACTTTCGAGAAATCTTCGGGTTATTTCTTGGTTGTTATAACTTGTACTTTAAAACTACTCATTCAATTTATTAATGTGATTGGTTTTGTTTGTTTGGCTACTAGGTATGTTAAAGATATTGGATACATATTGAAAAACCGATCTGGCAGTGGAAGTAACAGCAGTATCTATTAGGGATGTAAAAAATAGATATGTCTCGAAAAACTGATTGAGAAACTGCAGTATCGTTTGAAAACCACAGATACCAGCAAGATTGTGTTAGTTAAAAGGTAATAAATCAATCAAACGTCCATCATCAATTGCCAAACTGAATTTTTGTTCTTGTTTTTTCTACCATCTTTGTCTTTTTTGTACATGTGATGCAAACAAAAAGACGTCCAATCATAAGCTTGCTTCTTCCAAGTCAATACTTGAATAAATTTCTCTGTCAAATGCCATGTTTTATTATTTTTTGCTTTAAATGCTACATGAATAAGAAATATCTAGATTTGAACAATCTGGGAAAAGAATCGGACTCTTTCGTATTACCAAAAAGTTAGTTGAATCCTTTATGTATTGATTTCTGGACCATGTATTGAGATGAGTATCGAATCGTGTGAGAGGGAAAGATGCACATCCCTACTGTCGACAAATTCCCTCTCCCAACTTGCCATATATATGGTTCAGCCCCCCTTTACGTTACTACTTGAGTGTCCTCAACATGTTGTTTTTTGACGTGGTGGCTGTTCCCATTAATTCACAGGTTCCCAACCCTCGGGATCAGGCACCGGATGTGATAATGGTACAGGCCCAGTCCGTGTCCCAGGGGTTCGAGACCCCTGATTAGAGTATGTATTTTTTTCCCTGTCTGTGGCCCGGAACCAAGCAGCCCTCAGACCGGTACCGGTTTGCGGCCCGGTGGTTGCAGACCCTTGATTTAATGTAAATAGAAAGCACATGAAAAAATGACGTGGAGGGGACCCGAAACAGACGTCCACATATGACAAGTTGGGAGTGAGAATGTGTTGGTTAGTTAGGAGCAGTGCTCCTTTTCTGCTGTTGTTAGAAACCCCTTTAACACCCTAACAAATTCTGTTAGCCTCAATTTGAAAAGAGTAATCACATTTGTAAATGCATCTAACCTCAGCTCAAACGGAAGAATAACACAGAAAAACTCATTTCTATTCGCCCCAAGTGAGGATGAGGAGTTTTGTACTGTAGTTTGAAGACATATTTTGTAAAAAGAGATGGGTTTTAGGATCAAAGATAAATTTTTTGGTACAAATAAATACAAAAGAGGCTGAGAATCTGATATCTTGACACAATAACAGTGAAAAGTTCAATAAGAAGTTCTCAGAAGCAGACCCAAACAGTTTTTTTTCCTCTCTTTTAATGCGAACTGAGAGAGGGGCAGGAAAATAGTTTTTCCTGCCTGTCAGGGAGGATCGCTGCGGTCCAACAGAAATAGAAGAAAGGACAGGAGGCCTCAGAACTTTCTGGAACTTCTTTGAACAGCACCAAAGTCAAAGAAGTGAACAAAAAAAAAGCAGGAGAGACCATAAAGATGTCCTCCTGCTGTTTCCACTCCTTTCTTTATGGTTGTTGAAGTGATACTTTATGTTGTTTATCTGGTGCACTCTTATTGATTTCTGTTGCAACTTTACACTGAGCACAGTCAGAAAGGTGATATTAGGATTTTTGACTTGTTAGGATAGTAATCGACCTTCCTCCTCCCCTGGCCGCTCCCCTTTTCTCCCCCGCCCTCGCTCCCCAGTTGTATATTTTCCTACCTTTTTCTCTTTGCCAGCTGTCAGGGTTGGCAAAGGGCCACGCAGACGTTGGGCCTGGTGACAAACGCAGCCGCCTGGCTAAAGGTGGTGGTGGGGGGAGACGAGGGAGAGTTTAAAGAGATAGATCGAAAGACAATCGAGGAACGAAAACGCAGGGAGGTGGAGAAGAGAGCGGGGGAGGGGGGCAAAGAGAGTGACAAAAGAGGAATGGTAAAATAATATCAAGTGAGTGACACGAGCCTGAGTTGGGCCAACAATCACAGATGGGGCACGGAGAGGCGGGGCCGCAGCAAATCGAAAAACAAGACAGAGGAGGACATTTTTCACTGTCTGACGTCCTGCAAGCTCAGTGCTGCACCTTTAAGACCAATAAAAATTGTGTCTTTAACATGTTCTTGTTGCATTCTTCTGATGATGGATGACATATATAAAGAAAATAAAGCTCTATATTGCATTTCTGATATTTTTTTGTTAAATTGTTTTGAATCAGATATTAAAAAAAAGCTTTTTGAAAAAGTCAGTAGTTGTGACGTAAAAAATCCAATCGATGGGCCGCAAGATCCCTGTTCTTACATCCACATGTGTATTTCTTTGCTTTCAAGCTGGAATTGGAGAGACTACATCTCCTGGCCTTGGAACATGGGGTCCCCCCAAAGGAGCTGGAGGAAGTGGCTGGGGAGAGGGAAGTCTGGGCAAAACTGCTTAGACTGTATCATGGACCGGGACAGCAACACGGTCCAGGATGAGCAGAAAAAAATTTCGATTAAATTTTTGTGTCAACTCAACAGAGACACCAGGGGAAATCAAGTATCACTCTGGACCAACAGTACTGCCCACAACTCAGAGGCGAATTTCTAATGAGCTGCTGCCGCTCTGCAGAGACTATGTCCTAGAAAACAACACAAGTGTTGATTTAGACTAAAAACAATATAATCATAACTAAAAGACCACTGGGAACGATATCAAACGATGGATCAAAATGACTTTAACATGTAACCATCCATTTTTGTTGTGAGGTTGCGTCACTGCATTTTATTCCTCCGAGGTCGTTCCTAAACGAATATTTTTAATGGATCTAATCTCTATGGTTTAGAAAAAAGAAATGTCAAGCATCAGAGCTCTGAAAAGCCTTCCTCATAAAGGATTTCTTTAGTTTAAACACCATAAAAATGAGACGTTTTACACTCAAAATCTGAATTCATCCCAGCGAATAAACTTTACAGACACCTTATCTGCTAAACAAATAAAAACAAAACAGGTTTCAACCCCCCACTCTCCACTCCACCTATGCTGTTTAGCCTTTACATCATTGTCCTTCTTGGTTTCTTTGTCTCCCTCCCCCCATCTGGTGCATGTGGACACGGCCACTCGGTGCAAATTCACTTCCTTGGACACCATCTGCTGTGAGACTTTCTACAGTAAACTGAGCCTGGCTGTGTGTCTCAGGGAGGGGGCCGTCACCTGTTCAGCACTCTGCCTTCTGCCCACCAGAATCATTTTTCAAAGGAGGCTTCACACATCGACGGGGAGTGTGACCAAAAGGGTGTTTGTCAAGCATTAGCACTCCACTTATCTGATTTTTCAGCCCCTAATGACTACCTTATGCTTTCAGATGGGCTGATAAGATCATTCATTAGTTTTGCATCCATTCAGTTTCGTGTTCAACCTGCACGACCGTAAAGTGAAAAATGAAAACTGCAGCTGCTTTCAGAGAGGCCTTCCATTAATCTTGTGGCAGTCCAAAGTGTCTTGAGGGGCTGGAAATCTGACAAGGTTGCACTTTGTAACACAATATCACTTTGAGAGAGTCTCAGACTTCTATAAGGCCTCTATACGTTCTTTTTTTCTTTTATTTGACAGAAAATAAAGTGTTATAGTTGACTAGCTGTAGTTATGATCCGTCTTTGATTCCCCAAACAAAGCGTGGCTGACAAACAGGACAAAAAACAAAAAGTTGCCACAGTAACACAGACTCTTTGCCTTTGTGTCAGTGTCAGAGGGTGCCGTTATCCGGGCCAACTAAAACTTGGTGAGAGCCACGTTTAAAAACAACAGAGCCAGTGTAGTGTCTAGACCGCCTAATCCAGGAGAGATTAATAAAAATCTGACCTTCAGCGTTAACACGAGGTAGGAACAGGAGTGGAAAAACATCAGCTCCGTGCTCCCCTTTTTGACTTCCCATGTCCATATCATTAGAAAGCGTTTAGATCACATGCTCCTGAGAAGAAAAAAAAAAAGCTATTTAAAGCAAATGTTTTGAATTTATGCAACACTTGCAAAATAAAATTACATTTTTTAGAAACATAAATATATATATTTCAAAAAGAGAGAATAAAAATGCGTAAAAGTAAGATAAACTTGCATTTTTGAGTACTTCTTTATTCAAATCATTAAGAATCCAGATCAGATGAAAAATACAATTTGAAAAAGATTTAAGTTCTTACATAAAATTTCAGTTGGCAGGCTACGGGCTTCCTGTTCCGCTCCATTTTGATGCATTCACTTGCTCATGACAAGATCCATCTTCGTTTTCCTCGTCTGAGCTGGAATCTGGCTGCAAACTGTACAGTTGAAAGCTCATATACTGCTCGCCATTTTGTCTCACCATGTGTTAGGTTGAGATTGTGAGGGGCTGTAAGCTAGCAGGAGAGAGTGTAAACACTGGGAAGATGGGAAGTCAGTGCAGGGTTACTCCCCATCAACTCAGTTTCTGTGAAGAAGCAGGAATTCATTAGAAATTCAGATCTATGTGTAAGACAGTTTAAAAAAATGACAATCAAAATTAAAACAACACTGGGGACACTTTTTGCATATTCTAGTTTTTAACTTTGATTAATTATTCTCATTTCATCTTATTATTAAATATGGATTTGTTTAAGCTTTCTTAAAATATTGCATCAAAGCAATAATATTTCAGATTAATAAGAATTTGTGCGATGCTTTCTGTGTGCAGATCAAAGGGGCAGAAATTAGTGTAATGCCACATTTTGCATATGACACATGCTTGAAATTTTGTGCCTATAGCATATAGTCCTTGACCTAGGCTGTCACCACCTAAAACTGGCGCATGTACCGACAGCTTGAAGAGGCTTAGTTGGAAATCTTGAAATAGAACAATTCTCATAAATCTTGTTTCATGGTTTCTCTTTTACAGCTCTATTCTGATATAATTCCCGCCAGCCAAAAAACCACGATTCTTAATTTTCCGTCTCTAATTGTCCCTAACTGGCCAAAGTTTGACCTGGTTCAACTTTCAACGTGCATTCAGTTGTCATGTGTTTTGTACGAAGAGCCTGGAAACGATCTTAAAAACTTGCATAGTGACTTTTTAATGTGAGTTTTTTTAACACAGAAGCCCAAAACATGGATTTGCATGCATTTACAAAGGCTGAATCCAAATTGCTTCACCACTCCAATAACTTCTCCCTACCCCTACATTTATCCCTCTTGTGTTCCAAATAGAAAGTACCCGATGGCTGCAAGAAAACCAAAATCCAGTAGACTTCTATTGAGAAATAGATGGTTATAACTGAGTGACTTTATTTGTTAGAATAACCATTTTTGCTGTCAAACGTTTGACAGATTCCCCCGAGCCGCTTTCAGTGGGAGGGGTGTGGACTTGGAACAAGCTAACTCATGATTGGCCACTGAAAACGAGACTCAGACTGACTGACCAATCACTGTCGAGGGGTTTCAATATGGCGGAAGACGTATCAGGAAGTGACGGCGAAGACTCTGGCCTGATTTTGTGAGGGTTGCAGGCATTTCCTATGGGTGACGTTGACACTTGCTTTTTCCAGTTCATGTGTAACAGTCAATGGGTTCACACCAATAATTGTTCAAAAACATAAAACCACAGATAATATATCAACAGTAGCTGATTACTAAACTAAGCTAAACTATCCTCTGTAAGGAAAAGCCCGACATTCTAGGAAAAAAGCGTAACCAATGTCAGCATGAAGGAGGGATCCTTTCCCAGGACGTACAGATGATGTACCAGGACTGTTAAAGAATGATTAGCTTATCAAAACTACATGTTTAAATAGTGAATTGTTATTACCGCTGGATGGCGTCTTTAAAAAATCACTAGTCGTCTACGTTAGCCTGTAGCTGCCAGCTCCCGGAAAATACATAACAAATTCGGTTTTATGACTTTAAAAAGTCAAAACAAAATCATAATAGCAAAAACCAAAAATCCATAACTGCATCAAACGGAAACTTCTGTACTTCAGAAAACACTCAAAGGATTGGACTTGTGCAACAAGTGCGACATGGATCTCAGATAGCCAGTCCTAAGTCGCGAGCTATGGCTCCACCTTAAAAAAACACCACTGCTTCAAATGTCCCATACAGTTAGAGGGTTAGGGATGCAATTGGGGTTTCAAGGGTTGCTTGAAACTCGCTTGAGTGGATGTTGAGAGTGGAAAAAACCTCAGGACCATTTCATTTTTCTCTTTTAATAAATGAGGTCTGCAGTGAACCAACACAACAGTTTCATCAACAATCACAAACTCTCAGGTGAACTCTAAAATTCAGCAGGTGTGTTTCTCCCAACACCAAAGGTCCAGTTTTTATTTCTACTTAAGTATGTGTGGATTACAGGATTTTCACAAAGCGTAGATTACCATCTGACTGCGGCATATAGGCGCTAAGATGTGTCTGATCTAAACCGCATACATCAATGCAAAGTCAACACATTTGAAACTCAATCCTGGAAAATATAAACAGGTATGATAAAAATGATTCTTTGATCCAGATCCGTAGAGCCATACGGGCTGTGGGTTAATCCTAATGGATGTGTTCTTGAGTGTGTGTTCACAGGGCTGTGGAAACAAATGTTCTGTCTCTGCTCAGTTTCCTCCCTCATTTCCAGCCAGATCTGTTTCTTTTTCCCCTTCTCTCTTCCTCTACCGACCTCCCAGATCTCCGCCCCTCAGCAGAGTTGGATTCCTCCGGAGTTCAGCCTGGGATCTGCCATCTGTGCCTTGTGCTTTGACCCTTTTCCGTGGCTCAGGAAGCAAAGAATCTAAACCTTGGTTGAGTCGAGGCGAAGAATGTGCTGCTGCATTGCTGGCAGCGACAGCTGGGTGAGGAGAACGCAGCGGAAAGGGTCGGTGTGGACCAGACGGACAAAGCGCTGGATTGTAGGACGCTGCTGATTTAGTGATGGAAGTAAATGAAAGCAACACATGCATGTGCGCACGGTAGCAGCTGGGGTCTCACAGCTGTTGACACAGCAGAATAAGAAGCTTGTAAGAATGACGGGTTGTGGTGACAAATAAACCATCTCTGCTTTTTGCCGTTGCCCCCTTGGAGCTGAAGCCTCTATCCCCCTCAGTCTGAAGTGCATGTCGCTGGACTGGATTCGCTTCCTTATAATTTTGGTTCTGTTTCAAACCTGGTTTGGTTTCACTACAACATTGTAAACAATATGGATCTACCGTGGTGAAACAGAAGTGATGTGAAAGTAAAAGTATTATCACTTCTGTTTTTTAAAGGGAGATGTGGCTGCACAACCAGAGTAAAGGTTTCTCATTTCATCTTAAAGCTAAAAGCACTAAAGCGCGTCAGAAATAGACAATAACATTTGGATCTATTCACCTTCAGTATCTATTTGGGTTGCCGAGGCCAACTCAGATTACTGTTGGGCAAAGGCGGGGTACTCCCTGGACAGGTCACCGGAGGGGACAGATTTAGATGTTTAAAAAATTGAGATAGTATTATATTAGTACATTAATCTTTTTGGCCACCATGAAGCAATTTAACAATCTAAGAAATGTGCTTTCAGACCAGTAAAATCCAGTGGACTTTGTTTGATAGGATTATTATCCAAAGAAATGTCTGTTGGTATACCATTCTCTTAACTCCTGTGCTATCTTATGGGGTTCAGATGACCCAGGCCTTACATTGATGTGTTATCCATCCCATGACAAATGTGAATGAAGGTGAACAGGATTTCATGTCTGCCACGGAGATCAGTGAAATCAGTGCACTGTCTTGTGGGATCCAGATGATCCAACTCCCAGTGTCGACATATCTAGGATAGCACAAGGGTTAAAATGTAACTATCTGGAGTTACTGTAACTGCCTGTTGGTGGTCGTTATCAACATCACACACCTTGTTGCGCAACATTGTTTTTCCTCATTTGCCCCATCCCTTGGAGGAGCAGTGAGGTTCACCCACAATTGGGAACCATTTGGTGGTTCGGTACTGAGACGTGGACCGCACCCCTATCCTATCCCTAACCATGACCTGGTACCGGACACTGATCAGTAATGGACATGGTACTGAAACCGGACATGGATTAGTACAAGTTCCGGACTGGGCTAGGGTTAGGGTAACGGTACTGGACGCGGGCCGGGCTAGGCTTCTGGCCGCGTCATGATATTCGGTCTGCATCCGGTATTGTGTCCGACAAAATGACTGGACCCCTGATTTAATCGGAACAGCTGGGGACACCCAGAATGTTGAAAAGTTGCGCGGAGGGGTCAACATGTTCACTACGACCTGCATACCCGTGGAAAAACATACCCATGACCATTTTTGCTTTTCGGGCTCCCTGCATAGTCTACAACCTTAAAATTTCGTGTTTACCCATGTTTCCTCTGCAAACAGCTCATGTTCACCCATAAGGGCAATTTTTTTTTTTTAATTTAAATGCTCTTGAAGTGGTTCAATTTTTTTCTTCTTAGCCCTAGAGATCATTGGAGCAAGAACTGTTATACTTTAATAGTGAATAAACCACAATCAATAATTCGACGAGAATATGCAGCGAAATTACCTAAATCCACATGAACTTTGTGCAGAAGAAGCACAGCTTTCCTAAACATATGTGAAGCTGTGTAGTGGGCCTGTTCTCCAGACTCCATCACTCTAAGAAGCATAGAGACAGTCATCGGCTACAGGTTCAAAGTCTAGGTTTGTGATTGCATTTTGGGGTTGCCCCAGTGGCCTTCTGCTCTGTGATGGCACCGCTGATGCAACATGTCATTTGGAAAAGTAATATTTGTCTGTAGCTGTGATTCTCACAACCAACCTGAACAGCACTGCAGCAAACGAATGGAAGTGTTTTCTATTTCTGTAACAAAAGAACACAAAGCTTCACTCCTGTTACCTCCTGCAATTGATCACAGAACTCATTTAGTCCGATCGATTCTAATAGAGAATCAATGTTAAACCGCACTGACACAAACTTTACCACGTCAAGAATGCGGACGCCTTATGGGACTTTTTCATTCTTCATAACCGTTGATCACTGGTCGGGCTGTGTATGTTGGAGTGTGATGTCCCATTCTGTTTGGGGTGAAATGGAGGTGGGTGTTGTAGGTGCTGCTGATGTCATCCCATGTGTTGAGTTAACGGTTTGGGGTGAGCTAAAGCAAAAAAACTGGTCTCCATCTGTCAGCTTGGGCCACTCTAAAGTGGCCATCAGCTGGGATTGATTAGTCTGCACCCATTAGCCTCCTGGCTTTTTACTGTTTCCTCCTCTTCTACTTTTTCTTTCCTTTCTATCATTTTCATTGTCATACACCTTCACCCTTTCCTTTTTGTAATGTCTTTATTCTTTATTATTCTCCCCTCAAATCTCCTTCAAAAGTTCCGACTTTGACTTTTCTTTTAGACAGCTTTCATGCACTCATCTTTCTTCCCAAACTGGATCCCCCAGGTTTTGTCACACCTCGTCAATCCCACTGTAACCGCCTCTCTTCTGCTTTTATATCATTTGCCTCAGATGTCAGAGTGGTTCATTTCAGATCAGGACACGGGCACATCAAAAAGATCAATGTCATCCATTAAGGCCAGTGTTCTCTGTGTTCTGCGGGGATGTGGGTTGGTGGCTGAGTGGATGATACGTATATTTACTGGGAGTGCACGCACTTTGGAGGCTGTGCGTCCTCTTCGGGATTGCATTTCACTTTCTACATATTGAGCCTGGCAGTGATAATACAGTGTTATAGCTTGTAATTATAGTTATATATGTGTGTGTACGCTGACTGAAAAGGTTATGATTTGAATTAATCTTATTTTAATAAATACACAGAACCTACACATTTAAAATGTCAGCTTTTTATGAAGGAAAATATTATTGTTTTGTTACTCAAAGCAGACTGACGCAGTCATTTCTAGATTTATTCATGCTGATGTATGTGTAAAAGTGAATGGGGAGGGATTCCTGGAAGAAGAGTCTAATTGAAAATTTGATTCAAATTCGCATTTCTGAGTATTTCTTTATTCAAATAGTTGTGACTTTGAAGCATCCAGAAAAAAAAGCAGTTTGAAAAAGAGTGCATTTGTTGTATGGAAAATATGGCAGGCGGGCCAAAAAGCTAGGTTCACACTGGACGCAGAAGCGCGTGAAGCTCTAAGTCGTGCAATTGATATCAATTTTTTTTTGTTCTTGCCACAATGGGTAAGTTAATAACCTGAAAACATTACACGTTTCTTTTAAGAAGAAGCAAGTAGTTAGTTGGCCTATACTTCTTTCATTTTTCTGTCGTTTAGACACACAGAGAGAAGTGTGTGTATGTTTATTTTCATCTCTACAGTCTGTTTAGATGGAAAAACATAATCGCATTTATCAATTTTGGTGTTTTATTGGGAAAATTGGTCATATTTTGAAAATAAGCCAGATTGTCTCATGTATCTTGATGTAACTTCCTTCCAGAATTGACGCGGATCGCTCGTGGCCTGTGCACAAAGTAGACCAGATACTGAAATGATCTGCTGCACGGAGCAAGCCCTCGTGGCACTCTGCGCCTGGTGTCTACCTCACCAAAGGCCAACAAGGTTGCCAAATGGAAGCGGCCTCCATTTTGCGTCCAGTGTGAACAACGGGATAGATAAGGGGGCAAGGTTGCTTTGAGCCAACAGTCGCACCAACTAGTCAGAAATGGATCAAAAGATGATCTAAGTGGGTCTTTCAAGTGCTGTTTTTGTCCCTTTCTTTGGTTCATGTTTCTTAAAGAGTTTGACAAGTGTCCATTTTAGTGTAATTAAACACTTCAGTCATGAAGCTTTATTGCCAGTTGTGACATAAAGATTAGATCCCACAAGTCTTGTTAATTTTCATCTAAGCTGCTAATTGGATCAGTTAATTTACACTTCAGACTATTGTGCTAAATGAATCCCCTGTGTGCTTGAATGTGACACCCACTGCTCTTGGCAAAGCATCCGTTTTTACTCAAAAGTGTGTAATCATGTCATTTTGGCTAGTTACAGTGTCAGGAAATCTTGGCTTTTCAAAAAAAAGAGAGGAAACACTGAATGACCTCAGTCATCCCAACAATGAACTATTCTCTCTGTTGAGATCAGAGAAATCTTTCAATTCCCTGAAGGCAATTAGGAGCTTCTTGCCACAGGTCATTCAGGCCCTTAACCAAAACACCTATTAGTAATAGGTCAGGTAATAGGCTATTACCTGACCTCCTGGATCCATCTCCTCACACGCAACACATCCTATTTCTGAACAGAAATTCACTATTCTACTCAGTCTTTGCATTTTGAACCCTTTGCAGCACATTTTACATTCTGCGACCTTAATACTGTCACTGCTGTTTGCATTGTATAGTAGTTGTATGTAGTTTTTAATACTTTTTAATACCTACTGCTCTAAGTCGTGCAGTTCATTTTACTACATTTTGTACTATGTATAAGTACATGTGATATGAATTTGGTCTGAATATGTGTGTGTGTGTAAATTCAATTTCAAAATGACAATATTCACCCAAATATAAAATATCATTTCATATTTAGTTCAATTGATTTTAGACCTTGCAGTGGAAGCTATAACTGTTTTGGAACCAGATTGTAAACATTCAGTAAAAAAGTTCAAACATTTGAGATTTTGGGGTTAATGGAAGCTAACAATCCCCCAAGTAATTATTTGATTAACTGAATTTTGAATTATTTTTTATAAATGCTTCAACGTGGAAGTCTAAGGGTTTATTTTAAATCAATGATGCTGCATTTGCACATGATTTTTGTGTCATAAACAAACAGTTTTAATATAAGGTCAATGGTTAGCGATTTATGCGGCGGTCCAGCAGCGCGGCAAGAGTTCACATATCTGAACTTTGGTAAGGTTGTTGCGTCAACCAATCAGGGACTCAGCTTTGGAGAAGTGACATTTTTAGTGAGTCGATCAGTGGGTAGAATACAAATCCAATAATGGTAGATCAATGTAAGTTTTCTCCATCCATTTCTTGATCCATTGGGGCTGTGGGGTGACCGAACCCTGTAGTGATAGTGATAATGATGTTAAAAATTACATATCCCAATCTCAGTGGAAGCCAAAGGTTCTGTCAGGATCCAGTGACCGACTAAATGCAGGACACTGGTGTTGTAGCAGGAGCTTAAGACAAAAGTTGAACATGAACAGACAAAAAAATAAAATATAAAAAAAATTAAAATAGTTTAGGTAAAAATGGGCAGGGACAAATGATGAGAATAGGCTTTTAGGTAGGAAACAAAACGGCATGAATGTGGAGAGCTCAGGCACATCTGTGGACTCCATCAGCAGCTTCCTCCCCACCTGGAGTAAAAGCTCAGCCGCTTTAACTTCCAGCAGTGCCTCACACACAGGGGGCTGCCGCAGGTTCAGCCGAGGCTTCCTTCATCTGCAGGAGGAGGTGGAAAACAGCAGAAACAGGAAGAGGCTGCGACAGAAAATCAATACATTCACAGCACCAGCAGAGCACTCATTTCCTGGATATGTTGCTCTTTTAATTACAGACAAAAGCAACAGAGTACAGTTTAGATCAAGCCATTAGCCCCGTTTATTAAAACAGAAACAAAAAAAAAGTGAGAACAAAAATAGAATCTCCATTAGTTTGACGAACAGAAGAGAACAAAAAATGTCAAGACCAAAATGATAAGCCTGCTGACAATTAAACACCAGTAAACTACCCAGCAGCACCGATGTGACAGCTGTTCTTCGATTCCAAGTCAAATCAACATCATGTCTTGCGGGGGGCGGAGTCATCTTGTCTTTATATGTAGAGCCGACCAGGTGGGCCAGCTTTTTTAACATCTGTCATTCTTGACCTAGAAGCTCTGCATCCTCCACAGCTGCACCATGTTTTTTTAAGTTCTAGCCATCAGGTGTGAGACTTGCCTTGCAGTTGTGTCCAGCCCATAAGTAGGAGCTGAAGGCCCTGGTTTGAGGCTGGTATATGCAGGAAATCTGTTGGAGACAGAGAGGGGCAGCGATGTTTTCAATGGTTCTGAGAGCTCTGCCATCCAAGACATCTATTCTAGCTGTCAAGGTCTTGTTCAGAGGCCGTCTTTCCAGACAGGACAAAGAAAAATAAAAATATGAGGCAACTAATGGAATATTAACTTAATAGATGTTTTCCAACAACAAATCAACAACAGTACATTATTACGTTTTACTTTAGTTCCTAACTAAGACTAACCATAGCTCTAATGCACAGGGTGATTATGGCCGCCACTGGGTGATTATATCTGGCCCACCAGATCATTTTACAATTGTTTTATAAACGGCCCGATGTTATCTCACGCGGTATCATATTGCAACAAATTTTAATTCCCAAGTCGTCACATATTGATGTATTGTTCACGACCCCTAGGCATCAAAAATGTACATTTTTGTGGCCCAAGTGCTTGGCCGCAAAACCGGTACCGGTCTGGTACTGTGACGTGGAACGTACCAGTGTCCTGACCTTAACCCGGCACCGGACAGTGCATCAGTCCCTCTTCCAAACGCGGTACCAGATGCAGACCAGGGTTAGGGCATCTATACCGGCTGCATCCCGAGGTTCTGTCCGCATAAAAAATATACATTTTTAAAAATGTAGTTTTGGTGTAAATAAATGTTTATCCTGTTCGGCCAGTGACTTTAGGTGTGTTTTGGATTTTAGCCCCCCTGTGTGATTGAGTTTGACACCCCTGCTGTAATGGATCTTAAAACCTAATTTTAGGAACAAATTGTTGCATCCACACATTTCCAATGACATAAATCTAAACTTGGCAGCAAACTCCTCTTCAACAGTACAATAATTTTTTTTCTTATGTGTTTTTCATGCTGTCTCTGAAAGCAGTCATCAATAACACAGCGACTCTTGTAGAGGTCATTTTTTAGACCTTTTTAGTACTGAGGCCTTTTACGATTTGCATATCTTAAGTTTTGGAAACCTTGAGCCTCTAATGAGCAGAATGATGTAGCGTCACGGGTTCAATGACAGTCTGACTAAAGGTAAGTATTTGTATAGCACATTTCATGTACAAAGGCAATTCAAAGTGCTATTTCTTTTGATTGTTTCTTTTAATGTTTTATGCAAGGCACTTTGAAAAAGAACTGAATTTAAACCAAGCATAGATAGGCAGTTTAGATGTAAACTTCTGAATACATACTAGTCAAATGTGGCTGGGAACGGTGAGTCTTTAACCTGGACTTAAATACACTGAGTGTTTCAGCTGATTTAAGACTGTCTGAAAGTCTGTTCCAGATCTGTGGAGCATAGAAGCTGAATGCAGCTTCTCCATGTTTACTTTTGACTCTGATAAAAGACTAGATCCAGATAACTGGAGAGGTTTGGCTGGTACGTACATACTGGGTCAGGAGGTCATTTATCAAAGCTTTATAAACTATTAACATAACTTTAAAGTCTGTCCTCTGGAAGCCAGTGTAAAGACCTCAGAATTGAACTGATTTGGTCTACTTTTTTGGTCTTTGTTAATTTAGTTAATTGTACCACGATGAACGTCCTTGTAAATCTGAATGTATGCATTGTGGCTTGACAGGAAACAGCAGTCTAACACAGTGTGACTCATAAGGCAACACATAAAATAAATGTTCCCCTTTTCTCTCGAGCGGTCTTATTCTTGTGTGCTTTTTCAACACACATCATCCTGCTGAAGCATCAACTCAATTTATTGATCACCGATTGAACCTCTGCTTTCTCTCATTATATGCTCTAGAGTGGTAATAAACTGGACTTCAATGTGGTACAGCAACGCTGATCAGAGGTGGTAACAGAAGAGGAGGTGAGAAGAATTCTAAAAGACTAAGAAGATATTCTGTACATGTGGAAGGGTGACTGCACAAGTTAAACACAAAAGCACTGCAGGTCTACTTAAGGCTATCTGATTACAACAGGCCTTTAATGAATGTAGTGCTGTGAGAGCCGCTGGCTGCAGCCGCAGACAGTTGGTAACTTTAGAGGGACCCTGAGGGATTTTGATGTCATGGACGGGTCTCCGGACCTAGTCACAACTTCCTTCTGCAACACATACCATGAAGCTAGTCTGGGAATGTGGTCTCCTGGACATCCTTCTCTCCTTTAGTCTTCATCTGTTAAACCGTGTTTGTTTTAGCCACAGAAGACCAAACACAAACCCTTTACATTGTGTGATTGTGTGGTTGTATGACTCTGCGACAGACTGGTGACCTGTCCAGGGTGTATTTTGTCAGATAGTAGCTGGGATAGGCTCCAGCAGCCCTGTGACTCCAGAAAGGATTATGTGGTTTCACAGGATTTAAAGGAATCTGAATGTGTTCTTGGGGGCCAAACATTTAGCTAGCCTTCAGCTGCTCCTTATGGCATCTCCGTAGATATCAACGACACTCTGAGTTAGTTCCACTCAAATCCCATTTAAGGAACGTTGTTCAGATGGACGAAGCAAACAGCTGTCAATGTGTCCGTCTAATTTAAAGTTTTATTTTCCCTCCTGATTATCCGTTCAGTTGTTTACATTTCTATGGTTGTGGTTCACAATGAGTCACTTCTCCTTGATACTAAATAATGTGACTCTCCTCCTCAGATCAGTCACAGCTCCATATGCTTGACTGTGCTTGCAACGGTGTTTAGAAGAACTACACTTTACATGTAGACACACAAAACATAATTAAACTGTGAATATTTTTTAATATAAACTTGAATTGTGAGGGGGTGCCCTTGATGTGTTGGGAAATGGAATCTAATTGGCACAAAAAGAGCTTTTCATACATGACAAATGTGTCTGCGTGTGTTTCAATGTGTATATTAATCTGTATGTGTAATTATCCGAATGTGTAGTCATTAAAGAGAGGAAAGGGACTGTAAGAGGTAGTGGATGAACCGAATGGGGTAATAAAGAGGATTGGGTGAGAGTTGTTACTTCTCACTTTTTTTTCCTTTGGGGGGGGGTTCTGTTTTTTTTTTTTTTGATTACATGTCCGAAATAAAATATTATATCATAGTTTCAACCATGACTGTGTGTTTTAGAGATTTTCTAAGTGACTTTGCTCTTAAATAGGACTTGATTAATTTGATCTGCGTCCTTTGCAAATCATGATCTGCTAATGTTTGCTGACGTACACTGTGCCAGATCTTGAAAACTGCTGAATCCAAAGTGCCTCTCTACCCCCCTGACTCCTCGCTATTGCTCCAATTGCAGGGGCATTTGAAACTATAGGAGTGTCCAAAACTTTTCTTTTAAAGAGTAGCCGTCGAGACTTATGCTACGGTTACAAATACAACCGCCACTGAGCAACGGGGAGGCATTGGCAGAATCTTCAAGATTTCATGCCGTCGCCCAATTTTTGAAAAAAATCGTTGGCGTAGTCATTAACGTCGATGGTGGTAGTAAGGCATGCAGAATATCCCATTTTTTTTATGTACCCCCGGGTGGCTGGTGGCCCTTGATATGGACGGCTGCTGTCCAGAGACATGCATACATCATCCAATAAGAGCTGCTGCCAGCCGGCGATATAGTCGTCCAGCTGTTGCCCAATCTTGTAATGGCGTCATCCCCGACGGTCACTGGATTGCCACCGCACAACCTCGAGATGTGCCCAGACGGCCACTGACCCGTTTCAACTGTCAGAGAAAAATCACCTGGTCACTGTAAAGTTTTAACTTTTTCTTAAAACCTTTTGTAAAAATACAACTACCACCTCTTGATTACAAATGCAGCGCAGCCTCCTGCCAAATTTGCTATAACACATGTATTGTGGCCTTTTAGGACATGTGACCATAGTCTTACTACGGGCTCCAACGGCAAGTGTTACAGCTCAGGCGCAACAGCAGATGACTCCCTTTGGCTACGGGATGGCTGCAACCAAAGCCTCTGCTTCGATAGGTTCACACAGTAATCCACCATTTATTATGATTTAGGTTGATAATAGCCACAAATTACAAAAAGTGCTGCGACCCATCTCCGGCAAAATTTTGAACCCAACGCAACGGATCCAGAGATGTCAGATTTTAGAGGTCGGACGTGAGCGTATGCGGTGGAGATTCCCCTTTCGCACTTTTAAAGTTATGTAGACACTCTGGCGGTCGCATCAGAGCTGTGACGCTTGTTAGGGCTGACTATCCCTCTGCTGGTAGGGTGAGCCGAGTCGCACAGAAACACATTTCCTCAAATGGGTGTGCTCTGAAGCACAGAAGTTTGGAGACAACATTTTTTCCACGTCTCCACTTGGAGGGATGAATATAGGGACAGCGAGAAGCCAGAGTGGTATAGATTCAGGCAAAGTCTGTGCTGAAAACACTCATGCTCTCTATTAGAGACACTATGAATTCCTGCAAAACTTTCTGAAAAGACTGTGGATCTCGATTGTGTGGTAAACAAAGTCTAACAACCGCAAACACAAACTGACTCAAAATTTCAAACTTTGAGACATTTTAGAGTTGTATTGTTATGATTTGTTCTAATTTTTCATCTGTCTAGACTTGTCAGGCAATGCCTGCTTTCAGGCTATGCGAGGAGGCCAAACAGAAAGATTGCCCAGCACCCCTCAGGAGAAATTAGCCCGAGTACATCACTTTAACGTTAGGGCTTCATGCAGCTTTGGAAAAAGATTGTTTAGTCCTCGTCATCCTCATTTTGCTGTCACTTTTGCTTTCTGTATCAAGACATTTTCCAGAGCAAGTTTTCAACCTTTTACTTTTTGTTTGCTGCTGTTGCAGAAAGATGAAGAAAATTCTTGAGTTATTAATGTTTCCATAAATGTCAGCGACAAGCGCGCAGTGACTTGACCTAGTACACATCGGAAATGAGACGGAGGGGTTGGAGATTTAATGCAGCGTAAGCCTGCTGAATGGGATTACATCCTAAAAACGATCAAACGTGATTGCGCTGACATGCTGTGTATGGGACTTATTCCTCTGGCTTACATCCCAATGTTTAGCCTCCACAAAATCCACCATGTTGCACAATTGAAAGAAATCGTCCAGAATGGAGGAGAATGGAGTCTGTCTTCAGAGGGAGAAAACATTAGCCTGTCAGACTGGGATTTTTTTGCCTCATTAAATCTGCAGACATGTCCTACTTTCTTCTTCTTCTTCCATTGGACTCCCATGCCAGCAAGCATATTTGTTAGAGTATGAGAGCGTGGCGTTTGATGAAATATCCATGCACCCCAAGTCATTACTGGATACGTGGTGTCTATGGGAGGCAGGCGAGCAGGGGGTGCGGTCTGTCCTTCAGATTACTCCTCCATCCTGTTGTGGTTCATTCAGCCAACCTGCTTTTCTCTATCTTCACAAACATACTGATAAGCTTGTCCTTCCAACCCCCCCGTCCTTTTTTTCGTTTCCTCTGCAGTCCTTCCCGGTGCGACATTGAGCAGACGAGGATTCTTCTCTGTCACGCCCTCCCGTCGTCCCCCCCCCACTCTTTTCTTTCTGTCCGTCACAGTTGAAAGCTGTCTGAGAGCCAGCGGCGTCTTCCTGATAGTGAAGCCCACTGAAAGCTACAAGTCTGAGAGATCCCAGCTCAGATTCATTACCTGACACACACCTTTATCTTTTGTCTATGTGGTGTTAAAGTATTTAGAAGGCTTTCACTCCTCATGGTCTCATCTTATTGAGGAAAAGACTTCTGAAAATTTGTGGAAGGCCACCCAAACCGACTGAGGAGACTTGACAGCTGATCGAAACCCCATTGATTTTTGAGTTTCCTTTTATTCTTTGTCTCTCAGGTGTAAAACTGCAAAAAAAGTCCAGCTTCTGGTGCAACTTCTACCCTGTACTTTTTGTTGTGGGACTGAGAGGAAGCTGTCAAACTGCTGAGGTCAGTTTGGTTTTGAATGCAAAAATAAACTGTCGTAATATTACTTTACTCTCTGCTTAACTCCCTTTGCGGTCTTGGTGGTGTCATAGCAATAATCTGATTGGTCTATTTTTTTAGTCTGGTAACAACCAAATGAAGCCAAATGAAGCCTAAGTGGGAGAATCTGTCAATCAAACGTGTTAAGCGTTCAACGAAAAAACGGCTTAACAAGTGTTCCGATTGGCCAATTTATAACTTTAATAAGTTGCACCACAGAAGACATTCATGAAAAAAAGGTTATTCAGACAAATATAACAGTAATAGCTGCTTATTTTTCTATAGAAGTCCATTTTGGGTACTTCCTGTTTTGAACAAGAGGGGGGAGGGGTTATTCAGTCCAGCTCTCGTATATAGTCTGTGATCCAAAACACATCCGTCGCTAAAATTAAGTATCGAGCTTTCAAAGATTTCCCTTCTGTGGATAAAAATATTAACAATTATTTTTCATTGAGGAATTTCAATGATTTAAATGCTTCAGGAACCACATTTTTCTTTATTATTTCTCTAGGACCACCATAAGATTTGCATTTGCACCATCAAACCAATATTTGGTGCATTGCTGCTCCATTAAAAAATGACTGTAGACACAGGTATCATCCCACACGCTGCCACCGGGCGGCTGGTTAGCGCAGGGACCCAGAACACTGAGTATGCAAACACAGATGGGGCCACCATTGTCCACCTGCGGACAAACTCACCTGGAGCCCACCAGTCCAGCCCAAAGGTAAACCATATGGGGCCCACGCTGAAATGTTTGCTGGGATAGCATTAAAAGCATGATGACAGCTTAAGTGTACTTTAACACATTTTACACCCCTATAAAAAGAATATTGATTGGAGTCTGATTGAATCCACCTTTGCAGAAATGTATTTTCTTTTAAATCTGTGCTACAGATTTCGCATTTTTGTATTATAGACTAAATTTTTTGTCTTTTAGACTTTAATTTTTGTCTCTAAATTCCCACAGTGTTTGGGATGCAGAACTTCATGTTGGATCAATGTTGGTAACATCAGTAGTAATTGATTAGTCAGCTTTTTGATTGTGGAAAAAAAACAATTTTACAATTTTCAAATCCTGTTTTAGAAAGGATATACTATGAATGACATTAACAGATCTCAGACACTGATTCATCACAGTGATGTTTCCTGTTGTGCTTTACAAAAATGCTGACCACTTCATTGCACAGTTTAAGGTCAAAGAATTCCCTCCTGAACACATTTAAGTCAAGATTTACAAAGTCCTAAAGCTCAGTCAGATGACAAGATGTCACCTGACAACAGCAGTATCTCTGTGTTGGTTCAGTCGGGCCGTGGAGTCAGGCTTGGCCCTTCCAGTTGCATCTGCCGGTCATAAAGCCAGCACACATCAGCTGCTCTCCTTTCAAGCGTTCAATTGGCAAACCGCAAACAAAGCGTCCACTTTAAGCTGATTACACCACTGCAACTTCTTTAGGAAGCTGTACGTCAAACACTCTGCAGACACTCTTCAGCCCATTATTCCTCCAGTCACCGTTGCCAGATGGGAAATTAGGACCAATTGTGGATTTAAAGTTATAATAGCCTATTGCAAGTGCTAATACAACCTTTAAAATGTGCATGCCAGAAAAATGAATGATAATTCTTATCATAAAATTAGGAATTTTCTATTAGGTTTTTTGGCACTGAATCCCCCAACAGTGGCAAAATGGTTCTGTCTCATTCCTGATAACGAGTTAAAACCAGCATTAAATAGCGTCCATCTTCCACATTGAGTGATGTAGATTCTGTTTGGGGCTGAGTCTGGTTTAGAGGTGGATCTGTTGAAATCTCATTGGTGGATTGCATGTTTGGTTTCCACCTTTCCTGCTCATTTGTCAAAGTGTACTTGGACAAAACACTGAACCCCACGTTGCTCCTATTTGAGGTTGACACCACGTGTAGCAGTAGACGGTGACTGTGGAACACGTTGGGCCTTAATCAGGGTAGAAAATGGTGGGCAACGGAGACCACTTCCAATCGGGGCCCTTGTTAACCTATGGTGTGGTTCACACCAGATGCGGAGCGCCGCAATCCTCCGTGGAAGGCGCGGGCCGTGCAGCGAAACGTTCTGAGCGATCCGCGTCAATCGCAGCAGGAAGTTGCATCAAGATACATGACAAAAACCAGTATATTTTGACAATATAACCCTCCGATTGACAAATGCAATCATGATTTTGTATCTAAACAGACTATAGAGATGAAAATAAACATACAATCACAACACGCGCATGCACGTGCGTGCGCACCCCCACACACGAAACAGACAGACAGAAACGCGCGCATACACACACACAGATCAACGTAGTTGGCCGACTCCCGAGCGGGGCGTGTGTCTGGGTTTTGGGTATAAAAAAAAAACAAGACAGGCAGGGAGCAGTTCTTATCAGAAACATGGGGTAATATTATTAGGTTATTAATTTCCCCAGGATGGCAAAACAAAAAAAAAGCTCTAGGAGAAGTGCCTGTGACTGCCGTGAAAATATGCGGAGCAAACTCCGTGTGCACTCCGCTTCTCCTTTCAATGTAAACAAGGCATAAGTAAACATCATTTGATATTTACCTGTATAGTTTTTCATCCTGCTGGTCTACTACATTTGATTTGGAATACTCCTTCAGCTCAAAAGAGGTTATAAATCTGGGACTGGATTAAATAAAGTTAAATTAAGAAAAAATGTTAGCCACGCTAGCTTGTTCCTAATACCTGTAACTCCAGCCGCGTTTACTACACATAGATAACAGACTGATACCACTAAGATAAATGCTACTGTGACCATGTTAACCCCCAACCATGTTATCAACACGGCTGGAAGTGAGACGGGGAGATGGCGGTTACATGTTAGCCACATTAGCATATTCCCAATAACACCTAACATGGCAACTTGTAAAAGACAAACTCATTTTAACAGAGCGTAATCTGCCTCTCAAAATCACTAAATCAGTAAACACAACCATAATTAATAAATACGTAAGGCACTCTGGAATATAGGTCACACAGTTGTTATTTAAGAAAAAATAAAGGCTCTTGAGTAAAGTGCAGAGTTAATAGGAGAGAATAGGTTTCCTCCTCAGAACAGAGTGTGGTAAAGATACAAAGCAGATTGTATTTATCTTTCAGGTTCCTGTTTTTGCTGTGAGAAGTTACGTTTGAAGATTTATTTAGGTTTTCTCCCCTTATGTTTCAGCATTTTTGGTTAACTTCCTAAATATTAGCAAGTCGCCTTCAAAACAAATGCAAGGTTGTCCATTGTCATTGGGAATGGACATAAATAACATCCTAAAGCTTTGGTGAGCTCTTGGAACTTGAACACAGATTTTGAGCATGTCTGAAAATCTTACAATAGCTCACCTTGAGAAAGGGAAGCTGCATGAGATAAGATTTGATCCAGAAGCTTGACTGTCACATGCAGCCTCAAGCAACGTGAGCTTTTTTATATGATATACTACATTTTGTTGGAAGCCGTATAGAAAAATAGCTCCCCTTTCCATTTTGTCTTCTAAAGAAAATTGTGTTTGGAGGATCTGTGCAACTCACTGCATCCCATGAGGATTGCTTTGTTGTTTGCCAGCCTGTCTCCCTTCATGCAGACTTTTTTGTTTTACCACCAGTCGCAGTGGAATCGTTGCTGCTGCTGCTAAACAGCAGGCTTTTTTCCCACCAGTACTGAGTAAAACCAGTTTGCCTGGAAAAAAAAAAAAAAAATCACATTGTTGACATAAAGAGCATTTGAAGTGAGCAATGACTGTAGCGTTCTCTAATAAATGTTTTATGATACAGCTCTGTGTACCGTGCAGTGAATCATGGGAGCAAAACTGTATTAAGGCAGAGATTGTAATCATAAGGATGATTCATTGTTTTCTGTGCACAATGCCAAAAAAACCCAGGTGCACTTGTCAATTTGCATCTCATTGGATAATCTTACAAATTTAAAAGTTTAACACTTAAAAAAGACAAAAGAATAGGCATCTATTAAAAAAAAAACAGCCATTATTTGTTAAAATATAAATATTTTCAAAGTATTACTAAGAAGAATTAGCAAGTTGCCTAAAAAGTTGCCCAGCTTAGTGAATTGTGTTATTTCTTCAGGTCCCAAGAAATGAATAAATATAAACAAACAAATTAATTTTGTAGCTTGGAGTAAAATTAGTCCCTCTTTTAAAGGCTACAAGTACATTTACATAATTGATATAACATGGCTGACTGATATTAGGATTTAAATAACTATAATTAAAGCTACTTTTTGCCGTGGATCTGCTTTTTTGTTCGGAGCAACTTTTTTTGTTGTTATTTTCAATTAATTGAAATCATTATTTTAACAGCAATTAAAATACTATAAAACTATAAAAAATGTACCTGTCTTTATATTGTCCTTTCATCTGTCACAGAACAATAGAGTCTAACAGGATATGTAGACTTTTTTGTTTGCAGGAAACACTTGGAAAAGTTAAAACTCTGGGTTTTGAAGTATCTTTGCTACTTATATTTGGTTATCAAATAAATAAAAACATCATTTAATAGTTAACACTTCTACAGCTTGTGTCTTGGAAAAATAAAGTGCATCCACTGCTGCCCTTGTATATATGTATTTTGGGAATAAAGATGAACTCTCCTTACTATCAAAAATGCATTTTAACACTTTAAATATCCAATAAGTCACAGTGGTTTTCAACATTGGAACAAATAATGACAACCAACCACGCTTTGTGATACACTCATAGACGAATAGAAAGATACTCATTAAACACAAAATTTGCTAAATAAACCACTTCGATTCTTTTGCTGTGAATGTTGAGTCATGTGTTTCTTGTAACAGGTGTGATGTTTTGTGAAAAAAACATGACAAATGTCACACTTATAAAATAATTTCAGTGGTTTGTGATCTATATGATGTTCAAATGTTGATAGTTTGACTGAAAAAATCAAATTATTTTATGAGCAGCTCAATTTTTTATCTTTTTTTTTCCCATAGATTTAACTCTTCTAAGAAAAATGCTTCTATTAGTGTTTATTCTTACTGTTTTATTATTATTCTTTTTTTATCTTTAGCTAATGAAAATTGCAGAAACTACATGTCACCAAAATGTTTGAATCTCTAAATACAATCAGAAATGACCTTTATAGAGTGCTTTTCTACCTTTATACTCCCATTCATGTATTCACACAACAAAGGCACAAAACAGACTACAAAGACACGGAGCTAATATGTATTATGTCAGTTGAGAATACAACATGATCTTCTGGCCTTATCACAAAAACAGATTTTATGACAAACTCTAGAATTTCCTTCCAAAAAAAGATGCTAAGTCAAAACCAGGTTTGCAAACTTTGAAGACAAACACAAATGTTTAGAGCAACAAATCACATAATCATTGTGGGTTCAATTTTTTATGTGCAAATTTTGTCTTTTCTGGGTTTTTTTTAATCAAAACAAATCAAAAAGAAATCAAATTAAATCAATCGGCACAAATCTTGCTCCAGCAAATGACTATCAAAGGCTCATAAAGGCTCCACAAAGACCTTATTCATTCTATACAAAGTAAATCATATATTTTATAATTGAACCTCAGTCTATAATCACTTGCTTGGTTACAGGGACAAAGCTATTAAAAAAAAGAAACAAGATGAAGCTTTCTTTGCAGAAACATTGATGGATGATGCAGATCTGGGCAGAACTATGAGTCTCCTGTAACTTATCATGGGGAGATTAAGTGAAGCTTAAGGTTGCATATTTCAAGCCTTCTGTTTTCCTCGCATTTCAAATTTGCACACAGCATGACAGATTCTTACAGCTTCAAGAAAATGAAAATGAACTAAGTTCTTTAGGGGAAAATTGGGACTAAATACAAATAAAAACGGATTTATTTAAAACTTTGCACTTTTAATGTCTATTTGGTTTACTTAAGACAAATCCAAAACCCCCGATATATCTCAGAATTACTACTTACTACTTAAATCATATGTGGAGTTAAATCATCTGACAACTGTTCCTTTTTTGGAAATGTTTGTGCAACAATAGTATAAAGTAAATGCAAATATTACTTTTCAGGCTCTTTATGTTAATGATTTTGTTTCAGAAAGTGATACTTTTGGAAAACTGTCACTAAAGTTGGAATCAATCATCCTAATTTATCTTAGGATAAATCAAATTTAAATGGCTGCAGTTTAAAAATGACAGACAGGATATTTGATTTTGTAGTTTTTTGTAGTTTTTGTAGTTTTGGTGGGATGGGTTAACATGAGAATGAAGCAATTTTAATTAAAAGTGTCATTTTGGTTTTAATTTAGTTTAATTATAGTCAATTTAGATCTGTTTTGGCTTTTTCTGTGATATAATTACCTCATGTTTTTGTCTGTTTTTCTTTTTTATCTCTAGGGCTGTTTCTGTTTGCATTATTTATTCTCATGCTTAACTTGGTTTCAGTTGAGTCTCAGCACTTCCTGTCTTATCACCTCTTTGGTCTCTTCTCTTCATGTTTGGCTTGAGTTAGATATATTTTATGCGTTTTACTTGTGCATTTACAATTTTCCGCATGAGGGTCCATGCACCGTGACCCTTGAATAATGGTATTTATTTATATATATACTTCATATATATTTGTGCACTTTATATTAAAATCTTGTATATGTTTATAGAAAGTGACAAAGAATCCCATTGCTTTTATCACAGACTATTTGTAAAAGCAATGTTTACTTTTTATAGCTTTGAATGTTTAATATCGTAGGAAATTTTTGTGCCGCAACAGATTTTACCAAGAACATGTATATTTCTGTTTCAAAAATTATAATTAATTTAATATAGTCCTGTGTAATTATGGAAAAAACACAAATGTTATCAAAGTAATTCATATAAATCAGAGGAAACACTGTCATTTATAGTTTTGTAATTGTTCTTTCTAAGCTGGTGTCATCTAGCAGCTTTGTAGTATGTCAACAAGGTTTGTTTTTTTTACCTATAGGCCTAAACATACATTCACGGGCCACTTTATTAGGCACACCTGTCCAACTGCTCGTTAACGCAAATTTCTAATCAGCCAATCACACTGCAGCCAGTCATTGCATTCAGGCATGTAGACATGGAGAAGAAAGGTGATTAAAGTGACTTTGAATCTGGCATGGTTGTTGGTACCAGAATAACTGCCGATCACCTGGGATTTTTACCCACAATCATCTCCAGGGTTTACAGAGAATGGTCAGAAAAAGAGAAAATATCCAGTTCTGTGGATTCCAGAGGTCAGAGGAGAATGTCCAGACCGGTTCCAGCTGATGGAAGGCAACAGTAACTCGAATAACTACTGGTTATAACCGAGGTCTGCAGAAGAGCATCTCTGAATGCACAAGTCCAACCATACAGGAATCACTAAAACAAGACAACCGAAGACTGGAAAAATGTTGCCTGGTCTGATGAGTCTCCTCTTCTGCTGCCACATTCAGATTAGGGTTGTGCCAAAATATCCATATTGCGATATATCGCGATATTTAGTCCTGCGATTGATTCTCGATGGGTTTTCACCAAGTATTGATCTTATATTTTCTTTTGAAGAGGCTGTTATGTGTTCTTCTATATAATGTTAGTTATTAGAGAGGATTTGAACCAATTAACAAAGTGTATTATCGATATTGAGAGCTATGTATCGCATCGTATCGTGAGGTACCAAGTGATTGGTACCCATCCTTAATTCCGATGGTAGGGTCAGTCAGAATTTGGTGTCTACAACATGAAAACATGGATCCATCCTGCCTTTAGTCCTCAGTTCAGGCTGCTGGTGGTGATATAATGGTGTGGGGATATTTTCTTGGCCCCATGGTTTCAACTCCACAGCCACCTGAGTATTGTTACTGATCATGTCCGTTCCTTTAGACCACAGTTTACCATCTTCTGATGGATACTCCCAGTGGGTTAAGGCACCGTGTCCTAAAGCTGGAATCATCTCAGACTGGTTTCCAGATTATAAAAAATGAATTCACTGGACTCTAATGACCTCCACCGTCACCAGATCTCAACCCAATAGATCATCTTTTGGATGTGGTGGAACGGGAGATTGGCATCATGGATGTTCAGCCAACAAATCTGATGGAACTGTGGTGCCATCATGTCAATGTGGACCAAACTCTCAGAGGAATGTTTCCAGTATCTTGTTGAATCTATACCACCAAGGATTAAGACAGTTCTGAGGTAAAAGTGGGTCCAACCCGGTACTAACACCTAACAAAGAGCCCGGTGAGTAAATATAAATTTACTCTTATACTCAAATAAATATCAATTTAGGTCATATAAATTGAATATTTGTATTTACAGGCATCAGAGTAGATATTTATTAAAATTTACATTACAGACTACTTGGTTTGCATACAAGCAATATTTTGTTCCTTTTACTAATTGTTTTTGCTATTTGTCTCATTTTTAGCTAAAATAAAGGGCTTTTAGAGAAGCAAAGTTAAATTTCTGGGTATGTAAAATTTTTATTTCAGTCTTGTTGGACCTTCTGAATGACCAGTCAAAGCTGGATATTTTCTAAAGATAAAACAAAGCAGTATTTAACCCCCCTCCCACTTGTTTCTGGGTCATCACTCTCCTGATGATAATAGCTAAGTTCAAGCTGTCACAGAAACTCCCGCTGTGCTGCCGCCTCCAGCCGTTTTTCCCTGCTAGAAAGCTGATTTAGAAGATATTCCACTTGCAGACAGACGGGCGCACCCATCTCTGTACCCTCCAGCACAGAGCTGATGGAACCAGAAGGAGCGTGTCTGAGACTCTATTGTTCCATCTGATGAACTTGGTGCCAGTTAAATTAGAGTGTGATCTGAATGTACAATGACTAATAAAAGTCTGAGTGCCACTCAAAGATGAGGAATTCACCGTGATGCGTCAGTAGGATTGAGAAATTTGGGGTAAATGATTAAGCCGGTTCTGTTTTTTTTCTTTTGAAGGATTGCCACTTTGGAAATACAGCTCCAAACTCAGGAAATCAAAAGTAAAAGGAGGAAGTTTTTTTTTTTCTTTTTTAAATCAACTTTTACCTCATTTGAGGTTTTGTACTTTTCCACAGCCTGAAATAAGTCCCTTTGTTTCCTAACTGTGTAAATATCCGGGAATGAAAAAGTCCTGATGGTCACATAAGTTTACAGGAACTTTTATTTTCCTCCCATCCAAGGACTGGACAGCCTAAGTGGTTAACTGGCTTAACCAAAATCCCCAAATCTCAAGTGCGATTTATGTGTTAGAAGGAATTGAAACATCAGGATCTCAGTGATCACTCTCTGCAATGAAAAGTTTCATTTGGTGGACTTTAGATGGAAAAAGGTGTGTCATCCATTCACCATAAACACCAGAGTTCAGCTGAGTTCCTGTCAGAGATTTTGTTCTCGAAACAGTCAAATTTAAAGAAAGGATTAACACCCCCCCGGCTTTTAGCTGTCTCTGCAGGGACAGACTTTTATCCACATCAATGCAGCCGTAAACGTTGCCTCCTGCTGCGCTCCTGGAGCGTTTCTGTGGGAAACTCTCTCTAAGAGTCTGGTTAGTCAGAGTCTGTTAACCACAATCTCAAACTCAGGTGAGTCATCAGGATGAAAAACTAAAGACTGTACAGAAATGTGAATTGCAATCAGTTTCAATAGAATAAATAATATATTTGAGATTATTTAAGATGTGAGCATTTTTTTTTTTTACTTTTGATTCCTTAATATAATGTATAATGGTCCAGGCGAATACTCAACTCTGATTGGTTGCAGGGGATCCATTAAAAGTGATAAAGGACACCTAAAAAGAAGTTTAGGTCACTTTTCTTAAATTATCTAGATTACTACTGTACACTGACCTGTTGGTTAAAACAAACACTTAAAACACAGGTAGACACACATTTTTCCTCTGTTTATTACAACAGAAACACAGTAAACGGTCCTTTAAATGGTTCTGTGATTGATATACAGTATCTTTATCAAATCTTACCATCAACAACAATGTTGGCATTACATTTTATAATGTTGTCTGTCTTTCTGTCTTGCTAACCTTTTTTGATTAGTACTGGATAAATGTCTGTTTGTTAATATTATTATTTATTAATGAAAGAGTTAGTTGATACAGACTTAATGATTAGAATGAATGATTGACATTTCTAGTGAAAGAACTATGAAAACTACTTGTGCAACAAAGTTTTCTGGTCAAAACTAAAAGCTAAGAATGGAAGGTTGCCTCTTAAATGATGCTTTGTATCACTTACCACGACATTTGGCGTATATGCCACTTTCCTCTGCTGTGGAAGAGCACGGTTCTGGCAACAGAGGTAAAGAGCAGGCTTGGTAGCTGTTGCCACGACAATGTATCACGCTGTGTATCAAATTGTTTGCTTCTTGTGAAAACCAATTTAAACCTATAAAAAACCCCAAGATCAAAGTACTAAGTTTTTTGTACAAATATCTTTCGTCTACTATGGTATGAGTGGAACAAGGCCGTAGTTGTCCATTATTAGAGGTTAACGGACTTTGGGGAGGTGAGAACCGTCCGACATGAAGTAGAGGATGGTTGCTACTGCGAATAATCAACGCCTTGTCAGGCCTTATCCCTTACATATATGTTATTTTTATCTAGGAAAATAAATATGCAATTAAAGTTTTTTTCTATATAAATATTTATGCTGATTTGTGCTTTACAAATAAGAAACAAGCTTTGTTTTTAAGTTATTTTTTTATCTTTTAAAGATCCACTCCCATGAGAATTGCGCTTTTGATGTTTTTACCATGTTATATTGGCATTTTTCTGATAATGAAATTGAGCATCTCCGAACGTTTATTTATTTATTTAAATCGATGTGAATTGGGATCGAACTAAAAAATTAGATTTGAAAAAGAGCTCACTTGTGACTTAAAAAAATTTGCTTGGCAGGCCAAAAGTTCCCTGCTCTGACCTCTCTGCACCGGGGAGGAGAAGGGGGGCGGGGTTGCTCTGAGTCAACGGTCCTGCCCACAACACAGGGGTGATTTTCTAATGAACTACTGCTGCTTTGCAGAAACTATGTCCCTGAAAACAACACAAGATTCTTGCCTAAAAAGGGTATATTCCTAATTAAAAGACCACTGTGAACAGTCTTTAAAACAGGTCTAAATAAGATCGGAGTGGGTTTTAAAAGAATAAAAAAAGAAAAAGATTTAAAGAACGGATATCTACGGAGGCCCCTGGAAGAGATATCAAACTAAAAAATGAATTTGTTTCTTCTGGTTATTATCTGGTACGCACCAAATAGTAACCAAAAAAAAAGACTTTTAAATTGAAGAAAAAAAAATCTGCTTATTATCTGGTGCGCACCAGATAAAAAACAAAAAGAAAAAAAACCAAAACTAAAATAGAACTAAAAAGAAAATTCTGATTACTATCTGATGTGCATCAGATATGACAAAAACAAACATTTTTTCTAAAAAAACTTTTTCCTTTTGAAATTGAAGTAAAAGAAGTAAAGAATACTGGTAATTAACTGGTGCGCACATGATATTAATGGATACGCACCAATTAGTATCTGGTATGCATTAGTTAGTAACCAGAAACATTTCTCTTAACTTCAATTTTTTGAAAAACATTTTTTATTCTAATACTTCAATTATTTTCTTTTTTTAACTTCGACGTCCGTAGATACAAAAATAGAGCAAAGCGAACAAGTTCAAGTTTACCTTCTATTTCTCCTCCCTTTTCTCACTTTATTATGCAAGTGCACCGCTGTTAGTCTCATTGTAAGGTGAATTCATTTGCTTGGAAAGCCCGGTGCTTTTATCCACGTTCAAAACACCAATAAAAATGATTTTATGAGTGCTTTCAAAGTTATTGCTGTGCTGGAAGGTTACATGCATTACTTTGGTGTTTGGCCTCAGAAAACTTGCCACTTTTGAAGCAACACAAACATTGAGTCGTTTTTTTTAACAACTTAATGTAATGCGTCAGATAATGGGTTCTAATCTAGTGGCTCAGTGTGTAAATCCACGGTTTATTTAAATATAGAGTTGAGTGGCCTTGATGGAAGAACAACAAACCCGACAAAACAAAAGGAAGAAAAGCACAGGCACACACAGACGCTCGTCCACATGTGAGCCTCACAGTCTAACCTGTGGGTGACACATCTTTCTTTGTTTCTATAAGAGTGCTTCAGCTTCTGGCTGCTCATGGTAAAGCACTAATGCACACCAGCGCTTGGCGAGGCGCACGCACACACAGCAGACACGTGCGGCGGCGGAGAAAGCAAACCAATAAATTATTAGCAAGTCATCATAAATGGCAGCATTGACAGTCGGCCAGAAACAGAGACCTGAAGGTCGACCGCAGCACATTTTCTTATTTACGACATTACTCTGCTCTCAGCTGCATCACATCCTCTCCGGCACGCCGGACGGCGGAGCGGAGCCAGCCCGTGTCAGGCTGCGTTTGCTGTTTTTTGTGCTGGTTCAATGGGATGTTGCTTTAGAGTCATCCCGGCATTTCTCGGTCATCGGTTAAGCTCCGTGCACTGATGTCACCTCTTGGCACAACTTTGTGATCTTTGGACTTGATCAGCATTTCTGCGGCCGCCGGCCAATCGGCTCGCGGGGCTTTGACCCCGTTTGGTGATGTCATGCAGCAGGGAATGCAAACACGGCAGGGGACGGGCTGGGTGGCAGCGCTGCATGTATGCGAGCTGAGGGACTTTACCATTGTTTGTAGAGTTAACTGTTGTCTGAGCAGCACAAACAGACCGCCAGCTGTGACACTATTGATTCTCACTGGAAGGGCTGTATATTTAGTTTAGCCACCTCTAACTGTGTGTGAAGTAACCCTGCCATTGTTTGTTATGGTTACCCCCCGTAATCTTATCATCTCTTTACCCGAGCTGACTTAAGCAACCATTTTTTTTTTTTTTAAGTTATGAGTCAGACGTTTTAAAAGAGAATCCCCAGATTGAGATCTGGCTGTGCCACTTCCTGTCAGGTGGTTGCCAAATGCGAGTCCCTCGCTCAGCAGCGAGCTAAACTGCATGCAACCCTCACATGACGAGACACGGAGGTGTGCGCACCTCCAGAGCACCTCTCCACTTTCAGTGTTTATCAAGGGCCGCTCTGCACTTCACACCCCGAGTGGCTTATGGCTGAACAAACACGGAGTGAGAACTCCACCAAATGACAGAGGGAAGCTTTTGGGTGGATTTACATAAAACCAGAAGCCCGATGTGTGTTTTGTGGTGAATCTTAAATTGCACACACAGGAAATAGAGGTTTGCATTTCCTCTGCCAGCTCTGAGTTACATAAAGCAACATTAAGACAGTAAATGGAAACCCCCCCACCCCCTCCGACAAGGTTTCTCCCCTTTTCTCTTCGGATGAATAATTATTTGTTTGACTAATCTCTTTCATTATGCAATGTAAACTGTGAGGGATCTGAGGTGTTTGAACAACACTTACCTTGACAACAGATTCTGCTGCATGATAAGAATATTTTAAAGTGTTTGCATCACATCCATGTTTTGTGGTTTTTGATGTTAAATTTCTCCTTTCTACCTTTTTTTTTTTATATTCCTGGAAGGATTAGTGGTCCAGGATTGTAGAACCTCAATTCTGTGTTGGTTGGCAGACGCAGCGGGGTGTCTGTGTTAAAAGCGAGGCTTAACAGGCTGTACTGTTCTCAACAAAGTTCTCATAAATCATGTGGATCTCAGTAAAGATATCTAATAATACAGAGCGTTTTGTTTCTGGGAAAGGAGATTGTGACTGTTGTGGCCATTTGAGGACAAGAGAACTTCAATCACACACTTTTAGCAAATCAAAACTAAATTTTTGATCAAAAAATATATTTTTTGATCTTTTTTTAAATCCTCCTTATTTTTTTTTTTTTTAGGGAAAAGCACTCATTTGGCTTTAAATAAAGTTATTTTTAAGCTTTATTTTGACACACTGGTGTAAAAAAAATCTAGGAAATGTAATTAAAAGCAGAAACTGTTAAACTTGGTTTTGCAAGAAAATCATTTCTTTTCAGGAAAAACAGTTCTTTAAGAGTTCATAAATCTGCTGAAGTGAAAAAAAAAAAAACAAACGTGTTCCCTAAAGTTATTATACCAGCATTTTAGCTTTTATCTGAACTAAAGTTAAAGAAGGAAGTCATTCTGGTGAAAACATTATCTTACAGGAAATCCCATTCATGATAAACTCAACCCAAACTTAATTCTGTATGTGTGGTACTTATCAAACATACTGTACATACCAGATGTGTTTTACAGAGTAACAATATGCAAATACATCAATCACTTTACAGACTGAAAGATTCTTGGCCAATAAAGCCATTAAAATGCGACTCCACCTATGAAGATGTTGAAGGTTTAAGCCTATAATAATCATGATAATATAAAATAATGCATTTTACTTAATTAGGCTCCTTTATGGACACTCAAGGACAGCTTACAACAGAAGAACTAAAATAAACTTAAAAAAATAAAATAAAAAACAACATTGTTAAATTGTATTTTAAAGAAACAGTGTGTGATGACATTAAGAGTAAACTTTTGTACAAATTGGGTTTTGAGTTTTACTGTTAAGCTTGAAATCGTTTAATCATTAGGAAAATTTATTGCTTAAAATCTATTTCAATTTGAATTTGTTTCATCTTTTAATGTAGATTAAATCAACTCAACATTTTATATACGAAGATTAGACAATTTGTCATTTCTCTGAATGTAGTTTATTTATTTATTTTTTTAGCAGTGTTTCACTGGTATATTACTTTGATTTTCTGAATTAAAAAAAAGTTTATTTCTGGGAGTTATGGTGGTAAAATACTTGTTTTATTACAACTGTAAAAATATATATTTTTAATCACTTGAAGATGTTTCTTCTATTTAGATTTGCCTTTGATCAATATAGTACCCTCTATTTTACAATTCTTGTATCTTCAACTCTTCCTTTAAATATATTTACTGTAAGTGACCCCCCCTCCTTTTTTTTTTTTTTGTAAAAGCCCCTTCCCAACATAAATGAAACATGAATACAACTTTTTGCGCTTCAGTGGACTTTTATGTTGGTAAAATTTGACTTCTTTTGTTTGTTTAAATTTCGAAAAACTTTCTATGATTGAAGTTAGAATTATAAGACTGGAATCTAAAAAAAAAAAAAAAAAAAAAAAAAAAAAAAATGAAAGGGAAATCCCCTCCAAGAGCAGTAAAATATGTTTTGATGACACTTCTTTGTTTTTTATTGCAGCTTTTGAAAAACAAAAAATGACTTACTGATGTGAATCCAATTCGCTTATTCGGTTATATAAATAATTTAAGATACATTTTTTAAACTAAAATTGAACTTTTTATTGAATATACATGAAAAGTTGTCTGTACGTTTTTATTACTTCCTATGAGTGAATCTGTCGGAAAATATTTAATATTTCACTAATTAATAATCAAAGTTCTTCAGTTTAAGTTACCGCTAATTACATAAAGTCTTTTTGTCTGACTTTTTTCTGATTTAATGGTACAAACTACAACATCATGATTATATTTTCTTTAACAGCATTTAACAGAGCCACAAGGAGTAGAGGCACTTAAGTTAAGGAGAAATGCAGAGTAGGCAGCAACTCCAATAACCTATTAAAGTTTATTTAGTCTTATAAAACAATAGCTCCTTAACTTAAAAAAAAAACATAGAGGAATGTTTTTTAACTCTCCTCTCAGTGAAACCGTCTTAAATCAGGATGAGGAAAGTGGCTGTAAAGAAATCTGCTTTTACAGCACGTCTTTAAAGCAGCAGGGACTGAGCTCGTTCTGTCGCTTTTATGGACTCTGCATTCACCCCGCAGTTCCACTGGAGATAAATAGATGGGCTGTGAGACATTCAACCATTCATGGCCGTTTCCTAATGAACACAGTTCCACGTGTTAGAAAGGAGCATGGAGGGGGAGGAGGGGGACTGGCTGCATCTGTCTTTTATTTGCTAAAAGTTTCTTTTCATTACCACCGTCTTAACAAACATTTTTGTGTAAAAAAAAAAAAAAAAAAAAAAAAAGTGCAAACAAGTATGTTTAAAAAGAGCAGACACCCTGAATGTTGAAGATGATTCTGATGATAACACAGCTGACTAAACTCTTACTGATGCGGTTTCGGTACTTTTTCAAAAACTGTAGAGCACAGGGATTCAAAATTAGATTTTAATTGGAGACTATCTGATTTATATTAAGGCCCCCAGGCCTTTCTTTAAATAAAAAACCCTTCAGGCCTTGCTCATCTTATGAAGACCTGAGGGCTGATTGCTATGGGTGCTATTAACTGAATCTGGAGCTAAAGTGAGCAGAAATTTCTCTAAAGTTCATTTAAATTTCAACTTATAAACATTTCATATGGCTGTTTATATTATTCGGTGACATTTCAGCAACCATTAAAGAGAAAAGTGAAAATGTTTGTGCTGTTTCTTTGAAGACATTTGTTGACTCAAACTTGTTTTTTAACTGTTCTTGAGCTCAGGCTGGTAGGCCACTTCCACATCTTTAGTGCAGTGGCATAAAAAACATAAAGGTTTAATGTGAAACAGCAGCGACCTGTTTTTGTCCTTATTGAGGAAGTTAGTAACACTGGAAAGATAGCGCGCCACACCCTCATACAAATGAAGCACAAAGGCAGCAACACTAACTGCATGAACTTTGTAACTTTGTGTTGACTTTGCATGTATTATCAAGCTAGCTAATTTGGGAGAGACATTTGTACATTATTGCTTTAAGACCCAAAGTCTCCCTGGATTCTCTTTTAGATCCATTAATGTCCTCATTTATCTCGTCTGAGCTGCATGGATCAAAGCTGTACACCTGGATAGCTCCGATATTGCCCTCTGTATTGCTAGCTAATGTTAGCTTGGAGTTGTGAGGGGCTGTAAGCTAGCATGAGTGGAGTGTAAACAGTATTATGTCTTTATTTTATTATGTTTTTATTAGTATTATCGTAATAGGATATTATTGTAGAGTAACCTCTATGCCAATAGTCCAGCTTTCAGCTTAGAGGAAAATTTCTAATGAAAACGACACTGACTTTTTAAATTTTGTCTAAGAGCTGCATAATCACAATTAAAAGTAGGGTCGGGTATTGATAATAATTTCCAGAAACAATTTGATTCACAAGAGTCTGGATCGATTTGATTCCGATTTAATTTTTTTCTATTCTGTCGATACACTCAATGTTCGAGTCATTAACATTGTAAACATCATTCTGATTCTCCTGGAGGGTGTTTCAGTTTTGCCATTAGGTGGCGATTACACCACAGCATTACACATTATTCCAGAAGAAGAAGAAAATATGCGCAAAAAATTATGCCTTAGACCACAAAAATCTTTCCTTAAAAGCGTTAAAAATGTATACCCATGAGTATATAAAGATGTTCATTCTGTCAGCAATGAATGTTTAGGTCGACCGAGCGTTAGCATTAGCCATCCTGTCACAAAATTCCATTAAAGTTAGCATCAAGCTAGCGGACTTTAGCTGTATGTGCTAAATCGATCTATATTTTTTATGAATCGATTATTGATCTGTTAAGTTCAAATCGGTTTGAATCGATTAATCAATTTAATCAACCCAGCCCTAATTAAAAGACAATGATTTACCAGATATCAAAATGTAGTCGCAGTGTGACTTTAAACAATTTAACTTCTGAACTTTATTTTGGATCGCAACATTTTAAGACATGATATCTAGCACATCTGCACATGTTAGCATGTCGTTCTTTCCACTTTACATATGCTTCACATCTGAATCCACATCGGTGTCTTTATAGGAAACCTTTAAAACCATTTTGGTTTTATTTCCCTTCTGGTTTTGGTGTAGCAGAACTAACAAAATTCAGATGAAAGTAGTTGGAGGATAAAGTCCCAGAGAAGCTATCCATTGATGTGTCACAAAGCTGGTTAGCAACTGAGAGTTCAAGTGGAACATCAAGAGGAAACTGATCTTTCAACACATGGATGTTTTACCTGTTCCATACACCCTATAGATCAGTGACATATGCTGTTTGACTTTAAGATCACTAGAGCCTATAACCATAGATCACCGATATTTCTCCTCCTACTGTGCGCGGAAACTAGCTGCTTTATGTCAAACTACACGTATGTAAAACCCCGACTGTCACCCCAAACATTTATGGTATGTCTTGGATTTAGTTTGGCTTTGTTCTTCAAAAATCAAAGCTGCACAGTTTCCCAAGGTTTAGTTTACATCAAATGGAAACAGCAGATTTTGATAGTTTGTTTGCCGCTGTAAAAAAGTAGGAAAAAAATCCTAAACACATCTGGGACTTTTTTAAATGTTTGTACAGCTATGGACATGAAAGTTATGCTAAAATCACAATTTAAATTAAGCCAAATTTAGGATTCTGTGACAAAAGGTTATAAAATAATGTTTAGTTTTCCACATGTAAAAGTCTCAGGTGGATACAATAACTCAGACACAAATTACTTCCATAAAACTCCACATTTTTATTCTTTCTTGCTTACAGGTGTTCCTTACAGCAATCCTCCCTGATTCTCTAAACCTCAACTATGGTTCTGCTTATGCAACAAGTGCTTGGTTAATTTTCTAAAGTTACTAGAATTGCATTATGTACACATAAAACTGATGAAACATCAGGGATGCGTCCAGCCAAAACCCAAGGACAAGATAAGTGAAAACACATCAGCAACATAATAAGCTGATATTTACAGTTTTACCATAAACTTGTGAAAGTCATGAGAATTTCTGCAGATCTTTTAAATATATTAAATAATGTTTATATAAGGTATTCAGATGTTTTCATGCAGTTGGGCCACATTTTTAAAATTGTCTTTACATTCTCAGGTATAATAGTGTTTGATGATATAAAAATGTGTCCCTGGACATCCCAGCCCCATCTAATTTAGGATGGATTAAGTGGAGTTAATACAATAAATATGCCCTTTGTGAGTTAAAAACAAAAAAAATATATATTTATATGCAAGAACAATGACAAATACTTTAAATTTTCTGGTGGTATAAAGCCAGTCTTGATAGTCAAAGGTAAAGTATTGATGCTTCTAAAGTTAAATCCATTTATAGAATAGAATAGAATAGAATAGAATAGAATAGAATAGAATAGAATAGAATAGAATAGAATAGAATAGAATAGAATAGAAAATACTTTATTAATCCCTTTGGAAGTCCTCAGGGATTTATTGTGATCAATCAGTTGTAAGATATTTTGTGTATAACACAATATAAAAAGTGGAACATTGGATCAATTAACCAAAGCTCTATAATTTTCTACATTTAAAAATGTTAGTAAACTATCAAATTAAACATTTAATGTGATGAAAATTGATCATTTTAAATGTTAAAAATTACAGAACTTTTGTCAATTGATTCAATGTTTCACTTTTTTCAGTGTACTTTCTTACTTTTTCATCTCTTATATCCATTCCTAGCTTCACTATGGTGTGGTGATTTGTCCCGTCTTTCTAACAGCAAGAATCCCAGATGGCTCTGTATTACGGTTGTATAGACTTTGAGTCTTTTAGTACTTTTATTTTTCCTTTTTTCCATGTACTTCATTTAACGACCCTTAACAGGATTTCTGAGATGCTTGGCTCTAAGCTGATTAGCAAACTGCCTATGACGTATCCTTTATTCAAACAAAGATGGGATAGGCTCCAGCAACCCATGGTGTTGTACCAAGACACGTTTCTGCCACCAGAATTTGTTTCCTCGCCCTCAAACATTGTTGATTTGTTTTGTAAAACTCATATTTTGTCCCATAAAAGTGTTAAAGAAGGTGAATGACTGCTATATACTTTATTCTGGGGCTTTAGGGAGTTTATTTTCATATTTCCTACATATTTTACATAAAACAACAGCAGCTTTTTGTGTTAAAAATTACCTTTGTTTGGCTAATTTAGGATAAGAAACATGATTTATGAAAGTGACTTTACCATGGAAGCATGTAAAAATCAGCAATTAATAAATAATCATTGCTTCTGCAGCAAATTTTTGGGAGGCACAGACTCTGGCAGGCTGGATCAGCTCCGACTCGATAAAATCCATGCCCCCTCTTGCTGTTTTATGCTAAATATGGGGATAAAAAAAAATCAAATATTACAATAAACTCCCAAAAGTTATAGAATAAAGTATATAATAATTATCCACATTCTTTGAACGCTGTTTGGGACAAAATATGATGCCTGAGAATGGGTAAACATATACTGCCCTGAATGCAACACCTTCAGGATGAACAGGATGAACTTAATTGAGTTTGGTTTACTTTAAAGCTTTAGTTGAACAAAAGTTATGCAGTTTTCAATTCATTTGGGTTCATACTGTACTGAACCATATTAGGATCCACTTGCAAGAAAACAAGTTTTCAGGGTTGTTTATTTCCCACAATAGTTCAGGACAAGTGGACTTTCCAAAGAAATCTAATTCTGGGTGACTGACCCAATTCTGGACTTTAACCATACTCAACCAAGACAAAATCAATATTTTTTTCTGCTCCTTATTGCCCTGGGGAAGTCATACAATGTTATGATTAATGTTTTCTAAATGGGTTCTACTGTTTTGCTGAGCAAGCAGTTAAAGGGTTAAGATATTCCTTTAGCATTGTTGACCAGACCAGTACTTTTCCAAGCAAATCATATTGTGTAAACTGGCAAAAACACATTTAACTTGATTTTCTACGATGGAGATCTGAGTATAATTATATGTTCCAAAAAAAAGTCATTTTTTGTTCCATTCATGCATTTCTCCAATAGTTTTAACCACTTCGGTTAAGTATGTGTCATACACAGAGCTCTTTTGTCTAGAAACCACGATATCACGAACCCCACGTGAAGTAATGAAGAGTTGAGTGAAAAAGAAGCAGTGTACAAAAGGCCTATAAATCCATCACAATTAGAACTGCAGGACTCCCACTCAACAACATGCTTATGGCAGTCCATGTACACGCACAATTTCTCAAAAGATCACCACAAAGGAGAAGAAAGAAGGCTTCTGTAAGATCTAATCCATTGGCTAGAGGAGAAATGGGATGGCTGAGGTTTCTCTCTCCTTTCCTCTTTGTCCCTGTCCAAAAGCTCTGCTTCTTGATGAAAATGTCCTGCTGGATGAGGGCATTAGACTCCTACTCTAATCCCATGTAATTTCCCACAATCCCCTTTGCTTGCATCCTGCCAAGGAGGCCGTCGGCCCTGCTGAGCCCCTCGCTGTCAGCTTTGGCTTTCCCACACCCCTTCTCAATCAGAGTTTCCTTAACTGGCGGAGAGGAAACAAGAAACCCAGTCTCTTCTTCCCTCCTCCCTTTCATTCCTCTTTTCATCAACAGCAGCATCTAGCAGCAATTGATCACTCTGTCCGCACGTTGTGACCCTTGGCAGAATCCAGCAGTGGTAAAGGCCACAGAGGAGGCAGACAGGTTTTAGTCATTAGCAGAATTAAAGCCATGGTCTACCACTGGTTGACCTAAATCACATCTGTGTGTCTGTGACCTTGAGGCATTGTTGCCATCCACTACCAACAGAGTGTTTATGCGCAAGTCTGTGTACATTTGCCTCCAGCCGTAATCCTGTGCAATCTCCTTCTTATGTAAAATGCTTTATGATCATCTTTTCAATGGCTAGGCTCATCAGGAAGTCAGCTGGGTCAGGAACCCAATGACACACTGGCCTCTTGTCCAAATGACTATTTCTGAAACATCTAACACAAGTGATAAATCTATTATGCATGCATTGGTGTCCTTAATAGTCATATAAGCCATAAAAGAAGCTTTGTTGGAAGCACATGATGGCATAAAAAGCACAGTAGTGGCTCTTCATTGATGCATTCAGGGGATCTTACCCACAAGAGCTCTGACTTTTTCTGGACTTTTTTTTTAACTTGCATGCTTATTAAACCGGCACCTCTATCTCAGTAGTACCAGTACAAGGGACATGAAGTAGAAAAACTAATTTTATTAAAACAACTAAGTTAATTCTTAACATCTTCGAGCAGAAATACTGGCACTGACAAACTGATGTAAAGCAGGCGCAGTCTCAGAAAATATACCTGCTTTTTAGAACCTTTCACCCTCTATTTATAACCTCTGACAAATGTTTGCTGATGGGGCTTTACCAGCTCGTCAAACTTTTTAGATTTAGTCACTGCCTTTCCAGAAACTGTTCAATGCAGATGTTTGTGGTGGGCACCTGTGGGAGTTTTTCACCAAGAAGCAGTCACTAGTATGCAGTGAAAAGCACCTTTGAGATATTTGTGTCAGATTAGGGGTGTAACAATACATTTTAACGGCAATTTGATCCAATTCACTGACATAAAATTATCATTCTGTATAGTCACATGTCTTTAATGTTTAAAACCACCCACCAACCATCTCAACCAGCCCTAATTCATCCACCAACCAAACAATGTCTTCAGAAAATTCAAAATGTTTTCACACAATGGACAGTAATGATGAATCAATAATTGTGATGGAACTTTGTTGTTTACCTACACTGTCTTAATTTAGATGATATTTTCCAATATCATCAATTTATTTAATTTTAAGCAATTTTTAATGATACAGGCCGATTTGATGAACAGCTTGCCTCAGACAGATTGATCTGGTTGGATCGTAGGAACAGAAATCGATACTTTGATTGATCATAGCACCCCTAGAATATGTGCATCCAGATAAACTTAAATATTCTTTAGAGAGCCGGGAAAATACAAACAAGTCCACTAAAAAATTTAAAGACTGAATGAGTCCACAGTCATCTGCCCGACAGCCTATTCAGCTGAAGCCTTGCTCGTCTGCCTGACACAGAACATTATACTTTGCCAAACTTCATGTTCATCAAATTTGACCTATTTGTCTTAAAATTCAACATTACGTTTTATAAACTCAATCTAAATGTTCACAACAGGGAAGTATATTCATATTTTTGAAATTATTAATGTATAAGGTCTCAAAAGAAACACATATGGTACTTCTTCATTCTCTCACCTCTAGTAGTAGCTGCTGCACAGACCATTGAATGTTGGCCATGATGTCTGTTATCTATTAATAACATCTCATTGGCTAGTTTCCCCCTCGGGCATTATTTGAATTTTCTGGTTCTGTTTTGTTATTCAGAGTAAACAGTTTCACCCTATGCTATGACGGGCCTTAAGTTAGAAAAGAACACACACAAGCTACTTTTTATGCATAGATTAACCAAAATATTAAGTAATCATCAGTGACTCGTTTCATTTTTTATTTTTGTTTGCTGTAGCATGCAGCAACACCTCGTCTGCCTCTCAGCCGCTCCGCTGCTATAAACACGGCAGCGGCGGCTTAGTGTCACCAAAAATGAAAGGACACGTGTAGGCCAAAGCTGATTTATGATCTGCACACCAGACGAAAGAGCATTATCTCTCTACCAGCAGTTTTTAATAGTGATTCAAAACACTATTTATAGCCGAATCTAAATAGAACCACATCAGTTATGAGTTTTTGCAAAGAAGTGATTGTTTGAAGGACTAACAGAGGATAACAAGGGCACTGTCGCACAAGAATACTAATAAAAGAACTATGCCTCCGGTCAACTTTACAGATTTAAAAAAATTTTTAAAAAAAAAGCGTTTGGTTGAGAAACCTCAAAAGGCAGGGGCCGCTTGAATGATAATTGTTCACTTTAAAAAGTGAAGGAGAAAGTTGTTAAATCAGATATTAAAACTCTCTCCATATCAGCATTTTGACTAGATGTGATATCGCCAAACTTTGACCTTTCTGACAACAAACAAAGAGACAAACAGGCTTACAGTTGCTGACAAATATTAGAAGAGGTCAAAATTTGCATTTTTACCCACAGTTACCTCTTTTCAGACTCCCAAACTTCAATCAGGAAGTTAAATTGTGGCCACTTGTTTGAGTGACAAATTTTAAAATAAGTTTAATATTTTTACTAACAAAAAAAAGATTTTTTATGCTTTTGTCAAAAGTTATACTGAGCATAAGTGTATTTAAACTGATTTAACCTCAAAGAACATATAGAAATGCGGCTTGTTTAGCTATCTGATAGAATATATTATGATAAACCCTTTGTTTCAGTTAAACACCACAGAAGAAATAAACAGCAGGAAATAGTTGAAACAATATTCCTGGAATGTGTTGACATTCCAGTGTTTAGCTCTTCATTTCCCCTGGGTATGAAGTTTTAATTTCCCCATTAACAACAATAAACTAAATATTAGTTACAGACAAAAAGGACAATAATCTTGGAGATCTGCACTGAGTGAGATTTTGTTAGGTCACGGTGAAAACTGAGAAAGCAGTCCCAGCCTCCCATAAACAGCGAGTGCGTTTTTGAACTTGAGTAAATGTTTAACTCGGCTTCATAAAGTTTAGGGGAATTTTTTGGAACCTTTGGGCCAAATTGTCAGAGCGGGAGCTGTAAAGAATATGGAAAAAAATTAAGTGGTAGTGGATGAAGGTTAGAGAATCATTAACTTTTAACAAAATAATCTAAAACCCAAACAGGTTCTTTTTATCTAACCTAATTTACAGTGTATAGAAGTTAGTGGGATTGTGATTTACACTTGTAGGCTTTTCCTATTATATATGAGTTTTAAGATAAATACAGAAACATTTTATTTGATACTACTAATAATGGAAGACATTTTTTGTTCATTTGATATTTATAATTCCAAAATTAATACAATAATACAGACTGACCATGTCTGTCAACAGCAAGCCTTTTCACCATTTGCAGCAATATCAGTTTGACAGTGATGTCTTTGGCTCCTCACTAGCTTTATCATGATGTTCTGTGGCGTACCTCTCTTTCACTAGCGTTATGTGCTGTTCTGTCAGGTCACTTGGGACATGGTACAATCGTCCAGTCTCTGTTTCAGCTAGTCCCAGACGTGCTCTATGGGGTTCAGGTCAGAGGATATTGCTGGCCATGCGATTTGAGACACTCAGACTTCCTGAAATCCAGTGCAAATTTTTGCCAGACACCGGAGCCAAGCCGGAGCACTTTTTAGTGAAGTTGGAGCTATTATGGACCTAAACTGGAAATCATGTGAGAGAGTGTAAAGTGCATCTGGTACACGTTTCAAAATAAAACCAGTTTTCTACTTTACTCACTGTTTTTAATTTGTTGAAAAAATGATGTCGTTGTGACAACCAACCCAAGTCTCCTCTACTTGTTAGACAATACGTCTAACACAGTCAAATCTGTACATCTATATAAGACAAAAGTATTTCCTCCCTATGCTGCATATATGACTTTCACTGAGTTTTTCCCTGCATGTGAGTCGGATATGTGCTTATATAAATGAAATGAAGGCGATATTCAGAGATATTCCCCACTTTCTGACAATCTTTTGTTTTTTTTAAATTAATTTAATTAAATAACAACTCTCCTTTTTAAAAAAAAAGCTGATAACAAAAATTAAATGAAGAGGTTTTTTTGTTTGTTTAATTGCTAAAATGCTCTATCCATCACACAAGTCACCTCTGAACTGATTTGATTCATTATTACTCACAAATTCACAACAGTGGATCTGAGGTTATGAACACAGCAGCGCCTGTCGTTATCTGGTGTAGAGTTGCCTCAAAGACAGCTGATTTGGAGGTAACTCACACTGTGGCAGCGCCGAGACAAGTCAGATAAAAATGCAGGGCGAAGAGATTAGTATGTGCTCTGTGTCTTATTTTCCATCTTTCTGCAGAGCCGAAGGGCTGCTGGAGTCAGTCACTGCACACTCTGGAGCTGCTTCCAAATGCATTTCCCAAAAAAAAAAAAAAAAAAATCCATGGAATTATGTGTTTTTCCGTTTAAGCCTGAGGGGAAATTAAAATTTAAATAAAGAAAAGAACAGTAAAGTTTTACTCTGAAACGTGGCACTTTGACATTTTTTACGAGAATATATATATATTTTTTTATTTCACTAAAGAAAACAGTCGGAGTGCCACACATGGAGCTCCAAATAACTGTGTTGGAGGGTACAGGGGAACATGTTTACTGCTCTCTGCCCTCTCCACCACAGTCACCACAAGAGAAGCGGGTCAACTGCGGACATCCAAAATAGTTGACACAAGTGGAAACCCTCTCAAATTGTACAACGGAGCTGACGCAGCCAAAAAAAGTTTACTTTGGAGCAAGCTCTCTGTCATCACTTCCCTCTAGTCTCGAGATGCTGATTCTTTCTTAAGAAAAGTAGGAAAATCTGGAGCTCAGCAAAACCTAAATGTATTTCTGTCGTTGGAGTGGCGCTACACGTGTTGACTTGTTTGTTTTCTCAAATCAAGCAGACAACAATTCTCAGCTCATGTGAGGCAAATTAATATCTTCTTTAATTTTCATCATGCAAGATGCCTCGGCGGTTTCAGATTTATCCCCGCCTGACATCCCTGTGGGTTTGCTCGTCTGCTAACGAGGACGATTGAGTGGCCTTGTGGGGAGTCATTCCTGTGAAATGTGGAGATTAGGGGGAGTTGTTGGAGCCAGATGTAATCACACGGCCATACTGCATGACCGTAAATCATGGAGACCGTATGTGCATTGAGATTGAATGGAGCTCCACCCGTCGATCCCTCTTAGTGCGAGAACGGAGAACATGAAAAGATGATTCTGTGGGGTTAGACGGGAATTTTCTCTCATCAGAGCGATGTGGCGGCATCTGTGCTCTTTGTCGCCACTCTTTGGTGCGGCGTTTCGCTGCGCTGCGAAATGCATTCTGGTGTGGGCTGGAACCGAGACCACCACATAGCTGTTTCTGTGGTCTGCCACTGTGGGAAAGGCAGAGAAACATTATGAAACACAAGCCGACTACATCAACACAACTTACACAGAGCTGGCTCCAGATGGACAAAGAGCAGCCTGACAGGATTTCGACATGACCACTCTGTGTTATGAAAAAACATATTTCACTCTGCGCTCCTGGCTCTGTTGGGGTAATTTGATTGAAATCCATATTTGAAAAATCACTCAAGTAAGGTCAAATTTTGATCTACAAAAAGCAACCTTTTTTTTTATATATTTTATCTTCCCTATCCTTTTATTTCAATCATCCTCTGTTCTTCTGCCATCCTTTCATCCAACTCTAAACCCCTCCCAGTCACACTGCTCCCTTTAGGGGTCTTGGGAGACCGATTGAATGAAATTGGCAGCTCTCGTCTGCGAGCAGAGATGCCATTTTCTGTGCTTTGGTTGAGCGGTTTGTAACCCTCTCTATCTGGACTCAGATCCTCTCCCTGCTCAGTCAGACAGTCTGGCAGGGGAATTGGAGGGGGGGGTATTAGACAGCCCTCTTTCCAGCATCATCCATTACCTTGCTCCAGGCTGCGAGGATTAGAGGACGATCAATGGGCTGCACACAGAGAAACACACCTCAGACCACCTAATTATCTTCTAAATAAAACACTTCTCTTCAAATCCTTCACACAGACTAGACACACACCTGATCTACTTTTTGGAGGAGGGAGGTGTCGCTACTCTGTCCCTCAGGGTCCTCCAATGATAGTAATACTCACCACCCAGGTGGTGCATCCTGCATCAAGGCTTTCACTGACATCATTCTTCATCCTATCCATAATGCGTCCTATATATATATATAAATTCTAAATCAAGACTCAAGAATCTAGTTGTCAATGTTGGTGCTCCTTTAAAACTTTAAAGATGAAAAAGCAGCAAAATAGGGACAGGTTTAAGGGGAAAAGGGATGGAGCAGAGGTTTATCTGTTATATTTACATTCAATTGCTTGGAAATTAACCCCCCCCCCATGCATTTTGGTAAAAAAAAAATACTCGTTTTAGGTCAAAGAAGACTATTTTAACCGGCAATCTATTTTTTTTCCTATCTTTGTTAACAACAGAAATCTTTAAACATTTAACACTGAAGATGCTTTTTGACTTAAACTACTATGTTTACTTATTTAGATTATACAGTGGCGTATTGGTCAGGGGTCTGCAACCTGCTAGAGCTAAACTTTATGAGTTCACTCTTGGATAGATTTCAAATTAGCACAAAAACTGAACTTTGCTGTAATGTGATATGATATGTCTGAGTAATTCCCTGAAGAAAATAGATCAAGTTAAGGCTGTACGTTGGTATGTCTTATTAGCTATCACAGTCATGCTCAAAGTATAGACTGTAGCATATCTTATACAGTGGTAGGCCCTCTAACTAGCCTTGCTCAACCAGCAAAGCCAAGTGGGCCCCACATGGTTTAAAAGTGGGAAAAAAAAGTGGGTGCCAAATGGGTTTATCAACAGTTTCCGTGGTGGCCTCGCCTGTGTTTGCCTGCTTCGGCTTAAGTGGACACTCACTGGGTAGGCTCTTTATGCTATCCAGCCGCCTGGTGATTTGCTAGCTCGCTACAGTGGAAATTGCTAGCTTAATATAGCAGAGCTCGCCAACTTGCTACGGCGGAGCTCGCTAGCTCAATACAGACACCTCCCCCTGTGTGGAGACGTGATTACTGATGTTTTTGTTGAACTCTTCACAAGAAATAAACCTTATTTCTCAACATCGTCTATGTCTTCTATTCATTCTAAGTGAGTCGCGGTGTCTGGGACACATTTTTGTCAGGTGGCGAGCAGGGAATTTGCCAAGCGGTGAAAGGGGGGCGGGGCACGCGAATTTGCCGCACAAAACGCGTTTCTTGTGAATGCATCTTTACAGACATGAATGTCTGCTCTCTAATAAACACTATTTGCTGGAAGACTTTTGGAATACATTTGTAAATGTCAGCTGAACAATATAAAGCCCTTTAAAATTAAAACAATAAGAGAGATTGAAAATGTGTCTCTCCACACTCAATGTTGACATTTTCTGTTTGGAAAAAACAGGAGAATAATGGCAGCAACAGCCCGACAAAAATGTTTTCCAAATCTGAGGGGAAGCAGCTGCTGAATACATCCACTTGGCAGAGGCTGAACTGTCTGGGGGCAAAACAAAGAATGCATTTGAAGGCAAACGTTTGGTGGCCTTAGGACGGAACGAGATTAATTGCATCTCAAGACAGGAAACACAAGCAGTGCCCATAAATCCATATGACTTTTTCTTACAAGTCACAGAAACAGTCTATACTTGGATGAACAAAAGACACTTGGGCCAAATGTACCTGTCATGTTCATTTATTTTTTTTAGGTTTTCAAAGTAGAAAAATGTGCTAAATATAAGAATGAATTGAATTCTGGTTTGCTGTAACGTGCAGCCATTAACTAGAACAGATAACAGCTTGAAGAGTAATCTGGAATAGCAGGAAAGTGCAATTTAATCTTTTTCTTAGTCCAAAAAAATGCAAAAACAGTTTGGTAAAAGAGAAAACTCTAAAGCTGCATTCACACGGATTTGTGTGACAGGGACTTTCAGTTTCAATGTTAAGTCAATGTGCAGACACGAACGCAGGTCCTGAACTGATTTGACTGTTGGGCGTGGTAGTCCGGCGTCAGCTTGTTCCGGGTAGTGCATGGGTTTGGAACCTGCGGCTCCAGAGCCACGTGGGACTCTGTTCCTGACCAAACAGGAAATAAGTCAGGGAGACTGCTGACCCAGCCATGTCAACCGTCGGAGTCAGCAACTTCCTGCTAAAGGCTGCCTATCCAGAACTACCTAAAGAAAACAAATAAACAAAGCCCACAAACTAAGACTACCAAGGTCCAACCTTGTGTGTAACAATTTCAATATGGAGAAGTCTGGAGAGTGTAGTTGAAAGATATAATAGTGAAACAGGAAGTTGTGGATGAAATAATGTGTATTTTTCTGTGATTAGGCTCTGGCCCGGTGACAATTTATATGCTTGGGATGACTTTCGGATCATGAGAAGAGACTCCAGAGCTCAGACGCTGATGGTGGTTAAGGCCACAACAAAGAGGAGAACGGGGGAAAGGTGGGCCGGTGAAATGTCTGGAATCTGATTAAAGAAACTGCTATGAATTTAAAGGCAGGAATTTGATTGCATTTGGCCGTGAAGCTAATGGCTCAGAGTGAGGACTACTTGATGTGTGAAGTTCATGAGCTAATTAAATGGATATTTGTCATTGAAATTATGCCAAAACTTCAATATTATTCAAAAATAGAAAAAAACCACTTGATACATAAAAAAATCAATCCACAAGATGCAAAATACTAAATACAGGGGAAAAAACCAAATGTATATTTATAGAAAGAATCGCAACAATTATGTTAAAGAAATATAATGAATAAGGAATTAACCATCAAATTCTAAACAAATGCTTGTAACTTGTATTAACTGCTTAACCCTATCACTGGGTGATTTTGACCCAAGCAGAAGAATTTACTGTACATGATTTTCAGTGTGTTTCATGGGTCCACAGAAATGGGTAGACCAAAGGCCAAGTCTCCACCATCATTACTTGTTTTTTTAGGATTTTTTTGTTCACAAATTCCTAATTTTTCAGGCATTCAATTTTAAATTTTAATTTTCAAGCATGTTTTAAGGAGCTTTCTATATTTTTATTTTCCATTTTGTTACTTAAACCAAAAGTTGAAAATCAAAGATATCTACTCTATTTAATCACGTGTTGTCATATTTTGATCTATTTTTTATGACAAATACTTTAAATTGGGTCTATCATACCTGGTAAAAATTACCCAGCAAAAGTGATGGTGTAACTAGTTATAGCAAAAGTATTCTAGGGTTAAAAATATTTTGACATAGTTACCAGCATATAAAATCATTTGTTCAATATTTAAATATTTTTAGTTTATGTAAAAATCAAATCAGGTAAATTTAGTCATCTTGATTGTTCATTTTTGCAAGATTACAATAATGATTCAGATGATTCAAGTTGGTTTCTGTTTGATCCATTTTTTAGCTTTATTGTTTTGAATTGAGCACTCATTTCTTTTTGTTTTTCAAAAATTGTATCTTTATAATGTTAATGAAAGGAGTAATAAAACATTTAGTGTAACAAATATTAGCAAATGTAAAGATTTTCATAAATATCTAAAAAAAGACGAAACTTTAAAGAAGATAGTTCCTTTTATTTGAATTTCCTAATATGTAGATAAAAATCTTAACTCTGCAAAGAATGTAGTGAGAAAGCGCACAGTTGAACAGATGGGGGGAAACATTTAGAGAATAAGCTTTTTTTTTGTTTAAAAATATAAGGGGAAAAAGGATTTCCCCCCTCCTCCTTTGAGAACTGACATGTTTTGTTCCTTTAATTTATACAAAAAAAAAAAACAAAATGTCAGGAAAAGAGGTGACAAAAGTAAATTTGTAAATGCATCAACTGGGATTTGAGATTTTATCAATCCATCAGAAATCAAATAATCAGATTTCCTTGGAATGTCAAGCAATCTTACATCGGATTTCTAATAAAAATCGCCCTGCATGCACGTTGTCACGAACAAGCATGCAGACTTTTTCATTACTCATCCTTTCTAAAAGTTTTTTTTTTGATGGTTCATTGATCTCTAACTTTTTTTTTTATCTGAGCCTGCAGTTCTTTGCCTTATTCTGTCAGGAAATCTACATGCAAAAGTGTTAATACATTGTATACACATTTTATTCATCACAATGCATCTCTTTCTATTCATTCGTCCCTTTTCGTTTTGCAATTTAATAAACTAAAAGAGTTGGCTGTCAAACATATGGATCTCATTTTATTTGGAAGCTGTTGCACATCTGAGACTGAGTGAGATAAGCTTGGAAAAAAGAGGGACAAAGGGAAACGCACACAGACGACAGACCCATATATCTGAAGTGAGAATCCGCCATAAAACCCAGACAAGCCTCATATAAACTCCTGCCTCAGTCCACTCTGTTCTCAATTCTCCATTATTTTCACAAGAATGCACGGCTGCATCCTGGACTGCATTTCTGAGGTAGGGGCATGGCGGCGAACGGGTGGTAGCGCCGATACGGAGGGGAAGGGGTCAAAGGCCGGTGAAGCCTCGAGGTCCAGAGAGGAAGCCCCCCGTCTTGTGGCACGATGGGGGGCTGAAATCGGGGAAACCTGGGACGGAGGAGAATGTAAACACAGATTAGAAAAGGGGAAGAGACCCCAGCATATCATCAGCAGGCACAGCTTGACAAGTACAGATACTAACATTTCTGGTGCTTTGATTTGGGCTACTACTGGTCTTTCATGTTTATCTGGAGTATTTGTATCCTGCCTGAAGAACTGCCAAGCTGAAATAAAACATCAAGAGTTGTTTCTGTGACAAATTGGGTCACTTAATCACTTGGGAAACTGAGATGTATAAGTTTTGATTGTGTTCCTAATATTATTAATAACAATTGTTTTAAATGTTTTTGTGTTGAATTTATTGGATAAAATTACACTGTTTAAAGGTTTATTGTCTGTTGACCTCTATATATGGGATTTTGACAAATGTCGACAAATTAAAATAAACGTGTTTAATTGTTGAAAATGTTGACGACAATCGCCTGTATGCTGCCCCCTACAGGTTAAACTGAAGTAGTACATTTGAATTTGTGATTGGTCAAATCTTGTAAGTCCCTCATAGTTTCAGAAGTCCCACTTCATGATCTGCAGTGTCAGTAATGATAACAGTCCAGTTACCCAGCCCCACCCCTCTGACTGGATTGTCACATTTCGGCTGTGGGAGGAGTCAGACTCCAACTGTCATGTTTGGTTACCCTTTAAACTCCACAGCAGCTGAAACATCAGCTGTTTCAAACAGGCTACTCATAGATCATTATAATTCAATTCACTAAATGCTAAATAAAATGACAAATACAGACCTATTTTAGAAGAATTGCACATAAAATTAAACTTTCCTTTGGCTTTACTTTGTTCACAATCAGTGCAAATAAAGCCTTTCTCCTTCAGAGTACTGGAATTTCATTGAACGGTTGAAAAGTTACAGTATGTTAAAGATTTTTGTGTTTAAGCGTCGAGTGTTAAAGGGTTAACAAAAATACTGCCTTTTGTTTGGAAAGAACTTTGAACTGTAGAAAAAGAGGAATGAGGGCAAAAAGTGACTGTTATTTACTAGCAGCCACAGACAATTTGCCTGAAAGGCAGAAAAAAAACTTTTTTTCATTTTAACATTTCATTTGCATTCCTTTTTTTCACATTTTTGTGTCATCTAACTGTAAAAGATTCCCAAAAGCAGCCTTAGATTTCCAGAAACTGCCCTTTTATGGGTGTTTGACAGACTCACAAACATGATGTGTTTTTGTGTTGCAGTTGTTAGCAATAATATATGTTAGGGAGGGGTCTCCTTAAACTTCTGCTTCACATTACTCCCAGATGTTTTTTTTTTTTTGGAGATCATGCCTCACACTGAATATACAATCCTTACTGACAGTATTTGTTGCGCAAAAAACAACATTTTGGATCTGTGTTTTTAAATCCAAACATTCTTCTGGTGTACGGGCGTCAGCCTCGAGTCCCAATGCCTTTAATAGGAAAGAATTTGTGAGGTGGACACTTCTCATCCGCACAGACTCGCGCTGCAGCAGCTTCACCGGGAGGCTCTGGCCTGCGCTCGCCTTTGTCTGTTGTGAATTATGGTCAGTTGAGACAGAGCTTCGGTCAGAAGGAGGGGACCTCGATCTCATCTGGATCTAATAGGCAATAAGAAGGAAACTGAGCCATCCTGAGAAGCGCCTCAGGGCAACATGCCAGAAGTGGATAATGAAGCATGGATGTGGGGAAAAATAAGGGGTTATTTTCATAAAACTGACCCAAGAATGACTTTATGTTAAAAAAAAAAAAGAAACAAGTAAATTCCACTTTAGAATCTAAAGGAAAATGGTTTTCTGTAGCCATGTGGATCACAAACTATTTGGGATCTGTGTTCCTGCCTTCCCCTCCGGCGATGTGAGAAATGAACAAGAGGATCAAGGAGGAACTTCCTTTACAGGGTGGTGGTTGTCTGTTTTGCGGCCGCGGTGCAGAGGTAGAGTGGTCGACCTCTGACTGAAAGATCGCAGGTTTGGTTCCTGCCTTGCCCACCCATGTGGATGGATAGATGGATAGATGGACAGAGGGTTGGATGGATGGATGAATTTTTTCAGTGTTTAATTAAGGGGTGGGCAAACTACAGCCCGGAGGCCATTTATAGCTCTCTAAACTTTTTAATCTGGCCTGCCAAACTGATATAAATGATTTCTTTTCCTGCAGGTGTCTCCCCACAGATGGTGCACTACAAATAAATTCACCTTTATTCAGGCACAGAAAGTTATTCTGCATTCATGTAGTGTTTGATTTGATGTTTTTCCAATGTTCTTGTGTGATTCAGAGATCAAGAAATTCTACTTCCGGGTATGAAAGGAGTCCACAAAAAATAGTTCATATTTCATAAATAAATGTGTTTCTTAGTGTTACAATGGTAATAGAAGATCATTTATATGGATATAGTTTACTCTAAAATAATAAAAAAAATCCTGGCATGGCCCAATTTAAAGTAATTTTCAATCAAGATTAATTTAAAAGACCTAGCAACGTGGACAATGGTATTTCTGCTCCGAAATGTAAACAAATGTTTATTACTCATACCAGTAGAACCAGCAGCAGCAGCGTCAGATCAAATTGAAGTGCTTTCTGCGTGATGATTGTGCCTTTGGGTTTGGTTTGTCAGATACAATCCTTGGTGTTAGTCATGTTCTGTTTTGAGTACTTTGTCCATCACGATAGGTTTAGATCCATTGTCCTTCACAGCTTTCTTCATTTCAGTTCATTGCCATCAAGGTATATAATAGTCTGGTTCATAGTTCTTCATTGTAGTCATTGGCTTTGTCACCTTTTTGTTCTCCATTATTTCATTGGGTTTGTTGTGTTTAAATTTACTAATTGAGTTTCTGCCACAAGCCTGATCGTCTGCATACTGAACATTCTGCTTTAAGGATTTCACACACATATCTCACAGACAAATGAGATTTGAGTTCTTTTCTCTTGCATCCCTGCATTGATGTCCCCATCAACAGCTGGAAAAACACCTCAAATGTCCAATCCCCTTTCAAAATGTTTTTTATTGAATGTGATGAGAACGAAAGCAATTGCAGCCAGAACTTGAGTGAATGTTGCACCATGGGTACTGAGAAGTCAATGTTTGATGTGGGTCATTTTTACACACTTTCAAACATGTAACATCCAATTTATGAGGGGAATGTAAAGAAGGAGAAACCATGACCCAAGAAAGAAGACTTGCAGATGTGCTTGCCCAAATGTAGCTCCAACAATTTTAGCGTAAATTGACCCCTTTGAATAGACGCATCAAATGACCATCATCACTTTTTTGGTATGATTTCAAGGTGAGTTCTCTTGTTGTCTGTGTCACACACCTCAGACCCATTCCTGCTTTTATATCCAGCTAGAACAAAAAGTATTCTCTTTTTCATCATCGACTCATTTTCCTTTTTTAGAGGCCGACTCACAGATCACCAGTTGGGCCATGCTGTGCCGACAGCGCCACAGGGGGTTGATTGCTCGCTATCCCTGGCTGAACTCTTTCTGTCGGCGCCCAGGGACAGCTAACACATAAGCCGGCACAGTGGAAGAGGGTGTTTTGCTCTTTGGGCTGCAAGATCCACCATCACAGTACCGCTATTTTCACTGTTCTTGAGTCCAGAAGTTGGGACAGCACCAGAGGAATCACAGTAAGTCAAGTTTTGGGGCCACGTGGACAGGTTCACCCCAACTTGTGTGCTGTGAGTATGCCTTAAGTGCCTTCATGGTAAACAAGCAAGCCTCAAGAGACAGCAACAGTGTCCTATTCCTCACCTAAAAGGTTCATCTCCATTAGTCAGCTTTAAAACGCAGTCTCGGTTGAGCCTATAAAGTAATGGTGCATAGCTTCAGTATTTTCACAGTCATTAACTGAGCCAGCTTACCCAGGACTGAGTAGCAATCCTTCTCCGAGCGGCTGGCAGCGAGCCACCAGGACTGATGTGCTCCTCCCTGAACCTGCCAGCTTCCCTGTCTCCTCACATCGCCGACATTATTCCTTTGTGAAGTGACAAAGCTGTGTGGTAGCTTCGCCCAGTTCCAGCAGCGTACGGATACAGCCAGCACATGTCTAGATGGAATGTAGGTGCAGGAGGTCACGGTGTCGTTTCACAAGGCTCCACTCTATCAGCTGCTGAGGGGAGCTGCCACCGCTGGAACGGAGAGGGAAAACATTCCTGAAAGGTCGAAGGGCAAGCGCCTTGCCTCCCATCATCCCTTCACTCAGAGTGTGAAAGGGGAAGACGAAGGGGGAGTTTTTGTTGTTGGTAGGGTTTGCAGTCTGGATGTGATCATGGTTCTGCTCTTTTTTGTTTTCCATTTCAGTAAAAAGAAAAAAAACGAGGTGAGATAAAGTTATAAAGTATTGCAAGTTTCCTCTTCATCCCACGACTGCATCAATCCCCCACTAACATTTGACTGAAACTCTCCCATTTTTGTTGCTGATTCTCACAGTTGTCCAATCTCTGGTGAGCTGCTGCGGATGAAGGTGATTTACTGGTGGCCCCTGTGTTTGTTTTCTCTTCCCCTTCTGTTGGTTCTACTAAGCGCCCTGCTTAGCTACTTTGCTGAAAAGGGATGCCTTTGTGTGTAGATGTGTTTGCACGGGGATATTTCACTGGCATCCATCCATGAGTATGTGTGACTGTTTTTTTTTTGTTTTTTTTGAGGGGGGGTTACATGTAAAAATTATTGCCTGCGAAATGGTCATAGTTGGAGAAAATTTGGCTTTATTATAGCTTTTTCCAATGGAGGATCCATACAGAGTAGAAGGTTGCCACCTCATGTCTCTTTAAGAATAGGTATTGCCATCAGTTGACACACAGTGACTTTAATGTTACCTGAACCAGAGTTGAGGGTTCCTTTTAGGGCTGGATACCGATTATAATTTCCAGAAACAATTCAATTCCCAAGAACTGGATCGATTCGATTCCAATTTTTTTCTATTTTTTCAATCCTCTGAATTCAATTCAATTTTTAGCTGATGTAGTTTAAACATTTACACATATTTGTTTGGAAATACATACTTTATGTTTTGAACTTTTTCATATTAATCTAATACAGTTTATATACTGTAAAATGAATTAGGGAAGTAATGAGATGGTTAATATCATACACTGTTACATGAATTCTCTAAAGGACAAGTTCCAACAAAAATGTTCAAATCGTTTACATTGTAAACATTCTTCCGATTCTCCTGGAGGGCGTTTCAGCTTGGACACTAGATGGCGATCACACTATAGCATAACACCTTATTCCAGAAGAAGAAGACAATATGAACAAGAAACTGTGTTTTAGACCACAAATGGTAACTTAAAAAAATATTTCCTTTAAAGAATTGGAAAATTCATGTCTCTGAAGTAAAGACGTTCATAAAGTCAGCAATGCATGTTTACGTCAACCGAACATCAAGCTAGTGGATTTTAGCTTTATGTGCTAAATAGATTTATATTTGTATGAATCAATTATTGATCTATTAAGCTCAAATCGATTGATCGCTCTTATCAACCCAGCCCTAGTTCCTATATTCAAACCTAAACGCAGATTTCTCAGTATGCACTCCTTCTGCTAATTGGATGGGTATTCAAAGGGGAGGGGCTGTAAGGTCACCGTTTTCCCTATGGGTACCTATTACTTGCCTAGTTGAGGCCAGCCCTTGCATGCCGTGGTCTGTCAAGGCTGCAGACACACTTGTCACTTGAACAGCCTAATCAGAGGCAGTCATCCATGCGCAGGACCCTAAACATCCCCCGAGAGGCGGAACTCAGATCCCCACAGGATTCCTCCTGGAGGCTTAATGGCTCCTGTGAGGATTGTCTCCCTACGCGGCTGCCTCACCTACAATCATTCTAAGTTAAACTTAAAGCTCTGATATACTCATCACATTTATGTGAGTCATTATCATGTATAATCTATGACACTCTGAAGGGCCGTATGCCCTTTTCTCAAAGGCTTTGAGGCATTTTCAGAGGTGTGGAGGATTAGTCACAGGAACAGGGACTCCCAAAGATTTTCATTAAGGTTTTTACAGCTCTGTTCATAGCAGCTGGAGTAGTGCAGTAAGGCCATGTCCACACGTATCCAGGTATTTCTACAAACGCATATTTGCCGACCTCCGTTTTATAAAAACGGTTGCGTCCACACGTGATCGTTTTCAAAATAATTCCGTCCACACGTCCCCGCATACTTGCGCTGTTGGGCGATGTAATGAGCATGCCAGAACAGTAGTTGGCAGTGTTTTCCTAAAAGTCAGTGAAAATCTCAGAGCAAGAGGAAGCGATATTTGTTGTAAAATAGCCGACTGCAAAGCGCTTATTCTCCTTTGTTCCTCGACAAGAAGCAGTAATTGTGTTTGTAAAAAAAAGCAAGTATGAAGCATCTGTACCAGCGTAATATTTAACACACTCCTCGGGTCCATGCTGAGCAATGTAAACAGCGGCGCATCTATGACGTGTATGCACTAATCGTCGCAAAGAGTGACGTTTAAAAACGGAGATCTCTGGTTACGCATGCCCACATGCAGACGCGAAAACTGAGTTTTCCAAAACCTTCACTTTAGCCGGAGTTTTCCAAAAGCTCCGTTTTCAGTGACTTAAATCTTCGGTTACGTGTGGACGATAGGCCGAAACGGATAAAAATATATGCGTTTTAGCAGATACCCAGCTACGTGTGGACAGGGCCTAAGTCACTGCTCCATCCTGCTCTTCTGTCAAAAGGGAAAACTCGTCAGTTTTAGATTTGAAAGGATTTGGTGATGTCATATTCTGTCAAAATGGTGGGACCCAAAAAACATGGATCCAAACAGGCCTTTATTTGGTAGATAATTTAATTCAAAGTACTTCCTTAAAAAAATTTTTTCATGCTCTCATTGGTTAACAACAGATTTTCATGGGAACAAGCCCTACTGAGGCCAATGCAAAGAAACAGCTGTTCCACTGACACAGATTAATCAGATGTCAGCAACACCGCGGCTAGCCTCCCAAAATCCCAAAACAACTTCCCAACACCTTAAAGGAGAACTTCAAGGTCAAGACACATCAATGTGTGAAAGCATCCACTGCTGTTTGAGTTTAAGGGGGATGGCCAAGACACCACTCTTGATATTAAGACAGAAATGATTTTTTTATGCATTTCGTCAAACCACAAAACGTATAAGAAAATGTAATTTGTTCACTAGTGCAAACATAAAACACACCAAGAGAAGAACTGTCCAGCTAGTCGAGCAAGTGAAAACCCAGGAAAAGGGGTGAATTTAACAAAGACCATGAAGTAAGTATGTACAGTGAGTTATAACATTTTATCATCAAATGAGAGAAAAACTTCACAAAATACAACAAAGATGACACTGAAATGCATGGAAATAACTAAACTGTAAAAAGAAGAAAGAAAACACCAAGACAAACTACCGCTTCGTAAATTAGCTAATTCCTTTAGGTGGATCAAAACATTTTTCTGTTCTATTCTAGTCTAGTCTAGTCTAATCTAGTGTAGTCTATGTACCCACCATAGACAGTGCATAGAGAGAACTGGTCTGATCCTTTGGAAGTGACGTTTCAAATAAGTACTTGCTGGTCTGCTTATTTAGTCTGTTTAGCTTTTAGCTCTTGTTCATATTTTATGACTAATTTTCTACATCTGTGGAATTACCGGCATGAATCCCAATGAGGCAAATTTTCTTTGTGATATTGGGCTATATAGATAAAATAGAATTGAACTGACACATTCTCAGACCAATGACTGCTTGCTAACTTTGTCTGGTTCCAAAAGGACAAAATCAGGCGATATCCGTACCGTGGAAATATGACAACTGAATTGATTTCCTTTTGCTGGAACCTGAGGCGGCAGCCTTGTTTTGTCTATCTCTATTTATGCCAATGGTACTGTGTGTAGGCAGAACCATGACAAACTACATCCAAAAGCCACAGCCAAACTTTGTTAAAACCAAACCAGAAACCAAAATTAGGGACCCTTAGGTTAAGACCTTCAGTTCAAACCATGACAAACTGCCCTTTCTGTAAAAAAAAATGGATTCAATTGTAATGTTTTGGATCTTCTGTTGACAAGGGATGACTTTAAAGACCCACTTTGATTGTTTTTTGATCTAATGTTAAAGTGTTCCCAGTGTCTTTTTTTTAAATTATGATTATATTCTTTTTCAGCCAAAATCCAAAAACCTGTCATTTTCTCAGATATAGTTTTAACACAGCAGCAGCAGAAGTTCATGTGAAATGGGTCTGCCAAAGTTATTGATGATAAATAACAGTTTAAAAAAGTCTCGTTGGGAGAGTTGAAAGGTTTGATTGCAGTAACTGCCTTGACAATTTGCCAAACAAAATAATTTGTTTACAGCGCCAGTATTTTGTCCTGGCTGATTTAATTAGATTTTTTAGGACTTTGTTGAACATCCAATTAAAGAGGAAAAGCTTAAATGTGGATGAGTTTCGATTCCCTGATGGCAGATGTTAAATCATCTGAGGTGTGGAAGGTTAAACTGGCCACTGCTGTAAAGGCAAACACAGGCGATTGTTTACTGATGTAAGAAGGGTTTTTTAAGTGCTCCATAACAATGCCAAATATAAAAAATGTTCTCCTGCTCCATGGAGTGAACTTGAATCAATGTTATATGCAGAGGTGAGGTAAGCTTTTAACTATTTTTGGTCCACAGCATCAGTAGTCACAGAAATGACTAATTGCTAAAAAAAAAAAAAAAAAAAAAAAAACATTGAAAAGTCAAAACTAAAAATGATTGATCGCCTTGCCTTTATTTTGTAATTAACTGTCATTCACTGAAGTTCTACAATAACACTCTAAAGGAGGGAAATCCTTTCACTTCAACCCTTTCATTACCAGGGATGTTGCCGGCGACACCTAAACAGCACACACTCTTTGACACACCGTAACTCTTCAAGCATTTACGCAACCAACGTTGATCACCCAAACGGTTTAAGAGTTATGATAGTCAATAAAATGTAAACACTGGAGCTAAAGCTGTAGTCTTGAAGGATTAAGAGGTTATGAAAGTCAACTGCAGGATTCAATTCTGCTCCACAGATGTGTCAAAAAAGTTAAATAACTAGATGTCATGTGAGCAGATGGAGATGAGAACAAACGTTTGGTTAATGATCTAATACTTGGTGGGATGTTGGTATTGCTCAGAGGTAGTGACACCCGTTAATGGTTTATTGTTGGTGTGTGGCAGGTGTGAACGGGATACGAGTCCTCTGGGCAAAGAGGTCAAAAAAGGATTGTAGACACGAGACAGGAAATGTCTCAAACCCCCACCTCTGTTGAGAGATGGTTTCTTCATTTTGACAGAGGTGTCTCTTTGACCCCTCTTTCAAATCTTCTGACCTCCTTGTCCAGGACGGGCACTTCATTGTCTTCAAAGGAGTGTCTATTGTCCTTCAGGTGCAGGTGAACTCTACACTCTAGACCCCACTTTTTCTTTTGTTCTGGTGGACGAGTTTTTGTATCAGGAGACGGTTGGGTTTGAAATGAACAGTGATGACGTATTTGTTTAAGATCTTTCCTAGTTCCTCAAACATACATGTGTCAATGTTGTTCCCCTTTTTTCCTGGGCTCAATCCTGAAGTATTCACTTACCCATCAGTGGTCAAAAGTGAAGAATGTATTCGGACATGTCTCCTAGATGTACCTTTATAGTCCAGCTACGCTGAAGAGCATAAAACCTTGATATCAGCTTTAAATAATCACTTTTGACACATATATATTTTGTAAAGCAGTTGCCACAAAAGATGTTGGAGCAACCCAAACGGATGAATTTTTCTCCTGCCTTGCATTTGCATTTTTTAATCTTTACCTTGAATCACAATTTGGATGTATAGGGTAAGAATAGAAGAAGCTGCAGTGCCTTCCTTCCCTCTCTGTTTTTTATTTAACAACTTTTTGGATTCTCTTTTTCCATTTGTCAGCTCACAACTGCCTGTTTGCTTGATGAAATGTGACATTTATTGAAGTGTAGCTTTCAGGACTTTGGCAGGCGAAGCAAAAAAAAAGAAAGAAAAGATGAGAAGCATCTCTTGGGGGTTGAGAAAATATTTGGCACCAAAGCAAAAGATGGCTGACAAAGAAATGCAAGTACAAAGTAATTAAATTCTTAGGTATAAAATGCACCTGGTTAAAGTATGAGGCACGTTTTGATGTCCTTGAGTTGTGGATGAGACCGTCAAGGCTCATCTTTGCCAGGATGGGCGTTTGCGTGTGTGTGTGTGTTTGTGTATAAATAGGTGTGACCAAAGGGGAAAAAGGTGGTGAAGGAAAGAAAAAGTTTCAGTTTCATAAAGTTCAGCAAGAGGTCTGCAGTGCCTACCACAAGTGCTACTGTTTGAATAATACAAGAAGAAAGGACAAAGGAGCTTGACACCAAAATAAAGCTGAAGTATGGTTTCACAAGCACAAGTGCAAAGTTTAAAATGATCATTGTGAAAGCCAGAGAATTAAATGTTGGTGGCAGTTACTTGTTATTCTTACTTTCCAAATTCAATGCTAGAAAATCAAACTATTGGTTTTATCATTTTAATTATTTTCCTGTTTAGATGATAGTTGTGGTGTCCTGCAGAGCTCATCACTGGGGCCTCAGTTCTTGTTTAACAAAAGGTTTAAGGGGATCTTACAGCTTTAAAATAAATGCCCCCTGAAAAATTACAATTTATTTTAACTGAATTATAAAGGTGGATTTAAAATAACAAAATTTTTTCTTGATTTTAATCAAATGAATACTTTCAGTTGGAAATGTTTTCCTTTGTTGTGATATTGTTTTTGGTATGTGTCCTTTTTTTTTTTTTTTTTTTACATAAATAGAAGTAAATGTCAGATTCATTTTGAGTGCTTGCTGTCAATGCAATGTGTAAACTCATCTCTGCTTTTTAGCACAAACATTCAACAAGTCAAGCAGAGAAGATAGAAAAGAAGTGGGCTGAAACATCTTTGATTTTCATCTGTCAGGGGTGACTTTTGAGTCACATTGAGGTTCTTAACACAGAAATCTGAGTCATCCCTTCAGCAACTTGGCTCGCTTTAGACAGCTTGAGAAGGAAACATACCAGCAGTCTACCAATCTGCCTCTCAGACTCAAATGTGACCATGATTATCCTTCTGCACAGCAATCCAATTCTGTGGTACCAAACAGAAAAATATATGACCTATTTTTGTTTAGTTTTGTTTTACCCCCACCCTGGCACTCCTGTTTAGCCTGATATTTAGGTCACAAGTTGACTGCGTTTTCCAGGCAAAGGCCAAGAGATTACTGCCCACTTGCTCCCTCGACCCTGATATGTAATTGAAAACATACAAATGGATTAGCTGGAGAGAGTTCAATGCACGAGGGCCTGCTGGGCTCACAGCGGCCAGTTGATTTGGGCCCTCTAATACAGCAGATGGGGAGGTTGTGGGAAGGATTTAGGTTCCTGATCAGCTGGAACATGACAGAGTTGGTATTAAAATTACGATGTGCTCCGAGGAAAACATGCGAGCACGGACAGGGTTATAATTACTGCACCTGTTAGTGGACAGGCTCTAGAAATGAAAATGTATTGGTTAATAAAGCCTCTGCCACCCACTTTGCAGTAAAGAGATTTTCTTTTGACCCTCTTTCTGATATGGGGACAATGCAAAAGGGCCTACATCATAGCTACTTTGTTGATCTACTTCCCCATTGACCATCCATCCATCCATCCATCCATCCATCCATCCATCCATCCATCCATAAAATTTCTTCCCAGAACAGGTCCCAGGGACAGCAGTCTAAGCAAAGATTCTCAGACCTTCCTCTCCATGCCTACTTCTTCCAGCTCTTCAGGGTGAATCCCAAGGTGTTCTTAGGACTGCTAAAAACCTTGAGTCTTGATCCACTCATGGGGGACTTCATCCATCCTTGACATCTTGCCCCTGACGGTCTCCTTGACTACCTGGATGACTTCAGCTCAGGTGGAACAGCTCCACCACAGACTCCCCAATCTTTGCTTCCACAACAGGAGACATGTCAACAAGGTTTAGGAAATCCCTAAAGCATTCCTTCCATTGCCCAACTATATCCACAGTCAAAGTCAATGGGGGGTTTCCAAGATTCTATTCAAGGCTGACTGATTGTCCTTCTCTGTGACTTCACCAAACTCCCCCAGGACTGAGTTTTTGCCTTCACAGCTCCCTAAGCCACAGTTCTAGTGCTGGTGCAGCTATTACTCAGTTATTCTATTTGATAGAATAATCATTCTTGCTCAATACAGTTTCCTAACATCTAGTTGCTAATCTTGTTTATTTCTTTTTTCTTTATTGCGAGTTGTTTAAGTTATTAACTGACCAATCAGATGGCTCAATAAAGGCATGTGGTGCCTGCTGGCCCCCACCGCCAATATTTGATTGACAGATTATCCAGAGTTATGTTCAGTGTGGACTTCAAACAAACTTCCTCCTTATTGGCACCAATAGAAACCCAAGAAACGTTAACTTAGACCGACTCAGACCAGTCACTGTTGTCTGGCTCCATCATGACAATTGTACAAGAATGGCAACTGAAGTCGCATCATTACGCTGGAGTCATTTTCTATGTCACACTCTCTCATTCAAGTTCTCTTATACAATCGAGGATTTGCTGACTTCAAGTGTTCTATAATAGTGTGGTAACGTTTGCTACTGCAAAGGTGCTAAATAACTACAAATTATCTTTGTATTTTTTTAATCTTAAAAGCATTCCCAGATCCGTTAATAACAATTATGCTGTTTTTAAGGAAAATCAAAAAATCTGTATTAGAGAATAGTTTCTACCGAGCGGTAATAAGTCCATTAAAAATGTACCTCTGAGTTGTGGGTGGGACCACTGGCGCAGAGCAACCCCGCTCCCTCTTCCCATCACCCATCTGTTCACCACTAGCTTACAGCCTCTTACACGCTCAACCTAACATTGACACTGCAACAAAAACTGAGCAATATTGGAGTTATCCAGCTGTACAGTTTTGAGCCAGCCCTCATGAGAAAAACTAGAACACATTTTTTATTGGAGAGGGTTTTTAGGCATTTTCTGAACTATATTTATTTCCCTGTCCTTTTTTGCCTCAGATGATTAGACACTGAATTTTAAAACAGTTAGTCAACAAGTCTGTGGTTTGACATTCTGCATTAATTTTTTTACTTTTGTTAATTAAAATAAAAAAATCAATTGTCATTGGGAATTATTTCTAATTTTGCAGATAAGGTTAGACAATTGGAATTGGTCTTGTTCACAAAAAGATATTGTTTGCCCTTTGGTAAATTTGACCGCATTTATTTAAATGACTTTTTTGGCTCTTGTTTAATTGCAGTCTCATTTTTCAGGCTTCTGTCCTCTTTGATTGTCTGAACTGCCAGCAGGATTAAATTACAGTGTACAAGTTAAATGAATCACATTTAATTAGCAGTTGATGTCACTGCATAATCATCAGTCAATTCAAAATTTCCTGCAAAATGTTTCAGCAGAAATTTGATCAATGCCTTTAAATATTGATCTGCGGAACCGTAACAACGAAATTTGATTTATCCAAAAATCTTTTACTGTGTTACTAAAATATTGACTATAAATGACAAACGATTTTTCCAAAGTAAAGTATTTTTTCCTGACGAGAAAACCCTGCCGAACAGTTGTCTCTTTTTTGGGCATTCATCTCCGTCTGATGTTTTTCTAGCAGCTTCCGTCTCATCCGCACTGACACTGTGGACACACTCACAAGGTCACCCCTTGCTAATGTGTTGCTCGGTGCGCCACAGTTGGCTTGGAGATGGTTGTAAAAGCTTTGACAAGATGACCTTCTCCCTGACTGATGATGGTCAAGAGTGCCATTACTTTGAGCTACTGGCTAAGCTGAGTCCTGCCGCTGGAGTTATCCAGGTGCGCTCAGATGTGAGGGTCAACAAATTTGAAAAACATTTGAGTTTCTCTCTGAAGTCACGGGGGTGAATGGAAGATAAAAGACGCTCGTGGAGCTGAAAGGGGGTAGCAGATGACGAGAAGAGGAGGAGAGTGTAGGAATACAAATGAGAGAAAGAGGGGGGGAGGGTGAAAAAGAGAGAAGAGACAGGCAAAGGGATGAGATGAAGGGGAGGAGATAAGAACAGGAGAGAAAAGGGAGCGCTATGGAAAGAGTCAGCGAAGCAGCCGTCTAAGAGACTTGCCAGCGCATCCGTGACCCAGATTCAGAGCCTCTCCCAGGATCCCTCTTCCTCATGAATGTTTGATTACGCCTCCGACAATAGCTGTATTTACACCCAACGCTTTTTAAATTACAACTCGGCTGCAACAGGGGAGACAGAGGGAAAAAAAAAATTGATGGGAAGCTGAAATTGATTTGAGAATTCTCACCGCGGTGGAAAGACGAGATTTGAGTCTCTTAAGACCAGACAGCGCTGAATGCTTTACAGTGCAGATGTATAGCACACAGACTCACATACTGACTGATGATTTGGATATTTAGCAACATAAACAATTTGAAATATTAACAAAAATCTCCACCAATTTTTCCTATTAATTAATTTCCTGACAGTTTGTTGATGAAATGTCTTTGTGACCCCCCACATCTTCCTCTTCAAGGTGGATCTCTTCACGTCCCCAAACTTAATTGCATCCATGAAAAAAAAACCATCTCTGCGCATCATCCGTTGCCATAGCTGCTGATAAACATCTGCTGGTGTTGCCATAGTAACCACCGCAGGAAGTTAAGCTGGCTGCTATACGTATGACTGCCATGAGAGAAGCAGAGAGCAGCCACGGACGCCACCAGGCAACAAAATGGCGGCAAGATTAAACAGCTCAACCAGACAACGAAGGCTGCCCAAACACATGACTCGTCTCTTTCTGCTTCTCCTCTCCTACATTTTTCACACGTGCGCATACAGTCTGTGCGTGCACACAAGTGTGAATCCCCTCCTATGCACACAGCAGGAGCAGCAGCAGTTAATCTCGTTCCAGTAACCAGAGAGAACTGGTTCAGGGTCAGTAATCTCTGAAAAGCTGGGTTTTTGGAAGCTGTGCGACAGCGTGCTCATCCGCCATCATGGCCCCATTTTTTTTCCCTCTAAAAATCAATCAGAGAGACTCGTAGTTTTAGTTTCTGCGAAGAGAATTCCAGCTTTAATAGAAATCATTTGAGATTCACATTCAAACTTGGATTTCAGAAATGAATTCAATTGTTGGGGCTGTTTTATTTATCTTTTTTTTGTAAATATTGAAAAAAATCTTTCCCTTTTCGAGTCTCCTGTCTGTCTGTCTGATTGTGTGTGTGCCCCCACCATGGACCCAAGGCGTGTCCTCCCCCCACTCTATGGCAGAGGCCTTGTCCCTTTATCACCACAGTCTGACTTGCTCCACAGGCTGAGTCATTCTGCCCCCTTCCATTTCACCACAGTTGCTACGGAAACCCAGTGCATGCGTGTGCCTGAGTGTGTGCGGTGCTGCTGGGGGATTGGTTGCCGGGGGCTAGATGCTTTCCAATCAAACCTTTTACTGGGGTGTATGTGTGTTTGCACCCCCACCATCGAGGAATAAACAGCAGAGAGAATGGAAGGTGGAAGGTGCCGCCTGTTGGGCCAGATAGTGTTGGTGTTTTGGTGATGTTTGATGGTAGACGGGGCTCGTCTGAACTGAGGGGGATGAAAATCCAAATCTTACCCGTCTGCTTCCCCATCATACCTGCGTGTGATGACTGCAACTCCTCCTGCCGTCACTGAAACTGCATTTTTTGCCAAAGTTCACGTTCAAGATTCAAGTTTATTGGTTTATTTTCCATTTATACAGTTAACACAATATACAATAAAAACAAACAACCAAAAAAGAGAAGCTTATTAAGCTTATTCAATGCCTTTCCTTGAAAACTAAACAATATCTATGCTTATCAACACAGAAATAGACACAATAAAAAAACAATGTACAAACACATACAAATAAATCAAATCTTTTACATATGAATGTTGTAATCATTCATACATTACATTTTCAGTTCATTTGCAGCATCAGGACGAAGCGATGCTGCACCGCACTGGACATTGTTGAGCCACGGCAAAGGGGGGCCGGGTTGAGGCCGAGCCCCCATAGAGGGCTGTGTTTCCTGGTTAACTAGTGGAGCTGCAGGTAATGAAGCAAAAACCTGCTGCTAAAACCAACAAACCAGAACAAACACTATGCATCTAATTTAAGAGAAATATTATTTTATAGTGTAATTTGATTCTTGTCTGCTTCATTTACAATAAAATCTGACACAAATTAGGAAAGGGAGGTTTAAAAATTGAGTATATTTTACCCCTTAATGCCTAATTTTTATGAATATAAAAAAAATCAGTCATGTTTTTGGATTCAAGCAAAGGCTAAATTTCAGTAATTTTGGAATATTGATGCATATTTGCATCAATATTTTAAATTTGTAATTCTATGTTGGCCGAGAAGTGCGAATTACATCCACAAACCTTTTTTTATTTATTACAGATCCTCATTAGTTGCAGCCAAGCAGCTTCTTCCTGGGGTCCAGTCATTTCTGCAAACCTTTTACATTTATAGACAGACAAGCAAGTATTAACATATATAAAAACTGAAAATAAAGTAATAATGAAAAATCTTCACAAACATGAATGTGATTTTTGCCAAAATAATGTCATGGCTCAACATTGTCAATGAATATTTATTTCATTAAATCACGAAACGCAAAACATATTAAAGATCACAACTATAATTAAAAACATTCATTTTAAAAAAATAACAAAAAACCCCATTCAATTTTAGAATTTAAAACACAATTCAAGAAACAGAAACTTAATTTAAAAAAATAAATAAATAAAAAAAGGAAAGGTTTCATAAAATAAAAAAGTAATTATCAGAATGGAAATGTTGAAAAATGAAACAAAAATAAAAAATGGAAAAATCAGGTACCATAAAATTCAATGGACATTACGCTTTTTTATTTGTGATCATCCAACAGTTCTTTAAGTGTCTGGTAACAACCACAGCATAAGTTTGATGATTGTTCAATCAACTTTTTATCAGAGGGATCAGGTAAAACATTCTTCTGCTTTCCCTCTTCTTTAAAACTCAAATGTCATCATCCAACCAGCAACATCCCATTTACCTACCTTTTCCAGTTTTGTTTAAATTTTCTTAACATTTCCTTTTGATTTTCTGGAATTTCCTTTTTTGTTTTAGTTTCTGGAATTTTCTTTTGAGTTCTAAAAATAAGGATTTAGTTATTTATGCTTTGCTTTTGTAATTGTGACCCTCAATGATGAAATGATTTGAACTTCAGGGCCACCATAGATTTCACTTTTAGAATTATTTTTTAATATTAAAAGACTTTGAAATAAATAAATGTTTTGAATAACATAGTTTAACGAACACAAACTTCTTGATTGTTAACCCAGTTTTATAAAGTCCCCGGTATCCTTCATAGTAAACTCTACCAAAACTCGCATTTGCAGCTGTAAGCCAAACCTCATCTTTCTTACGAGGTGGAGATTTTGTTTGACTCCCACTTTCATTCACCTTACAGTCACAAAGATGGAGTACAGAGAGGCAGAGCCAGCTGGTGCCCAGCTTTTTGCTGCTGGTGGTTTGGCTGTGCAGGATCCTGGCGCACATCGCAGACCAGGAGACAGATTAATGATGCAGCATTGCTTTGCTTATAAGCATCATCTGGTGGAGCAGCACCTCCTGACCCGTGCAGCTGAGCAAAGTCATAATTCTGCCCCTCAAAACAAAAACATATGAATCATAAACATTTCAGCGCCTGAACTGTTCTCCTGCGTGGATGTTAGATTGTTTCCCAGGATTCATGTTTACTGTAATTATTAAAAGATTTGTTGGTGTTTTCTTTTTGTTGTTGTTTTAATAGAAAACACATGTTTAAACAGAAAGCTCCAGCGGGATCTCCATAACAGCTTTTCCTAAATGTTACATGTTGACTTTTTTATAATTCACATTTATATATCTCATGTTAAATGTGTAAAGTTACAATACATTGCAGAAAAGTATAAATATATTTCAAAAAAGAGTAAATAAATCAGCTCCCCACCCTCATTTGGACAACAAAGAATATAAATTTTCCATATCACTTTCCATATCACTAAAGCATTGGCTGGATTAAGCCATCTGTTTTGTTGAAAACACTCAAATAAATCACATAATCAAGACTTTACATTATCTAATGTATAGGCTCTGTTTTGATCCCAATGGATGGATAATCTTTGACGTCATCCATCGGATTCTAAGCAGCAAAACAAAAGGAGGAGAAATGATGTACTAACCAGAGTTTGCTCCACCCACCTCACCTTATTGGACAGAGTCCCTACTCAATTAGTAATGACTGCCCAATCGGTCTCCACATGAGAAAGGTGTAGTATATCTTTAGATGTTATTAACTGTAATAACATCTTAAAATGCTTACAGTCATGAAAAAGTTTATTTTAATGTTGAAGATAAAACAAAAGATGAAAAAGTTGGACCAGAGGGCTGAGTTTACCCGATCCATATTGAGAATGTGCAAATGTTTTCTCCTTCTTCTGTTTCGCCTGAAGCCGTCTACTCCCCAGTGTACGAGGATACCGCCACTTCATTCACTCAGATAGTACAGACACATTATTATCGGTAGCCAGATCTCCTCTTTTCTCATTGTAAACATGTGAAACATAAAAAAGTTCTAACCATGTGGCTTTCATTCCATCATGCATTGTTGAGATTTTCATTGATCACAGTATATGATTACACAGTGTTGCTTGTAGGTAGCATTGTTCTGTTTTACATCGTTGTAACATTGTTTTACTGTCTTGAACTGATGCAAAGATGGCAGAACTGTCTGGAAATGCTCCCAGGAGCCAAAATGTGTCTTTTTTGGTTAATCAATAACAAGTTTTACAATTTGAGAACAACAAACATTGAAAAAATGTACAAATTATGGGGCCTAATCTACTTCAAATTACACTAAACTGTTGCAATGACGGCAACAAGTGTAGAGGCGACTTTTCTGTTGAGGATCCGATGGGTTCATATGATACATTTCTGTTTTATAATAACGTCACAATCCATTCCGATGTTTCGCTAACGTTGTTTATTCTTTATTCACAGAAAATCAGGAGAAAATACTAAGTCGACTTGAATGAAATAATGAGCATTATGGACCATGGGCAGAGAAAGGTGACGGCAAAATGGTGAACGCTAGCGTAAATGAAAAATATTAGCGCTTAACAAAACGTAAACAGCCCAAGCTCTCCTCTCAAAGTGCAGGCGAGCAGGTGTTTATCTAACCTTGTACCGGTTGTGGCTAATTAGTAAACTCAAAAAGGTGAAACATGCAAAACTACAAAGTAAACAAAGAAATGTGAGCCTGTTTCACTCCTACAGCAAGAGGAAGTGACGTAATCCTCGCTCATGAACAAATTGGGCAGCCGTTACAGATCAGGTAGCAACAGGCAGTGAGAGTAAGTAAAGTGAGAGTTTTGTTGAATCCTTTAACTGCTCCACCATGTAACAAAACTGACTAAAAATACCATTAAAAAAGGCACAAATTTGAGCCAAACTAAAACAGCTGATCGGAACAAAAAAAAAAAAAGAAAAACATACGCCCCCACAGCTGCCATGATGTTTATTTGGATAAACGCCTGATTATGTGAAATTTGACTAATTCCAAGATGATAATAATTCCAAGGCAATCATTAGAGCATGAGTTGTTTTGAGTAGCCTGCAGGTGTTGTCGGTGTAGTTTGTGTTGGCTTGTGGAGCACGGGCCGTGGGCCAAGCCTTACCAGGAGAAGCCGATCTGGCTCTGTCAAAATAGGGAGTCTGTGGGACTAAGGCAAAGCAGGTCTAAGTTTACAACTTGTATCAAAGATCCTTACTACTTTATGTCATTTGCCATCAATCTCCTTTTCTTCCTGTGTGTTCTTTTTCTCTCTTTCAGGCCTGATGCCTTCAGATACCGGATCTTTTGTTAATCTGCTACAGCAAAGCCGACATCCCAGTGGAGCACATTACAATACAAGAGATAAAGAGGTAGAAATGGAGTGAAATATGGATCAGACAGTCATTTGTAACAATGCATGTCTTAATGAGAAGATTGTAGACTGACAGAATCTGCAAAAACTAAAGAATATAAACAAGAAAGGGATGTAAATACAGGAATGCACTGACAGTGACTGTTGGATCTCACCTTTCAATATTCGTGCAAACGCGGCAGCCTCACGAGAACTATTATCTAACTGGTGAACGCATGAGACTTCAAGCTGACACTCTACATGTTGCATCCTCCTTCTTGGCAAGATGACGCAGGAGAAAATTGCATAGTTTCACAGCAGGTAGTCGCTCGGCTTTGTCATAATCAAACACCCAGCAACATTTCTCACTCCCCTGACATTCAGGAGGATCACGTTGCTAAGAGCAACCGCATGAGGGTGGCGGGACGGCTTGATGCCTCTCAATTTTCCAAAATGAAACATGAATGTGTGTAACACAGACTGAAACAAAAAGACTTTCACACCCTGTTGATTGAAGCGACATTTCAAATGATTTACAAACGCTTTTTTTATTGTGAAGCCAAATAAAAAAGGAAATGCAAAAGGCCTCTCCTGCTTTTCCAAATCATGTTTTTGAATTAATTTGAAGCAAAAACAATGGAAGAATTTGTGTCTGAAGCTCTGTGTTTTCCAGCAGTAAACAGTAACCGGCCGTGCCATATGGCTCTACACTCTGGGCTGCAGAAGCAAAGAAAACCAAATTAATTCTCCACACTGGAGGATTAAATTGCACGTCCCCTAGAACAAAAGTGTGTCACTTTTTCACTGCTTTGTTTTGAAAGGCTCAGAGGGTTTCCACATTCTCCCCAATAGACCCAAATATATAATGAAAGATGCTATTATTCATTTGAATGTTAGCAGGATGTGTTTGATATTTTAGGGAAAAATTCGATATTTAGGCTGTTTTCAGGAATCCTTTCAAAATAAAAGTTTTAAAGTACAACATGTTTGGAAGTCTCCCTAAATTCAAGATGGAGACGAGTTAGAAACCTGTTTGTTCACCCCGAGGGGACGTGACCTGTGTGTCCTGAACAGCTTTATCCTCAGGCAGTGTACACACACTGAGAGTGAAGCACATGCTGTCTGTAAACAGAAGTTAGGACTGTATGGACAAGAAGAAGAAGAAGAAGTGATTAGCTCCCTGACTGTGTCCACCCATGGATCCTCTTTTGAAAATCTATCAGGTTCCAGATAACCTGCTGGCAAAAGAACCGTGTTTGTACAGTGCGAAAAACTGAATCTTTAGAGATTAAAAAGGAAATATTTTTAGGAAAAAGTCTTATTTTCTTTCTAGCAAGAAAAACAATCTTATAAAGAAAGTTTTTCAACAGAAAAATCATATCAGTTTAAGAAAAACATTTTCTTAGAATAAAAATTCTTGGTAAGACTATTTTTCTTACCCCATTGGCAGATTTTTTTTTAGAGAAAATATTAAGAATTTTTATTTATCACACGTGTTTTTATTATGTCCATAATTCAGTTTTATCTTTGTTTTATTTGTACTGCGTTGTTCTGATGTATTATCTTTTTTTACTGTCTTCAGAGTGAGACTGCTGGATGAGCTGATGGAATTTCTCTCTGTAGAGATTAATAAAGTGTCTTCTATTCTATTGTAAGAATTTTAGACTTATTTAGGTGGGTGCTGGGTACTTGTTACACAATATTTATCAAACGCACATGGAAATAAAATGTTTTAAACATTTGCATGGTATTCATGCAAATCATTCAAATGAATTAGGCAAATTTTGTCCCATTGTTTCTACTGAATCTCTTCTGTTTTCCATGAAAGAAATGCATAATATGCATGTGTAATATCAAGTGAGCTGCATGGTGGTGGAGTGGTTAGCACTCTCGTCTCACAGCAAAAAGTATCTGGTTCAAATCCTGGGGAAGGTCCAATCTGTGTGGTGTATGTTCTCCTGACACATGCATGGCTTTTCTCTGGGCTCAGTCCAAAAACATGCTTCATAGGTTAGTTAATGATTCTAAACTATTCCGACTCTAAACTAAACCCAGCAGTAGCTAGGATAGGCTCGAGTAACCCTGTCACTTAAATGGATTTAGCTGGTTCAGGTTGGACGGTGAGATGGCAACACAAGCTAAAATGTAATCATGCAAAAATAAAATTAAATTTAAATAGAAAAAAAGTGAAATTAATTCTTATTTTATAAATGATTTTTGTTTCATTTAAAAATGTTTTAATACCGCAGTCCAAACCAAAAAAAAGAGAAATCTAAATGAATGTTATCGTTTAAATTTAGCCTTTTTATATCTTTATTCCAAATACAAAAATGGGAAACTTGGATTCTTTATCATAAATTGTTAATGTGTTATATAGCCTTTAATACACAAGAACATTTATACTCAATAAAACTAATGTCATCATTTCTGACATGATAAAACTGTACATTTTTAGAGGTTAAAGCTCCAGTGATGGTTGTTGTGTATTTCAATAATATAAAGTGGGCGTGGCATCCATTCACTCATACATAAAAATGTTTTAAAAATGGGAATCTGATGGGTTTTTTCATTATTTTTTTTTCTTTAAAACTAATCATAACTGTGACCAGGAAGCAGGTAGTAATCAGCTTCTACCATCTTTGAGGGGCTGAAAAACATAGATGAGTGTGTTGAAAACCAAAGAACAGCTGCAAACCACTCTGACACCACTGCTGTGATGATTGCAGTGTTTAAAACCTGGAGAGGAAAAGCGTGAAATGTCATCACTGAACTTTCGGATTGACTTCCCTCCCTGTAATAAAGCCTGCACTGTCTGTTTATTGAACATGTGTGTCGGTCATAAATCCAGGGAGACCTCTGCGTGCCATTTGGTGTGTGCTGGTGGTTTTTACAACCACATTAAAGGGGTTCCAGTTTCTCACAATCCAATTAAGTCTAATCGGATTGATAAATCTGATTATAGAAAGATGGTTACTTTGAATATCTCCTTTGCAGATGCGATAAAATCGAAAACCTCACATGAATCCAATAACGTCATGCTCAGAAGGTGATTTGCAGCTTGGAACCTAAATCTGAGCCACATCACAGAGGGGGGTTTCTGCAGGGGGTGGATATACACTTCTCATTGACATACATAGACAGGCAGACCACCAGACTGGATTTGAGACCAGAATTGGAGGGATCAAAAATAATTTTATCTTATCCCTAATTTCATCTTAATTAGTCAAGTTTATGAAATTATGGCATTCCAGTGCATTAAATCAAAGTATTGTAACATATTTTACATCATTGCCATTTGGATGCACAGGTTTCGAATACTAAGCTAAACTGTGATAAAAATGTTTGACCTTCTGAACTTTGTTTCTAATTAAATAAAGTAATAAAACACTTTTTCTGTTTTTATTTGAACTAACAGCAATAGTCAGGGAAAAGAGTGACGCCACATAAATGTAGACTTACGGTATAAGAAAAGAAAATTATATTTTTTCTCCTTTTTGATCCTTTGTTGTACAGGTTGTTTCATTTTTGAAGGAATACATCCTGTTGTCAGGAAACAAATAAAAAACCCATAATATTTAGATTGAAAAAAATCACAAATATTTATTCTTTGTATTTCTGATTTTTCCCTGTAACTAATTAGAAACCTGTGCAGGCTGCGTCCTAGCTTTGCCTATTAAAATTAAATACAAAGCAGTGCTATTCTTTCCTAGAAAGGGAAGCAAAACTGCAGCTCCTGTTGGGTGTTGGTCATATATCTGTCCAACTGTCTCTTTTATGGTTGAAGGTTGCAGATCCAAATGATCAGTAAAAGAATTTCAAATGGTTATTTAGTGTGTTTGAGATAGCTCATGTGATTAGCATAATACTCTGAATCACACACAGTCGGCTTATCTTATATTTAGGATTCAGTTGCAGACTTTCTCCTGTGAAAAACCATAAACCATAAACCAGAGTCGAGCTGAGTGGATGCTGAAGGAGTAAATGAACACTGCATGCTTTGGCACTTGGATTTTCCTACAGATGTGGTTCATTTTGAGGGTAAATTTCATTAAAAAAAAGTTTAATTTATATCAAAACTAAAGTATACCAAACTGTTTAGAAGCAGTCCGCAGTTACATTATACTGTTTGTGTCATTTTTGCAGCACGTCTGCCCAAAACAAGATTTGACAAAATATATAGAAAAAAGCTATCTGTCCCTCATTCCATTCTTTATCAGATGTTTGCTAAGGACATTTAATCCAATTAAGTTTTCAGTTAAAAAGCTAGATCCTATTATTAATAACAACACTATCCCATCCCCCTTTTTTTTTTTTTTTTTTTTTGATGGTACAAATCAGTGAGGCACAAACATGCTCCAGTCCAACTAATCTTAGCTTTGGTGTTTTTACTAATATACAAGTTTAAAGATTACATTTTTTCTGTCTGTACCAACGTAATCCTTTGGGGAAGCTGGGATAGTTAAAAATCGCAGTGCCACCAAGAAGCCATTAGCTGATAAAATTATTTTTTTCTTTAATATATTTTAGATAAAAACTAAAAGCAGATAAATCAAAATTCTATTCTGATTATCTTTTGATTCCCAGTAAAAGTGCTCTTTTAATTATTATTAGAATAAAAAATCCTGTGTTGTTTTTTTAGGACATAGTTTCTGCAGTGTGGCAGGAGTTTGTTAGAAATTTGCCTCTGAGTTTGGGCAGAACTGTTGACACTAAGCAACCCCACCACCCCTTCCTGTCACCCATACTGAGCTGACTCTGTTTTTATCAACTGCCAATGCCACAGGCTTTTTCTAACAGCACTTTTGCGTTGGCTCCTGGTTCACAATTATTTAAAATAAAAAAGACTTAGAAAAGCTTAGGTTTCTTAACTAATATATTTAAAAAATGACACAAAAATCTTAAAAACACCAACAACACACTTTCCATCAGATTGAATCTTAAAGTTTAGACTCTTTTTGCATTTCTTTTATTGTCAAAATTGAGGAGTAAAAATTGAAGATTTAATTAAAACCTCTGGAAAAAAAGGGGAATTCTAAGACTTTTCATGTGGAATGGATGTAACAGAGTCCAGATGTGCCTGACTGCTGGTGTTGGATCACTGGCCAGTTGGGATAGAAGCAGCTGTGGAGAGATTATAATGATTTTTCTCAAGGGAGTTTTTCTCCACATACAGATGAGGAGTCATTACTCACCACTAAAAAGTTTTCCAAGTCACCTTTTGCAGCCTCTGTGGACCGTCCCACCCACTTATCTTAGCTGTAATCACCACAACTAAGCCAAGGATGGACTGAGGTGTGGAATGTTTTTCATCAAAACACACTAAGTAACTCATCTGGTTTTGTTTTGAAATGAGATTTCATTAAAGTGGACGATCAGAAGTTAAGTGTACACTGGGTGTTTTAGTTTTGACTTGAGTGAAACATCTTACATGTCTCGTTTAGCACTGGTTCATTGCTATTACTAACAAGTAAAACTATGTAGACACAGGGCATGTGTGGCGCATGCAAAACACAGGTTTTTGAACACGCTTTACAGTTTTCAGACTGGACTGTCTCTGTGTTGCTGTTTACCTTTTTCTTTTCCGACCGAGCACAAACTCAATTATTAATATTTAGACAGTTTGTACTTCCGTGGTTTGAAAAAGACACTAAGCATACATCACTACTTAGACTTGATCGGTCAAAGTCCAACTATGTGTGTTCAGTGCCTGTGCGTTTATATACGTAGAGCCCAAAAATGGACTTAAAAACTTGTGTAGCAAGAGTATATGGACTTTTCATTGGAAGTGGTCGCTTGAATGTACGCGTCAGAGCTTAGTGTGAACGTCTACATTCACACCAGGTAGAGCATGTGTTGCATATTCAAAACAAAAACCTGCCACATGTAACCCAGCTGTGGCTTTGCACTGCTACTGTCCCTGTAAATGAGCCGGCTCACGTTTAAATATTGTTGAAGAAGCGCTAGTCCCGCGATGATGTGGGCTTTCGGTGACGTGCACTTCCAGATAATTAAACCCAGGCACACGTGCGTGAGGGGGAGCTGAGCTGCTCTACCAGCAGATCTATGGTTCATCACCAGACAAAGCTAAAACACAGCAGTCAAACACGATGGCGAGCTATATGGAGACCAAAGAACCTGCCACTACTCTCTCAGAGCAAACCATTGATAAGACCAAACTTTACTTGGAGTTCCCCTCTATGAACTTAATTTATAAACTGACTCCTTTGCTGGAGATATCTGGACTTTTTATTTTCTCTTTGGAGGAAAAACATCCATCATCTAACTGGACGTTGTAGTATATTGTACATATTTACTTCTCCTGTTTGTTTAATTTTGAGTGGTATTGGCACAAACGATTGCAGTCTGATCGAGTTTTGTGTTTCTTTTACATTCACCCTTTCCTCCCTGAGACAAACCTTTAGTCCAATCAATTACTTAGGTTGTAAATATTACATATATGCAGTGTTGGGCATCTCACTTCAAAAAAGTAATTAGTTATAGTTACTAGTTACTTCTCCCAAAAAGTAATTGAGTTAGTAACTCAATTACTGCATCTTCAAAGTAATTAGTTACTTGGCAAAGTAACTCGTTTTAAATTTCTCTTTAAATATGGTAATATTTTGTATTTTTTCCTGCGTTACAAATAAAAAAATAATTTACATTCAATAATAGATGATAACCGACAATAGTATACTGGTATAGTTTTCCAATGGAGTCATATTGTCTAAGTTTAGGATACACATGAGAGAGGGTTTAGGGAAAGAATTTTCAATATTTATTTGTCAGAATTATCCCACAAAACACTGCAACAAGTGGTATATAAAAAATGTAACTTCACACAAAAAAGGTAAACGTTTCAACTATTAACATACTTCAAGTATCTTACCTACAACTATAATTAAACAAAATGGCTTAAAAAACTGAAAGTGCAAAACAATAAATAATTATAAATAACTGTCAAGTAACAAAATCTCTGCTGTCTTTATTTATATCACACCACAGCTTTAACATTGTCTTTATAAAATTTTAACAACAATACACGCAAAATATAAATATCAACAATAATAAACTTAGATAAAACCAAACTTTGTATAAAAATAAAAGTAAAGGTTCCAAGTATCAACATAACACAAGTATCCTAACAAGAATATTTAGGAGCACAGTAACAATACTTTATGTCTGATCATTTAAACATTCTTTTATTCCACCTTAACCTGAACTTTAACAATGCCACCAGCATAAGCAGCCAGTTGAATGGTTTCAATGCTTTAATTTTTGAACCACTGATTGTAGCGCAAAAGTAGCAACTTCTCAAATCTTTGGTCTGAGAGCCTGTTCCTCTTTGGTGAAAAGACAAGTTTTTGGACAGACATGCACACACAGATCAACGTGGATAGACTCCGGTGCGGGGTGAGGAGTTTCGGGAGTTAAAAAAAACTACAACAGGGGCAGAGAGCAGCTCATCTTAGCAGAAACAGGGGGTCATATTTATAAAACACACACAACACAGACAGACACGAGCGCGCACAGATCAACATAGTGAGCAGACTCTGGAGCGGGGTTGCTGGTTTTTGGGAGAGAAAAAGAGATGCAGAGAGCAGCTGCTTTTAGCAGAAATATGGGTTAATAATTTTAGTTTATTAATTTACCTACACACACACACCTGCGAGCGCGTGCGCACAGACACACACAAAACAGAGACGCACGCGCGCGCACACAGATCAATACAGTGTGCCGACAGAGCGGGTGGGCGGGGTTTTGGGTGTAAAGCAACTGCGGAGAGGCAGGGAGCAGTTTTTCGTAGCAGAAACATGGGTTAATGTCTTTAGGCTATGAAATTATCAACCATGATGGAAAAAACAAAAATATCTCTAGCAGAAGCGCCTGTGGACCGCCGCGGAAAAATGCACGTCTGGTGTGAACTAAAGAGCGGAGCGGAAGCGGCGCGGACTCTGCTCTCCGCTCCGCTCCGCTTCGCAGCGCTTCCGCGTCCAGTGGTTACTGGCTCATGCGCGCGAGCTAGTATCCGCCCACTTGACACTTTAACCAATCACGATCTCGCATTCGAGATCTCCCTCCGCATTACACAAGCAACTTTCGGGTGCGAAGCGCCCAGCTCCAGCAAGATCATCAAACTTTGAAGTAACGCGCCGCGATTTACACGAAGTAACTATAACGGCGTTACAGCGAGGATGAAAGTAATTAGTTAGATTACTAAATTACTTGATTTATAACGCCGTTAGTAACGCCGTTATACTTAAACGGCGTTAGTCCCAACACTGCATATATGTGGTTTCATGATCGTACATTAAGCTCATGGTATTCATACGTTGGACAAACAGGCAGCGGCAGGCAGCTGGTTCTTTTGTTTGTTTGTTTACTGTTTACTAGCGCATGTCCGTCACTTACTGTGGGATGAGGCTTGAAGTAAAATATATAAATGTCTGCAAACTTTACTTTAGGCCTTTTTTTTCATATCTCTAATCCATTATGTGAAAGACTTGGGCCGAATCCGAATTCTTCCCCTACCCCTACGGCAGGGGTCCCCAAACTACGCCCCGCGGGCTGGATCAGGTCCACCTCCACATTTGGGCTGGCCCCCTAAATAATATCAGAGACACATCTTTTTTTTTTGGTTTAATTATCAAAATCTTTTAGTAATATTTTTTTCTGTGGAGATTACAGAATGGGATTATTTAACATTTGGTTATGTGTGGCACTCTGGAAAGACATGGATGTTTACATTTGGACACACCCTATGATTTTTACACTTTTTCTGTTAGCCTATAAACTGACCCATCCCCACATCAGAGAAAAAAAACAGTTACATGGCCCTCAAAAGGAAAAAGTTTGGGGACCCCTGGCCTACAGCTTCTTCCTACCCCTACATTTAGCCCTGAAAACAGAGAGTTCTGGAAAATTGTGTCATCAAATTCAGACGTTACTCACACTTAATGACGTCTTCAACAGCAGTCGGGCAACTACGTTAGCATGAAGCTGCTAGCGCTTGGAAATACTTAATATCAGTTTTATAACTTTAAAAAGGTCATGCTAAAACAATAAGTCATGACTTACTTTAAGTGTAAACTTCTGTGCTTCAGAACAATTGAAGAAAAGTGGTTTCTACTCTGCAGAACAGCTCAATGTGGCCTTCGAAAAAACAATTTCAGACAACGCTACCCTTTTAAATGTCCCTACAAATTGGAGGGGTAGGAAGAAGCCGTAGGGGTGGGAGAAGAATTCGATTCGGCGTTGGTGTCACGTAATTCCAGCAGGCAGAAAAAGGCAATTATACATTTCTACTTTGTAATCATGTTTACAGCAGTTGGCACTTCTTTGCTATGAAAAGAACAGCACTAGAAAATCGAAGTCCCTAATTAGTTAAGATTCAGCGTTGTTGCAAATTAGCATAAATGAAGGCTGTTTTGTACGTAGATTTAAAAATGTGCATAGTGTTCTATGAAAACAAGAAAGCAGCCTCTCAAATGCGAGTCGACGCAGCCAGAGAGTATGTACCTTCATTGGAAGTAGTTGCTTGAACGTGCGTTTCCGAGCCTGATGTGAACGTAGCATACTGGATGAGGCTGTCATAGCTGAGCAACAACACCATCTCAATCTCCTCTGTCAAGTATGACATTGCCAATCTGCAGAGAAAAGGAGAATAGATGTAGCTGAGGCCGTTTATGTGTTTATTGCAGGGGACAAAAATGCACGTCCAACAAGAAACATGTGGGCAGCTGGCTAACGTCACTTCAGCTGATGTTAACTGGAAGCCTGGACTCTTGGCTTCAAGCATCGTGAGGATTTCATTCTTGCTCAGGGGAATGTAGATTTGTTTTGGGTTGCTCCACCACTCCACCAGTGAAGACAGCTGACTTCATTCAGAGACACAAGCCAGAACAGAAGATTAGCATCTTTGTCTTTTAGCGCTCATTTCTCTTAATGCTGCTGGGGTAAGAGTTGCGGACAAAAAGGCAAGGAAAACTTCGGATGATGTCCAGAGCAGGTATGTCAGCCATGTCATCACAGAGGTCAAACTAACCAGGTGTCTAGCAATGCTAATGGAAACATGACAGAAACTGAGAGGGGATTCATAATGCAGAACACATGCAAGTCAGAGACGTGGTCGCGGAGGAACTGCGCCTTTACGATCATTCCATCATTTTTTGGTGAGTGCGAAAAAATGCTGTATTTTTTTTCTCTTTTTATCCTCCACCAGCCCACATTCAATCCTGCGGCCTCGAGAGGCTCTGACCCCAAGATAGTTTTTGTTTCGCCTGATGTAAACTCTTCCATATGTGAGAAGAACGTGTTAAAGAGCACACTTTGGAGACAGTCCCATTCCTCTCAAGCTTACACATCCAACAAAACATCTGTGATGATTCATGATCCAAGTTTTCCCTCTACAGCGATGCACACATGGGGATGGATAGATTTCAAGTAAGGAGATATGGAGAAAGAAAGGGGTACAACAAAGGGGGAAGTGCTGGAATGAAAAGTGTCTTGTAGACAAAAGTGAAATATCTGAGGCTTGGCAAGGAAGCAGAGTTTGGGTGTGGAGATTTATTGTGATATACTGCCTTGGAGCTACAGTTTTGTTACTCTAGAGCATCAGCCGCTCAGAGATGTGAAGCTCTGGCAGTTGAAGTGGTGAGAGATTGCTGAGAAGACTGTGATTTTAACACAACTTCTGACTTTTTTTTGATAGCAGGATTTGCTACAATGCCGTCAAGATGCTTTGAAAAACAATTGTGGTCATGAGGGGTGAAAGTAATGCTGCGCATCTGTGGCTGTATCAGATTAAAATTGAGTATTGCAGAAATGATGACCCTCACAAAAGAAAAACAAAGATTTAGAGAAAATATATTCACTCTGACCGTCCAGGATCTGCTGCTTGTTTGGAGCAACAGTATAGGCAGAGATACCTATACCTCCCTGTACGTAGAAACCCCCTCCCAAAAGCAAGGCAGTAAAGGCATAATCTCTACAAAGGGTGTTGTTCCCTCATGGTCCGTGCCTGGAACACCTCACCAGGGACTCATCCAAAAGGCACCCGAAAGAGATGGCCAAACCAAACCTCAGGCTTCTCTTGATGTGGTGTTGATCCTCTACTAAGCCCCGCCCTGCCACTTATCTAAAGGGGGCATTTAAACATATATCGTAGCAAAGGAAATTAATTTCAGCCACAGGATCTTGTGGTTCCCCATGACCAACTCTTCACAGAAATACTTGAGAAATCCTTTCCGTTGAATCTAATCAAAGAATACATATAAATTGGAAGTAATCTTTGCATTACCTCACAATTATTATTTAGTTACTTAATGTAAAATTACTAGTTTTTTTTAATTTTCAGGATTTTATGTCTGCCATGGACAGTAGTGAAACTCAAAAATCAAAGAAATAGAAAAAATAGAATTTTTACTTTTAAAGCACATTTGTCATCAAAATGTGGCCATACAGCAAAACATGTAGCTTTAAAATCACAACTTTCTTGATGGCGACTCAACCAGATGAAGCTGTTTCTACATGTGAGGTTGTAGGGTGTGAACAAGAATCTAAGATTTGTGTTTTTCCCCTAAATCAACTTTTATTTCATTGAAATATTACGCAGCTAATTGTTTTCCTAGAGGAGGTCATAAAACTGTATAAGCAACATATTTTAAGGTGCCTTCAGGCTTAAAGGGCCCCCTTGTGCCCATCTGTTTCGGGCAGGAGGCGTACTATCAAGGATCACCCCATGATTAACAGTCCAGGGTTAATCTTCAGTCTCGAAGTGGGGGGTGTGGGGAGGGGGGGGGGGGGGGGGTCCTGTGACTCGTACCATCCGCCACCTCTAATGTCTCCTTATAAGGTTTTAGCTTGTCTTTCAGAAAATGAACACCCCTGCGTGCTGCCAAATAGTTTTTTGTGGTTGTCTGCGTTTTGATGTGAATGGAGTTCATCCCACAGAACAGGACTTAAGGCAGTCCATACAGAATTACTGTATATTTATATTGCATGGAATTACTTTAATAACTTTATCAGCTTTATTTAGATTTTATATTAGTAATTATAATAGCCTGCCAAACAAATTTGGACACAGTTAAAGATGTTTAAATGAATTGTTTTCTATCATCACTTTTCTGCTTTTCATATTATTTTCTTACTCTGATTTCTAGGAAGAAATGTACTTTGGCTAAACTTCTGCACATTCTTTGGCAATCTGTCACCTTTGAATATAAACCTCGCTGCAGCTGATCTGAGTGGAGCAGTGAAATCCTTTATTCTACATCCCCAAAAAACAGCAATGCGGTCTCTCTGCAGCTGATAAGTCACTGCAGATGCCGTCCTCAAATGAGTCAGACCGAACTGTATTTCCTGGCTTTATATCCATCAAAACTGAGGTGTTGTTGGTGGTTAGGAATTTTTTTGTGACAAATGAACTCCTAATCAGGAAGCTGAATAAAAGAAAAAGCGATACAAGCTAAATCTATGAACCTTTCATGAGTCTTCCTGGCAGTGTTCTGTGAAACTAAATCACCTTTAATAAAAATTAAAAAAAATACATTTCTTTTGGTCCCCTCAGGGTTTTAATAACCTGGGTTTGAGACGCTGTCATATTTTGTTTGTGACAAAACCAAAGAATGGTCAAAGGAGGAAAGGCTCCATTTGTGGATCTATTCCCATCCTCTTTAATCCTTTTTTGATCTATTTTAAAAGTTTTCCTAGTGTTTTTTTAATTATGATTATGCCGTTTTTAGCCATAACCAAAAAACGGTGCCGTTTTCTCGGACAAAGTTTGTACAACGTGCCAGGAGTTCAACAGCGGAAGTAAGCCTCCACTGATATCCCATCATCCCTTAGTTTACTCCCTCTCACACTAGCTTAAAGCCCCTCACAACCACACGCTAACATTAGCCTAGCAACAAAAGATGGCAGCTTGGATTAGGAAAACAAAGACGCACATGAATCTGTTTATCTGCAAGTGGACGCATCAGAATGGAGCAGAAAAGAGAGACTTTGGTTCGCCCATTTCTGTTGCTGCGTCACAATTAAGAGCTATTTCAAACTGTATTTTTTTCGTTGGCTCCTGATTCATCGCAATTTGAACACAGAAATGCAGTTTTAAGTTTTTATATACTGTATGTCCTCCATCATGAGATAAATGCTACAGGAACATGTTAAAAACGATTTTCACTGAAGTGGATCTTTACTTACTGGTTTCTACTGTCATGTTCATCTGTTTTTCTCAGATTTAAGTTTCATTCATGAAGCAGCGAAATAATGTGACTGACACGACATGAAAAAGTTTAGAACTTTGATAGTAAAATGTAATAGTTTGGTTTTTTATCTGAGCATTTTAAACATCCTCGTAAAAGACTGTGGAAGAAATCTTTGTGTTCTGGAGTCCAATTCTGTGCAGCTGGTGAAGCTGGAACTCTCTGCGTGTCTGAATCCTGAAGCTGTGATTTAATGGCATGGTTTATTTGTGGTGGAGTTTCTTTTTCTTTTTTTTTTTTTGGAACAGCTTATAATTTATTTCAGTTTTTTTTCTGTAGTGTTATACATGAACGTGCAAAATGTCCCGGTGTCTCTGAAAAATCTCACACAGATACAAAATTCTGCAGCGAAGTTGAGGACAGGAAGTTAGCAAACTTGTTTGCATCTGTAAGGTTTTGTTCTCAGATACGCCTATTTCTGGGGTCTGTAACCTGAAGCTCCAGTGCCACATGCTGCTATTTTATCCCTCCATTGTTGCTCTTTGGCTTTTAAGAGAACTTCAAACTTAACTAATTATTTAATAACTAATTTGTGTTAATATTTTTGAAAAACCAGATAGGCCTAACCGATCAAAACGATAGTAAAAGGTTGAATCTACTGTCAAAGTGGTTTATCAACAGAGTGATATTATCTTATTGCATTACATGTATAGATAAAAAATTGGATTCTACACTTAAAACACTTGGATGAAGGAACACCAAAGTCATAATAATAAAAAAGTTTGTGTTTCTTGCATTTCAATTAAGTAAATCTGCTTCAGCTGGATGATGTGATTAAACACAGGAAGTCTTTATTTTGAAAGGAACTTGTATGTGTTTTTGTTTAAAGTAAAAGAAGTTATTTGTTACTTGTGTTTAATACTTTTAAACTAGTTTTGAGAAACACACATTTGTAAATTTTACATTTTTATCAATATTGCCCTGTATTATTAAGAGTATAAAAATACTTTTTTGTTAGTTTCTTATTCATTTCAGCCAAAAACGGCATTATTTTACAATGTTCTGTTTGATTTATAACTTTTTGTTAACCCTTTAAAAACAATATTACTTTTATAAATATTAGATCAGAACTATTAAGAAAAAAATGCTTGGAGTTTAATATGCAAAGATTATTTCAAGACTGTGGGAAAAATTGTTGAGCGAGAAAATCATCCCAATCAGAACCGATTTATAGTTTTCAGAAACAAATAAAACAGTTGGACTAAAAAAAAAAAAAAACTTTTTTTTTTCTTCTCACTGCAGTTCACAGTAAATCTGTTTTAGGTCAAGCGTGTGAAACTGAACCCGAAACTCTGGAGGGGGCGGGTTGGGAGAGTGACAGAAAAATGCAAAAAGAAAGGTCACATTTCACGCCATCATTCATCATTATTACAGTCAAGGCAGCGGAGTTTGAGTTCTGCACATTTCAGTGGAGCTGAAGCAGAAAAGAAGGGGTGTGTGTCCTCAAGTGAGCGAGTGCATGAGGCTGCAACAGGGGAGGGTCCACATTTAAGATAAAGCGGCCTGATGGAAGAGGAGCCTTCGGCCTTGAAGCGGCCCCCGTCATCCATCTGATGATGTCACTCACGAGTGTGTCTGTTTGAGGGTTCACACTGTTGGGCCCACAATCAGGCCTTTGGGGAGTGAGTGCGGAGGACAGGGGTTGTCAGGTAGAGGGATGAGGTCTGTGGTCCCCTTGATTCAGATCCAATTGGGTGAGTGAGTGTGTGTATGAAATGGTTAAGTGTGAAAGAAAGATGGTGCAACCACTTATCCGAAAAAAAAAAAGGAAAAGACTCCGTTCATGTTCAGCAGTAATCTGAAACCTCTTAGATCACAGCAGCAGGAGAGATGGAGGAAAAGAATAGTGAAGGAGGCATTTGGAGGCCCCGAGTGTCAGAGATATCATTACCTTTCCATTCCAACTGATGAAACCCATTTGGCTGGATTAGTTTCACACTCTGGAAAGGGTTTCCAGGTGACGGCAGCCTCCAATCATAATTTGTTCGTCTCAGACAGCCGGGTGACGGAGAGGAAAAAAAAAGAACTGATTCTTGGCTCCGCCTCTTTCTACAACAAGGAAGCATACTAATAAAGGTGATCGAGCACGTTAGCAAACAGCAGATGTGTGTTGTGAGTGTCTGGAGTGAGAGCCAAGTCTGAAAGAAAGTGAAGGATGAGGATCCAAACAGTCAAACTGGGGAATGTAAAAAGAAAAAAAAAAAAAAACCTCTGGGTAATGTGTTTGTGCCAGAGCCTGTTTGTGTTTACATTTTTGGGCAACGCCATCCTTGCTCCTAATTATCTGCAGCATAAATCAACAGAGGGTGAGTTGCCAAGGCAGCCTGCAGGAGCCGTGTGCCGCCGGTGTTAGAGGGAGAGCTATTTCATTAACCTTTAAAGGACTTGGTATTTCTTTCAATAACATCGCTATGAATATAAATTTGGTCATCCTGAAAAGCGCAGTGACGAGGTAATAAAAAGTCTGAGGACTTTGCTGAGATGCCCCCAGACTCCTATCACACACACACACACACACATTACTTTCTCTATTCGTCTCCACCATTTCTGTAGAAGCATAAATGTCAGTGGTCCACTTTGGTGCAGACTAAACTTCACCAAATCTGCTGTTGTCATAGAAAGTTTTGAGGTTCTGTGTTTGGTTTATGTGAGTTCTGTTAAGTTAACCAAATACTTTCACTTTTACTTCACTTTATACAAAGCAGCACTTTACAGGAAGTAATGATTTAGATGCAGATCACTTCATAAGCTCTGCACCAGCAAAACAATAGAGTATTGCAATGAGATTGGGAGTATTAACAGTCCAAGAAAAACAAATAAAGTAACTTTGGAAATATATTTGTCATGAAAACAAACCAGTGAAAATTACACTTAAACTGAACAGAAAACTATTTATGAACAATCTATCCCTCCCACCTACTGTTGGGTAAATGTGGGGTACACCCTGAACAAGCCACAAACTCTTACATGCTTCCACATTCACGTGAACCCCTAGGGACAATTTAGAGAAACCAATTAACCAATGAAGAACCATGTTTTTGAAATTTACGAAGAAAACTGGAGTGCTCACGCAAGGACAGCAAGAACTGGCCGCTGGAAATGGGTCAAGTTTCTTAAAAATTAAAAAAAAAAATCTTTAATTTACAAAAACAAACAAAAAAAGTTATCAAATGTGGAAAAAATGTGTTTACCATTGACTGTAGAATCACTGGACATACAGACCCCTCCCCTCTCATGTTCCAAATAGGAAATACCTGCAGGTTCCAAGAAGGTCAAAATCCCTTAGACTTAGGAATATGTTGCTTCTCTGTCAATGTGTTTGTCAGAATAACCATTCTTTCTCTAATATCTTCTTCTTAACATCTTCTTTCTACTCCTATTTTTTTCTATTATATTTTCTCTTTATTGGGAGTTATTCAAGTTATAAGCTCACCAATCAGATTCCTCAGTAAAAGCCTGATTTGATTGACAGATTCAACCAATTCGCTTTCAGTGGAAGAGTTGAGAACTTCGAACAAGCTCACTCGTGATTGGCGTCAGTAGTTTCTCTAAAAGCATGACTCGGACTGACTCGTCCACTAACGAGTTTCAAAGATAAGACAGTGTGCTGAACTTTTTCAGCACACAGGATTTTTGATTTTCATTAGCAAGGCAGACATGAAATTCTGCCTATCTTTATCCACTTTCACAGGAGGGATAACACTTCAATGTAAGGGTGGGGTCATCAGGACCCCAAATGATAGCACAAGGGTAAGGATTCATTTTTTGCCAGTACATGGAGAAAAAAAAAACTATGTATAAGGCCCTTTCACTGTGATGCTATATTCACACCGCCCTCGGCAACACGCATTCAAGTGGCCACTTCCAATGAAAAGTTTATGTAAACACTCAAAAATCTATGCCTTTTGGCTTTTACATTCGAAACTCTCACATTCACTTGTTGCCACATACGTTTTTAAGTCCATTTTTGGGCTCTACTTACAAAATGCACAACCGTTAAACACACATTGAAAGTTAAACCAGTAGAATTATGACCAATCAGGGACTCAAATTTGTTAGTGACTCATGGCGTCCTTTTTCACAGAAGTATAACCGTTTGAAAATCGGTCATGGAGGAAAAATAAATAATTTTGTTTCTATGATACCATGTCTTCCATATATTGGAATAGAGCTGTGAATGAAAACACTTTAAGCAAGATTTGTGAGATTTCCACCCTCTTGACATTTCACACCAATTCTCTTCTAACTGCAGATAAATAATGAAATACACTATTATAAGATTAAAGTAACTTAAAAGTCCTGTGTAAAAAAACATGCAACAATTAATAGCAAATAAAACTGATAAAATTACAACTAAATAGAGCAGAAAAAAATGCTAAAATAAAATAACTCTCCATTAACAAATATAGGAGCATACACCAGTTACAGGGATTTGTAGTGCATGGTTTGCATCTGAAGTAAAAGCCAGTATTTGTCTCAGCAGCTCAGGAGCAATAAGAGCAGCAGAGAAGTGTCTCTTTGTGTGCTGGCATCGCAGATGTTTTAGCTGCAATTGGTTGGTTAAAAAGCGCATTCTCCAGATGCCTCGGCAGCAAGTAGAGTCTGTGTAACCCCTGGTAATTCTATTGTGCCACATGATTTCTAAGTGAGTAATCTACAAATGGGCACTCAGTGAAAACAGCTTGGCATTCAGGCCCGATGAGCCCAGGCTGGAGGGGTGGTGGGGAGAGGAGAGAATGGACTGGAACAATGTGAGCTGCAGAAAGAGGAGAAAAGTATGTGGAGCAGTGTGGGAAAAAAAAGAAGGAAAACACCAACGGGAATACAGAAACTTGCAAAAAGTAGTGGAATACAAATCTTGCATGATAGGTGCAGTTTTGTGGTGCAATAAATTGGCTCCTGCAAATCAAAGCAAAAGAGACATGCTCACTGGCCAGGCAGAGCCAAAAATCACATGCCATCACGCACAGCCAAGGCTTTCACCACAAGCATGAGACGAAGTCCTGACTGCAGAACTTCTGTATGAGAACTTCCAATTCCCAAACAAGGCGGACAGACACAAAACTCCCGATCTAAGATTGTTTTCAGGCCAATCTTTATCATTTTTCATTGTAAAGAAGAGACTTTTTTAAAGGTTTCCAGTATGCAAAAACACCTAGCAGGGTTCATTTGTTCCTGCTGTTAAGCAAACTTGCAACTTCATCGACTGGAGGTGACGAAACAAGAGACGAGGTTTCCATAGCAACCAGTGAGTGATTGTGTCTCTTTTTTTTTTCTTTTACAGCTTCCTTTTTTGTGTAAATGAAACAAACTTTTATATATAAAAAAAAAAAAGAGCATGCAGCTAAAACAACAACTGAAGAGCCATAAACACATTTTTTGAGTGATGGAATTCTAGCCGGTCTTTTTTCTGATGTACAATCATGTAAAGGCGACACGGGCCAACAAAAATCTAGACACGCAGAGGCAACAACCATTCCTGCCCTATATTTCATATTTAATCTGCCCTGCTGGAGGATTTCTTGGCCCAGTGCACCACGTAATCTTGTTGAGGGGCAGATGGCGCTCAGATCCCCTGGATTGGGACAGTGAAGGAGGAGAGTTTTCTGGGGAGTGCCAGCCGCAGTGCCAGGATCAGCAGGTTTGGCGGGTCAGTGGCAGTAGCCTGGAAGCAGACAGTCCAGTCACTTTTTTTTTTTCATAGCAAAGCCCAGACCTAGAAACGACTCTCAGCACAGTGGTTATGGCTACAGACACAGATTAGGATTAGTTCGTCTTGTCTTGTTGCTCCTGAAAAAATTTAGACTTCAAAGTTTGTCTTTTTCCCATTATCCCACATTTGTTTCAGCTTAGTTTTTGATCAGACATCCTATAATATATATTTCCTGTGGGACAATGTCAGATTTATTTCACTTGAATTGCTGCTATTTTTTATTTTATTTTTTATTTTTTGTAAAATTTGTGGATTAGCTTTAAATCATTTTATTTACCTGTTTAAAATAGGTGTTTGTTTATCTCTCAACATCATGATGGAGATAATGCAACTTAATCCAGCTGGGTAAGCCTCCGATCCCCACCCAGCCAGCAAGGCTAAGTGGGCCCCATGTGGTTTAAAAGTGGGCAGAAAATGAGGGTCCCAATTGGGTTTGTCCACAGTTTCTGTGGTGGCCCCACCTGTGTTTGCCCACCTTAGCTTAGGTAAGTGGGTTGGCTTGCTACGCTAGCCAGCCTTCCGGTGACCGGCGTAGCATGCTAGCAAGCTCCACTGTATGAAGCTAACGAGCTCCGCTGTGTCAAGCTAGCAAGCTCCGCTATACGCAGCTAGCAGGATCTTAAGTAGCCAGCTTCACTGTATGGAGCTAGTGAGCTCTGCTGTAGTGAGCTAGCGAGCTCCACTGTGGCGAGCTCAGCTGTATCAAGCTAGCGAGCTTCAGTGTAACGAGTCCCACTGTTGCAAGCTAGCGAGCTCCACTGTATCAAGCTAGCGAGTCCCGCTGTATCAAGCTAGCGAGTCCCGCTGTATCAAGCTAGCGAGCTCCACTGTATCAAGCTAGCGAGTACCGCTGTATCAAGCTTGCGAGCTCTGCAGTACCTATCAAGCTAGCTCCACTGTAGCAATCTAGAAAGCTCTGTTGTGCCCTGGGCAACTGGGTAGCACAGTAAGCCAACCTACTGAGTGCCCATTTAAGCTAATACGGGCAAACACAGGTGAGGCAGGTGAATTCTCTTTTCAACTGTGCAACTTATTTATTGTCAGAAAGATGCCCAACTATCAAAGAAGGATTTATTTTAAACTTTATACATTCAGACACAGCTTGTGTCTTTATTGTTTTGCCGCATAGACTGATAGAGACCGTTGTACAGACTTGAAGGTCTAATTTGCATCAAAAGCAGGTCTGTCCTTCATCATCACAACAATCACACCTTCAATTATAAAACATCAAATGAGGAGAGGGAATGTGTGCTCCCTCCAGGGATGGAGGGAGGGGTACAGACAGACAGAAGAAAACGACTGGGGCAATGGGTGTCCCAGAAGAGAAGAAATGAATGAAGAAATGAATGACTGGGACAGGAATGAGAAGAGGCAGCTGTGGAGGGGAACAGAACAATCCGAGCTGATGGTTTGTTCCCTTAAAGAAATGAAGGATAAAATCAGAGCAGGCAAAGCTGTGGAGAACAGAGGAGTTTTGAACAATTATGAAAACTTTGATAACTTTGATCCGGCTCTACTAAACAATGTAAAGAATAATTGAAACTATTTAAATGAAAGTCTATTGTCAGAGAAAAGAAAAGTTCTTTACAAACTTGTTTTATCTCGTTTTTCTTGAATTGAAATTTCATATAAACAGTGAAATAGTCTAATTAATAAATGGCTAATAATGATATTACATAATTTTGGACTAAAAAGGAAAAAAAACCCACAATTTTAAATCTTTAAGTTGGAGTAATATTATAAAATAGAGTTTATTACTCTAAAGCTGTATCAAACCAAGAGTCTGCAGATGTTCCTGGACCATGGAAGCCATTAGGATATTTGTGCTTAGTGGAAAATCCAGAAGGCACATGCTATACTTCTAATAATAGTCATCAGTAGTGATAAATCTAAAGTTTTGAATAAATCATACTTTTCAAAATATGTGTTTTATCATATTTCACCCATAGACCGTTTAAAGATGAACAGCTCAAGCCCTCCCCTTTTGGGTTCCAAACAGGAAGTACCCGACTCGGACTAATCGCTTTCGACGGGTTGTAATCGTTTTCAAAATGGCGGCAGACGTATCAGGAATTGGCTCTGGCCTGATTTCACGATGGCTGGAGGTAAGGTGTTTCATGTGGGTGACGTCAACACCTTGATATGTCCAGTCATTTTTACACTGTCAATGATATCACTGTGCGAAAGCCAGTGTCCTGACTTTGTTGGGGGTTTGTCCGGGATTCTTTCAACTTGTATATGTTGTTCAAGTTTTTCTTCACTATTGAAAGATGAAACCTAAAAAAAATGTACTTCTAGAGTGACAAATATAATACTCCAAGTGTATTCTTCTAAGGTTTTATAAAATATTTTGCCGTTTTTTTGTTTGATACTTTTGCATTAATTAAGGCCTTGGCAACTTCTCATCTCCCTTTTTTGTGTTTTGACTTTTGTGGCACTTTTTCCTTTGGGGTGTTTAGCTACAGAGAATGGGACATCTCATAATTTTTAGGGGGGGATTTTACTTTCTCAAAGAGGTTAATTGCAGCAGTTTTGCTGATGAGGGGATTTTTTTGTTGGGTAGCTATTTTTTCTACCACATTGCTAATGGAGCTGACAAAAAGCTTTCTGAAGACAACTTTAAAATTCTAAAAAAATTTCCATAATGAGAGCATGCATGTTTTATCATGGTGATCCGTTGCTGTGAACAACCTTTGAAACGGGTCTCATTCCACAAAAAGTCCTGATTCCACAAAGCGCCTGGATGGACACGGTGCTTTAAAAGCTTTAGCAGAGAGCAGCTGAGAGAAACTCACAGAGGAGAAAGACAGAGCAGGATGTAAAGAAAGGCCAGGGGTTGTTCGGCTAAACATTTTCTTTGGCTGGCTGGAAACACAGGGGCCGCGCTCCACAAGTCCCCTGATATGCATTCAGAGGAGGCCCTCTGTCTTCACCATAAATCTGAATGGAGTGGGAGTTATCATACCGTCCCCTCCCGGGCTAAACCTCACATTCCTCACAGACACTGTTTCATACAAACAAAGTGGCCAGTTCCCACTGCGCAACATTGGGAAAAGCCATGGTTTGTCATGGAAAAATCTCTAGGCATCTCAAGAGTCCTTTAGAGACTTTTTTTTTCACAAACTTCCCCCACAAAGTTCAACGATGTGTCCCCACTTAGGCCGCACTTTTTTCAAATTTGAATTTGACCTCTAACTTGTTTCTCCACGCAAAATTATTCAGCCCCCAAACACATTAAAGCATGTAAATCCAAGAATTCACACACTTGAAATGAATCTGAATTTTGGGGGCAGATTGGGGGGAGACGAAGGAAACCCTGGCAACACATTCCAGAGCCGCCTCCTCCCTCCGAGGGACTCTTTTGTGCTTTACTGAAAGGCAGAGGGGGTCACAGGGTTTTTCCCTTTAGGGTGCTGAGAAGAATACTGGCTCTCAGGGCAATGACCTCATCCTGACTCTCTCTCTGTGCGTCTTTCTGTTTGGGGAGAGACAAGAGCTTCCAAGTTTTGGCAGAAGGTGGAGCAGAACCGTCAGCGAAGCAGAAAAAAACTCAACTTATTACAGGAAGGACCTCCAGAGAGGAGAGCTTCTCGTCTGGTCTGCTCATTGCACTGGTGAGAGTCGGCGGTAACGTAAAGAAAGCACACACTCTCAACCATCGGCGGGCGCGGGGCGCAGCAACAGGAAATGCCTTGACAGCCTTTCTGCTGAGTAAGTGGGAAAATGGTGGGAAAGAATGTAATGTACAGGCTTTCTGTGAAATTTAGGGTCCAGCTATAGCAGCATGTGAGCAAAAACATCAACCCACTGCAGTGTTGATGAAAGATTTGCTTCACTATTCGTGAAAAAAATGTGTTGAAAATTGAGTTTTATGTTAAGAAAAACATGCAAAAAGGATGGAACTTATAAAAGGAGGCAGCATCTTCTGCATCCTCATCCACTCCCACATCAGCAGCACCCCCCCTCCCCCCACGCACAAACCACACCCACCGCACATTTTGTGTGTAGCTATGTTGATAAGAGCTAGAAAATGCTGAGAGGAGCCATCTTTACATCAGCCACCACTCTTGTACAGGTGTCCGGTTTGGCCATCCGGGCCCACCGCACACTTAATTCAGCGTCCGTTTCCTATGACCCTTTCAGTCAGGATGGAATATTTGTATGAAAAAATGAAGGAAGCATCAGTGTGGACGGTGATCCGCGATGTGGGAGTGGAACACGTGGCTTCATCCATGTCTGAGATGGATGCTGAAGCTGAAAGAAAAGGAGTGGCAGGTTGCGCCTCTGGAGGTCTGAATAGAGCGACAGTGCCCTCTGGTGTCGGACATGAGCATTACAGCGTCTCGCTGATGCAGTTCTCTTCTCACAATTATTTTACTGTAGATTAAAATTAAATAATGCTCTGTAGTTTTATTGAAATGAATGTATTAACTGTTCATTCTATGCACTTTACTCTAAATTTAACCAATTTTAGTTGTAACTTTTAACTGCATTTTTTATTAAAGCTGTGTGTGAGCTGTGTTGAACGACCTGCGGACACCTGTACTCGCTGCCCACCTTTGACCCGGCCTCACTGGCTGAGCACCTGCCTTGTCAGGGATACACTTGACGATCTAAAAAAAAAGTCCCTTTTTCAAAATGGCTGTTTTTCTGTTGATTTTACCTCCATAGCAACAATTTTTTTTTTTTTTTTTTGTCGCCTGGGGGTGACGAACAGGTCTACATAATCCTTTGAAGAATCTGCAAAAGTAAATTCAGGATTTCTATTGCAACAGAGGTTTGCAATGAGTTCATATTGCGTGTCAGATTGTTTTGCTTAGCTTGAGCCAGGGATTCCAGGAATCCTGCTAACGCCGCTCAAAATATACAAACCTTTGAAAACCAGTATTTGAAAGTATCCGGGATGTGAAGGATCGAAATCCATAGGAGGAGTTTAAATTTGTAGAAAGTACTAAAGATAATTTTTTTTAATTCAAGATGGCTGCCTTTTCCCGAGGTCAAAGGTCAATGAAACTTCACTAAGCGTGTTTGAGATGACCAAGGCGGATGCAGCGTAGATCGCCTGAAGCGTGGTAAATGCTAATTAGTTCCTTGCCGTCACGAAGTATCGCCAGAAAAGGGCGGGTTCAAGGCGCTTACCTAAGTCAGTGCAGCCAGAAAATATGTACAGCGCTGGCTGCAAGTCACCTTGATGACTACAAACTAATGCACTGTGGGAAACGGTGTCATGTAGTTTACGATATGCTGATCAGGAATGACTGGCGCCAAATGAGAGAAATCTGTATATTTTGTAACTCTTCCTGGAAGCTGGTGAATCACTGATGAAAAAATAAACAAGATTTTAAATCATTTGTGGTTATGTGTGTTACTGTTGCCTCTGAAAATTAACTTTAATTTCATTTTTATTTATTTGGGACAGTGCACATGAAATTCATCCAGCGGCTATTTTTATCTGTTGTCCTCTAACAAATGTTAAAAATAATGTAAAGGACATAACAGCACAGATCATAAGGAGGAGAGGCATTTTAAAATTCAACCAAATGTTAAGGACATCCCCCAACTCCCTGTTCTCGTACAGTCTTGCCGTTCACCTTCATCTCAGTTTTTGAGTTTGCGGCAGGGGTGAAACATTCGCTCAAACTTTCCTCACAGCAGAGCCAAGCCTTATGTCTGTTTTTACAATTTTCGTTTGTCATTTTTCATTGTATTCATTGTGTGTGGGATGGGTTGTATGTGTTGATAGAGGGTGGAGTGTTGGCTTTTATTGGGTGGGGGGGTTGGCTTTTATTGTATATGTTTTTGTTTTTAATGTAAAGCGCTTCGAGCTGCGCAAAGCATGAGAAGCGCTTTTTTATAAATAAAGTTTGATTTGATTTGATTTGAACTTTTAGTAAGAAAGAAAAAAATGTGATAGAACTTGACCACTGCGGGATCATTAAGACAACTTTTTTTCTTAAAAATGAAGCTCTAACATCTCATTGGGTCTTTTTTTTTTTTTAAAGCCCTCACACCAAAAAAATGAAAGAAAGGCACAAGTCAGCCATTTATTATATCTTTTTAATTACTATAACCATCTGAAAAATACTGAAGGAATTGAAGGGAAAATAAACAGCAGACCTGCATCGAGCAGCTCTGATTGGTTCAAAAGTGTGAATCTGATGGAAAATACACAGCTGAGAATTACAGACATGCAACACACCGTCTGAACACCAAATCCCAGGAAACAGCAAAAAAAAAAAAATACAACTGAATGGAAATAATCTGCAGCTTTTGCATCCTGTATTAGTACAGACATGCAATAGAAAGCACATAACTACAATGATGAAGTGTTCATTTTGTATAAATATTACAGCTCTATGCTTACATCTCTTAATTACAGATGGGAAAACACTTGAAAAGGTGCGCTCACGTTCTCACTCGGCACACAGACTAAAAAAGGAAAAAACGAATGCAATCACAGATCAGGCGAAGAGTTGCAAAGAGAAAGCAGGAGCAGTCTGACCTCTTCAGTCATGACCTGTGACAAGAGGACAAATGAACAAGCTCCCTCCAACTACATCAGATACTCAGAATGTGGATGTTATAACGTAGAGGACTAACAGTGACGTCTTCGCTGGTCCTGCTGTGACACAAATGTCGGCACGCCACCGCGTGCTTCCCAAGGCCATGGATCTAAAGCTAGGAGTGGATCCAAAATGAAAGTGCATCGTGAAAGAAGGCCGACTTTTTTTTTTCTCCTTTTGCATATTAAAGGTGGCAAAAAATAAAATGAATGAAAGATGGAAGAAAAAAAGGGAAAAATGGATCAGAGTGTTTCGTTTAAGAAAAGTGGCAAGCAGCGCCACTGGTTTTGGCCATCATGCAGCCCGTCTGCTCGACTCACTTTACAATTAAATGGCATAAAGAAAAAACAAAAAACAAAGCAGCTTTCGCCCCGCTGCAGTGAACCCCCACACACGGGGACGCTAGTCCTTCAGCTGGAACATCCGAATAGCTGCAGCCCGTTGAGGATTGACCCCGAACAAGACCGGAGTCGCCACCCCCTCCGACGGCTGCAACCACACAGCTGAGGAAGCAGTCTAATTCTTATTGCCATGGTCTTCCTGTTGCTCACCCAACAGCTTAACCACTATGGTCCAGAAAATCCCCTAACGACAGTCATGACATGGTGTGGACAAAGAGTTAAGACACGATAAGCATGATTCCTCGGCTGAGAGCTAGCTTTAAAAGCAGGACAGTTTGTGCTGCAGAGCCTCTTTACTCCCAGTTCTCCCACTCCTCATCCAGCTGGGGGGACAAAAACGTGTCAGTGGAACATCCAGCAGTCACACCCACGTATCAACATGCACCTTTTTGTTGGAAAAACGTACTTCTCCAGGATCCTCGATTTTGGAGAGAGCCAGCTGCACCTCTTCCTCCGTCATGTCCAGGTCGAAGTCTTTCTCCCAGTCCTCGCTCACGTCGGTGCTGGACCCTGAAGAACAAGAGAAAGAACTGGAACTTGACAAAAGCCACCTAGAATATGCTGCGTAGACAACGGCCATGAGATGCTTGACCAAGTACGTGGTGAACGAGGATTCTTGAACATAGTTTTAGCATAGGGTGTTCACTCTAGGGCTGGGTATTGGCTATAATTTACAGAAATGATTCTATTTGATTCACCAGAGCCTGGATCAATTCAATTCAGATTTTCTTTTTTTTTTTTTAATTCTTTTGATCCCCTCAATTCAATTCAATTCGATTTTGAGTTTACACATTTAGACACATTTGTTTAGAAATACATTAATAATCTATATATGTTTTGCTAAATCTTGTGTTCCTTTTCTTTCACAGCTCTATTCTGACAAATAAAAGACTTGATGTCATAGAATTCCAGCAGGACACAAACTGCTACTATTAATGACGCTGTTATCCAATCGTTACTTATTTAACTTCCAACATGCGATCGATGGCTGCATGATTTGTAGAGTCCAAAAATAGACTTAAAAACTTGAGCAGTTTCGCATGAATGAGAGTTTTAAACACAGAAGTTCAAAACATTCATTTACATGCTTTTACATGGACTTTCCATTGGAAGTGGTGACTTGAACACACACTGCTGTGAACGCAGCATAAAGAAACACAAGCCGGTACCTTTCTTGCCGTTGTTGGAGGGCGTGGACTTCCCGCTGTCAGAGTTCAGCTCGAACACCCTGAGGTCCTGTGGTCCCTCTTCCTTGGCGGTCTGGAGCTGTTTGGAGGGGGGGACTCGCGCCGACGCTCCATCTACAGGAAGCTCCACCTGGGTTTCACTTTCTGCTTCTGCTAAGTGACTCTTTTCCGACTTCTGCTCCTCCGGGGTCGTGTTGACGTCCTCCAGCGAGGCTTCCGACAGCTTCTTCCTCAGTTCAGCACCGACAGGCGCCGGCTGCACCTCCACCTGCGTGGGCAGGCTGACGCTGCTCCCCGAGAGCGTGCCGTCACATTCCTCAGATGGAGACAGAGCAGGACTCAGTGGAGGGGTCCCCGCGGAGCCCGTCAGGGCGAGGGCGTGAGCCGAGCCGCCTTTTGATGGTTGTGTTGGGCTGAGCTGAGACGACATGCCGCCAAGGAAGTCATCTAAACACAGAAAACGCCGGGCGGAGTGAACCTGAGGCTGCGGCGTGAAACCTGCTGTTGTTCAACAGTTCCCAGCTCACCTTCCTCTTCCTCCTCCCAGTCCAGGCTCTCCGTGTGTGCAGCCTGCTCCGCCCTCTGCTTCAGCGCCACTCGCCTCGCCTCCTCCTAGACATCGCAAAAATGGCCGCTCATATCAGGTTTTATTTATTATGATAAAAACAACATGATCCTAATTACAAGACCGCTTTTTACAGTAGATAGGAATATAGCTGGAATGGGACTTCAAGCTGCAGATCAAAAACAAAACATAAGCAAAGAAACCAGAAACATCTGATGAAATTAAAGTCACAAAGGTTGAACATTTCTGTGACATAAAAGGCATCAACCAGAAAATGTATTATCTCTAAAGTCAGTATAAATTAAATAATCATTTACTTCTGATGTCAAACTTTAAACATTTTGATTGGAACAGAGAAAAGTAGATCTGAGATAACAGCAGATGCTCCAGCAGATGGCGCTAAAGACAACTTGCTAAAGCAGGGCAGCCCAATCCTGGTGCTCAAGATCTACCACGCTGCCTGCTTTTAGTTCTCTCTGCTGATTTGCTGACTCAAGTGTCTCCACATTCTGATGGACTGAACCCACCTGATCCAGGTAACAGCAGAAAAAAGTAGAGAGTGAGCAGGAAAACAGGCCAGGTGGTAGATCTTGAGCATCAGGATTGGGCAGTCCTGTGCTTAACTACAGCCAGTCCAGGTGAGACACTTCTACGAGTGTGTTTACCTGATCCAACTGGAAGACTTTGTAGAAATACCGCTGCCAGAATTCTGAGTGGGACACAGCAGCTGGTACCTGAAGAAAACATTAGCTTAACAATAAATGTGAAATTCAAAAATATTAAAAAAAAAAAACAGATGAGGAACATGAGCCACACCATTTTAGTGTACAGCGCTCGGATAGAAGGACTGTTGACCAAAAGCTCTGAGATGTCTCCTTTCTTCTCATCCAGACTGAAAGTGGACAGCCAGCTGTCAAACTGCTCCAGAGGACCTGCAACATAAAATATGTTTCAATTCACACTAAATATTGTTTTCGTTCAAGCCTAGATCCCAACAAACCCCCAAAGATTTTCCATAAAAAGGAGATAGAAGTTTAAAGCAATTCCAGAAAAAAATAAATAGTGATGAACAGAGTTCTGAATGATCGTAACATCAATCATCCCAGTGTTGTCTTGAGTCTTACCGTCGGGCTCATTGCAGTATGTAGCCGGGTCAGCTTGCAGACTGTAGAGCCGTGCCTGCAGGAACAATAAAGCATCAATATGCCTGGTTTCCTTCTGCTCCCTTCAAGTCTCCCTACTGAGCAAATCAAAATGCCTCTCTCCTTAACCAACAGAGTTAACATCCTTTACAGCAGTGGTCCCCAACCTTTTTAGGCCACATGCTGGTTTATAGTGAGGCAACATTTTCACGGTTCCGCCTGTACAAGGCCAGAGTCAGCATTTAATGATTTTTAAGCTTTCGGCTTAAACGTGTTTGCTTTTTATAAGCTTTTAAAAACTTTGCTAGCTTGGAACTGTTAAATTAGTGGTCGGAGCATTGAATGAACATGAGAACTGGACCGAGTGAGTGTCACGTGACCCATAGAAAACGGCTTACTTCAATCAAGCTGGTTTGTCTGCAAGGGACTATAGGACACTTCTTGTGTGTCAAAAACTATTTGGCGTCCAAATGTGTGCTTAAGCCGTTTTGTGGTTAAATGGAGACACAATGTAACTTCCGTCAGTTATGTTTGCATTAAAACAGTTAAGTAAGAAGCCGGCAGTATAAGAGTCACCTGTACAGAAACTTTCCATCATTTCTGCTGCTTTCCTCAGTATTTTACAAAGAATATGGGAAAACAAAGTTTTAAGCTATTTGAGATCTATTGACTCCTGAAACACCTGAAAAGTTCATTCTTTCGTCACTCAACATCTGTGAGATTTTTTAGTTTTTTTAACCGAACATTCTTAAAATAAAGCACACTACGTTTTGCTCTTTTTTGTACTCTGAATGTATGTTTTTGTGAAAGGTAGCAATATTAGGATATTTATTATGTTCACAGGAGTTCATATAGGTACATAACTAATGCCCACCTTAGAGCTGTCGTAGACTTCTGTAGTTCCTGCTGGTGTTGCCACCAATGTGATCACATCACAATCGATGGTTTTATCAGGGGGCGGAGCAAGTGTGTCAGTGAGAACCCCTAAGAAACTGGACAGACTCTTCTTGACTTTTTCTGTTGTGTCCGAGGATCCCTCCACCTGGAAGGCAGCAGAGGGGAAGTCAAGACGGTAGTTTAAGGAAAAAAGTTTGATGCATGGTTGAAGATCGTCACTCACCGCAAGTTTGTTTCTGACGGCAGTGGCTGTTGCCACAATAGAGCAAGCCGTGTCATGCTGCACCACAGTGGAGAATTCAGTCAGGTCTCGCTTTATGAATTCCAAGGCTTCAGTTGACTGCAAAGCAAATGTTACAGGGTAAGAAAAGAAACACAAAATTTGAATAGTTTATTAATCCTGCAAGTGAAGTTAAAAAGATAAAGTCCATTTATTGTGACACACCTAAGTGTGTCAGCATTTGACCCACTCCCCTTGGGGAGCATCGAGCTGCAATCACAGGAACCATTTGGCGGTTTAAACCCCCCAATCCAACCCCTTAATACTAAAGGTTTCAAGTAGGGAGGCATTGGGTCCTATATTTAGAGTCTTTGGTATGACTCGACCGGGGTTTTGAACTAATGACCTTCAAGTCTCAATGCAGACGCTCTACTTCAAATCTACTAAGTTGATAAAGATGGATCAAAAAAGGCAACAGGTTCTAAACTAAAGGAAAAGTTGATGTATAGCTAGGTTTTACATATTAACTAATGTCATAAAGAGTAAAAAAAAAAAAAGAAACAAGATGAAAAAAATAAAAACTGATAATGGTTGGCACCCCATAGTTTGGTCTTCTCTCACGGTCTGCAAAGATCATAAGTACTGTCTGACTGAAATGAACCCAATATTTTCATTTGACCTCTTGTATATTTAAGTAAATTTTCATTCAAAAATCCTCCATATCTACAGCCAAAATACAAAACCACCAGAAAAAAAGTTTCAAATATTCCAGTCAATGCTGATAGAAAGTTTTTGTCATGTAACCTTTATTTCAATAAAAATGCCAGGATTTTCTTGTAGATTGGGTTAATATGTGAAGTTATCCTTGTTCTCACCATTTCATGTAAAAAATCAAACTCTAGAAGTTGTCAGATAGGAGGTTTTGCATTCTTGCCATAGATGTGGTAAAGTGTATGTTTGAGAAAACAAAGCACTCATACTTACGTAAATATATGGTTTTACCAAATTAAATTATTAGGTTTATTTCAATCATGCAGTATCAATGATGAAATCTCAATGCAGTGAAAGAAGACCTAACAATGGAGTGCCAGAGGGTAAAAGCCTGATAAGTTTTTAAATAAACTGGCCGTACAAACCAGCTTTATTCCAGATCTTATGATTTAGTTTTGCGTGTGCATCTTTCCTGCAAACAATGGCACACTGTAACTTTTTGATCCTGCAGGAATCACTGGCAGTTTTGTTTTCTTGGAGAAGCAAGAGAAAATAAAACGCTGATGTTGCATGACTCACAATGTACAAAAACATTTTTAGTGCTTTTGTTCTTACACATTTTTACCAGCTGTTTGAATGAATAAATGGTTTATTTGTTCACGCCATTTATTTTAAACATTTTTTACAAGGAAACATACATTAGCCCTTCTTTAGGCTTAAGCAGTTTAAACAACCGAATGACAGAAAAATTCTTATATAATCTGTTCCTTTTCTTAAAAAAAAAAAAAAAAAAAAAAAAAAAAGGTTACGCTTCAGGTTAGATTTTAATTAATCTGGTTGAGTTTTATGTTTGTTTTTTATATTTTAGACAATTATCTTATTAAAAGAATTTCTGAAAAAATGTAAAACAAATTTAAGAAAGTCCATAAAATTGAATTAAAGAGTGAAACACAAAACACCTCATCGGAGCAAACTTCACAGTTCAACACGTTATTGGCAGGGTCAGATGATGCTGTATGTGAAATACCTTATCTCTTACGGCCTGGAAGCTCTGCTGAAGCCAGCCTCCCCACCAACCGTCTCTGTCAACACACAATAAAACATAAATCGCTTTAAATTTGAAATAAAAAATAAGAAAAAGCACAGCAGTGTGTAAGAATAACTAAAACAGACACACCCAGGTGTTAAAACACGTACTACAGGACACCAATTGTTTACACCTTCACGGTATATCCCACATACGAGTTAGCAAACAGCTGGCACAGAAACACAGGATAATGCAACAAAACTGTCATTAAAGGAGCATAAAACAGATAGCACGACTTCTTATCTTGATAAATAGTATATATATTTTACAAATTATGCTTAATTTAGAGTATAAACCGCACTAAATATAAGCTAACTATGCTAAGCTAACGTGAAGTCAGCTGTGTTTTGGTAAACAAATGCACTTCCTGGATCGTTTCCGGAGGCTGTTAAACCTTTAAAGCCAAAACAAAATTATTTCTCAAACTCCCAACGGACACATAACTACATATTTAACTCGGCACGCGCGCAAAATCACAGTTTTCTGAATGAAAATGGAGAAAAACGGATTAAAAACGAATCGGTAACTTCACGCTCACCCTTCAGCCATCTTCAGACGATGACATCATCAGCGCTCAGTGAACTCTAACCTGCCGCGTGTGTGGCTGGGTGGGTCACGTGGTACGCAGAGCTGGAAACCTCACCCCGCCCTTTTTCATTAAATTTTATTTATGAAAAATATAGATTTATCGCTGTTCGACTGTAAATTGGTATAACTTTATGAGAAACCAATTATAGAATAATCTCCAAAATTCCAGAAGTTCTCCTAATCATAAGTATTTACCCAAGCATGGTAACATTTTTTTTTTTTCCAGTTTTTGCTATAGTTTTCTAGTCATGAGGAAGTTAAAAAGCGGTGTGCTTGTCATAGTTGGTGCATTATATTCAAGTTTCCTTTAAAAACCTGAAAAGCTTCTAAAACAAGCTCCTCGGGTCAGCTAGTGTGATTATTTAGGTGAAATAAAAATAAAAATAGGCAGAAAAAAAAAGATCAATAATCAGATTTTACTTTTTTTATATCAAAAAATAATATATATAGAAACTTCAATTAATATTATGACTAATTAAAAGTTATTTATAGGTTATCACTCATGGCCTACTAATAAATAAACATCACTACTGATTCTTGCAAGCTCTGCACTGCCTTTTTAGCCCATCCATAAACACACTTAATAAAAAACATTTGAATAAGAAAATATTGCATGTTGTTCCTCACAATCAAACTAGAAATAAATAGATTATTTTTAGTAAATGTTGACCTGAGTTTCTATTGGACTCTCACTTTTAAAAACAAAACGTTTTTAAGGTGGTAATCTACACAATAACATGCAGAGTTTATAGCAGTTCAAATAAAAAGAAAAGTTCACAGAAAATCCTCCTTGATGGATATAACAATTCAAACATATGGAGTTGATTTTCTTTTAATGAACTAATTTAACCAATACCCATGGAAAACAAAACTAATGTGTTGAGACCAAAGCCTTTCTTCATTGTGCCGCTAATCAGGGTTTCACAATCCCGACTTGAAAGCCCCCCACCCCCCATCAGCCTTCTCTCTGTACATCTGTGGCCGTGGATGTGAGCGCATGTGTGCGCCGTCCTGCATATGTGGGGTGACCCTGACCAGCTGCACTCTCCCCTCATCAGTATTCTGGATGAGAGCAAAATGAAAGAGAATAGGCAACAAGCCCGCGGAAGTCTTCTCTCTTAATAGAAGTTCCCCTTTCTCCAGACGCTGCACAATATGCACTTATGTCCTTCAATATGTCTCTCTCATCCAGACCTTCAGGCCTGTTAATTGGGTCTTTCAGCCCCCTAATTAACTCTGTCAGAGCAGGCTGTGGCGAGCCAAGTTGAAATAAGCACTCCTCTATTGATCCTTATCTGAAGCAGTTAACTTATCCATCTGTCTACATGAGCATGCACATTAAAGGCATTAAAGGAGGAATGTGTAATTCCACTTCAATTATTTGAGTTATTATAGGCAGTTTTTCTGAAGTGTTCAATTTTTGCATTTCAGTCAACACATTTGAAGAGGTTTGGAGTTGCAGTGATTCAGTCTAAAATCATAATAACAGCTGAAATGTTGAATCAATCTATTATTCTATCTTCTGATTTTATTATGTTGATGAGAAACACATGATTGTATGCTTCATTTGTTCAAAAATACAATTCTTTTTTTTGTTTGTTTGTCAAATGAAAATTGGTTTTACCTTTTTGCATTTGCAATTTTGCCGCAACAAAGATTTTTAAGTCGTCATGTATGCATCCATTACAAGGGGAAAAATTATAATTTCATTAATTAATATTAAGATATTAAAGTTTAATATTACATAATGTAATAAAACATTGATGTCCAATTATTTTTAGAAAGGGGTTAAAGCCAGAATTACTTTATATATTTTTTTAATTTTTACATTCATCGCAGTTTCGGTTTTTACCATTTTCAGATTTCTTCTCCTCATAACTGAGTTTTTCTTTTTAAGTCAAATTGTTTTCATCACAACATTTTGACTTCAAAAGAGATTTAACGTTCTGAGATAGTTTTTCTTATTCATTGTTCTTTTGTTATTATTTATAATGGATTTCTATGAATAAAAATGATAAAATTATTTATAAAATCACATTCTTCTCTTAGTAGTATCATTTTAAATATTTTAAAAACTTTCTTTGTTTCTTCCAGTCTTCCAATTTTCTAAAGATATTTTTATGATTTTACGAACTAATATGCTCACATATCAGCAAAATTCTGGTTTAAGTCCTAATTTTTAAGGGCGTATTTTATTTTATATCTGTAGACACATTGTTTTTGTTTTTAATCCTTAAAATACTCCACAACACCACAGGTTTGTTGATTTTACTAAATATATTAGTTGCAATTAGAACGTTAACCTATATCTTTAAGACTTATTTTGAAAGGACAACCACTCCAAATGCTTCACAGTGTGTCACTTTTAGACTTTTTAAAAAAACTTGACGTCCTGCCACTGCTGGTGAGCATGTGTGAAGGATCTCTGTGTTGATGGCAGCAGCTGACCGTAATAGTACACAGAGGACACGTCCATATTGTATGATTTAAGAAGCATATCCATTACACACCGCAGTCATCACACCTACTCCCACACATGCCCCCTCCGGACTGCCGATGCCACTTTGTGGGTTAACACCATCTGGTGCAGATCAGGAAACACCAGCTTTGCACAAGTTGGTGTCTCTAATTATCCATCTTTACCAAAAGGGAGGCCGATCCCCACTAATCTCTACAATGTGTTCTGCTTCCCATTTCCACCTGTGCCCCAAGAAAGGGGAGGGCGGATTGGAGCAGGAGGGGTCTCTGCGTCAAGGGACCAGGGACCAGGTGATGCTGCTCCCCACGACAGAACACGGTGTGGATGGCAGCTGCCTCCCCCTACTGAGACATCCCACAGCTGACAATCCCCCCGCACTGACAGCAGCTCTTTACAGTGTCAATAGCCTCATATATTAGAGCTAACCGCCATTGTGGTGAACAGGGGTGTCAGGCCTTTTGGCCCGACAGCGCTTGTTACCATGATGAAACGTTGATGTAGAGGGGGGGGTCTGGGTCCCAGGCACGAGAGCTCGGACTCCCCCTGCCTTTGTGTCCCACGCATGGCTATTGTTTGAACCCATTCAGTGCTCTCAAGAGGAGGAGGCGGGGTGAGAAGGGAGGTGGGTGAGAATGAGTTACATCTCTTCATTTCTCCCCTGATCTGCAAGTCATCTGTCAGCCGTGGGAGGATAAGCATGTATTTTACACGCTTGATTTGTTGCTAAGTGAAGGCCGGCTACTGCTGACTTGTTTCGCTAAATCACGCTCATGGTGATCAGTGTGCATTGTGCGCACACAATAATTGTTCCATGCGTCTTACAGAACAGCTAAAATGTCTTTTTTATTCAAAAAACTAACATTTAAGTCTACATCCGGAATGTTCGGAGGACATTTTTATGTTTTTTTTGTCTTTTGTTCGCCCACAGCCACCATCATATCAGACAGTGACAAATGGCCGGCCCACAGTGGAGGACATGGCTGCGTTCCTCGCCTGTGTCAGACAAAAAGTGACGCGCCTTGCTGGCGCCTGTGTCGTCCTTTCATCTCCTACACCCCGTTGAGGTGAAGATGGATGGTTCCCTGGCTCCAGAACGCCACATTCGGCTTCTGTGCTGATGCATTGTTTCAGCCTCCTGTCCCTCTTCGGCTCCTCTGTCCAAGCTGTTAAGCAGCTAATGACAGCCTGCCTTAAAATTCCATTTTGTTGCCAATTAAATACTAAGGTTTTAAATGAAAATGTAGCCGTCTGATGAGTGAGTTCTCACAAATGTTGCATATCTACAATAGTTAGTTCAAATTCATGAAGAAAGCACAAAACTTTTTTTTATTTTAAAAACTTTAATTTAGGAAAATAGAAATCCTTCACAATGTTGTTCACATTTTCATCCCCACAGATATCAGATAAGTTACAAAGTTTTCTACTTTGGTAAAAATCCTTATGATATTTAAAATATTGTAACTCAGAAAATAATATAAAACAAGCAGCAGCAGTTTGAATGTACAGCATTTACACTTAATATCAGTTTTGTCCATTTAATCTGAACTGTTGGGTTCAGTTCTCTGAGGTCACTTGTTCATAGACAAGCTGTGCAATGTGGAGGTAGTGGTGGGCAGAGGCTGGCACAGTGTGCACGGGCATGGCATCCCGGGGAAGTGCCTGTAGGAGGTGCTCAGGTGGAGCGGCTCCTTCAGGAGGCCCTGAAGTGGAGCGTGGAACCCGAGAAAGCTGGCCGATGGAGGGGAGTGTGGCGCCGCAGCTAAAGAGGAGGAAGGGGAGTGGTGCTGCAGGGCAGCAGGTGTGCTCCCCACCAGAGGATGCAGGGACTGGGCCAGAGGATGCAGAGAGAGCTGCGCAGACGTGGCTGCGGGGGGAATCGTGGAGCGGTTCTGGGCGGCCGCGCCGCCTCCATAGACGTCCCCGACCAGTTTCCTCATTTCCTCCAAGGAGCTGGACAGCATGAGGATGTAGTTGCGCGCCAGCAGCAAAGTGGAGATCTTGGACAGCTTGCGGACCGAGGGGCCGTGAGCGTACGGCATGACCTCCCGCAGGCCGTCCATGGCCTGGTTCAAGTCGTGCATCCTTTTCCTTTCCCGGCTGTTGACCTTCAGCCTCAGGTCCTGCATCTCTTCCTTGCTTAGCTCGGACCTGTTTTTGTTCTTCCCGCCGTGCTCCATCCTGCTTTGACCCGCTTTGCTGTCGGCTTGGTCGTCACTGCAGTATTTCTGGAACATCTTGTTGGAGAAGAAGCCTCCAGGAGAGTCGTCCACCACCAGGTCCGGAGAGGAGGAGCGGCTGCACGTGGAACCAGCATCGGAATCCATTTCAGACGTTTGCGACAAAAATCAAACCTCAAAAAAAGGAAATATATGAAGGATGATTTGATGTAGATGGAAGTTCCACAAACAGCCACACTGAGCGCGCTCAGTCAGTCCAGGCAGATGTTAAGTCCGTCACTCGGAGTGAGTCTCTGAACTGTCACCTCACGGGCCCACTGGGGTGTATTTATATTGCCGACTCAACAAAGGAACAATAAGCTGCATAATGAGACATTTAGGGCTCCAGCCAATTGCAGAAGGGACACACTTTCGGCCCCCTCCAACACCTCCTTCACGTAGCCCCCACTTCACCTTTCCACACCCCCTTTAATTTGCTGATGAAGCCCTCAAAGCATGAGGATGCTTCCCTCTTCTGAACCGTACATTCAGGAAGTTAAAAAGTCACTCAAGCCCGTCGGTACTGGGACAATATCTTTTCTTGCAGACTTTAAAATAAAGTGAAAGAGTAAGTGCTAATCAGCTCAACTGGGCCCTGCTTTACTCCGTCTGTGACACCAGATAGACGATGCCTTCAAGGTCTTATTTACATACCGTATCCATGAGACGCTCTAGGGAAAGGCATGAAGCTCCATCTGAGGTGCTTAGACATGTAAAGAGCGGCATTAAAAGCAGACTAAGTACAATCCAGCATGCAGCTTAAGACAAAAAGGGTCAGACATATTTGACTCGGTACCACAACAGTCTGTGAAATCACATCGCTAACACCAGAGGGGGGCCCGCCAGTTAAGTGGCAGGAGGTAGTTAAATAGATACCAAACAAGTGGGCGCAGCATTGTTCTCCCCCTAATTCAATCATAATGTCTAAAGTACTTTTTTTTTCTCTTTACTTTGGTGAAAGTACTCTTTTCAGGCTTTCTGTTGGTCTAATATGAGTGTGTTTGGGATGGATTTCCAGGCAAAAGCCTTTATCTAGCAGTGAAATGAGGTAGTTGATACAAATGTAAAACAACATTACTCTCTGCAAAAAAAAAAAAAAAACAGAAATGTATTAAAATATCAGTTGACTGTACACACTTTTGTTTGAAATTGATGCCTTTTTTCCCTTTTCTGTTGTACAAAGATGATTTTATTTTGTTTTTTCCTTTTAATCCAGATTTATGTATGGTTTTCATTAACTTTTTAAATTAAGAATGTGCACAATTTGCAACAAGTTACGGCAAAAAAGAACTGTATCTTTGCTATAGAGTAATCTGCCTTTTTGTGTTATATATAGATCAGCTTTGTTCTGCTCCAGCTTGGAGTTGAGTGTACAAAGGGTCAGAGTTGCAGTGCAGACTCCAGTACTGATGGACACCAGCTCAAGATTGGAATGAAGAAAAAAAAAAAAAAAAAATCAATTTATCGCATCTCTATCATACCCATCCATCCATTATCTTAACCTGCTGTATCAGTGTATGGGTCACAGGGCTGCCAGGGCCTACCCTGGTTACTGTTGGGCGAAGGCATGGTACAACCTGGACAGGTCACCAAACTGTTACAGGGTCACATGGTCTCTCAACCATACAGTACACACTCATTCTCATGATATTATTGATCTTTTATCACCTGAAACTATATTGATATTGATTTTAAGTCCTGAACTGGATATTGATTATTCATGTAGAGAAAATGGTATGGTCGAGTCGGGGTGGGATTATATAAGTTCGCTTCCTTCCACCCCCTTTCAAGCGATCTATTTGTGATTTATTATGTGATGTTATTCCATGTATTATAACCTGATTGCTTGAAATAAACCATTTCATTCATTCATTCAGTTTTTTGGGTCCTCGAATTTCAGCCAATATTTCAAAAATGCATTTAGGGAAACGCTTTTGCGAAGAAAAGTGGTTTCATTTTTGATTCAAGTATAAAATAATAAAAAAACCAAAAAAAAAAATACATCAATAAAGTAAACAGTACAACAAGCTTAAAAAGCTTTGTAACTAGAGTTTGTGTTTTTGAATAGATGTATCCATGGTTGAACGGTCTAAAGCCAAGATGTTTTGCTGCAAACTGCCTTAATTACATGTGACCAGACACTTAAAAACTTCTGTGAACTTTGACCCAAAAGTACACAAAGTAATCAACATTCACTGTAAAACCCTGTCTTCAATATTCTTAAATAAAGTTGTTGCTCAATTGCTAAACAAATACACGAAATAAATGCATCCTTTATGATGATTTTTATGTACATATGAATCAAAAAGTGTTTCAAATCATCAAACCTCCTTTATGTAATGACTCACCCTGATGAAAATTGTGTTTTTTGGTGATTTTCACATGTATTTGTGGCATTTTACTGATGATGGGAGACATACATAAAGAAAATGAAGGATCACAGTAATTGCAGAAATAGCCAAAATTTAATTTCTGTAATTGTTGTGTATAAGGAGCAAATGAATGCTGTTTGAAAAGAAAAATAGTGCTGGGTTGGGGGTGTGAGGGGCTGTAAGCTAGCAGTAGAGTGTGGGGGCAGGGTTGTTCCATGATACCCAAAGCTCAGAAGTGAATTTCAAATGAACTCTTGCCGCTCTGCAGAAACTATGTCCCAGAAAACGGCACAAGTTTTTCTGATTTAGCCTTAAAATGACATAATCATAAATTAAAAGAGCACCAGGAATGGTTTAAAAATAGATTTTAGAGAATTTAAAACTGAAAGTTGACATATCAGTTGTTTATTTTACTGTTTTATTTCAGGTTAGATGTCAAAACATGTGCACCCGCAACACATGATTCATATTTGCTGCCCAGTTAACAAATATAAGTTAATTTCTGCTGTGTTTTTGTCTGAATTGGGTTTTCCAAAAGCTGGACACAGAGGACTTATTCAGAAATATTTATTTTTAAAATCTTGAACAGGATCCAGCTTTAAAGTCCTCTTCCGTTTTGCACCAATGTTTTTAAATCTTCAAATTTCCCTAAATTTCCTGGCAAGATGCTGCCATAGAGGATCAAACTGTCATACTTGATGTGTCATACTTTATGTGTGGACATTGTGTAATTTTTGGCTTCAATTCATACTGCTGCAGCAAAACTAGATTCTCTCCAGGGATCAATAGTATCTTATCTATCTATTGATATAGAGTAGTTTTGTTACACAATTATCCTTTTGCAGCTTATTTATGAGTGAAAATCACTGTACTTGTTTGAATCATTCCTGCACTGGTTAGTGTAGCTGATTCCACTTATGGACCTTTAAAAAAATGGTCAGTGGAGATCGAGGGCACACCGCCCTCCCTCACAGCAGCACCATGAGGGTCCCCGACAGGATGCTCTGGCCTAGCCAATTTCCAGTGATATTATAATTGGAGGAACCACTATGAGCCAAACATGTGCATTTATTTGGAGCATATGGATTTCTCCATTGTTAGGCTGTGGGCCAACATGGCCGAGGGACTCTACTCTGCTGATTGGGTCACGTTCCAATTAACTGAGTTGGACACACTGGTCCAGATTTGACTCTTTTCCAGAATTTCATAACTTTTTATTTGATTCTGTGCCACAAAATGTTGCCCCTTCAAAGAAAGGATAAAAAAGTATACTCTTACTTAGTCATTTATGAATTTAAGCTGCAAAGAAAAAGACTCATGTGTGTGTTAGTGGCTAGGATCGATGTTTGGGTCTCTAGCTTGAATAATCAGTTGTAATCATGCCCCTGTCTTACTTCATTATGGGATGCATGAGCCACACAAATCCTTTTCTTTGCAACAGTCCCATTCTCATTCATGTGTTTACCAAACCAAGGGGCCACACAAGGATCTCGGAGCTTTGAATGGTACAAATGAAAGCATAGCCACCCTCCATGTTTCCACATAATCCTTCAATTTCTAACCTTTCATCAGAGTGTTTGACTTTCTTCTCTAGATGCAAAGACCTCGAGGCCCTTTTTATCCAACATCTGAGCTCGGAGGGAGACTTTTTTTCAGGCTGTAAGGACTTGCTTTCTGACGCCTCGCGGGGTGCACTCCAATGAAAGTGCTCAGGTGCCCAGAAAATGAGGGCATTATCACAGGCATATGCTTGTAGTGACAGAGGATCAGGCAAGATTAGGGCCTATCATGGCTCAATAAAGAGCTAAGCTGGAGAGCAAACCTGTGCTGTGTAGCGTAAAGGTTCCTTCACTCTCTACTGGTCATTGTTTAATGGGATCAGTGGGTAGATCTTCCATGTGCACACACTGAGTTTTAATCCGGGTGGAGGACGGACGGCGACCTTTGGGTTTTGGTGTTGCTCAGAAGATGGTAAACTCCAAGAAATGTCTCGAATTATTCGTAGTTTGCTTTATGAATCTTTACATCTCCCTCTGTTGAATGAGAGGCATAAAGTGTTCCACAAAATGTCTGAACAAGTGTTTCCGAGAAAAGGGAGTGCTGCCCTTTGTTGTCCCTGCTGGGACAAAGTGCTGCGTGATTTATTCATTTACACCGCCTGAAACAATTGCATTATCTCGCTCACAACAAAAACACACAAAAGCGGTTTGAAAAACCCCCAGGATGTTTATGAGTCACTAAAGACTCCAATAACTTTCCCCTTCATTTTTAAGGGGCCGTGGAGGATTGCATGCCGAGCAGGGCTGCAGGGCGAGGGGGGATTCGGGAGGAGGCCCGCAGACCCGAGGAGAGCTGCCGATTATGGGCAGGATGAAAGGAGGCCGGGCCCTCTCCTCTGGAGCTGAAAGGAGCTCGGTCAGCAGGCTGTCCCATACACTGGCCTGCTCCATGCTGCTTAAACTTCATAAATTACCCCACAATTACCCCAGGGGGGAAACACTGAGGGAGGACAGACAGGCCAGGGGATGGAGTGAAAGGGGACAGGGCAGAACCGTTTGCCGAGCAGACCGTCATCAGGAGGTGGAGGGAGCAGGTCCAGATGTTGGCCTTCAGGTTGCTGGAACCAAATGACAGCAGCTTCTGGAAGACTACATCCCATATAGGAAAAACACACTCAACTCCTAAGCATGTTAACTTGAAAAAATGTTAAAATATTATGAATTTAGTTAATTTGAATAAATCCAACCTTAATGTCTTAAGTGCATACACATGGCAACATAATGTATATGTATTTTTAGGATTATTTAGATTTTACAGTAAGAATAAAAAATATATAAATTAAAAGCAAAACATTGATTAATTTGTACTTAAGTACTTTGAAAAATTCCCCATTGAGGAACAGATAAAGAATTATCTTAACATATTTTCCGTATAAAGGGTCCACCTTAAGACCAAAAGTCAATGAATGGTCTACTTATGAACTTCTGTCATTTATAAGGCACATCTGAGAGGATTGAGTGCCTTGGTTTCATTTTCAGTGATGTCTTTCTCTCTGTCCATCACACCAGGTTTAGGTTAACAATTATCATCAGCTGTCTTGATTTGCGTTAGTGGTCCTCAGTGTATTAATGGCTATGTCCGGATTCCATCACTACTCACTATAAATAGTGCTTTAGATGCTATATAGTGAGTTCCCAGAAATCTTTTGCGAAAAACTACAATGCATTGATGCCCCTTACATTAGCGACTATAGGCCACAATGCATTGTGGTTGAACATTTTCTGTGGAAAAAACGTATTTAAATGTAATTTTTTGTGACGATTTCATCATCAGAACACAATGGAGTCATAAATAAACATCGTAAAATGCTTTTATTGAATAGATTTTTACTTTGTGAAATTGGTGACATCATACCAAAAAAGAAAAAAAAAGGAGCAAGAATGGTGTCTGAATTGCTTTTAAAATCCAGAGTGCTTCCTGCTCTGTTATAGGTTTTTAGTAGTTAGGGATTGGGGTTTGAATTCAGACAGAGCCTCAGTCTTTTGTTTTTAGTTCTGCATCATCTAGGTCATCTGTTTTGTTACCTATTTTGTCTACCCTTGGGATTTTGTTACGTTAAAGTTTATTAAATATTTAAGTTTCTGTCACCAAGCTCAGTCTCCTGAATTTTGGGTTCCGTCCCACCAGTTCCTGACAGCCCGCAACTGTAAGGCCTATGAAGCCAGACGTGAGTCAGAGATAAGTCTGTCAGTCAGACTTCATCAACTGTGTTCACAGTAACTCTAGAACTTGTTTGTAGCATGCTACACGTTAGCCACATTAGCCTTTTCACAATACCTGTAACTCCCAATCTTGTTTGCAAAAAAACAGATACCACTAAAATGGATTTTTTATGACCTTGCTTACTCCCAACTTTGATAGTTACATGAAAAAAAACAAACAGTCTCACACCACCACACATTAGCCACGTTAGCATATTCACAATAGCACCCAACAATACCATAAAAAGAGCGCTGCGTACCTCTTAAAATCGCTTTGACATCAGTAAGGTTATAAGGTGCATTGCCATTTTTGAAACAAAAAAAATAAACTGTCTGCTCAGTTTCATATTGGAGAAGGTCAATATTCTTTTTCTTTAAACTCTAACATTAAGGATCATTATTATAAAAATGTTATTAACATGTAAATTTTATTATCTCTTTTCTTGCTTCTAAATTAGTATTTTTAAAAGCTTGTATCTTAAATGGACCAAATCGCCTGCACTGAAAGGGAATGAACACAGGAAGTGAAGAGGAGATCCTGGATCTCCATGGTGATCGCTCACACTCCAATGACAGTCTGTTGCTTTTATTGCAACAAAATAAGATTAACAAGTGTTAAGACTAAAATGACATTTTCTCTCGTGGGTTGGTGGATGAAAAAGAAAGCAATGATCAGATTAAGCAGTTTATTAATATGAATAATGTCAAAGTAAGAGCTCTGAGACACATATTGTTGCAGCATCAGCAGCTTCAAACGGCATGTCTGCCTGTGCGTCCATACAAACAAACTTATACACCAGAGGCATTTCCTGAATATTCGCAATCCAGTAGATAATAAAAAAAATACAACTTTTTCTCGTACTTGATTAGTGTAGAGTAACAGCTTTTGCATAGTTCCCTCGTTGTAAGCTCTATGAAATGAACATAATAGTGGAATTCATATAGTTAAGTACTTATATGAGATTAAATGATCATTGCAAAACATTATAAAATGGTTATATGAGAAGCTGGAGCTTTAATGGATTGTGGATTTTAATATATTAGAATATGTGGATTTTAATAACCCGTACAAGCCGACAAAATAAAGTATAAACCACATCTAACCACATCTAAAGTAAACCACATCTAAAAATGGATGGAAATGTTAAAAATTGTGTGTTAGTAGATTCACATCACACATTATTTACATTTAATTCACAAGTGTAGCATCAGATTTCATCTGCTTGGTTAACGAAACAAAAGCCTGTAAGCCTATAAGAAGATGGACCAATTTAACATGCAGTGTATCAGTTTGACATTATGTTGGTCACACTTTTGAACAGTTGGCAGCTCACTGGTGCGCGGGGGTGGCTTTGTATGAGCGATGCGCAGACTCCCCCTCCCCTCTGCATTATCCAGACCGATAGAACGGGGCAACTTCTCGCCCAATAATCTGCCTCCCCGAAGCCCAGGCACGGCTCCGTCCTTTCATCGGCGCCATTGTTTCAGTCTGTTACCTCCGCTTGTGCTCCTTCTCCATGGCGACAGCCCCCCTCCTCAACCCGTCCCATCTGTGGGCAGGCCTGCCATGTGTCTTTTCAGGGATGCCGACGGCAACGCCACTGTATGTAGAAAGTACATGATGCAGTCCTTTTGTGTGGAGCTGAGTCCTCAGCTACTTACCGCTGACCTCGGGGTCGATGTGCACAATAACCTGAGTGTTGGTGGCCAGTGGCGATCCTCATTGGCCAGTGATTGACGAGTTGGTTAATGGTGTGTGCGCCCACATGTCTTTGCTGGTATACGGCCTCTGCAGGTCCATTGAGTCAAACATGTCCGTTTTGTGGGTATTTGCTTTTTGAAGAGATCAGACTAGTTAGTCACACACAATTGAATGTTGTGCCTTTCATGCAGAAACTGCTGCTTTTCTGCTTCATATTTGGCCTTTTTATGAAGTTTTTGAAGCACGCTCACCATCATCTGTCCTTTGCTCTCTCTTTAAGTTGCCACATATGCATTCACTCCATCATTTACTCAAGGGGCTCAGCTGGATGATTACAGGCACACATTAAAGCTTAACTCACATATGGCTGGATGTGAATGCTAATGAGGAGATTTGTTTCAGTGGCGCATCTCGCATAGAACACAGTTAAAAAGTGGACACGTCGTCAATGATTCTTCACCAGGATGTACCCTAATTTTTATCAATGAAAGTAGCAATTTGGTTAACTTAAATTAATGCAGTTTCTTTCTTTATAGATTAGTTTTGTTTAATCATAATCAGTAGTTTAGAGATTACTCACCCAATTTAAATTGCACAAAAATATGCTTGTTTTAATAGTGTGGGCACCATCATTTACCATCTATGCTCTTGTGTCTGTATCATGCTGTGTAAGAATCTTTGATCATGAAAAGATATCCGTGAAACACTTACTGCTCGACAATTGAATTACAAATTCAACTATGTGCACACAACTGGAATTATTATTAAAACTAGAGTTAGTTTAGAGAACATGAAGCCCAATGAGACCATTTTTCTTTGTGATATTGGGCTATTTAAATAAAATTGAATTGAATTGAACAGATGATTCCACATACAGAAGAAGTATCGTGCAAATATTTTATTTAATACATCAGGTTATCATGGACCACAATGTCTGATGATGAGGGCTGTATAAACAGACTTTTAAGTTTATAGGCACAGCCATACCCAGAGCTATAAATTATCTTGTAAAGGCCTTGAGAAAAAAAGACATTCTATCTAATAATCTCTTACTGGTGTGTTTTAGTTCCTGAGCCTGGATGTGATCATTTACAGTCAATTGCCTTTAGTTCATATAAACAAGTATTTGTTTCACTGGTTGATCCGATTTTCTTGTGTGTCTTGGCGTAACTTCCTGCCAGAAGTGACGCAAGTCGCTCACGCAAAAAATAGACCGGAAACCGAAACAATCACTGGCCGGCCACAGAGGACCGCGGTGGTTACGCATCTGTTAAGAACCAGGCGTTGGCCTTTAAGAGGAATTTCACATTATCTGTCTAGTTCAGGGGTCGGCAATCGTAAAATGTAAAAGAGCCATTTTGGCTCTTTTTCTATTGATCAAAACCCAGAAGGTTAGCCTTTAAGAAATTTGGATTTTCATTCATTTCCCTTTTTTTTTTTTTTTAATAATAAATATAAATTATGTCTATTTTTGTCAAAAACAAATGCAAAAATAAGCTGCTATCTCTCAAAATGTGATCTTTTTTATTTTTTTTATTTGACAGAAGCTCAAAAAACTCATTTTCAAAATGAAAGATTGTCTATGTCAAACAAGATCATTTCAGTGCAGCTCTAAACAGCTACTAAACAGTGTTGTGCCGCGTAAGACAATATGTTCTTTTAACTCATAAAAGATCAAACTTTTCACCTGATGTTGCTTTATAAAATCTGCTCATTCTGGAGGTAGAGTTGAGAAAACAAGACATCTTCAGGTCAACAGGGATGTAAAAACTTTTCTTTGAACTTCAACCATCAATTTATAGCTATAACCTAATCTAAATTTGATTAATGCTAATTAAATAATCCTTTATTTGAAAAATTACAATTTTATTTTTCTTTTCTTTTTTTGTTTTATACCCTTCGTTTGTTTCCAGCAGTCTTACACTGCTGGGTTTTGTTATTTTAGTTTGGGGTTGGACCTTGGTAGTCTTAGTTTGCGGGCTTTGTTTATTTGTTTTCTTTTGGTAGTTTTGGTTGGGCAGCTCTTAGCAGGGAGCTGCGGACTCAGACGGTCGATGTGGGTCAGCAGTCTCCCTGACTTATTTTATGTTTGGCCAAATAGCCACCATGGAGAGATAAAAGAGCCCCATGATGCTCTGGAACCGCAGGTTGCAGACCCCTGGTGTAGTTAAAGCAAACTGGCAGGACTATCCTGATACATGCATATTATTAAAAGAAATAAAAACCACAGATACTTTTCTGCTGCTCAGTGAAGCAAATCAGACTCAAAAAACTATTTATGAAATTCAAAGTTCAGTATCAAACTCAAAAAGTTTCTTTAGCTGAGGTTGAAGCTCTTAGGAGACCCATTTCAGCCGGGACACAGATGCATGTTAATGCGCAGCAGTGACTCCCCATCAATCATTTTAACTTTATTTATAAAAAGTTCTTCTCATACTTTTGCTGTCTAAAAACGCTACTCAAGAGTTAAGTAGACCTGATAAGCAAGGCAGCAACTATAGGTGGTAATCTGAGATGTCATGGAGAAGGAACGCTATATTTAAGACTCTCCAGAATCCTCTACCACCACTTTATGACACGTCGGCGTGACTGTAGAGCAAACTTTAAGGAACCTTTCCAACTTTAGATAAACCTTTGTGATCAATGAAGCTCAGTAAAATTGTATGTACATGACTGAATACATTTTATTCAGAAATCAGAGCAAAATCAAGTAATTTATTCCAACAAATGATTAAATTATTTGGGTCTCCTGCAAAAGAACTTTAAGCAGAGACTTCTTTAGCCACTAAATTAGTAAAACAAAATGTTTATAGTCAGAAAAGTTCAGTTTTCAACCCTAATATTATTCTCATTTCAATTTGCATGCCTAATGACCTCATATTATTGCTGCTGCATGATGCCTAAACTGTTTAAATTGGCTTTTGTAATTGTTGTTATTTTTACGCCTCTGCATGAATCACTTTGCAACTCATTTCCAAGCTGCTACAGTTCAAAGGTTTGCATTATTGCAGCAGGCAATCACAATACCTTATCTTTGACTTCATCATTAGTTTGTTAACAAGGGTGATGTGAATCCTTGCAAGCACATTAATGAGGAGCGTTGTGCAATCACGAATAAGAATGTATGAAATGTTTTTCACATTTGCGCGGCTCGCCCAGCCGTGGCTAAGAACTCCCTGCAGGTTTGTTTGCATATCACTTTGTGGAGTCGATTCAAAGTCTTTCATAAGAGGAGGAGATCATGTACAGCATCATTAGAAAATTAGCTTTTAATAGAGTGAGTGGGAATGAATTTCCAACAACATTAGTGTAAAATCCAAATTATTATACATGTAAATGTAACTAGATAATGTCACTCTGATTATAGACCACTCTGATAGTAGATTAAACCTTTCACCATCATTTTAATCAATTAGGCCTATCTGACCTGTCAAATATCGAAACATAAATTAATTATTTAGTTAAATAATTTGTTAAGTTTGAAGATTTCTTCAGAGCAAAAGAGCCAGAATGGAGGAATAAAAGAGCTACATGTTGGGCGGCTGTGGTGCAGTGGTAGGGCAGTCGTCTCATGATCGGAAGATAGTGGGTTCAATTCCTTGCCCTACCCATGTGTTGAAGTGTCCTTGGGAAAGACACTGAACCCTAAATTGCCTCTGGTGGGAGGTTGGCGCCAGTGTTCGGCAGCAGAGCCACCACCAGTGGGTGAATGGGTCTGTGACTGTGAAGCGCTTTGGGCCCTCGAAGGAAGGTAGAAAGCGCTATACAAGTATTCACCATTTACATTTGGCTCTGGAGCCTCAGGTTGCACCTGGGATATGCCATGCTTTTCTTAAATCTTTCAGAGTAAACTATGTCCATAGTATAAAATTTTATCTTTGGGACACTAAAGAACTAATTATGAAATATGACTTATTTTTGGGAATAAGCCTCAGTGAGAGGCAACACTCCATGCTTCTTGTGGATTGCCTCTTATTTCATGGTGTCAGCCTTGAGCCAGCCTCAGCAGCATGATTGAGTTTCGCCTACAAAAACAAACAACAAACAACATCCCAACTTTTGCAAAGATGAATGTACATACCATATATCCCATTCCATAAATCTGCCTTTAGCAGCCCTGACCATCGCTGCACTGGTTGAAGTGACTTAGCTGGCTAGCAGAAAAGCTAGCGGCTGCTCACTGCCAGCTGAGCCGCAAAGTGGTGCTAAGCAGTGACGCTAGCAGCTTAGCACTGCTAGCTTTGTTGAGAAATTGGGTGTTTGTGTTAGCCTGGGGGCGGTTCTGGCAGCGCAGACGCTTCCCTGAAAGTTTATAGTGAGGAATGAACATCATAGTACACTTAAAAAGTCTGAAAGTTGAGTTTACTGGGAGACATTCACTTTTAAGGTGCTGGAATCTTGCACCTTGGTCTCAGAGAGAAAAATAATAATACATGTATTAAGGTTGAGAGAAACTCCAGAACAGACCAACAGCTGAGTGTCCCACCAGGAGAACTCCCACAGCTCAGCCCTCTGGCGACGCTCCTAAATGTTGTTTAAAGAGGTGGATTATCTCTCCTCCCTGTTAACATCACATTTAAAGGACACAAGTGGGGTTTAGGCTCCGCGAGGAGGTGGGCAAGTCATTATTTGTCCATCTGTGAGTCTTTTTCTGAGGAGCACAGGATTATGTCAAATTGATGGAATGAAGCTCCACACAGAGGACAACAATGTCTCCAGTGCTGATGAAAGAATTTCTTTCCTTAGCAAAGTTACTTTCTAAAGAAAGTCCTTTTGCTTCAACAGAATAAAATATACTAGAATGATGTAGAATTGGAAAGTTCATGTAGACAGAGCTATAAATAATTTGTCTGTCTGCAGCAGAGTGTAATAATGTGAGTTACTGGCCGTTAAATTGCAGTTGGAAGAGTGGTGCCATTGGCTGGAGGGGCCTGCACATCCCTTCCCTTTCTCGTTTTCACCAAACACAAACTCTCTATGCAGCCAAGAGAATAAATGTCCATTAAGTCAGCTGGTCTCATGCTTCTCAATATTTTTGTCAGGTCTCTTGGCAGAGGTGTGTGGAGGAGGTTCTGGAAGCTTTCTCTCTCTGCTGATGATGTAGAATATCCATCTGTCTGTCCCAGCTGTGCTCAATCCATTGCGCAGAAATTGAAGATTGCATTCCCTCATCTTCGAAATATTTTTATTATGTTATAAAAATGGTCAAAGATTTAGTGCTGCTTTTACTTTTTGAGGAGTTATTCATTAGCTGCAAAGAAGCCAGCTTTTTTTAAATGATTGATACATTTTTTAAGTGAAGCTTCAGCACCAAAATAGTTCATTATCGCCAAAACAATTTTGAAGAGGACAGCCTGGCCTGTTGCTTTTAGCACACAAAAATATTTCATTGTGGCCATTACCAACAAGTGATGCTATGTTCACACAGTCTGAATACACTCGTAGTATTAAGAAATTAGTGGCTGGCATGAGAAACCTGCAGCAGGTTCAGACCAGATAAAACAACCACAAAGCAGACAGAAAGTGTAGTACAGAAAGAGTTCACTCACACTTCTCACAACAGAAAATAAGGAGAAATGATCTGTGCCTGCTGGAGTATTTGCATTACTCTGTCTCTCCATTTCCCCAACAAATTCTCACAGGCAGAAATGGATTAGAAATGAAGGACAATCTGCTGAGTCATCCTAGCAGCTGTGCATGCTTGAGGGAGGACGGGAAGCTAGGGGAACCAAGATTTCAACCTGCTATTCCATTCATAAAAAGGGCTTCAGGGAAATATAGAGCACCTGAGCTGACTGCTGGTTGAGAGGAACGATGAATTTTAGACTTCTCATCAGCTTAAATCAAACATATTGAAGTGTGTCTGCTGATTTTCAATGTTTTTGATGAAAAAGTTGACATTTAAAAAAACGACAGTCTCCAAATTTGCAAATGTTTTCATTTTCTTCCTTCAAGTGCTTTGCCAGTATTACTACTTTGTACGTTGTCAACAGATTCAATTGAAAATCAACAACATTTTGAAGAGTCACTGTTGATAAAACGAGCTTTTAGGATAGTTAACATTGTAATTAAATTAAGTACTTAACCCACAAAACTGCAAGCTTTATAGGTTTTTGTGTAACACAAAAGGCTTATACTTCCAAACACTATAGATCAAAACATTGGAGTTATGTTGTTCAACTACTGTCCGCTATGGGAAATTCCAGAAACCAAAAACACATTTAAAAGTTAAAGGATGTAACATTCAAAACAATATGTTGGTATGCTGTATGTTTTTTATTAAACATTTATGTTGTTGTTTAACTCTGTTTTTAGGGAACCAAATTTGCCACCTGTCCAGGGACAACAGATAAAAAAATAGCTATTTGGCTAACTCTGTTATATTTAGTGTGCCTTTTATATATAAATTTCTGTTTTTTTTTTTTAGGTTAATTGGTTACTCTAAATTGTCCCTAGGTATGAATGTGTGAGTGACTGTGTGTGCGAATGTGGCCCTGCAACAGACTGGCGAACTGTTCAGGGTAAACCCTGCCTTCGCCCATCAGCAGCCGGGATAGGCTCCGGCATCCCCGCGACCCCGAAAGGGATAAAGTGGCACGGAAAATGAATGAATGAATGTTTGTTTTTTTACATTCTTGTTATGTGGACCTTGAGTCCGTAATAATAAATCTATTCTAATTTGGTTGGCCAAATGGCGGCATTCGCAAAGATTAATGTACAGTGCACCTCTTTAAGAAACAAATAAAAAAAATATCACATTTGATGCACATACAGTTAAAAAGCACAAAACAGAAAGTAAGTGCTGTTCTTGAATTTTTGTTTCAGCATCAAAAGCATTTGGCTCTGGGACACAGTAGTTGCTTGTAGGCCAGATGTGGCACACAGGTCACAAGTTAACAGTGACATGCAGTGAGGCACTGACATCATCAGTCAGATTTACAAACATATGAGCCCTACAGAGTAGCTTTTAGAGTAGATATATCCTTCAAACAACTTCTTACACAAGCGCTTTTATTTTTATTAAAAAAAAAAAAGTGTGTTTTCTGTGAAAATAAGGTTGAAACAGTTGAAGATTTGTTTTTTGAATCTTAAACTATTCTGGTCCTCTTTTCATAATTGACTGACAGGTAAAAATATAACATTTGACCATTTAACTTAGTATGCCATTAAAATTCACCTTGGCTATAAATATTTGATTTGCTTCACAAATTTTTTATTCTCAACTCATACAGGTGAAATGCCAAATAAACGGCTTATTACCTTAAACTTGAATCAAAATTCATGCAACACAAAGAATAAAAATGCAAAAAACTTGTTTATTTTCATATATTAATTACCTCACAACTCCTTTTTTGTTACTTTTTGTTTTTATCTAATCTTTTTATTTATTTGTTTCTTGTAAGAATTATGGTTGATTTGTTTTGCACTCTTCTGCTGCTGTCTAACATGATGTGAAGGAATTGTTGAAGATGGAGATAGCTTGATTGTTTGTATTGTCTTTGTATGATAAAATCAATCCAAAAAAGATTTAAAAAAATCTTAATGTGTCTTGTTTTGATTTCCCTTTACCTACAAATGAAAAGTAGCTTTCCTTGGGTTCACCAGCGCCCTCTTCCTTGAGGCCGGCGTACTGCGTGCCTCACCTAACATTCTAAAGCGCGCTTTTAGCAAATAAAAAAGACTAAATTAGTCACAACTGGAAACATTGCAATCACGCAAAGGAGGTAGTTAAAAAATAATGTCTTTTCTGAGATAACAGAAAGACAGAAACAGCAAAGATCATATATCAGCTGTAGTTCCAGTCAGTTCATACGGTACAGGTGAGGTTCAAACTGCCAGTGCCTCTCTTGCCGCTTTCTTGTGTATTTGAACCGGAAATTTGTAAATTTGCTACTTTTTTTCACCAAAGAAAAAAAAATAAAATAAAACATATATATATATATTTTATTCATGTTTTGTTTAAGCTATATTCTGCAGCCCAGTGAAGGCTCCACTTCTTGGTTTAATCAGCTGAACAACTTCTTTGCCTGCTTTGAGGTAGACGAAATACTCCACCTACTGCATGTGATAAACTTCTGAAGCTATACCATGATAGTGTGAGGTGTTCTGTTCATACCGTTCATGTGACATGCATTCAAGAATGTTCAAAATGCACATTTTTGAATACGCATTTAGTACGTGTTTTTCAGTTGCTACGCTTGTAATTTATGTTTTACTTGTATTATAATTTTGCTGCGTTTTGCTCATTGTGTTGACATTTGGATCTTGAGTGTGATCTCTTTTATTCTCATGGTGTTCACACTGGACCTTTTTTCCCCTCACCCACAGCTGGAAGAAGCTTAGCGGAAAATGTGAAATACTAAAAATCTTGCAGTCTGGCTCCAGGCCTTTTCTTTTCCAGCTCTATTCCGATATACCAAAGACTTGGTGTCATATAATTACGCTGGGCACAAACCACAATTATTACTTTGTCATCTATGATCAATTTTCAAATGGTTGGCACTTAAGTGAATTATGGGGCGTCATCCTTGATTGGTTAAACTTCAACAAAGTTTAAACTTCAGTGTGTGTTCATTGGCCGTGGGTTTAGGATGAAGAGCCCCAAAAATTGCTGTAAAAACGTTTGCACTACGCTCACTCACATCTGGTCACAAGCTCTGCCAGTTGAGGAGGCTCAGGCATCTGCTCCAAATGCGTCCTGGACGCCTCCCTAAGGTGGTGTTCCCGGCATGTTCCACTGGGCAGAGACCCCGTGGAAGACCCAGGACACGCTGTAGAGACTACGGCTGTGTCCAAATTCCCCCCCTAATCACTATGTGTGTTCGCCATTTTATAGTGCTGTCCAAATCTACCAATTCCAAATTGAGTGCACTCAAAATTTACCAGAAGTCTTTGCGAAAAACTAACGTACATCGATGGTCTCTAGATTAGCGGATATAGACCACAATGCAATGCGGTCGAACAATTTTGAACAAAAAAATATGTTTAAATGCAATATTTGAATAAACCATCCACATTTTCACCTTCAGAACACAATGGAGTCATAAATAAACGCAGTAAAATGTTAGTTTTTATTCGATTTTTTAATCGATGATGTCATATCCGGTTTTTAGAAAAACGAAAGTAAAGTAGTGAGCATCATCGTGTCCGAATTACCTTTAAAATCCAGCGCACTATATAGCCCCGCACTATATAGTTTTTTTAGTAGTTAGGGATTAGGGAGGGAATTTGGACATAGCCTCTCTGCTGGTCTGGGAACGTCTCAGGGACCCCCCCCAGAGGAGCTGGTGGAACTGGCCGCCAACATCATTAATATTGGTGCCTATAATGAAACTGTATTGAAAAAAATTGTATTTCAAACTTATATTAACATAAAGAAATGTCACTTTCCATTCAAATTCAATTTCAAACTTTATAAAGCACTTTCATGCAGCAGCAATACAAACAGCTGTTCAAACAAAAGTAAAATTGGAAATAAAACACAGAATTCTCTCAACTCTTTCGAAAATTCACTAAAACCAATAAATATGTGGTCTGAGTTGGCAAGATTCATATAAAATTAGACTAATATATATTATAAATGTGCATTTTGCCATTTTATTCCTCACCTACAGGGAAAATGCATCTCTCTGCTTTTCAGCTGCCGCAACAATCAACGCAAACAGAAGAAACGGTGCATTTTAAAGTACTTTTTGTTTTGATATCATTCTTTCTCTCTTTTTTTTCAGTCTTTGTGAGGAGTTTGCCTCCGTGTTCGACCCCGCTGTGCGCAACATTAAAAATCAATGCATGTTTACGAAGGCTCATAAATACTCAATACCGGGAAGAAGCAATTAAAGGGAGAAGTGAGAGTTTGTTCACTTTTTATGAAGAGGGTAGAAGGAAGGAGAGGAAAAGAGACATAAATCTGAGGGAATATGAAAAGAGCCCAGTGGGGTATCGGATTATTGCCCAGCTGTTTCATCTGAGTGTTTTTGTCCTTTTTTTGAATCCGTTTAACCATTTGGGTTTGCAGCACAACTTTCACTACAAGAGTTATTATTTATTAAATTTATGCTTACCAAGAGCAATCTGGCTCCTACACTGTGGTATTTTTAACATTGTGTTCTTTTAAACTCCAGCAGATGAAGTATAAAGCAAAGGCAAACTAAACAAAAGATCCCATAAAAGTACAACTCCAGTGACTGTGAAGCAGTTTATTTAAGAGTAGTAGGCAGGAGGGGTTGTGCCCCAGCTTTAGTCTTTAAAAGATTAACTCTTACTCCTCAAAGGCCCAAGGGGTCATGTGGCCAGGCAGGGGCGTGAGTGGGCTGCTGACTGGTTAAAAATTGGTGGTGCCGGATCCCCCATCATTGTCTAGTTAGGTGCGCAGACACGGATCTTGGCAGCCCAACTGAGCCCATACAAAAGCCTTCAAAGCCCAAAAGCAATAGATGGAGATGTATGAATCCGAGGAGGGCGGCTCGCCACGTGGGGCCCGAGGCCATAAAGCTGAAAATGGAACAGATTGGACCAAAAACTTCCCCCCACCTACCCATCCTCTGCTTTTTCTGTTTGTGTGATTTGACAGTGATAAACGGGACGCGCAGGCCTCCCGATCAACAAACAAACACCGCCTCATTTCCCCAATGCGGGCCAGGGCAGAAAAAAAGGGGGCGCCGCACTGAAAGGAACTGGGCTCAATGCGGCTGATGCAAAGACAAAGTGGAGAGGTCGCTTTATTAGTGTTCAACCGAGAGCCCCCCAACCAAGACGGAACAGCTCTGCTGTTTTGTTTTCTGCAAAAGCGTCATTAAAAAGCTCTCCTTAATTGGTGCCCCATAAAATTAGCATCTCCAAACTGATTACATTTCCTCTCTCCTCACTTTCCATTGTGTCTTCCTGTGACCCCATCCCTGCCAATCACTTTTAGCCTTTTCACAACTTTATTGGAAGCAACTCGTGTAAGTTTGTGGCCTTTGGCCTCCACTTAGCATACTTGAAAAACCAGCCTTCCACAGACAACTTTGTTGGTCTTTGGGAAAAATTTAGGCAAACGTATCCTAAAAAATCCTCTAGAAAAGTCACTTTCTGAGTCATGTTGTTTTCATTTAGAAAAATCTCAGCTTCAACACAAAAAAAAAGCCTGTTTGTGGACACGACAGAGCAGTGCCGCCTAAAATATAATCCCATTAACTCCGTGTGTCAGGGCTGCCGCATAATATGTCTCGCTTGGCGTGGATAATCACCATCTCAGTGGAAATGGCAGAGAGATAAAGGGATTGGGGATGGTTGAAAACTTTATGGATAGAGTAATACGGTTGGCGGGACTCTTAACTCACTCCGAAAAATTCCGACTGTCTCCTTTCTTTGATTTAAAACGTCATCTGGAGTGAGTGATCTGACAAGCTAACTGGAGGCTGCAGAGTATTCATCATTGGACAGGTTTGTGTCTAGAGAAAAATAACTTGTCAATTGAGAGGCATGTTAGTTTTAAGGCATAAGGAGGTAGTTTAAATAAAGAGATTTTTTTTGTCTTAAATGAAATCCAGATAAATGATGCCTTAGATGTTGCTGATTAACAGAGACAGCGTGGTCTGTTCTTCAAACATTAGGAACACGCAAGATTGTTAGGCTTTCTGATACATTGAGATCCACATAAAAGGGTTCAGAACACATTATAATGTAAAGAGCATGAGGGCACTAGGACGGCTTCTCAGCCTCCTGACCTAAAAACCCTTTGATACGACCTCGTCGGGACAGGGACCCCTGACTGGGCTCAGCATGGCGTGACCCTGCCTCCTAACAGCACCTGTCAATGTTATACCTTTTACCTAAATGAAAATTAGCATTGTTTTTAAAACGTAGAGATTTGATTCACTTATTCATCTTAAATTGTATGTAAATGTATTTTATCCATCATCTCAATCCAGGTTTTTCTTGTCAGGTTTATTATACCTGCCCTCTTTCAAAGCCAAGTCTACTTTTGTAATGGTTGGCAAGAATTTAGAAACATTGATTCACATTTAGAAAAGATATATACAGTCATATCATTAAATGACTTCGGAGAAAAAACAAAAGGTGCAACTTGTGTGTTTTCTTTGATATAGCTCCATGTGACTGACTTTATTTTAATTAATCAAGTAACATGTAACTAAATAGTTGAAATTGAGAAACATTTTTTCTTAAGTGCACAATAGTTTCATGTTTCTTAGCAGGAAAACGCATTTTTGTTCAGAGTTCAGTTATAAAAATAAACAAAACAATGGAAGAGAAATAGCACGATAAACACTTTTCTACCACCTACACGATATGTATCGTCATATCAACCAGCGCTACTGCATCCATGAACGGATCACCACATTTTGTTGTCCTGAAGCGCAGCCTAGTTTACGCAGCTGAGCTTGAGCAGGAAGCAGCTTGATACAGCAAACAAGACATTCAAAGATATCATACATTGATATGAGCTAGTCATGAATACTAATCATGCTACTGTAGCAACAATTATAGTTTTTAATGGATATATGAATCTTGTGTGATCAAAAATGTTCAAAAGTCCCAAAGATCCTAAAGTTTTCAGTCACCAATCTTCTTTCTCACATGACTATCACCTTTTTTCACACGTAAACAATTAGCTCATTTTACTACTTGATAGTATTTCTTAATTGTTCAAGCTACTTCACACAAGGGCTCTGTTTAAGGGTTAAATTATAAAAAAGGTTAATGAAATAAAAATTGGGGACAACTAGAACCTGTTTGATACACTTATTCATTATATAAATGTGTTACAAAAGTATTGGATGGAGATTCGGGGGCAGGTATCAGCAGATACCTTAAAATCAGATGACTCGGAATTGGAACGGGATAACATTCAGTTGAATATTAATATGCCTCTTCTCCTCAGTATGATCAGTGCTATTATGTTTTTATATTAATCTTTAACATCTGTCCACAGACAGAGGAAAAATAGCCGCTGGATTAATTTAATGTCCACCGTCCCAGAGAAATGAATGAAAATGCAATTAAAGTTAACTTTTAAAGGCAAGAATAGACGATGATTTGAAACTGTGTTTATTTTTATGACAGTAATTTACTACTTTTCAGAAATATTTACAAAATGCACAGATTTTCAGCGTCATGTCAAATTACAACACCTGTCGGGACACCGTTTCCCAAAATGCAATGTTTTGTAGTCATCAAGGCGGCTTGCAGTCAGTGCAGTGACAGTTTTCCAGCTGCTCTCGTCTAGATTTACGCCTTGCACACGCCCCTTTCTCGCAATTTTTTGCGATGATTCACATGTGATGTCACAGCAAAAATTACCCAACATGCCCCTCAATTAAGGCGATCTGCACAGAGCTGCGTCTGCCTGCATGATATCAAACACATCTAATGAAGTTTGTTGGTTTTTGCAGAGGCTTCTGGGAAATTTTTTTAGTACTCAATTTTGGAAATGTAGCTTCACTAAATGGCAAACGTCCTACATATTTCACCGAGTAGAGAAGACATTTCGGACACAACCTTTTTATTTTCTTTTTTTCCAATATCTTTTGCCATCATCATTTCTCCCTCTCAAACTTTTGTCCTCCTCAGAAGTGAAACACTAAATTTACTATCCCACATTTATTTACCATTTTAATGTCATCCTTACATCTTTTTAAGCACTTTTCTTTTATTCTGCTTTTAAATGAATCATTTTCTACTGTCTAAATTCCTTTGCAAAATGGCGAAATATACTTTTTCCATCTGACATGCATATAAGCTCTGGTCCTGCAGGAGTTCATACCTGCCAGTTATTACGCCCCAGTAGAGCCGTATGATGATGTCAATCCGGTGAGTTTGAGCACTTCTACTAAGCACAAAAAAACAAACAGACAATGACGACTGTATAAATACATTTACTGCATGAATTCTTAGAGTGACAAGAGATCCTCACAGAAAAAAAAAAAAACATCCTCCAGTTATTTTGGTTTATACACAGTTTTTTGCATTACTGTTGGATTAAATGCAATTCAGCTGCAGCTGTTGAACAGGAATGAGTCAGAGGTGAATCCCTCCTTAGAGGAAACTCGGGGGCAGGTTGCGAGGCGTGGATGCGCTCTCTAGTGGCTGCACTCAAACAAACAGGTCATAGCATGTACAGAGTCTGTATTTTTACACTTTTGTGTCCAATACAGGATATATATATATACATATATATATAGTCATAGGCTAGTGTTAAACATGCACTCACAATGTCTGAGTCCAGACCTATCCGTGCTCTGCCAGAAGCTAAGAGATTCATTTAAGATAAATGGAGTGCATCTGAGTCACCCACTTCCACTCCCTCCATGAATAATGCAGCGAAGACAGCTGATGAGGCACATTTACTTATCAAGTTGAGAGGCAGGCTCACAGTTACATAAGAGAGCCGTGCATCAGGCTGTCTGACAAGCCCATCTTTGAAGTAACGCCATCACAACCTTTGCCTCCTGCTGCGATTATGCATCATCATCAGAGGACCTGAACGCAACACAGTGGCCAGGTTTGGCATTAATCAGCACGTCCAAGTATGGCGATTAAAAATAACAAAAAAAATTGCTCCTTTAATTTCCCTGTTGGGCTTGTTTAACTTATCATAGTTTCCTTTGTGCGTCCTCTCACTGACAGGTTTCTTTTTTTTTTCCTTCTGGGTGTTTATTCTTCACGTCTTTTATATTTCATAGCATCAGAGAGTCTGGAGAAGTGGTCGCGGCCGTGACCAACACGTGCCTCTTAAATCATTGATGGGAGTTAATGCAGAGAGCGAAGGTACGCAGCAAAAACCTGCTCCCCTGAGAGTCCTGCAGGCTGGAGGAAATTACAAATCAGCTGAACTTATAAAGTATCCTAGCGGCTGGGAGATGAGGACCCTGCTTGATAAAGACTCCTTCAAATTAGTGAGCCATCTTTAGCCATTTATTCACCTTTCTGATTAAAGAAACTTTAAACGTTTCTGGTCCCGATGAGGCATAAAGAAATATCACATGCAAGAGAAATGTGGAAAGAGATTCAGGAAGGACACGGAACAGAAAATTCACCTCAGCTCACGAAATACTTTTAATACCTTAACCTTGAGGCGGCTAACCTCCAAAACACCTCCTTATTCTTCCCATGGAGAGAGGAAGAGGATTACAGGATCCCACTCCTATTTCAGAGTGAACTTCCACATTTTCACCCCCTGTTCCTTCCTGAATCTTTGCACCATAGTTATAAGTAAAGGAGACAACAGGCTGAGAAAACCCTATCAACTTCACTCCCATCCCCTCTCATTTTTATATTTTTTCCTGAAAAGTAGTACAGTGGTTAGCACTTTCACCTCACAATAAGAAGGCCATGGTTTGAATCTTGGCTGGGGTCTTTTCTTGTGTGGATGCATGCTCTTTCCATTTTTTTCCGGCCACTCCGGCTTCTTCCCACAGTCCAAAAACATTCTTCAAAGGTTAATTGGTTCTTCTAAACCACGGGTCTCCAAATCCAGGTCTTGAGGGCCGGAGTCCTGCATTCTTTCCAACTAACCTACCGTTGAAGCTCCTTATTGGCTAAACACACCTGATCCAGGTGATCAGCAGCGGATGAGGCAGGATGTTCGGAAAACCAGCAGGAGGATAGCCCTCGAGGCCTGGATTTAGACACCCCTGCTCTAGAGTGTCTCTGGGTGTCTGTGGGAGAGATTGTGCTCCCTGCGATAGACTGGTAACCTGTCCAGATAGACTGGTAACCTGTCCAAGGTGTACCTCACCTTTGCCCAACGGTGGTTGGGATAGGCTCCAGCAATCCAGTGGCCTCCAAGGAGACATTGGATGGATAGATTATCAAGGTATAAAGATGTTGATATGATTCATAATATTTATTGGTTCATTTTGAACGATCCAATTCACTGACCTAAATAGATGGACATCATTAGTCAATACTTTCCCCAGTGTGACTCAGAGATAGAAATCTGGTACGGACCAGTGCAGGTAAAGTTTTCCAGATCTTTGTATTTCTTGCAATATGATCAACTTTAAATTAAATATGTATACAAACAAACATTTATACAAGATATAATGTCAAATCTGTTAATATTTTAGTTTCATAAAGTTCTGCCCACTGTTTTTCTAAAATAATGCAACATTAGGAAATTATAGCAAACTGTATGGTGGCACATCTTTGCTAAATTCAAAGTGTTTCCACACATTGGAGTATAATGATGACTTGTGTTTGCCGACATCACACATGTGTTGTTCACTCTGATGCATTTGGTTGTTTTTACATTATAGTACAAATTACTGTCCGCGCCTCAACCCAAATGTTATTTTTTCATTACTGATTAACACTTTCTTCAGACACATCGATCTGGTTTAATTGAGAACTATAAATCGATTAATCAGTTAAGTCAAATTGTTACACCTCTACTGTATTATCACTCCTGGACCGGCTCAGAAGTGTCCTTGTGGCTTTGCAGAACCCTTTCCCACATCAGAACCATCTATTTTATGGAGCGTTTACAGGAACAGGAGGAATACTGCAGTGTTGCTGTGACCTCCGGAGCAGAGCGGCAGAGATCAGAGCAGGCACAGGGGAGGGAAGTGAGCCGCTTTGCTTGAAGGACTTTATTAGGCCCGAGCTTTGTAGGTGTCCAGATAACATGCAGACCTTCTGCAGGGCTATAAAACACACAGACACTACGAAAATCCCTTTTCTTGCAATGCCCTCTGCTGCTGACAGGGGGAGCTGTGGATCTCCATTCTGGTCAACGTTCACCGTCAATGTGTAACTGTCTCTACAGTGTACTGAAGACTCCTGTGACAGTCAAGGATTTGATTGCAGTTTTGGTAATTACAGCTGATTTTAATAATTGGAAGAGAGAAAGAACTGAACAGGGAAGAGGAGGAGGAAGATCGCTGATGTTCATGATGTCTCCGTGGGAGGTTTTGAATTTTCTGAAACCTCCAGCAGAGCAGAAAAGTGACATCTTACTCTCAAATAAGGTGGCTTGGTACAGGAAAGATGCTGTTTTTGGCACACCAAGACAAAAAAAAAAAAAGATTCAGAATATAGAATTTTGTCAGAAAAGCTAATTCATTCTTCACACCCATCTTTGATCAAAAACCACGTTTTCCCATCTCTAGTTAAAGTGTGTTTTGATGACTCATTCTTTTGCAAATTTCTTACCCAAAAAACTCATTGTTCTCTGAAATAAGCCAAAATTGAAGCAGAAACAGCTTCTTGTGTTTTTTTTTTTTTTTTTTGAGAAAGCACCAAATAAACCACAAAGACACACAAAGCAACAATATCACACTGCACTGTCTGTGAAGCTTCGTCTCAAACATACACAGCTACAGAAAGCCAGAGACACCAATGAAAAGGTACAGAGATTCCATCCGGATAACATCATCCAGCAGCAACAAATTGGAATTATTGTGAGGAATTTAAATACTTTTTAACTTCCAAAACTAAAAAAAAGACTTCTGTTTAGCTAAGTCTAGACCATGACAAAGTTTCAGCTCAAAGTGCAGCAGGATTAAGATTGCACAAGGGTTACAACTTTGAGATCCCTTTGAGATGTTTTCTTTTTCTAAGATTATTTCGTTATCAAGAAACTTTCTTGATTAGATACATTTTCCTGCAACACAGAAACTAAGACCATTTTTCTTGTAACAAGGGTATCAAGATTCTGTTTTTGCTAAATTAAAAAGAAAAAAATGAGCTCACTGTTAAAAATAGAAGGCCCCACATTAAAAAGGTTTATTCAGATTTTATACATTTTGTTTCAATGTTTGATTAAAAAAGATTGGAAAATTATAAAAATATAGTGTACTGACAAAACAAACAAAATATGCAGAGGAGAGTGAGCCAACATTGATTAAACCCTTTTTTACTCACAATATGACATAAATTAGAAAAACGATTTTTCGTAAGAGATCACATCTTTTGTGTTACACTCCCATTGTTCTTGTCAGAGTTTTTGTGGGCCAAAGATCCTGCAAAGAAAGCCTTCAGTTTGAGACCAAACCTCTGCCCTCCATGAGCTGCTTTAAGTGTGTGTGCCGGCTTCTGGCACTGCAACAGCAGCTTTACACCGGGCCACCAGCCCCTCATAAAAATTCCCCTCACTCTTCCCTCCATAAAGACTCAAGCACACTGTAGCCTTAACTTTTATGAGCCAGTTAATCAAGTGTCTTTTATATCTTTTCTGCTAAAGCCCTATAGCAACTGAGAAACAAAGGGATGCACACATTCTGATCTGAAAAAAAACGCCTTTCAATTCACATTGTGTCAGCTGAAGTCTGGGTGGCCGAGTGCGTCTTTGCAGCTGACTCATGCCAGACAGCAGAAAGGGGTTTTATCCTTACTCCAAAGCCAATTCTTAAATAGTTTTGATTTTAATAAAGTATTTCTGGCTAACTTTTGAATCATAAACAGCCAAGTTATCAGATCAGAGACGAGTAGAAGCCCCTGAGCTGTAAATACTTAGCCGCTCAAATCAAAGCCATTGTACATCCCCCGGGTGCAGCGGAATATATGATCTAAACATGCTAGCGCGAGATAGCTTTGAGCTACGCTGATAATGGCATTAGAGTGCATTAGAGTCTTATGAGATTGGGCCATAACCAAACAAACATGTGCAGATGGATGATAGTGATTCCTGCAGGGGAACGGGGGCTCAGCGGGGAGCAAACAGAGTCGAATGCGCTGAATGCTAATGTTGACGTCCTGATTGACTTTTACAGCGATGCGCGGCAACATAAAAACATGGTCGACCAAAGGAATTACAACAAATTAAAGTGCAGTGTACGGGTTACAGCAGCAAATATAAACTCATGTCATTATTAGAGCGTGAATGAAAATGCTGCAGGAAATTTGTTTTAATTGATTAAAGACTGAATTGAGAAGGGGTACCAAATCTAATAATATAAAACCAAAGGTTAAGAAAGTAAAATAAATGCAAATGAATAAAAGTAAGATAACTAAGTATTGTAACTTTGCTGAAGTCTATGGAGGTCTCCGTTATCAAGGTTGTGTCCTCACAGGATTCTGTGTTTACAGAGAAACTGGAAGAGACTCTGAAAAGGAGCAAAAATGTTTCCCAGATGAACCTTTAAAGATCCACTCCAATGAAATGATGGTGTCTTTGCCATCTTCTTGTGAAGTTTTTTTTTTATATTATTCAAAGTAAAATAAGCTTAAAATTGCATTTATAAGTATTTCTTTATTCAAATTGTTGTGAATGAGAAGCAGAAGAAAGAATAAAAGGCTTGCAGTTGCTATATAAAATCAACCATCATCAGGCCACAAGCTCCATTCTGATGCATCCACCTGCAAATTGCAAACATCTGGCTCCAAACTGTAGCTGGACAGCCCCAATATTGATCCTCATTTTTGTTGCATCAATAATGTTAGGTTGGGGTTGTAAGGAGCAAAAGAAAAAAAAAAAGAAAAATGTTGGGGTTACTCCACACCAACAGCTCGACCCAATTCTCAGTAGCAAATTTCTGAGGAACTCCTGCTGCTCTGCAGAAACTGTCCAAGAAAACAACACAGTTTAATTTTTTAATCACAGGGAAGGCTTTTATTAAAGATGATGGAAAGAGATTTTAAAGTCCAGATGCCTCAAAAAACAGGATCTGTGTTTACCGAAGATGAACGATATCTATTGTTGAGTTTGATTGAATTAGCATTGCATGTTCATGAGAACAGTTCAATGCAAAAAGGACAGTTACCTGTAGAACATCTCAGCAGCAGCAGAACACACAGAAGATTTTGGAAGATGTAGGAAGGTTTAAATCCTTTGCTAAATAGTGAATGAAAGTCAGACTTTATGGGTGTTTTCATTACATTTTAACAGTAACAGAAAGTTTGACATTTATATAATAAAGAAGTCTTCAAAGTGAATTCTAATAATGTTGTAGACAAGAACAGGCAATAACACATCTAACTGTTTGGCTTAAAAGTTAAAAAAAATTAATCTTTAAAAAACATTTTTAAATTATTCAAAGAGCTGACAAAATTTTTTCTAATAAAAATCTGAAAATGAAATCAACTGTTTATGTCGTAAAAGCTTTACATCACATTAAAATCAGCAGAGATTTACAGAGAAAATCAACTGCTGCGTTTCATCTTTTCATTTTCATTTTCTCTTCATGCCAATGCTGTCTGGCCACTTCAGTTATATAATTTGTCCCCAGAGACAAACATCTTAGTGATAAACGTTACCACACTGGAAGTGTCTTTCAGAAGCAGAAATGGCTGCATGTATTGACTTTGTAGTCATGCATTAAATACTACAGTCAGGGAGTGAATATAATACATTTGGAGTAAAAGTTGAAAAAAATAAAATCAAAAACACCTGAGTGATAAAATAATAAAAGAAAGGAATATTTAACCAAACAGCAGGAAAACAAAAAGGTAGCAGCCTTCAATGATCTGTAACACAAGTTTATTTTGTGCCCAAAGAACAAATCCTTGTTCCTTTGACATTTAATGTCATGGTCTGACGATTTTGTTGTTTTCCCTTATTCCTTTTTTGTAACTTTGACCTTTTTCTGTTGGAATTAGATCTTCTGGATTTTATTTAGCTTCACTTTCATTTCATTTCCAAACTACATGCATTTTCCTGCTTTCTGCTGAGTTTGTTTCTCTGGTTTCACACGGCTCGCCTTTGCTATAACAAGAACATCTGTGTGTTCACTGATTATCACCAAACACTGCTGGAAACACCCCGACAGATTCTTATCTAAGCAGCCGTCCTTTGTTTTTGTTCTCATGCTGATGTTCAAGAACAGGAACATTCTCAGTCACATAGCTGTGTGGTAATAAGCACATCTCTCATATGAGGGTTGAAGTAACGCTCCTGAAAAGGTTAGATGTAGAAGGGCAACGGCGCTCCGGGGAGATGCTCGAGTGCACCTGAAATACCAGCGTCTGCTGTGCAGCTGTGGTTCAGCGGGCCTTTCAGATTCAACCAAAGGAGATAAGGAATCAAACAAACTCTTAAGAATTTATATTTTAAACTAAACCTAAAATCATCAGTTCATCATTCAAGTTGTTAATTAGCTAAATTATTAATTAGTTAATTCACAAAAATTTGCATTCACATCAGCCACGTCAACTAATGTTTAAGAGACAACGTTGAATGCAAAGTCAATGTAAATGCAAACAAACACTCGTTTTGGGCTTCCACGTTCAGAACTCTTGCGTTCGCATGTCGCTTTTCAAGTACTTCAAGTCCAACTCAAAGTATTTTTTTTTTTGGTAAAATCATTCCCATTAGTCTTTATTGTGATTATGCAAAATCAAATGGCCTTTGTCATTTTTTTAAGACTTATTTTCAACACAGTATTTCATTGGAATTACAATTCTGGTTTGTGGGCAGGATTGTAGTGAGTTATCTGATTTATTTAGAGTTCTTGTGCTGGAAATGAGTTTAGTTTTTTAAAAAAAAACTGAAGTGTTTTATTCTGAAGGTACTTTTTGTGCCTCCTGTAATGCTGTAGCTTGATGACTGTGAATAAATGAGTTTGTAAACGTCACGTTTATGTCGCTTAAGAAGTGTTCACGGCGTATCAAGGACTGCTCCTTTGAAGCAACCCCACCACCTCCCTGTTGCTGAGAGCTCTGTATGTGTTCGATCAAGCAGGAGTTTATAGCCTCAAGCTAGCATTAGCGGCGCAAACATACCAAGGAGCAATAATAGCTCAATCTAGCCGTGCAGTTTTGAGCCAGAGGTTATTTTGGATGAGCACAAGTGTTAAAGGCTCATCATGTCGGGTCAGGGTGCGCACAAGGTAGCAGAGGAGTGATGTGGAGTTTCAGTAAGTGCTCTATTAGTCAGAGCTTTTTCAAGCATCTGGTTTTCTTAACAAATGCCACTGGAATTAAGAAATGCACAGAAACAGTTTTTAATCATAAAATTCCTTTATATAGATACTCCATTTTAAGCAAAATGCCACAAGAGCATGTTAAAAAAAAACACACAAAAAGATTATTTTAAATTGGAGTGGGTCTTTATGTGCATTCTCAGGCTATACATTCAAAATTGATTGATTGCTTAATAGCAAAAATGCTGAGCTATGACCAATCAGGGACCTGGATTTGGTAGTGGCGTGTGCGTAGCATCCTTTTTTTAAAACACAAATGTGTAGAGAAATGAACAACTGCAGTTTGTGCCTGACTGGAAATATACGACACCAAATCATAGATAAAGGGGTAGAGCTGTGAAGGACAAAAACCTGGAGCAAGATTCACGAGATTTCCACCACTTCCAACTTTATAAGAAGACAAAAGAAGAAGACGCGTCCCGTTCTGCTCCATGCCTGGTGTAAATGTAGCTTCAATGGGATTCTCCTGCACGTTCATACAAAGAAAGCCACCTGTTGTAAATTCCCCCAGTATTGATAGACTCATATGGTAATTTGTTCGGGCAAATTGATTGACACCTTAGGGGTCCTAGTTCGTCCATGTTGGAAAACGGGAGATGGCGTTTATAATGAAGCTACCTTTGAGTCAGTGGAGAGTGTGTTTGTGGTGAGCTAAACTAATCCCTTCAGATCTTTATGCTAACATGTATTTAGTGACTATAATTAAAAGTTCTTTAGCAGAGAAAAATGAGAATGTTTCAGAGATCGCTTTCCATTGCTGACATAAACTTCCGTTAACCGTTCATGGTGTCCGTGTGTGCTCTGTGACCGGAGTGTCTGTCGTAGATGAAGAGGTCCCAGCAAAATCCAGACAGTGTCCCCAATACCACCTCTTTAGCTACGTTCACGCCGGGCTCAGAAATGTGTACAAGCAGCTATTTTTTTTTTTTTAAAGTCTACACAAATGTGCGTAAATGCGCATTTCAGGCTTCTATGTTCAAAACTCTCACATTCCCGTGTAGCTATACAAGTCCTTAAGTCTAATTTTTGGCTCTGTGTACAAAACATTTGGCACGTAAGAAGTTAAACCAGGTTGAATTTTGATCATTAATGTGAGTTTATTATGTTGACTGAAAAAAGTGAGCTGCAGTCACTTCACTTCAGTCAGTGCATGAACTCCAGAGACACTTGAGCCATCTAAACGAGGATACAAACAGCACGTTACCACAGGAAGTGTTCACCGGACTGCTGCTTGCTGTGTCTCTACGGTGATGTGAGGAGCAGTTGAGGTATCCATGGGAGACAGATGGAGGAGGAGAAGGAGGAGAGCTCTACTACAATGGTGCTCATTAATGTTTTATTGACGTACAGCAACTGTTTTTTTTTCTGATTCAGCCCTGGATGTTTATATTTAGACACATTGGAGCATTTTTGGATTTAAATGTTGATGCCAAACAGTCCAAGCAGAAGCCTTACAATTAAAAAAAAGGAACTAAATAGAAATATTGCACTGTTTGAATTGGTTTAATTTTTTCATTTTAAAAATTGTCGTTCAAAATCATTTGGCATTTTTTATGAAAGTTTGTGCCAATGAAGCAATCCTTAAATTATTTGAGGACATTTATCTGATCAATTAAGCCTTTTGAAATAGACCTTTCTATAAACTATTCAGTTCCTTAAGTTAACATTTTTCATTAAAATGAAAGGAGGAAACTTCATATCTTCATAAATCTTTGACAGCCAACCGTTTCGACATACGCTGAGCTACAGACAAGATCAAGAGTTTGCAGAAATCAAAAAATATTTGGTTAATGAGCAGTTTAGTTTAGGGTTTTTGGTTATTTCTAAATTCTCTTTAGATTTTAGCCCTTTTAAAATCCTTTTTTGTCTATTTTCCTTTCACATTTGCTCTTGTAATAAGTGCCTATCTGTAAAAGCGGTCAGGTTAGCTCTGCAGAAGCTTTCTCTGTAATCAGACTTCCAGAAGCTCGGTCCTGTTATCTGCAGAAATGTGATTGCAGCTGTGGGGTGTTTCTGCAGAACACACCGACGGCAGAGAACGGGTGGACTTCTTTGTGGCTCGGTGTAGAACAATCACCTTATCTTCAACACAAACATTTCAGGGATTATTTAGCTGAAATAAAAGCCGGAGCGCTGAAAGAGAGGAAGGTGGAGAAGTAGAAACTACACACTAAAGTGGGACTTCAGAGCAGGAGAAGGATCCTTCTCTCGGTCTGTGCTGCGGTGGAGCTTCATGTGCAGTCTGATGCAAATGCATCAAGTGACGCAAATGTTGCCTCTGTGCTGCAGACAAGTCTCTGACTTTTGCAGCTGATTTTGTAAAGACAGGATGCACAACATACCAGAAAAATAACACTTTGCAGTCAGTCTGAAGCTTCCTCAGGTTCCACAGCAACAATAGAAGTGGATTTCCCCTGAAGCAGAAAATATGAAAAACTTTGGAACTATTATAATGCAGAATTTTAATATTCCTCCAGGGACCAGCAGTGTTTTTGAGCTGAATTTAATTTGAATATGTAATACAGGGACGTCACTTTGAAAAAGAACTGCAGTTAAAAATGCAGAACTTTGGGAAAAAAAAAAAAACATTTATAGTATATGATGAAGTAAAATATAAGGAAGAGGCTGGACAGTGTAGATTTTACTATGCTGCAGTCTTTGTTCCAACATGGTTACAATACTTTCATCTCCTTCTTGCAGCACAAGAGTATGGTATATTACAAAATGGTCAAGAGATTGTGGCTTTAAAGCTTACAGGATTGTTTCCTGTGCCTGTAAATACTTTGTGTGTTTGTTTTTTTTTAAATTTTGTCAGTTTTATCCATAGCTACACACGCCTTACTATAAAACAGATCAATGATTGAATTCTGCTGCATGTTTTGTGGTAATTCTACTTAATTTCTTCTGTACCTCCAGTTTTACACTGCAAACTATTTGATCCTTGCAAAAATTTAAAAGCTCATTTTAGACATTCAAGATATTTTACCAGGTTTAAGTAATTTTTAGCTTTCATTTATTCCTTGACTTTAAAATCAGCACAGTTGAGAATGTTTGTCTTGTAGGTTCTGGAAATGATCAAATTAAGCAAAAAATAATTTTTGCATCATTTTCTTGACAATAGAAATACTTGAAGTCTGAAAAAGTATTTTTTGGTTTCAGTTTGAGGATGATATCTTAGAGTTCAATGACGCTAGACTGGCAGTCATTGTCCTCAGTTTGAAAATAAACGGTTTTATGGTCTAGGAAGAAGTGTTAGTTTTTATGACAAAGCATTTGGGCCAAAAAAATAAAGCTGTAATTGCATGACATGGCTAGATATTGACTGTAGGAAATCCATATGCCATGATGTTGCAGGGCATGGCCTGCATCGGCAGAGAACCCTACCACTGCAGGAAAAGGTCTCCTGCTGGGCCCAAGGTGATCAGGTGATTCTGTGATGAAAGGGTGGTGAAGGACCCAAACACAGGAGTCAAGACTTAGACATTTTCTAAATAAACTCAAACATGCTTATTGCAATAATAGAACAGCGCAGATCACCTGGCAAAGGTGAGCTGAAAACCAGACACTTAAGTACACTGAGGTTGATTGACTAAATGAAGACAGCTGTGGATGATTTAACCTGAACACCTGAACATGGTGAGACTGACGAGCAAAACAGACCATGACAAAACCTGAGCACAGAATCCTGACGCACGGCAGTCAAAACAAACTAGAATTAACTATTTACTATTAGAATTAGCCAAAAAAAAAAAAAAAAAAGGATTGTTATTGGGTTGTATAACATTCAGTTTGAAGTAATTCCAACAGCTTTTTTAGATTACTTTTTTCCTTTTTGAGTGAGGGACTAAATATATAAAGGAACTGCATTTTTCAATATCCTTTCAAGGAAAATTAAAAAAAACAGTTACTATCAGTTCCTTTTTATTTATTTATTTTACTTTGATGTCCCTTTAGGAGCCCCTTAAGGGACTTCTAGTTTTAATTTTGATGTTTTAGTATAATACTTATTGTTAAATAAAAATGCCTTGCTGCGTGGACAGATCATTTTACTACTTTGTAGGGATTTTTTCCCCCCTTAGATTAATGTTCTTTTCCTAGACCCTGCACAGTTTTGACTCCTAACAAGGTAAGATAATATTTTGGGTCCCAAATTGTTTGCATCTGTTTTATTAGATAATAACAATAGTACCAAAACTCTGGATGTTATTTTTTTTATTGCATTGATCACTGTGGGGTTTTGATCATTTTCAGGCCCTGCTTTGATGGTAAAAAACAAAACAAAACAATAAAATTGATTTTTGGTTGAAAGAAAGCTGATTATCTTTTTGAATTGTTGATCCTCCAGTAGTGAAAGGAATTTAAACATATTGGTTTGTATAAATGTATTGTACAGTCTCAGGTAAGATAAAAATCTCCTTCCTTTTTCCATTTTCCCCCTCTTTTGACAAGTTCATGTTCATTCTTAAACAAAGTTTTTCATGGGAACTTCAGGATTTAAAAACCAGAATTAGAAAGAAGTTTAAAAAAACTAAATCACACAAGGATTTAATTTGGATTTGATTTGAATCAGAAACCTTTGCTTCAGATTTTAGCATCACATATTTTCTTTAAAACATCAACCAAACACATTTTTATAACAGTTTTCCCGTTTTCTCTTAGAGAAAAACCCAGCAGCTCCTGACTGTCTACATTGTTCAGCCGCAGTGCCAGCATACTGAGCTTAGACGGCTCCCATCTATAATTCACTCCGTCTGACATGCTATTGTGATGTTGCTATATGCTTTCCTACAAGCAAACACCCCCCTTACACAAATCCTGCTTTCCACAATGTCAACAAAGACATTGCATCAGCAGTAATGCATTCTGTGCAGAATCAATATAGGGTTTGGTCTTGGAATTTCACTTTTCTGATCAAATCTTTACTAACTAAAACAATGGGCAGTTCATAAATGAGATTATTTTGTGCAGATTAATTGCAGAATTTAAGGACAATGTGATAAACTAGATATCTCAGTTTACATCTAATTGTTTTTTTTTTAAAAAAACCTTTCATTAATAGTGGAAAGAAACCCATTTCCACAGTAGTGTTGAATCTCTGTCATCCACATTTATTGAAGCTTGTGTTTGCTTTCCTCTGTTCCTCACAATCTTGCAAAACTTGGAGGAACTTTGCTGCTGACAGAAAGTTAATACTATACGTGTGTTTTTTTTTTTTGTTTGTTTTTTTTTAGATTTCTCTGTTTGGTTGGGGTCATGGTATGTTGAGTGGTTTGGGTGTTCTGTTCCCGTTAGGCTTAAAATGTAATCACCAGCTCTGGGTGAACTAAATAATTTTCTCAGAATGGTTTATGGCAGGGGTAACCATTGAAATTCAATGGGTCCAGTTATAATAATAGTACGGTGGCCGGGAAGTGCAAAACAATAATACATTTACCGAAACACATTTACATTTCGACCGAAACACATTTACATTTCGACCGAAACACATTTACATTTCGACTGAAATACATTAACATTTCGACCGAAACACATTAACATTTCGACCGAAACACATTAACATTTCGACCGAAACACATTTACATTTCGACCAAAACACATTTACATTTCGACCAAAACACATTAACATTTCGACCGAAACACATTAACATTTCGACCGAAACACATTTACATTTCGACCGAAACACTTTAACATTTCGACCGAAACACTTTAACATTTCGACCGAAACACTTTAACATTTCGACCGAAACACTTTAACATTTCGACCGAAACACTTTAACATTTCGACCGAAACACATTAACATTTCGACTTAAACACATTAACATTTCGACTTAAACACATTAACATTTCGACCGAAACACATTAACATTTCGACCGAAACACATTTACAAGTTTGCCCATAGTCTGTATATTTGATGGACAACCCCCGCTCCAGTATGCCATTCATTTCCTATGACGTCCAGTAGATAATATAGCGTCTATGAGGTTCACCTCCGACATGACCCGGAAGTGAGGGTGCAGAGGTGAATTCTGGGAGGAAAAGACCGCGGAAACAATAGTTTCGGATTCGGAATCGAAATAGCCGACAGGATAACAAGCGAAGATGTTTTGCCCGTTTTGTGGAGTTTATTACCTGGTTTTAGGAAGATTTTGTGGTGATTGTGGACATAATTGGTTTTCTGGCAAATTTGTAGGGACAATTAGGGTCTTCCTCTCTGCTGTAGGTCGTTTTTTTTAACCCCATAAACCCAGCTCTGTCCTCGCACCGGAGTCTGCCCACGTTGATCTGTGTGCGTGCGTGTCTGATTGGTGTGTGCCTGTGGTCGCACGCACACATGCGACGGCCCCCGCGGTGCAGTGGATCGTTTCGGCGTCTCCTCTATCTTGTGCACGAGCCGCGAGCGCTCCGCGTCAATTCTAGCAGGAAGTTGCACCAAAACATACACGAGAAAATCCTGTTTATCTTCAAAATATAACCAATTTTCACAATAAAACACTATGATTGACAAATGTGATCATGTTTTTGTATCTAAACAGACTGTGGAAATAAACATACAATCATAACATGCACACGTGTGTGCGTGCGATTACAGGCACAAACACACCAGACATGCACGCAGTCACGCACACGACGAGTCAACGAGGGCAGACTGAGCGGGCTGCACGGTTTTGGGCAGAAATCAGGAATCAGTTTTATTAATTTATCCACGCTCACACCTGCGAGCGCGTGCGCACAGACAGCGCAATACCCGGCGTAAACCAGCCAAGACAGGAGAACTGTAAACACACCGCTCAATAAGGCGATCATCAAGCTAAAAAAAAGTATTGAAAGCCCCTCCCACACCGAGCCCCAAACTTATGAACACATTTATTGGCAGGCGAGGGGCAATCCCCTCAACAAGGGTTTAAATGACAGTGCCCAGGACCATAAAGCGTCTCCTCCTGGTGCGTTCACTGAGCCTGAGAACAAGGAAACATTAGTGGAAGTCCGATCGCCATCCAGCCTAACTAAGACCGCTACTTTTTTATAATAAGGAAATAAAAAATGCCAAACCGACCATAAACCCGCCAAAAATATGCCCACCCGCCCAAGCAATTTTTGCCCCGCAAATTTAGAACCAAAACCGCCCAATCTGGCAACACTGGCTGTACGACCCCCTTTCCGCGGTCTTTTCCTCCCAGAATTCACCTCTGCACCCTTACTTCCGGGTCATGTCGGAGGTGAACCTCATAGACGCTATATTATCTACTGGACGTCATAGGAAATGAATGGCATACTGGAGCGGGGGTTGTCCATCAAATTTACAGACTATGGGCAAACTTGTAAATGTGTTTCGGTCGAAATGTTAATGTGTTTCGGTCGAAATGTAAATGTGTTTCGGTCGAAATGTTAATGTGTTTCAGTCGAAATGTAAATGTGTTTCGGTCGAAATGTTAATGTGTTTCGGTCGAAATGTTAATGTGTTTCGGTCGAAATGTTAATGTGTTTCGGTCGAAATGTTAATGTGTTTCGGTCGAAATGTTAATGTGTTTAGGTCGAAATGTAAATGTGTTTCGGTCGAAATGTTAATGTGTTTCGGTCGAAATGTAAATGTGTTTCGGTCGAAATGTTAATGTGTTTCGGTCGAAATGTTAATGTGTTTCGTTAAATGTATTATTGTTTTGCACTTCCCGGCCACCGTATAATAGCCTTCATATAATGGTCCACTCTGTATAATTTGGGTCCATTTCAGTAATATTTACTTTGCGTTCATATTAAGACACTTTTACAACAAACAAACAGGCATTATAGCAAACTGAAATATTTTTTAATAATAATACACAAAATGTTTTTCGTCCTAAAATAATGTAAAGTTTATACCTTCACGATGTCACAGTTCACATCACTTTTGGATGAGTAAAAAAGAAAAATTTTAAAAACCCAGCAAAAACAACAAGATGAAAGATAAATACATTTACGGATTATCCGTGATCCGTTACACCCCGTAGTGTTGACATAAACTCACAATAACCCGGACACTCAGCTATATTTTTCATGTATTCAAAATCAGCGGAGAATCAAGTTAAAGTTCTTTTTTTTTTAATGGTTGCCTGGCCACACGTTTCGCTCCTCCTGTAACCTGCTGCTCGTATGCTCCGAACTGATCATGCAGTGCACATGCCGTAAATGATGACAACTGTCCTAATTAGGGTTGGGCACCGATGGGATCTGATGCGGTTCCGGTTCTACCGCGGTTCTTTGGTTTCGGTTTCGGTTCCCTTTCGGTGCTTATTGCGGTACTTCAGTAATAAAAAATAATGCCTTTATCTTCCTAAATCCAAAGCAGAACGGCTTCAAACAAGCGCAGACTCCCTCCTGCCGTGCAGCTGTGCGCACGTAATATAAAGCAGAATATAAAACTCCGTCTTAAATAAACTTAAACGTCCTTGAAATTTTAGCCTGACATTTTATTAAATTAAATCAGGAATGTGGCATTTATTTGCAGTTGTTTTTGGGCAAAAGCAATATTTTATTTCAATAAAACAAGGCGGAAGATAAATGTCAATCACACGGCTGCAAAGCGCAGCAGATGATGACGACCCGCTGTGGTGGTGGGCGGAGCCGAGCCGAGCTTTCTGGATCATCAGATTCTTTGGATCATGCGAAGCCGAATAATTACACTTATCTATTGTAGAGGAACTGAACTTTTATTACTTTAACTTGCAGACAAACTCGAGAACAACTCTCCGCACGCTAACGTGCGCGCGCGCCCCTCCCCTTTCCTTTCTCTCTCCTTTTTCTCTGTCTCCGCAGCACGCGCTCTCTCTCTGCGGCACGCTCTCTCTCGCTCGCTCCTCTCAGAGCGCGCTGCTCCTCACATGCACACGCTCCCCCCAGCTTCGTAACAAGCTGAGATGCAGAAGTTGGAGCATACAACAAGAAAGTTACACTCATCTAGGATAGACTGAATCGTAAAAATTCAGAAGGGAGTACTACAAGTGATTGGCATGTCCACAGACAAATGAAACTTCAATGAAATTTGGAACCGAAATCCGGCACCGTTTGCAGCCGCATCTTTCGGTTTCGGTAGAACCGCGCAAATCATAACGGTTCCTACTTGGAACCGAACTTCGGTGCCCAACCCTAGTCCTAATCACTTAGTTTTTGTGCCGCGCTATTTGCACCAGTTATAATCTACACACGTCTTCTTTATTTAATTATTTTTTCTTGCCAGGCGCAATTTTTTTCCTCTCAGCCAGAAATACCAGCTTACTGGTCCGGAGAGAAAAGTCTGTCTGTCCGGATCCGGGCCGCAGTCCGCTATTTGGCGATACCTGGTTTATGGTCTTTGTTGATTCATTTGGTTCTCCTTCTGTGGTCTCAAGAGTCAGAGTTTGTCTTGGTTTGGTAGTTTTTCAATGCATTTCCGTGGTTTTCTGATTTTTAAAGTGATATTCATCAAACTATTGACTTCTTTGTCAAATTATGCTGTTGTCTGCAGCATTCGGGTCATCCGTGGTCACATTCCATCACCGTTTTTCAGTGCAGGTGCTCACTCTAACTTCATGCTTCATTGGCAAATCACATGTGATGCACATGATCAGCTCCAGCCTGGAAATTAGAAAACATCTAGCAAGAAACGATGGAAGATTAAAGTTCGACATCCCAGCTCTAGTCTGTAATTCTAGCAGGCGGTTACATCTGTTTGCATGTTGGCCTGGAGAGCTCAAAGGCATATGGGCAGTGTGTATGTGTTCACTGAAGCTGTTTCTTTACAAAAATAATTTAGCTCGGAAATTAAATCAAATCAATCTTTATTCATATAGTGTTTCTATTTAACAATGTCTTAATAACAATTGTCTTCATTGGTGGATAGAAAAATGGGAAAACCTGTTCTGGACACAGTAAGACACACTATAGTAGTTGACCACTTGATGAGCCTGTGGAGTGAAAATGTTTATGCGATTTTTATTTTTCTATGGGTTAGCTGCAGGCAACAGGTTGTGGCTGAAGTTATGCTGCATTCACAGTGGATGCAATTGGTATGTCAAACTCACTGCTTAACATTTGTCCAAAATGTGTTCTTAAACTTGATCCTCCAGATCCATGTGGGAGGTGCCGCAGCCAATAGTTTTACCCTCATCACTGCATATGAGCAATGATTGTATATCTCATGAACAATGTTTACCTCTCTGCATTTGATCCATCCCTTGGGGGAGTGGTGAACTGCGGATACAACCACGGGCAGGAGGCATTTAGTGGTTTACACACACACACACAAACACACCCCTCAATCCTAACCCAATCCCTTAAGGCTGAGTGACGAGCATGGAGGCATTTTAAGTCTTTGACTTGATCTGAGATTTGAACTCACAACCTTCCATAGTGGACACTCAACCAAAAGGCCACTGAGCTGATTTTTATTTATATTGAAGAGCTCTATAAAGGTGATTGTAAGCGTGTCTCCATCTGTGGGATCATGAGATCAGTCAGAGACTGTCCCACTACAGTGAGATTCACCATCTTATGTAGAATCTGCATCTGAATGACAGACGCTTTCAGCTGTGACCCTTTATGAGGGCAGGCTGTCCCACATTAGTCCAAGAAGGGAAAAGAATAAACACAATATTAAAACTGAAGAGTCTTTTCAATATTCTCTTGATGCAAATAAGAAACATATAAAGTTCAAGATAGAGAATAATGAGATTCTCCTCTATTTTGGTTTGAACTCAACCAACTTATTGCGTCATCAACATGTCATGGGCCAAAACTGAGTCCCTGATTGGTTGATGTGATGCATCTTCTTTGCCAAAGTTAAGATAGTTGAACTCTGGATACAGCCCACATCCAAAATGCACTCCTGCAAGACCAATGCATTCTCAGTCCCAACTTGTCATCTATGGACGTAGGGTTTAGGGCCCCTTCACGTCACTTTTTGACGTTTTGGGTGTCCCCCAACTCATCGTTTTTTGACGTGCTGGATGTTACCGTTAAATTAGAGGTTCCCAACCTCCAAAGGCTACTTGGTACCAGGTCATATATAAGGAAAAAATGCATTTGTTAACCCTCAGGACCCTTGTCTATCATTGCGTCCAGTACCGCGTCCTGAGGGTTTAGGGAACTGTGATTTAATGGGAACAACCAGTACGTCAAAAGACGATGAGTTGGAGACACCAAAAACATCAAAAAGTGACGCGGAGGGTTCCTGAACCACACATCCATGTATGCCCGACTTCCCCACAGCGCCCACCGCTCAGAACACCCACAGGACCTCTGATTGTATCTGTACACTGTTTATGAACACAATTTAAGGGTGACGGCAGGTTGTGTATGTATTTCATTTTTCCAGTCCTTCAATGTCTTTAGACTGTGCAAATAGCCTGTGAGGGCCGGTCACATAGTAAGTGCGAGCTTGTTGTATGGCCTGTACAGGTCTGCCTATTTTCACTAACTCATATCTAATGTATCTATAAGGACAGTTATGACTAATGCTTTACTAACAACTAGAGTGTGGCGTGAGGGCACTATATGTCAGCATCAAGCATACATCATAAGTAAATGAAACTTACACTAGTCTTACAAATATTTTACAATACACTAACCACATGTACAAGTGTGTATTGAAATTTTCAAGGGGCCTCCAAGAAACTGCAAACAATTCTGTTCCTCTCTACTACCCTCACAGCCCCGGACAATCCAAAAACCGGCATCACCCGTTTGGGCCAACCTCTCTTTGATTGTACCATGACACAAAGTGCTGCACACTAATAACTGACATCAATTAGTCATCTAAGGGCATTATTATGCAGGCTGTCGCAGCTTAAAGTATTCTTCATGGTTCATAACACATCATCCCAGAGTCTTCAAAACTCAAGTAAACTGAAGGAGTTTTAAGCAAATATCCATGTGGTTTTTTTTGGGGTTTTTTTTTTCTGCACGTCATGCTCTGTTCAGCCTCCGGCTCATTAATGGACCATCCTCCCCTCTGTGTAGACACTCATTGGAATCAGTGTTGCACTCTCCTTTGTAATCTTCTTTCAGTTTTGGGTCGAGTATAATGGGCTGCAGTGTGTGCGGCTGCTGACATTCTCTGGAGCCCGCAGAGGTCAAAGTTCATTGGAGCAGCGTTGAAGCTGCCGTAATGATGCTTCAAGAACCTTCTTCTCTCACCTATATTTAAACCTTCCCCTGCGTGTGTCTGTTCATGCTGGAAAGTGTCAGTGTTGACAGCACATTTACAAAAAAGACCCTTAACCCTTTAACACCGGCGCTCCGGTGTTTTTCTCCTTCAGAATCTACTGGAATGATGGTTGGAAAGTTAAAGCATGATAAAGATTTTGTGTTTAAGTGTCACCGGCCTCAGGTGTTAAAGGGCTAAATTGCAGATTCCTTATGATGTGATGAAGTCAGGCCCGGCCCTGGACTGCATGACGCCCTATGGGGAAAAGGAATGTTGGCGTCCCCTCAAGGAAGAGTCTTCTCTGCCAGCACCGTCCCCAGTCTAACACCAATCCTCAATTTCTCCACAGAGACAGCAGTGATCAGCAAAAAGCTTTCATTTTAGATGCAGAACGACATAAATCAGATATACAGGTGTTTGTTACTTTAGATGAGGGGCTCTTTTAAGACATCCCCCATGGGCGGCTTTGGTGGAGCGGTCGGGCGGTTGATTCCTGATCGCCAGATTGTGTGTTCAATTCAAGCCTTGACACCCATTTGTGAAAGTGTCTTTGGGCAAAACACTGAACTCCACCTTGCCTCTGGTGGAAGGTTGGCGTCGGTGTTTGGCAGTGAAGCTGTCATCAGTGGGTCAAGTGTCTGTGACCGTAAAACACTTAGGGCCTTATTCAAGGAAGGTAAAAAAAGCGCCAATATAAGTCATACCCTGTCGAGCACCCTGTCGGGCACGTTAGGCATACATTGAGTGTATTTCTGTTGTGTCCAGGGCTACTAAAATCAGTTATATGGTTTGTGTGTCCACCTTTGAAGGATACTGTTTATTTTCATGAGAGAAACAAAGAAAGGAAAGCTCTAGGACGACGTCATGAAATGGGCAGCAGCTATGAGCAGCAGCAGGGAGGGCTTCAGGAATCGAGTTGTTTTACTACAGGGCAGGATAAAAATCACGAAAAAGAACTCATATTTCATAAATAATTTGTTTTTTAGTGTTGCAAAGGTAATACATGATCATATATATGGATACAGTTCACTCTGAAAGGCTTAAGAAAATCCTGGTATGGCCTCTATAAAATAAAGTCTAATCATTATGATTTGGCGCTCCTCCAGGAAATGGCGCCATAGGCAGCTGCCTAGGTCACCGATACCCAGGACTGGCCCTGGATGAAGCAATATTTTGTTTAATTTACCAAATGGGGTTTTTTAATGATTTTTCTCAATTTTTTTTTTCTTCTCATTCAGTGTTGGGCTTTTTTGTTTTATTAGAAATCTGCTCATTTGATTGTATTTGTACATGAAACTTGTTTTGACTCATAGTTTCTGCTTTAAATTAGATTAAACACCGTTTAAAAATGGTTACCTACAAAATGAGACTTGGTTATCTGTATAAACTTTACCTTGAGTGGTTGATTGTCTTTCAACTTTCTCAAATGCATTAAAATCCAAAAATGTGTTTTTATTTGTTTGGCGTAATGTTAAAGAGTTGTGAGACCGTGATAGAGGTGGCGATCAAATCTGGGCCTTTTCCCTCACTTAATTAAGTCGCGTCTCCCTTCTTGTGGCATTTTGCTCCAGAAGGAGAAATCTTAGGTTGTTGTAACCTTTTCTGCTGCAACTAAAAGCAGAAAATGATGCCTTCTCTGGTAATGCCCATCCTTGTCCACTTATGGTTTTTTTTTTTTTTTTTTTAAGATGAAGGCAGTCACACAGGCTGAACCCTTTCCACCTCAGTATTTCTCGGACAGCCTGCTGGTGACGGATAAGCCGAGGCTGATCCAAAAGCAGAGAAAATGAAGCTTTTATTACACTGTGTAACCAAGCAGTTGTGAGCCATCTCCTGTCACTCCCTCTCCAGGGCACTCCAGGGCCCCAAACGACACCACCTTTAGGATGGAACCCCTCTGTTATTTGCAATTGCACTGATTTGATTTCCAGGACAGACTGAGTAAAGACGGGAAATGTGCGGTTTCAGTGTCTCCTTATGAAGCTGAGGACTGAGGGCGCCTCAGGGGTGAGGCCACACTTAATTAGAGAGGTGTTTACATACATAGCAAACTCAAATGTCTGCTAAACCTCCGCAAGCTAAAAGTGTCGGCTTCACAATGGGCTTTATGAATGATGAAGTCTGGTTTGGAGCCTCCCCATCAGTTTTACAGCCAAACTCCGTCTCCTCTGTGGCCTTCATTTCCAGAGGCTGTTTCTACACCTTTGTCATGCATTATTCCCCCCTTCCTGTCAGTCTGCTTAACCAATGCTGAACACTTCAACAAACACGCTTTACTGCAGTTCTCCTTTTGCATCCTCCTGCAAAATTTCCAGAAGTTGAGTGCTGATGTGTGACCTAAAATGTGGAAGTTGAGTGAAATGCCATATTGCAGAGAAAACAAATGTAAACATTTCCTCATACATTTGCCCTAATGGATGTAATTAAATATTGAGCTTAGAATAAAAATGACACTGATTTTTTTTGCTGGAATTCCCCTTTTCTTCAGATTCAATCAATACATGTATGACAGCAAAAAAAGCACATTTATGAAGTGTTCTTTAATGTAATATACACTCATTGGCCTTTATTGTAATTTATTAAGTCTACCTTACTAGTCCCGGCAATTGGATCTCCTTTTACCTTCAGAACTGTCTTAACTCTTACGCTATCCTTGGAGTCCAGATGACTCCAAACATATATTGATGTGTGACAAATGTCGACAATGGTGGACAAAGGTCAACAGGTTTTTATGTCTGCCATGGACATTAGTGAAACTCAAAATTAAAAAAAAGTTCAGCCCACTGTCTTGTGGGGTCCAGATGACCCCACTTTTAATGTAAACAAGCCAAGGAGAGCGAAGGGGTTACTCCTTGGTGGCATAGACTCAACAAGGTACTGGAAGCATTTCTCAGAGAGTTTGGTCCATATTGACATGACAGCAACACACAGTCGTTGCAGATTTATCAACTGAACATCCATGATGCCAATCTCCCGTTCCACCACATCTCAAAAGTGATCTACTGGGTTGAGATCTGGTGACTGTGAGGTCATTAGAGTCCAGTGAACTCACTTCTGAGATGATTCCAGCTCTATGACCCTCTATGACCCTGTAAATAGATGTCAGAAGATGGTATACTGTGGTCATAAAGGGATTGACATGGTCAGCATCAATACTCAGGTAGACTGTGGTGTTGGAACCAAACTTAATTGGTCCTAAGGGGTCTAAAGTGTGCCAAGAAAATGACACCCCCACCACCAACCTGAACCGTCGATACAAGACGGGATTTCATGTTGATTACACCAAATTCTGACCCTTCAACATTTGAATGTGGCAGAAATGGAGACTCATCAAACCAGAAAATGTTTTTCCAATCTTCTATTGTTCAGTTTTGGTGCTTGTGTGAATTGTAGCCTCAATTTCCTGTTCTTGGCTAAAAGGAGTGATACCCGGTGTGGTCTTGTGCCATTGTAGACCAATTGCCCCAAGCTTAGACATGTGTGTTCAGAGATGCTCTTCTGCAGGCCTCAGTTGTAACCAGTGGTTTTAGAGTTACTGTCTTTCTGCCAGCTGGAACCAGTCTGGCCGTTCTCCTCTGACCTCTGGCAATAAAAAGACATTTCCACCAACAGAACTGCTGCTCACTGGATATTTTTTTTTTCTGACCGTTCTCTGTAAACCCTAGAGATGGCTGTGGGTGAAAATCCCTGTGGACAACAACCTTCGTTTAAGATCCCTTTTCTTCTCCATTCTGATACTGGATTTAAACTGCAGCAGATACTTTTGTCCATTTCTGCAATAATATATTGAGTTATTACCATGTGATTGGCTGATTAGACATTTTGCTCTAACAAGCAGCTGGACAAGTGAGCCTAATAAAGTGTCCAGTGAGTGTACTTTTCTATTTTTAAGATTGACCTATTTCTTGTAGGACAAAGAACCTTCCCATGCATATACTATTTTTAATTAGTTTAAAGTACAGAATAGTGTTCCCCTTCATAGAGAGTGTCTGCTTCTGTTCTAACTTGGTGGTGGTTGCTGCTGAAGTCAGCGGCGGTTCAGCTCTGTTTAACCTGTTTGGTTTAGGCCTGTCTAATCAGCTGTGCCATCCACAGTACAAAGACTGTCTGGCTACTGAAACTATCCGTCATCCTGCCTTCAACCGATAGTTGTACGTTGTTCCTAAAAAAAAGATACCAATCCTCCAAAGATGTAAAAAAAAAAATTAAAAAAAAGCACGGCTGATAATGAAAATTTGGCAAAAGCAAGAGAACAGTCTCAACATCATTTATAATAACACCTTTTATACACTAAATAAAATTCACTTGGCACAATCTGGAAACTGATCCTGCCAAAATACAAATCCTTTGTGCTTTCTCGCTTTGATAGATGCGGACACAGGGAAAGAATGCCCTGTTCTGTTTCAAATCAACTGTTGAGAAGACAAGGAAGGGATCATTCCTAACGAAGTGTAAAGTATTAGAAATGAATGGATGATGCAGAGGCATGAACACAAAGCAGAGGACGATAGCTTCGATGAAGTCTATTAATTTCTGTTAATAGACCAAAAGGGCATTATTCCTTTATTTATCATGGTCACTAAGAAAAGAAATAATATTAAGTCAAAAATTAGTACTTTAATTCTTGTTTATTTTTAAATTGTTGTTCACAAGAGATGGAATATTGAACACGTTGTCATAGTGACAGCAGTGAACTTAATATAGAACCAATAATAAGTAGTAAGAATGGCTTCATGTAAATAGAGTCTGCACTGCTACAAAACCAGAATAATCCTAAACAAAACTTTATTAAACAAAACAAATTTATTAATGACTTCAAAACTTTGTCCCTGCAATATTTCAGCCTTTCATAAAAAAAAATTTACTGTCCAAGTTTTTGGGGTAAAAACGGCGCTCGGGTTTAGGCTGTTTTGCTTGCAGCTCTTGCAGCACAATCTGTTCCAGGGCTGTCTTTTTCTGTGAACTTTAGCGGCTGCTCGATGTGAGCAGCTGGTCCGGTGTTGGAATGATGAAAGAGCGATGACAGCAGGATGGAAGGATGGGAGATGGCAGCAAAGTGGACAGGAATCACACAGTAGTTAGACGAGCCATCTGTGGTGGCAGCGCTGTGGAGGGCCCTCTGACCTGCTGCAGAAGCTGCTTGCTGCCATGCACCAAAAGGATCCACACGTGCATTACTCATTTTTTGCATCAAAGGTCTGAAGTTTGCAACATTTAGTAAAACTGTTGATTTTTTTTTTGTCTCTTTTTAGTCAAAACGTCTGTTGAAAAATAGTTACACTTGAGGAAAAAGCATTTAATATTTATTATGTCTTAAGGTTATTTTTCTATCAAACAGTAAAAAAAAAAGAAATTCTGGATATATAGCTATATATAATTTTTAAAACATTTGAAATTGTTAAGGTTCTGTTTCTAATGGAGGCCAGTTGTGAAATTTCTTTTACTTTCCTTCTAGAAAATGACTCTCATCACAAGTAGTCTGCCTTCATACAGACGCTCAAAATCCATCAAAAAAATAAAAAATTGAAAAAGGGGAAAGTCCAGACAAAATGTTGCACATCTATCTTTCTTATAGTTTTGTATACAAATTTTGTTCACGCTTGTGAGGCGGGTTCAAGGATGATTTCGAGAAATGGGCGGGACCAACAAGGAGCGAAATCCAGATATTAAAACAAAAATGACTCATATTTCATAAATAATTTGTTTTTTGGTGTTCCAAAGGTAATATATGATCATATATATGGATATAATTCACTCTGAAAGGCTGAAGAAAATCATAGTAAGGCCCCTTTAAAGAACAGCAGGACTTCTCAGCTATTAAAAGGATATTTTCATTATTAAAATGTTTTCACAAACATGAATGATAGACAGCATGGCAAAGAAATGTTTTAGAAGGTAAGAATACTTCTACCATTAGAATCCATAACCATATTCTGTATCTTTTTGATCTGTTTGAACCTTAGGATACTTTAAGCTAGTTCAGCTGTTTGTTCTTTTTGTTCAGCTCATGCAGGACATTATTAAATCCAAATCCGCATTCAACTCAACAGTTTCTTAAAGCTTTAGTCGCATGCATCCGAATGGGTGCTGCAGGTTTTTAGGTCGCCTGGGCCCGTGGAAAGTCCCTCTTAAAGAGAGCGCAGGTGTGTCTTGCAGTTCCTTTGAGGCTCATGTGGCGACCTTAAGGAACTCTTTAGTCAATTCCCATAGTTTTACTGCCTATTCAAATGATATTTTAGTAGTTTAACAATAGAAACAAAAACTTACATAAAGAACACAATCAAACATTCTTCAGTATGAAATGTAATCTGCATGTGTTCTCTTACAATCATCTCTGAAGTTGCACTTTTTTGTTTTAAAGTGAAGCTTTGGGACATTTTGAAACACTGCAATAGTTCTAAATATCAGTGACAGCCCAGAAGAACATTAGAAACATGCTGTATCTCTGCACAGTTCTTTACTCTGTATTATCTTAAGGTTTCAGCCAGTAGTTTTTTGCATGGACCGTCAGTTTTGTTCCTTATTGCTAAGAAAAAATTAATTTCTGGTCTTCACCCTCAGTGCTATGATGGATGATTGCCCTTTTGTGTTTGTCCTTGTGTGTTATCGTTTGAACAGATGGACGATTGGCCTTCAGACATCTGGAAAATGGACCCAAGGACTCATGGAGGACTTGAGAAATACCAGTAAATTTTTTTTTAATTTAAATTGTTGGGTTAGAATCTGTAGCTCAATATAACTCCAAACCCAGCAATTCAAAAACTTCAAAATCTTACTGGTGTAATCACATGATGTCAAGTCAAATTATCTTGCCTTTCAGATCTTAAACTCATTCAGTGGCTGGTAGAGTAATTGACATTGAAGTTAAAAAAAAGCTGGTTTGTGGTGCGCACGAGATAGTTACTGCTGAGTACGAGATATGAGATAGTAGCTAATGAGTGTAACGCTACTTTAGGGCTAGGCACACTGACCTACAGAAGATGCATTTCGATTCACGGAGTCCAGAGTGTGTGGATAAAGGATGCAACACAAGAATAAAATAAGCAATTGATTAAATTGAAAACTAAACACACTAAAAACAAACGGAATGTTAATTGATCATTCATTAACTGCCGAGTACTAGATAGTAACTAGTGAGTCCAAAATATTAACTGCTGAGTATGAGATATTATCTGCTGAGTACAAGTTGTGTAAAAATTGTTTAAGATTTTCTACACTATTTATCTAAAATATATATTTGACATATGACTAAAACGGACCTGAAGCTCAAAACTTTTTCTTTAAATGTTTCTGCCAGACATGAAGAAATCCAGTATTTCTCCAAGCTGTATGGATATCTCTGCTGCTGCAGTTTCTGATCAGCTGCACTCACAGAAGTTAATAATATGGACTTATTTGGACAGCTTTACTAACTTTCTTGGGTTACAGATCAACACTCCCCTTCTGTTAATGAACGATGTCTGCCAAAAGTGATGCAAAGTTTCAAGCTTCAGAAGACAGATTTCTTTCCCTTCCTGATCTGCCATTTCTTCTCAATTATGAATCCATTAATTCACTCGGTGGACTCCCTTGCGCGGCTCTGGATTCATCCATTTAAGTGATGCATGGTTACAGCTCACAGCCAAAGAATCATTTGCCCATTAATGTTCCCATAATCCTACAATGGAACATTAAACCCACAGAACATGGCAGAAACAATTGGCTCTCACGCGAGGGGCTTTAAGGGGTTATCTATCAGCAACACAAGCACGGGTGCACCTTTCAATGACGGATGTTCATGGAGGTCATTGATTCCATACTCCAGCTGGTCTAATTTGGGCAATACGTTACAAAAGGGTCTTTTATTTAACCCCCAGCATGTAACTTCAATACAGTGAGTGGTCGGCATTATTTGAAAGCTTTTCAGAGAAAAAGGAGGCAATGATGCATCTCCCCACAAAATATATCAACTGTGTCAGCTCCAGTTTCATGGAATCAGTTATCAGCCATCCCTGCTGTGCAAGAGTACAAAGGCGGAAATAAGCATCTTTGCACAAGGAGGAGCAAAAAGATGTTGAGGAGGCAAACGCCGGCGCCACAGCGGAGGACTCGTCCTGCTCTGCCGCATCTGAGAGCGGCCCACAGCCACATTATCAGGCTTCTAGGTGTAGCGATCCGCTGCTGTTTTCTGTAGAAATGGGGAGGGATTGCACACAAAGAGAGGGAGATGTTTCGGCTTTCATCTTAAAAACCAGACATAGATTAACAGGGCTGCGGAGGCTCAGGAGTTTACTGCAGCTCATTCGGAGAAGAAGTAAAGTGTGTCTCTATTGTTGGGTAGATGGATTAATGAGAAGCTTTGTCAACAAATACCCTTCATTAATGATGTTGTGTTTTTGTAGCTTTGGTACATATATGATTGAAATGAGGACCAGTTTAAAGACCCATTTCAGTAAAAAAACATTTTTAACGTGTTCTTGTGACATTTTTCTCACATATGTAAAGAAAATTAAGTGTGAAATTTAATTTCTGAGTATTTCTTTGTTCAAATTGTTGTTAGCAAGCTACAAGCTCCCTGCTCCACTCCATTCTGATGCATCCTCTTGGAGGCGACTAGATCCATGTATGTCTTTGTTTCCTCGTCTGAGCTGGAATCTGACTCAAAACTGTATAGCACCAATATTGATCACTATTTTTGTTCCACTGATAGTATTAGGTTAGGAATGTGGGGGTGTATAAGCAATAAAGACGAAGTGGAAACAAGAATTTTGGGCAACAGTCACATATATTGAAGTGCCACAATGCAGCAATCTGAATTCCAGTTATCCAGCAAATTCGGCAGGTGACTGCGCGGTGGCCGCGCTGCAGCATTTATAATTGGGAGGCAACAGTTGTATTTTTACATGGTAGCCGCTGAAATTTTAAAAACTCCCTATGACTACTTTTTTTAATAAAGAAAAATGTTTCCAGTAGTGTTTTAATTATGATTATGAAGTTTAAGACCAAAATCAGACAACCTAAGTGTCTTAAAAAGCCATTTTTCATGTTGATTTGAAGCCTCTGTTTCCAAAATCTCCTCTGAGGGGGCGTGGCTTTTGAAGCTGAGCTGAGCAGCTCCGCCCTTTAAGCCCTCCCTGTCTGATTATGATAGCTCTGTATCTCACTAGTGTAAATCTTCATCACTGCTACATAAAAATGTAAATGCAGGATAAGAAAAGTGTAAAAAAAAAAAAAAAAAGAAGCAGAGATGGAGTTAAGACCCACAGAGAAAAAATGGAGACAAGCGTCAGCCCAAACCTACTTGATCTAACACACCAAACTCACCCTGCCCACAACAACGCCTTAATTCAAATAAAACCACGGATATGTCACACACTGAAGAAAAGTCTTCTCAGCTGTCATCTATAGCAGCTGATCCAATGATCATTTTCAAAGTATCAGCTTTGAGTGGTCCTCAGTCTGGAGACAACATCCAATCTTTAAGGTGACTGCAACATCTAATGCATTGAAGCAGCAACATGTAGACTTATTAGCAGTAAATACATTTTTAGAGGGTGGTCTTTAGACCAACAGAAGAAGAGTTTATGGGGTATGAAAAGACTACTAAAGCAGCTGGATCAGTAGACCCTGACCTCCACATTCGAGGTTCCAGAACAAGCCAGAAGAAGGAAATTGCAGAGCAGCAACAAGCAACCAGGCTTTGGCAACCTTGGAGAAGTACTGCAAAATTATATGAATATGGGTTGCAAGAATACAGTCTGCTATCAGGAAATTTGTTGTTATAAAGTGTTAAATGTGTGCTCCACTCGCCCCTCCAATGGTCTCTGCACGTCTGTGCTGTGAGCAAGAAACTAAAACCGAAAGATTTTATTTTTTTTTTTTTTGGTGGTGTTACAAGTCAGACACAACAATTCTAATAGATTTGGAAGTGTCTGCTGGGTCGTGTAAAAGTTTATTTTTGACTCTCACTCTGCCCTTTACAGTCCCACTTGTGTCTCTTTAACTAACTGACTTTTTTCACTAAAATTTCATTTTTGTGTAATTATTTCAAAGTAAGGGATTTTGCTTTTAGCTGATTAAAAGTCATTAAAAGACCTTTCTGTAGAGACGTGTTCCTCTGACCAAGGTTACACAGCGGACAATGCTCCTTTAAAATACAGGGTGTGGGGAAATTACACACAAAACCTTCAGTTTCTCAAAGGGAAAAAAAAAAAAGTCACTAAGTTTCTTTCACAGCCGCAATCTGTCCTTCAAATGGAACTTCATTATTCCGAAAAATGTTAATAGAATCCCAAACACAATGATCTGCAATGTTTACATCCATTTATGAAACACAAACAGCCACAACTCTAATGTTTCCCTAAAGGCCTTCCTGCTTTTCAGAGGATAATGTCAGATTCTAATCTATGAAAGTATATTAAAATATAGGAAAATGTCACCAGTGTAAAGCAAAACCACTTTTGTAGGATGTTGTACTTGCTGTTGTTCGCTCCTGTTGTTGTAGATTACCAGAACAAAATGTATGTCTTTATAGAATTTTTCACTTTCATAATAAATTTTTTAATTATATAATTATTATAATGATAATTATTTTTAATACATTTTCAAGAGCAAGAACAATAAACATGGCTGAGTTCTGAAATAATTACAAATACATTATAAAAAGTTAATGAAAGAATTTTACACAATTTAAAATAAAAAAAAACTGAACTGTTGGAGAATCACACAACTTTCACGCCAAAATTTAGAGTAAAACATCTAAAATATCTCACCAGAGCCAGAACTCAATTGCTGAATTGATAGGATGCACATTTTAGGGTGGGGTTCGAAAATTATTATAACTTCATTCATGAGTCGTTTTTTAAAGGGGCTTGTAGCACAGGCTCTTCCTGGAGAGAGCTGTTGTCAACAATCTTACATCAGCACGTTTCCAACCGCTCGTTTTCATGGGTATGGGAGGGGCTGCTGCAGACAGTGCAAGTTTTTAGAAGATTACTCTTAAGTACATGAACTAGTCAAAATGCTATTTTGGGGTTCTTTATACTGAAAGTTAATGAGCAGGAGTAGAGGAATGCATATGGTATTTTGAGAGCATTCTGAAAAAAACAACAGTTTTAGGCGAGAACGCTTCTGTCGGCATCAAATGGTTTTGTCATTATTGACTCAAAAATTGGGATGGCGGGGGGAGCAGAGCTTTTTGCTGGGGTGGCAGCTGCCCCCCTGTAGCTCCGCCCCTGCACACAGATATATATTGCATTGACAGAAGGAGACCGAGGCCCTGGACAGTCTCTTAGCAAATGCATTGAGGACATTAATGAATGGATGTGCCACAACTTACTTCAGTTAAACAAAATAAAAACTGAGGTTAATGTCTATGGGCTACAGAAAAAAAAGGTTGGACGTCACTGCAGAGCTTTAATCAATCCATCTAAGAACTACCAACAAGGCCAGAAACTTGGGTGTAGTGATGGAAACAGACCAAACTTTATTTTGAAAATCTGTCGAATTCAGCAGAAGCAAATAATTTGGTATATGTGGTTTTAACAAATAGGGGTACTGCATGTAAGAATTGTGGACATTGGTTTTTGTCAGGTAAATTATGGGTTTTGGTCAACTTCTGATTTGAAAAGTCAAGAATCACAGCTGTCTCCATTTCTGTTTATTATCCTCAGTCTGTTTAGGTGTCTGGTTTTCAGTTTTTCCTTGAGAGGTCATCTGTTCTGTTCTGCAACCCTTTATTTTGCTCCATGGGTTCTTGTCATGGTTCAGTTTATTTATTAAATGTTTTAAGTTTTTGCCACCAAGCCCAGTCTCCTACATTTTGGTCCTCTAGCACAAGTTCCTGACACCGCTGACATTATCTGAGAAATTAGAAATGTCTCCAGAAAAAAAAAAAGACACAGGAGTTTTCATCAAGCTCAATTCTTAACTTTTTTCCTAAATTTGATGCAAAGCAAGAAGTGTGAGATAGTGTACTACCTCAAAAGTCAGCTGAAGGGATAAACTTCCCATGGTTTGATTCCAAAAATAAACCTTTTTAAGACCTGAACCTAATTATGACAGAGTTTAAGGGCCAACCTAACATTAAAAAATAAAATTATCTTACAAGAATAAAGCAGTAAAATTGTGAGAAAAAGTTGCAACTTTACAAGAATGAACTAATAAAAATATAAGTAAAGAAGCCAAAATTTAATTAGAAAAAATTGCATGCTTTTTCAAAAATACAATTGGTTAGGTATGCCTCCATTCACATTACATACCAACTAAATTAATGTTTTTAATCATACTAATCTAATTACCATATTGCATTTGGACCTCTGCAACTACACCACTGGCAGCGTAAACTGCACAAAAATCTACTCCCTGTGGGTCAGGAATTTTATTCTGAAGAGGCCCATTGTCCTGCAATGTCTCTTCAGTGTGCTTACACTTATAAAACAACGTTAGTTAACAGACATAAATATGACTTTAATCTTGTAAATTTTCAATTTAAAATTTATGAAATTTTAACTTTATTATTGTTATATATTGACTCTTATTTACGATTCTACGAGTTTATTCTTATAAAGTTACAACTTTATTCTTGTACATTTACTCATTCCTTCATGGTGGCCCCGACACTCTCTTGTGTTCAGAAACTTTCCAGATTTTTTATTAGTCAGTTTTCTATTACTGACAAATGACAGGGTACATTTTTTAAATGTTTTAAATCAACTGCTTTGTATATGGGCAAGTTTCTGGACTCAAAAATGTTTCACAGGAGTGTCATTTTAATTGTTGGATGGAGCAAATTGACGGCGTCAAAGATCAAAACAGGAAAATGATTGAAACTCTTCAGGTTTTTCGTGGAAATCAGACCAGAAAGAAAAACATAAGTTGTCCTTGGGTTAATGAAAAAACAAACATGTTAGCTCTGGAGTGAGCATCCTTAAACCCATATCCATTATTCAAACAGCTGTACTTTACAGTAAATGAATGATAGCAGCCGTCAAACAGTGCAAACGCTCCCCAGAGAGAGATGAAGCAGAAAGCGCTTTGAAAAAATGACACATGGGCTGCTTTGCTATTCATTGGTCTTGCCCCATCCATTAATTATGGTCCAAAGCATTTTTCAAGGAACGGGCTGGTGTGAAGAGCTTCTTCGTGTTTTAAAAAATGTCTTTGTCAGGATAAAAGCCTCGACTTGCCACGATCCACAAAGTAATTAAAGCTCGGGCATTAATAACTCTGGCGAGAGGGGGAAACGGAATGAAAAAAACACGGAGGATTTATTTTCACACCCTGGTCTCTGTGTTCGGCACTGTATCTTTTTAAAGCATCTTTCACTCCAGTCTGTTCTAAAAATGGTTCTATCCGAGGCTGCTTCTCTCATTCGGTATCTTGACTTAGAAAAAGACCAAAGAAAACTGAATCAATACAAAAAAATAGATAAATGAAAATCATTCAAGTGTTTTCTGTGTTTTGATTCTTTCTGCTCGGCTCTCAAAGTTGACACGTCCACTCACAAACATCATGTCTGCAGGGATGATGCGGAGCTCCATCTGCACCACGCTGCTTGTTTTTCAGACGAAAAGCTGAAGGTTTTGCCTCGAGGGTTAACGACCATCATGATGAACTCATCGCTGCCGCCTCCTCCTCACCATTACTTCCAGATCACCTTTGTCACGTGTAATTAGTACACGCTCCGACAGGAAAGTTTGGCTTTAGCTTGCGGGAAATGTGACTTGTTATTTTTGGTGAGCGCTCAGTTTGAAGTCTCCCCATTACAGGGTCCCTCTGGCGGTTCTGTCCCGATACCGGCGCTGATTAAAGGTTGGGTGAAAGTGCGGCCGGGGAGAATGGAGGGCCGAGTCAGAGAGGTAATCGGAGCTGGCTGACAGCCGCTGATGAAAGAGCAACAAGAGTGGGCTGAAAGTCAAAGACGGAGGCCGGCTGGATCTGAAACACAAGTTAGAGTGAAGAGAAGAGCCAGCTCTCAGGTGTCTGTGTTGTTTTTAAAAATAGAAATGGCATCTGCAACCTTGACATTTTTGCTTTGACTGTTCTCAGATCATTTGAAGAAAAGATTTTGGGGTGAGTTTTTAGGTGGTTTTATTTGGCTATTTTTTCTCCTTAAGTCAATTTCTTTGTCTAGACATTTAATTCAATTTGTTTGTGTGAAATATAAAATGTCAAGATCAAAATCTGAGACTGCTGCTGCTCCAAAATTATAGATTATTACAGAAAATTGTGCCATAATCGATACTTATGAAAACCTTCCAAAAACAAACATTTCTTCTAAACAATTCCTTTAATTCTGTGTAAAGAAAAAGAAAAATAAGTCCAGGAAATAACAACAGGCTTTGCAGCATGAATCATCCTTCACATCAGTGAAGAGGAGTTTAGACTTTGTAATATTATCATTTTACAACTATTTTCACATTAAAAAGATTTATTATTTGATTTCCTTTTATTTTCAAACACAAATTTAAGTAGTTAAAGACCTACTTTGATGTGTTTTTGAGGTGTTCTGTTGATGACAGAGGACATGTATAAAGAAAACTAAACCTAAAATTGCATTTTTTTTACTCAAATCATTGCTAATTGGGAGTTTACGAAAAAATACAGTTGCTACATGTTAATACTGGAACCCACAAGCTCCGTTCCACTCTGATGAATCCACTTGCAGACAAATAGATCCATTTACGTCTTTGCTTTTATAATCTGAGCTGACATCTGGATCAAAACTGTACGACTGGAAAGCTCCAGTATAGCTCACCATTGTAAGCTAGCAGGACGGCATTTGTACAGACGGGTGACGGGAAGAGGGTCTGGGTTCTCTCACACAGTCCTGTCCACAACTCACAAGTGAATTTCTAATGAACTACTACCACTCAGCCGAAATTAAGTCCTAGAAAATTACACAGATTTTTGATTTTGGCAAAAAACAACACAATCATAATTAAAAGACTACTGGAAATGCTTTTACCATAGATCAAAAGTAGTGTGAGTTTAAATAAATATAAAAATAGAAGGTGACAAAATGGACAAAAAAGGATTGGGTGGAAGAAAATCAGATTAATTCCCAGCCCCAATGTTAAACACACAATCATTACATACACGAACACAAAAAATTTAAAAACAAACCAAAAAAAAGCATCAAGGCATAAAAATAACTTTACAAGTCATTTTGTCTGCTATTTGTATTTTATCTTTTTACTCTATTGCTCATATGTTGACTGTTTTTATTGATTCGTCCTGTATTTTATCTTTTGTGAAGCACTTAGTGAGTGGCCCTCTGTGAAAACTGCTATATAAATAAAGACTTACTTGCTGTCCCTACATTGTCTCATTGGGCTTTTCATTTTCTATTTTAAATGTTTCACTTTGTATATCATTTTTAAATTGTGTGACATTTTTTACTCCTGTTGATACTTTCCTCCATGTTAGTTTACACAACCTCACCTCCACACAGAAATCCACAGACTTTCCAGAATTGTCTTCACACAAAGTTGTTTGATATAATTTTCGTTTCTAAGTTAATGTTCTCATCCTGAACACTTTTTGTCAGCCCAGTGAATTTGGTTTTCTTTTGCTTAATAAACTATTATAAATTTGCATGGAATTGTATGTAATTATATCTGTAACATTTAATAATTTGGATGTACAGAATAAAATGTTAATTTCTTCATGATAACCCACTTTATGAATTGTTCTTTTGCCTCACTTTTATGTTATGACTAGTGACTGTAGAAAAACATTTAGTGAGTTTTTTTCTGCAAAAATGACAAATTCATTTGTGAATTCTTCATAGTTTGTCATTTAGATCTCTCAAATGGCTGATGGGTCAGTAGAGGTTTTGTTTTGGGTTTTTTTCGTTCTCACTTTTTCTCTTGTCTTAAATAACAGTGAATTAAACTTCTCTGCGTCTGTTAAGTTTAAGGTCTGCTGATCTATTTAGGATCTAACATTCACCCAATCAAAAATCTATTAATTTATTCCAAATCCACTGAATCTCTCTTGGAGTCACAGGGTTGCTGGAGCCTATCCTAATTCTTATTGAGCAAAAGAGACACACCACTGCAGCTCAGGTTACACAACTAATTTAGAATCAGATTTTTCAGTTAAAGCAGGGTTTAACAAAGAAGAAAGAGAATAAAATTGTATCACTCTGGGCCACTTTGTGTCAGTTCCTCAAGATAGACACTGGTTTGGTTTAGGGAGCTGAACATATCCTAATTCTCTGTTTAACGTAAATAATTTATTAAATATTGTTAATCCTTAAACTGCTGAAGTAATTTTTACTCCTGAATAAAAGACTGAGACGATTTCGAATGATCAGTTAATCGACCAAGCATGTTTTTGGACTATGGGAGGAAACCGGAGGGCTTAGAGAAACCCACACATGCAAGAAGGGAACATCCAAACCAGACCACCGTGCAACCCAAAGGAATTATATAAACAAAATATCACCTTTTTTCTTACTTTCGTATATGATTAAAAAGCAGGCAGAGTTTCCTCTCAGACGTCTCAACACAAATACTGAGAAGATTCCTGACCTTAATGTGGGCGGGACATCATCAGAAACAATTGGGAATATAATAAACCAGCAAAAGAAATGATCAACTTATAATGTTAACAAGCCATTCTACAAATGTATTGTCAGTGTGAAGGGAAATGATGCAATAACACTTAAACAGCAGGAAACAGAGGTTTTTTGCCCCCAAATTCCTTCTGTGAATTAAAGTAGAAATATTCTGTCGAGGAAAAATTCACCCCAGGAAGAGTTTACACAGACCCTCTGTGTGAGTTGGTGGATTCAACCTCAAAAAAGAGGAAAAAACATTTGCTCCGAGAGCAGAATGATGTCATTCAAACTTGTCGATCCTGTGGAGCGGCTGTTTGAAGAGCAAAAATCTCAACCAGGATGATGAAACTGTTGCAGGAATTCCATCAAAGTTAACAGGAAACTGAAAAAAAACCAAAAAACAGCTTTATGTTAAGCAAAAGTCGAACTTCCTGTCGTTATTAAGAATCCACTCACCAGAGCTATTTGTCACCTGTGCAATAAAAGGCTAAAATATGAACTGAAAAATAAATGATTAGACGTGAAAGTCAAAATATCCGTCAAAGGGGATGTTTAATGGGCTCGAAATTATTATAGGACAGCGTTTAATCCTACATGTCAGCTTTTCATGGGTTTTTAAACTAATCTTCTGTAGCCGTGATCACTGGTGTAATCTTAAGAAGCAGTGAAGTGGGGAACAATTTAAATAAAATGAAGTGCCTGTGCTGACAGAAAACAGAGGACTTGTCTTTGTGTGGCAAATGCATTGATGGATCGAACACCTTTCAGAGCAACATTTCCATAAATCTCCTTCATTCTATCGGCAGCGTCCGATTAAAACTGTATTTCAGAAAGCCCGTCTTTAATTGAGATTCAGTTGAATTTATAGGTTCTTGTGTGGATGGAAAGGTTATTAAAGAAAGCATATTTCAATTTTGAAAAAAACATGACAGGATATTGAAAGGATTTTAATCGCTTCCCATTCCGTCAGAAGAAACAATATGGAGAGGAATTTATTTGAGCTACAGACAAGGATTTTTTTATTTTGAATCAGTTGATTAAGTGTGACAATTTAAGATGCATCGTTTATTTTTTGAAGGGGGCTTATAGGAGTGTGAGACCACCTCTAAAAAGTAGTACTGTTGACTATTAAAAAGCAGATCTTTAAACCTTTTTACGTTGTTATGGTTGCTGTTAACCAAACCAGGGCAGGAACCAGAAAACACACCAAACGACCCGAAACCACCCCCAGAAAAACAAACAAACAAATACATACCTAAGCAGGAGAAGCAAAAGAGACGACATCTGCCACCACATTGATGTAACGGACCTCCAGGTTGTAAGATAAACTGAAAGATTGTATTTCTACAGAATAAATAAGTTAAATGTGACAGTCTCAGAACAAAATAACTACCAAACTACCCACTGTTTGGACTTACTGTACCTCCTTGTGTAAGGTTCTGGTGGTAGTGGACCCAAAATGCAGGACAACAGTGAGGTAGAGGGTCGGCGGTTTATTGTGAAGAGATGAGCAGAGGTCCTGGATGGCAGTTCTCAAGATGGCAGTAGGTTGATGGAACAGGCTCCGCTGCCCAGGGACCAACAGCCTGGATGATAGACCTTGCTAGATCTACCAAGCGCCTGGACAGCAGCGCTCGCCATCATCTCTGCCTGCGCAGCGGTGACAGCTATCAGCTGTGCCGGAGCCGGGGGGGGAGAGCTTGCTAAGCTATCCGGCTAGAATAGCCACCCATCCAGCTCAATGAGCTCTGTGACGAGCTGACGATCTGTCAAGGGTGTATCCGGGCTTCGCCCGACAGTAACTGGGACAGTTTCCAGGAATCTAGCGGCCCCCCGCGGGTTGATAAAATTCATGAAAGATAATGAAGAAAATCCTCGCATTGATCCGCCATTTTGAATGTTTATCTCTACTCTTTGATTTAGTCACTGCAAACTTCACATGTCCAAAGCTGGGTCCCTGATTGGTTGATGCGCTGCGTCAAGCACAGGGCTCACGTCCTTACATTGACTTAACGCCTCCGCCGTGCCTATCGCATTTGGTGTGAATACATCATTAGGTCTTATGTTTGGATCAATGCCATCCATTCATCTGTTTTCTAAACATGCTTTATCCTTTTCAGTGTCCCTGGGTTAATGGTAACATTCCTCGACGGCCCGAAGCGCTTTACAGTCGCACACACATTCACACACTGGTGGCAACTCCACCACTAAACATTGGCACCAACCTTTAACCACCAGAGGGTTCAGAGTCTTTCCCACGTACACTGTGAAACATGGGCGGGCAAGGTGGGAATTGAACCTACAATCTTCCGATCAGAGGTTGACTGCCCTACCACTGCACCACGTTCACTCCTCTGGTTACTGGAGCCTGTCCCAATCACTTTTTGGCAAAGATGGCTCAATTTGGATCTGATGAAAAGCCTGAAAGATGATGGGAGTGGATCTTCGTCTTGTGGTGGATGCTGGTTAATTGAACTACTTCCTTTGAAATAATACATATCGATCACTTTTTTGACAGCACTCAAGCACATTCTCACCCTCATATCTATGATTTATGGATAGAGAACCAGAGATGGAGGTCTTGTGGGTTTTTAACACGAGTCAAACTGGCACCGAACAGCCCATAAAGTGCCAGTCCCATTTTTACATATGGCTTCCATCAGTGGCAGCATTTATGTCAGGTGCTGACCTGCTGGCATTAAGTCACCACGCCACAACTATCCTCTCAACTGCAGCTCAATAAAGCTGTGTGGAGCTGCAGGGCTGATGAAATCATTAAATCTACTTCTCTCTAATTGCCAATATGTCATCAGGCTTTCCAGCTGAACGCTGCAGGCACAATGTCTAAGGTAGAAAAGGCAGTCAGTGTTAAGTGCAGCCCTGACAGCACATGGAAAGTTAAAAATTTACTGTCACTCAATCCCCAACTCATGACAACTAATTCTTATTCAGATAATGTACAGTCGAGGCCAGAGCTGTGGGTGGGTTTGATTTGTGGGCAAGATCTTTCCAAATTCCTAAGTCCACCTCGCCATCGATCCTCCGCTGATGTATGAAGTCGATAAGGTGCCACCCATCACGTCCATCTGGACCGGCGGGCCGTTTGAAGGGGTGACAGGGAGGCTCGTCCATCAGTGACAAAGTCCTGCCTGTCACCTGCCACTCTTCAGCTGCGCCTGATGTTCTCAGCTCACACAACATCTATTAACAGGATTAGTGTGTTTTATCTCAAGCCTGATTTCAGGTTATGAATAGACCTCCTATTTCAAACAGTTGAATTGGGATAATCTACTCCTTCTGAAATGATCTATAATTGTTCCGACATTGGTCAAAAATAAAGATTTATTTAAAGTCTCTCTGCTTAAAGTTTTTATAAGGCATAAAAACACCCACTCACATTTCTATTTTATTTATATTTTCTATCACTCTGTTCCAACTGTTTTCGAGAGGACATACAGCATTTGTTAAGAGTACTTAAGGGGGAAAAAAGCCAATAAAATCAAGTAAAATAGTGTTTTCAAATGATATTTGTGTTTTCTTCCTCAGGGATTTTGAGAATTATGAAATGAACCAGCATTTTTGTCAGTCAACAAGTATTCTCAGAACAGTATATGAATGATCTTCCCCTGTTTTCAAACATTCTCACACAAGCTCCATGCTTTACTACATTCTGACACATCCACTTGAAGATGACTAGATTTGTGTACGTCTTTGTTTTCCTCATCTGAGCTGAAATCTGGCTCAGATCTGTAAGGCTGGATAGCTCCAATAGTGCTCGCCATTTTTGTTGCACTGGTAATGTTAGGTTGGGGGTGTAAGGGGCTGTAAACTAGCGAGAGAGCGCTAAAACAGAGCATCGGTTATGGGTGATGAAAATGGCTGATGAAAAAGAGGTGAAGTTAAATCTTGTACTATTTTCACACTGGGTATGTAATACTCATATTTCTAAACAAACAAAAAGTGTGTTCTTAGACACGCATTGTTGTGATATAATTCTACAGCTATTATTTTCTCCTCCATTATCAATTGAAAAAAGTTTGCTCTGAATTAGTGGAGTCACTACCAAATGACTGGTGAAAGTTCAACCTCTTTCATTTTTAATGTACGTTCAATGGTTGTGTGTTTGTACATGTAGAGCCCAAAAAAGTTCATAAAAACGTATAAAGTGACACGTGAACATTTTTTTATTAGAGGTGGTTGCTTGAACGTACAATGCAAAGAGTGAATGTAGCTTTAAAGGTATTCTTTTTTTCTTATTTGGCACAACCAAAAAAAAAGGCAAACTAAAAAATTAACATATAGGAGACTGTATTGAAAGTGGATGTCATAGCACGGTCCCCTGTCTCCCCCTCTGGCCATCAGAGGGATCCAGCACATCATGAGTCTCCACACTACACTTCCCATAAGCCCATGCTGACACTTCCAGCAGTATTTAGTCACGTTTGTGCCACTCTGCCTGCATCCCTTAACGTTCTCATTGTGACCTGATCTCCATTTTCATCTGACCCTGCTTCATCTTCGACTCAGATTGTTAGCCGCCTGCCCCGACCCTCGTTTGAACCCTGAAACCTCTGGTTGTTCTCTGATGCACTCATGCTTGTGTTTGACTTCTGCCTGCCTGACCCTGACTTAGCTTTGTGGACTTCTGGCTGTGCTTCAATCTTGTTCTCCTCTCTGTGTTGATAAAACCTTCTGCACTTGGATCCAGCCGTCTGCCTGTTTGTGACAGTGGAACATAAACCTGGAAACTTCTAATTCGGCTTCTGCACAGTGACATCCTAAAGATCTGATGAAAAAAAAATCAATTTTAATGATAAAATCATCATTAAAAATGTACTATTTTAAATGCAAACACTTTGGCTCTAAAAATACAAAGACTCAAAAAAATCAGGCAACTTCTTAGCTAAATGAAGTATTTCATTCTTTATTAGCCATATATACATTTTCTAAAGTAGTGATTGGATGGCTCAGTTGGCTGGGTGCAGAAGTGGGACACCAGGGTTCGATCTCCAGGGGGTAAAAAGAACAGAATCCAAAGTGAGACCCTCAACGCACAGGCTAACTATGAAGCTACAAGTCTGGTTCTCCCTGTGCTGGTCCCTAGCCTGGGTAAAAATCAGGGTTGTGTCAGGACCGCCATCCAGCTTTGAAATTCTCTGCCAAACCACCTGTGTGAAGCAGTGAAAGCTGATTTGCTGTGGCGACCCCTGAAGGGACGTGCCGGAAAGTGTCCAACGTAAAATGTTTCAAATGATGTAGATAAAAAATTGTCATGGGAGACTTTAAAGAATTTCACAATAATTTATTGTTATCCTGAAACAATCTCTAACATCTACTGTTTCGCATTTCATCCATGAACACTTTTTCACTCACCAACAGCCCTTATTGAGTCTCTACTGTAAAAATATGGTTCTGATTTTTTTTAGCCTGTCGCTGTCAATGCATGAAACTTTGACATGTGGCAGTGGAATAAATTCAGTTACAATTTACCCCAGATTCTCCTGATTCGCTCTCAGAAATACCTGCTGTCTGGTTTGAACCCACATATGAATCAAATATAATACTTAGCTCTAATTAACAAACTGATGAATCCCAAATTCACATTTTTCATTAATAAAATGTTACAGTCTGACCTAAACGTTCGAGACTTTATGAGCACTTTAAACCTTTTTATTTAAATTTGACTGAATTTAATAAAACTCCAGCTGACCTGGACATCCTCATTCCTTATTCTGATGCCATCCTTCAACCGACCATCAAGCCAGCCAATTTAATCTCCAACTTCTTTCCTTCACCCCCCCTCATTCACTCTCCCACGTCTGTACTTGTGCAGCCCTCTCACCGCGTCCCAGCCTGTACTCTCCCATAAATCACTTTAAGTGTGTGAAGAAGGCTCCTCCGCTCCACGCATGGATATAGTCTGCTCCGCCCGCTCCGTGTAATCCCTCCAGCGGGCAGAAAAAGTGTTAATCCTGCATTTTGTCACATGAATTGTCTGGGGAACCATCGATGCGGTCACATGTAGGGCCCCGTGCTTCTTCTGTCTTTGCAGTGAAGCTGCATTGTGCCAGTTAGACCGCTCGCACTAAAGGCTTTGAAACTAGACTTCAGGGGAGGTGAGATGTTAAACGATGATTCTGCTTTGAGAGAAGTAAGATAATGTAACGACTCTGTTAATTATGCCATAAATTCTAGATCATCCACATATGCTTTAACTATGTGTGTGACAAGGGACTGGGGAGGGGATGTCATAGAAAAGGAGCTAATTTGTTATCTTTGCCAGGTAATTTATATTTTATGACATGGGAGGAAATAGTGGGAACTGTCAGAGTGAATGTGGTATTCAGACAACACAAGAGAGGCATTGTTCTGCACAAAATGAGAATCCATCACTCTGTGTGCGTCCTCTTCCATGGCACTAAAAGAGTTCATTTCCAAGTCAAAATGAGCTTTTTCAGGGAAATGGTGCCCGGGTCAGGGGCTCACCTCTCACTGATTACAATGGCCCAAAAATTGCTTGCATCACATGTTTTATGAGTAAAACCCCTGATAGAATCAAACACGCAACAATCTCCATAAACACAACAACAGCTCACAATGAGGAGAACAGATGCTGCGCTGTGAGCATTTTACTCCGATGCTTCAATGAAGGAAAAAAAGCTGATGTTTAAAGAAGTGAGTCATTAAAAAAATGAGGGCGGCCTTCCTGCCAAATGAGCAGATTTCTGGTTTCTTAAGTGGTACCCCCGGCTGACTTGGAGCTGCTTTTGTTGTGCTGAGGTGTGCACTACACATACCCCACATCTGGTCGGACTTCAACAGGATGTGTCAAGTGAAAGGTGAAGATTTTACTGTCAAATGCAAACTATTGTAACCTAAAAACTTAACGCAGAGTTCAATGATGAAATATTAGCTTAGAGATCATCTAATCATAACCTTAAATGTCTTTAAGAATCATACTTTTGGTGTCTTTAACATGTTAATGTGGTATTTTTCTGATGGAGGGCATACATGAAGAAAATAAGCTCAAAATTGCATTTTTGAGTATTTCTTTTGCCTCCTTTCCCGTTGCTCAGAGCAATAAGTTTGTTGCCTATTGAGTGTATTTGCTACCTCACAAATAAGCTCTTTTTCTTTATCTGAATAAAGAAATGCTCACAAATAAAAACATGAGCTTTGTTATCTTTATATATATGTATATATATCCTTCATCATCAGAAAAATGCAAAAACAAGAAACTCAATTTTCATTTGAGTGGGACTTTAAAGATAAAAGACAAACACAAAGGATGATGGGAACTTCTGCTTATATGAAGACTTTTGACAACGTTGTCCAAATGCAGAGGACATGACCACAGCTATGGTTGCCCACCACAAAAGCAAAACCTGCACAGCAGCAGTTTTGTTCAGGATAAATAAACTGCATCCACTGCTGACAGACCACATTTATAACAAATGTACAACATTCTTGCAAAGAAACCACAAAAATGAAATGAATAATAAGTTAAACTAAAAATTGCACTTCTGAGTATTTCTTTCCCCATCTTGTTGCTGAGAGCTCGTAGCAGGGAGCTTCTGACTACGTCTCAAAAAAGCTCTTTTTCCATCAGCAACATTTCGAATTAAAAGAGATACTCAGAGATGCAATTTGAAACTCATTTATCTCAATGTCCTCCATCATAAGAAAAATCCCACAACAAAATGTTAGAAACAAAAAAACAAGACGTATTTTTTATAGGAATTCATCTATAAAAGAGATAAAAACACAGAAGAATGATGGGAACTTTTCCATGCATGCAGATTTCAGACAAAATGTCCAAATACAGTGAAATGACCACTGCTTTGGTTATCATCATAAAAGGAAAACTTTCACATCCTCATCACCAGAAAAATGCCACAAAAACGTTAGAATCATTAAAAAAAAATTTTTCTAAATAAGTCTATTAAAAAGAACATGGAAACACAGAGGGATGATGGGAACTTTTGTATGCACACAGATGCAGGGGAAAACACCCACAGCTTTTGTTATCAATCACAAAAGCAAAACATCCACAGCCCCATGTTCTGTTCAGGATAGATAAACTGCATCCACTGCTGCATGACCACATTTATTGTAGATTGATCCCATTCTAGCAAAGTAACGACAATGAAAAAAGAATCATGGTAAGTATGTGTTTACATCATCCAGCTGATGCTTTTATCTCAAATTTGAAAATTTCAGTGCTTTAAAACTAAATTAAAAAATTCCTTTCCAACATTTAATATGTTATTATGCTTGTCCAGCACTTAATGGTTATTTTACCCGAGCTTTTTGATGCTTCGGTTGGGTGTGTGCGCTCAGGGACACCAGATGGAGAGTCCTGCAAGTGTTTGCTGCTAATGAGTGACCAGAGGACATTTGCAAATGATCAGGAAATTCCCCAAAAAATGCTTTGTGCTTTCATTTTATTTAAACGTCCACGCATTTCCATGGTAAGATGGAATCTGAGCAACGAAGTGTTCACATTGAGTCTATGCAACAGGCAGGAACATCAGACAGTCCAGACTGCTATCTGTGATGCATCACTCTGTCATGTTAATGTGTTGATATTCAGCACATAAAACCTGTGTCTTTTTTATCGCTCACTGTATCTATCTGCAATCTGGCAAACTAGCCTTCCTCCTTCCGTAAGGTTGATTTGATCAACCCCCCCGCCTCTTTCCCTGTTTTTTTCCTCTTCCTCTCACAGTGGGATTAGATTTAGACCTTCACGTTGCTGCCACTCATAAATCATTTGCTTTATCATTTTTTTCCCGCCTCAATAAAACTCCTCTAAATGGAAATTTCGCCACCATCGTTGCGGAGGCTTACTTCACCAGAACGGCCGGATAAATCAAGTTTGTTTGAAGACGAGGCGCCGAAGGGCCGGGCTAAAAAGCTCTGCGGCCCCCAAATAATCAGGAATCAGGCAAGAAGAATGCAGTTTGGAGAAAACTGGGTTTCCTCTGGCATCTGTCCGTACAAAAGATGTGACACACTGCTGCAGGAAGTACAAGCTGTGTGTGGGAGAAAAGGAGGCGGAAGACTATACAAAACCTTCATTCTGGCAGGAGTTGGACAGGCATGGGGGGGTTGCATGATTAATAAAGCAGATTGCAATAAATCAAACTGTGTTGCACGGAATATTCTGCAAGACCTCTTCTTACTTTTTAGTATTTAAATTGACTCCTCAGCTGCTTGCATTCATTTAATGAATGGATGTGAATCTTTCTAAATGAAAATTCTCAACTATCCTGCACTAGGATTTTCTGGAAATAAGAAGTTTTCTATGTAGCGCAGGACATGGGATTTAGATAAAAAATTACTAATTGTTTCCTTAAATTTCATAACTTGTGGATACAATGTTGAATTTTGTGAGCACAATTTGTACTCATGTCAAATTAGAAATTCGAATTAAGAATTAAGCTACTGCTTTCTTGTACAAAACAGTAATTCACTGCTAATTTCTGAGGTCAAAAAAAGGCTGCTAACTTCTAACTACAAAAAAACTAGACTCAACCTAAAAAATACACATTTTCATTTTTATCTGCAAAATTCTAATTTGTCCCACCAAATCCAAATTTGTCCCCGAAAAATGCTAATTTGTGCCCACAAAATAATAATCTGTGCCAGCGAATGGTAATTCGTCCCCACAAAATGCTAAATTGCACCAAAAAAGGTGCTAATTTGTACTCTTAAAATACTAATTTGTCACCAAATGTTAATTTTTCCCAACAAAAAACTAACTTGTGCCTAAAAAGGGTTAATTTTTGCCACCAAATGCTAATTTGTCACTAAAATTCCAACTTGTACTTACAAAATATGTTCCTTCAAGACACTAATTTGTGCCACCAAATGCAAATTTTTGTCCAATAAATAGTAATTTGTACCTAAAAAGTGCTAATTTGTGCCCACAAAAGGTTAATTTGTGCCAAAATACTGATGTTTGGCTACCAAATGTTAACTTGTGTACACAAATTATGCTAATTTGTAGCCATAATTTATTAATAATTTTTGGGAGCAATGTATTAATTTTTATTATCATGTTCAGGCATCTGTTATTTTCAATCTCTTCTGTTGCAAAACAAAAGAGAAAACTGTGTTTACAAGTGAACATTTATTTAGCATATAAAGACTCTTAGTGGTAAGTGTGGCGCGTGAGCTTCTTAGCACAAAGGAGGCAATCCTTTAAAGTGAAAGCGTTAAGTGCTGGCAATTGAGCAGAAAGTCCTCTCGACAGGGAAAAATAATTCAGCACCTGGTCATTTATCAGAGAGCTGAATGTTAAAGTGAAGAAATGGCCCGAACTGCTGAGTCTTGTCCATTGATTAAACCCAGAACAAAATGAAAGATCTCATTTCATCCGGGGAAGTTTATGTTTGAGAGAAACAGTTTACATTCTCCTCTTTTCTCATCTTGTTCTGTTGATTTTCAGCAAACGTTTATGAAATTACCAATTTTGGACAATTTGTGGTTTGGCCTGAGCCCGAAGCTTCACATTAGGATGAATCTTCCAGAGGATGACAGACCGGTGAGGTTTTATATGAGACTCCAGATCCAACAAGCTGGATGACAGAAGCAGAAAGAAGAGTAGGCGAGCCTGTCAGGAACGGGACCCAAATCCAAAGCTTACAGGCTGGAGTTGCTTGAATGAGCAGGACTCATTGGCTAAGCTTTGTTTTATGTGATCCTTTTACTTCAGTTTTATTCTCCTTTGATCTTTGGGGACGGGGTCAGCCAGTTTAGACCTCGTGGAGCAACCTTTACACATGATAAATGAATCTTTAGAGAAAAAAAATGATTCTTCTGATACCCGCAAGATTCATGGAGATATTCAGTGGCTTTTGAGTGATCGTTGTTCATTCACATTTGAACCTGGAATGTTGTTTTGAAGCCATTTATAATTTCCCAGAATGCATTTATTTATGCTATTTTACACTGACAACAATCTAACAAGCTTAAGCTAACATTAGCGTAGCAAAAATGGCCATACAGTTTTGAGACAGATGTTAGATTTTCCTCAGATGAGGAAAATAAAGACCCAAACAGATCAGATTGTCTTCAGATTTCGAATTGAAACAGAGAAGCAAGACTTTGACCCATCCACAGCAGTGACTTTGTTATAAACCTGAGATTTTCAAACATCTGGTTGTCGTCTGCTCCTGATCCAACACAATTTAAAAAAGGAAATACTCAGAAAAACAGTTTTAATCTTATATTATTTTATACATTTATGAGAAAAATGCTACAAGAACACTAAAAACACAATTTTTATAAGAGTGGGTCTTTAAAGGGTAACCAAACCGTGAATCAACTTTTTTTGGCCGTTGATCTCAATAAAAGGTGCTTTAAAAGAGCAGTCTGTTGGTTATTGCCAAATTTTTTACAAATTAAAATAAAATCGAGTTATTCTTGAAAATATAGTAAAAAAAAAAAAAACGTCTTTGTGCTCTCCCCTACAGGCTAAAAAGAGATATTAGTTGAATTTAGTGATTGGTCAAACCATGTAAGTTTCAGAAGTCCCACGTCAACAGGTGCAGCTCCAGGAATGATAACAGTCCTGCTCCCCAGCCCCATCACTCTGACTGGATTTTCACATTTCGGCTGTGGGTGGAGTTAGCCTCCAACTTCCCTGTTGGGTTACCCTTTAAACACCAACTCAGTGGAAGATGGCTCATTCTGAGACTAGAGGGTTGTGGGCTCAAATACATGGTCAATTCATACCAAAGACAGAATGCTTCCCTGTTTGGAACTAAGCAATAAGTAATCCATTTGTGCGTAAATCACCAATTGTTCCTGAGCACGGTCATGCTGCTGATGTCGCATACCTGGAAGTGTGATGACTGACGGGTCTTTTACTTTAATACAAGGCAACCACGGCGACCTGTCCAGGGAATGCTATGATTTCACCCAGCAGTCGCTGGGATAGGCTCCAGCAGCCCATGAAGGATTAAAGAGGTTTGGAAAATGAATGGATGGATTGAAAAAAAGTCACTATAACTTTAAAGGGGCAGACTCCACAAGCCATGCAGTGAATCGCTCCTGCAGGAAGCTTTCACTTCTATTACAATGCATGATGGGTGTGCGTGTGTGTGTGTGTGGAGGGGGGGGGGGTCTGGTACAGCCTCAGAGAACAGCTCTTTAAAAACAGTTCCATGTCTTCAATCAAACTACAAATGTTGCTGGATTTAATTGAGTTGTTTTTTGAAATAAAGACATTTTTTCAATGTGCATAATTTGGATTTTCATTGTGGATTATAGATAGATAGACCTTTATTGTCATTATCGCAAGGACAATGAAATTGCAGCAACCGTTCCAGTGCAAGAAGTAGCATAAAAAAAAATACAAGACATAACGTAAAATATGATATAAGTTTTTAAAAAAAAATATGTAGAAAAGTTATATAGAAAAATTATATACAATGAACTGAACCTGGTAAGTATATGTTGTCCATTTTAGTTTTCAGACTGTGTGCAGTTATGTGCAAAAAAAGCAAGGAATTTAAATAACTGGATTTACATATGTATATGTACATAGCAGTATATAAATATATGAACATATCAGACATAATGTACAGAGTGTTGAGCAGTTATCTGTGTGAATTGGAGTTCAGCATGGATACTGCTCTTGGAAAAAAAGCTGTTTTTCAGTCTGTTTGTTTTATAATGGTGTTCTTTCACTTCATTGTGTTTGTAAATATAAAAACATGTCTTTTAAAGAAACAGTCTGTTCAATACAGTCTCTTCATTAGAATTCCTTGCACAGATGCCCTCCTCACCTCCATCTTTGAAACTTTAGCCTACAACTCAAGGACCTGAGATGTAATTCCATCTTGTTTTTCTTTTTTAACCTTAGACCTTGACATTAATGTTGTGGACATGTTGACAAATGTAGCTGCTGGAAGTTTTCTTGTAGGAACGGGCTCTGAAACTCGGACTTCTGATTACCTCCCCAAAGAACCGTGAGTGGGTCTTATCTGGACACTGATTGCAGCTTTCTGGCTGCCAGCTCCTCTCTTTCAGCACGAGAACCACCAACTAGAAGTCAAGCGAGGCCAACCTCATTCATCAGCTAAATTCTACTCTGCAGTTTGCTGCTCGTCACTCAGGCAGCCGTCAGAGCGCAGCACGGTCCATTCTGCCGGGGACTTTGACGAGTTGACATCCCGGCTCACGGTTTCAGCAGCGAGCCTTTTTAGTCCTCCTCAGAGGGTTCAAGTTAAAGACCGATCGCCAGCACGATGGACGATCGGAACGCTGCGTTTTAAAGATAGCTGTTGGCAGGAACGCGTATCCATCATCTGCTGACAAACACGTTAATTAGGCTGATTATATTTAATTAATTTTTTTATCTCACAAAGATTTCATGCAGTTTACGTCTATCGCACTAATAGATTCCAAATACAAGGCTTTTTTTGTTTTGTTTCTGTGTTCCTTCAAACTTTTTAAGGTTGTATTGTCTCCAAGTTTTTTTTTCCTTTTTTTTGGTTTTGTCCTTCTCCCAGCAGATGGAGCAGGTGGAGACAGCCGAGCTGCAGCTGCTGGATCCAAATACCACAGTCTGTGTCAAACAGCTTGGCCTGGAAAGGCTGCATGTGGTGCATGATGGAGGATGTGCTGATCCTCTGTGTATTTATAGCACCTATAGCTTTATTTCTATTTTAGTTAGAATTACATATATATTTTACTCAACCACATTTATGTAGAATATTATATGTGTGTACATACAACAGACATTTACACTGAACTCAGTAGAACGCAGAAAAGTAAATTATGTAAAATGTTTCATGTCTCTATTACTTTAATCATGTATTTGCATTTTTTTTATAAGTATTTTGTTTTTTGGAATATTTCATGAGTATTTTGAATTCAAAGAATCATTTTTCAATCGTTCATAGACTTTCTGTGAAATCCTGAGAGATATAGATTCACACACTGACTTCAGATCTCTTCCTTCAACATTTATCTCAATAGATCACCCAATGAGAAAAACTGCCCTTTTTGTCCCCCTATAAGCAATGGCTGAGCTAGAACATTTTAAATGAGAGGGCAAAAAAGAGATACTTTGGAAGGGTGGTAATTTGAGAACAGCAGGGTGGAAGGCCATTTCAAATAAAATGATAAAAAAATATGATTATATTGTTCAAAAAAATAATTAAGTAAAATACTTTATTTATGGGTCACAAAATGTCATCTTAAAATATAGTTTTTATTATTTTTGCAATGTTTAAAGAAGCTTTAAACCCTGCATCACAGCTGCGCCTCTGCTTAGTTAAATGAGATCTTTTTGAACATTTTCTTATTTACAATTTGCTTTAACAATTTATCTTTAAAACTTTTTTTTAGGTAATTTTTGAAATGCATATTTTTATAACTACTTATTATTTGTAATATACTGCACAATGATTCAGCAACGAACCTGAAGCTTTACAAAAAAAGTCACTTCTGAGTGGTCAGTTTAGTATTTTTTTTACTGCCAAATCCCTAAAAAATTGCAAAAATTTAAATCAAACATTTCTCTTTATGGTTTATCGACACACACTTTCAGACAAAACTATAATGTCCAAAAACAAAACAAGGACAAGGTCAATTAATGTAAAAAAAATTAGGAGAAACTCCACTAAACTATGTGCAATGTTCCAATAAATTTTTCCAAAAAGTATAATAATTATGCATCATAAGTCTAATCATGTTTTTTTTTTTTTTAAAGCCAAAACATGTCAAGGCTAAAAATCCTATTGACATGTTCAATTTTAGATAAAAACTATAGTAATGGAGGCCTTTATGTCATTTCTACGTCATTGTAAACAGCCGAGTACACTGGCGGACGGACTAAGGGTTAATTAACCTGTGCCATTATAAAAATGTCTGAATGAAAATGAAATGAGGGACAATACCAAACTCATCAAATACATGTTTATTTTAAGAAAGTCCAATAAATGCTTGAGTCACGGTGAGATGTTTATTGGACCGATGAGCTCTGATAACAATGGAAATAAAAGATAATTTACTGCAACTTAATCTCCCAAATAGGCAGAATAGAGTTAAACAGGATTGTTCACCTGAGTCCACCCACCAGCCAATCAAAATAAAGAACTAAAACACTTCTAATAAACAGAACTTCAAGTTCTAGCAGAAAACTTGGTTTCAGGGGAAGATTTCTGATTTCAGAATAATTTATTTGGTTCATCAAAAAAAAAAAATCTGTCTTATATAATTGTCTCTATTACTGTTTTTGTGATGTTTTTGTGTGTGTGGAGTTTTGTGTCGCTCTGTAGTAGACTTCACAAGCTGTCCACCTGGGTGATAGTGCTGGGATAGGCTCAAGCAACCTCATGATCCTAAAAGATTTTAGCTGAGCTCAGAAAACGGACAGACATTGTAGCTCTGATAAAAGTTGTCTCGACGGCTGTCCAAGTAAATCCTTCATACTCCAGACATGAAAGCAGAGGAGTAATGAGCTCCTAACTCCATAGTGACAGTGACTGCATCTGCCGAGCGTGGGCGGCCCTCACTTTCTCTGACGTGACTGAACGTCTTCATCCGCACGCCCCTCTTCATCCCTCACTTCACAGAAGACATTATGAGTATGTGTCAGAACCAGAACAATGGCCGTTTCCTCATTTTTCACTGCCAGCCTCTTCCTCTGTTCATCCATCACCGTCTCCGTCAGAATCCCACACTGTCCTTCTCCTGGACTTTCACAATTGGTGAAAGCGCCATTTGTTCCCAAGGAAGTGATTCTTGCCGCTTTACACTTTTGTTGTTTCTGCATCGGGAACCACGACGTTGCTTGAGAAGATGCGAGTTTTGTGTGTGTGTGAGGGTGCATGGCTTCACTTCAAACAGCAGAGGTTGGAGCTGTGCTCCGTGGCCGTATCAGCGTGCAGCAGGCGGCGCATTGTCGAGCTCACGCTGAAAGACCCCTCCTAGGAAATACATGGAGGAGGACAATGAGGAGAAGAGAAAGGATGTTAGGAGGCAGACGAACCGATGGAAGAATGAAAGACAAGGATTTTAGATTGACAGGGAAGCTGGAAAGACGCCTGTTGGTGTAATTGATTTGGATAAGGCTGAGTTGCAGGTGTTTATCGCCAACGTAATGGCTTCTTTTGTGGGAAGAATGTTGTGTGGAGTCTGAAGGGAGGAGTCAGAGAAATAGACCATTCAAAAGAAGTCTTTATCATTCCTACTTAATGGTCAAGATGAACAGAAATCTGTCTGTTTGAGATTATAGGTGGTAACTATGGAGAAGAAAACACTATGGACACATTTATTACAGAACGTCTTTGATGATGCCCAAAGGAATCTGAGAAAATGAAGCTAAAAATAACGTGTACGGGCACCATGACCCTACCCCCCCTACAAAAGAATGCCGCCCCCCCTCATAAGAAAAAACACCACCCACACACATTGTTATAAGTATAAATTTAAATTGTTGACATCAGGGTGGATAAATGTCTATTTTTGGTATAAATCTGACTTTTTCATGCCAATTAATAGGAAATTGCTTCCAAGGAAGTAGATCCCCTTAAAATTGTAGTAATTACTTTTATGTTGCCAAATGAAGAAAAAAAAAGATTTCCTTTACTTTTTTTGTGTTGATTCACTGCTTTTTGGGCTGAGAGGTTTAAAAAAAAGGTGGTCCTTGCTTGAGCATGTTTGAGAGCAGCATGATGTTGTATATATATACAGTATATATAGATCCACTCCAATCATATTTATCTATTTTCAAAGCTTTGAGATTATGTCACAGTTAGGCCAACAGGAAGAAACCCACATGCAGGAAAGGGTCACAAGCACATCTGTGACAGAGACCACGGGGTTTGAAATACAAAAGCTACATTTAACCCTTGAACACCGCAGCTCTAGTGTTTATGTCCTTTGATTCAAGAATCTACTGGAATTGCATTGATCGTGATAATGGTTGAAAAGTTATAGTTTGTTCAAGTTCCCCTACGACAATTTTTTTTTCTTAAAATGTTCCTAGTGGGGTTTTAATAAGGACTGTGAAGTTTTTAACAAAAATTTTACATCCTAAATGCCTTAAAAAGCCATTGTTGATCTGAAGCTTCCTTTTCCAAAAATTCTTCTGTGTGGGCGTGGCTTTTGGTGCTAAGCTGACAGACATGCTCCCAGACATGCTAGCAAGACACACACTTTGATAAGCCCATGAAAAAAGCTCAGCAAACAAGTCAGGACACAATATGAGCCAGCGTATAAAGCTTCGGCAGAGTTCCTAAAATATATAGAACCTAATTGCTGAAATGCAGGCATCTGCGACTGATTAGCAGGATCCACAGGAGAATGGGCGGAGTCACAGCAGCCTGTACACAAATCAAAAAAAGTTAACAGAAAAGAAGCAGAAGATGACAGATTATGTTGTATTTATCCAAAAAAAAAAACCCTGTATCATTAGGACACTGTTACTGCAGAGTGGGACTGTTGGCGTGGAGCAACTGCATAGCCCTTCCCTTTACTCATAACTGGAGTTCTGATGATCTCCCAATAGTTTACAGCCCCTCTAATTGCCAACCTAACTTCACAGATGCAACAAAAATAGTGGGTAGAATTGGGTTTTTGAACAGAAATCGGGTCTGTGAGGAAAACGAAGACACACATGGATCTATTTATATAGAATGTATGCATTAGAATTAAAGAGAGCAGTGTATTTTCTAGCTTCTTCTGCTCCTGATTCACAAGATTTGACTAAATAAATGCTCGGAAATGCAATTTTAAGCTTAACTGTCTTTATGTGTCTTCCATAACCAGAAAAATGCTACAAGAACAGGTTAAAAACAGCAAAAACACAATTTTCATTCAGAGTGGGTTTTTAAACTGAAGCCAAATTAGTTTAGTGCTTTGACCTTTTCACATACACTTTCTTCTTTCACTTTTTACAAACAGTCTGCCTCAGACTGCATCTCATTTTAGAAAAACATCCCGTTTTCCATGCGTTACACTTTGTGAACCGTGCACTGATCCATGAGGTCCAGGAATGTAAAGGGCACACGGTAAGCCGAACTCTGCAAGTTGTGTTAGAGCTACACAACTCTGTAACGGCAGCTGACCACGATCCTTTCACTACATTGTGATAAATGAAACACGTGGAAAGTCAATATCTTGTAAAAATCTGTCACTAATATTGTGTCATTAGCCGCTGGAAAGGATTGCATTCTCTCCCTTCGTGACCGAAAGGACGATTTGTCTCCCTGCAGAGGGAATGCATCGTACATTATCGCATGAAGTCAGACTGCACAGCTGCACGCGGCCGCATTTGTCTCTGGAAAGCCACACAGCAACATAACTCAAGCTGACAGGTGTAATAATGGAGGTGCACATTTTGAGACACTGTTTGAGCTGTGTTGTTCTTGCAGAAAAAATGCCATAAAAAGATAAAGTTTGCTTTTTTTTTTCTTGCTTAACTTCTACTCAGTATCAACAAGCCAAATGCTAAAACTGCTTACATATTTATAGCCATAACTGTTGTGACAAGCACTTCTGTGCAGTTACGGGGGTGAGTGAAGAGAGTTAAAGAGAGTAGGTGGGCCAAAGTGACCTGTTACATCAGGAGCGGCGCTGAGGGGGCGTCCACACGGAGGGAGAAGTCTTCGATTAGAGGCTGCTCCGTGGGAGCGGAGCTGCTCGGCTGCTGCAGCTCCCCGGTGGGCCGACTCCCTGAATACCAAACCGCTGCACGACCTCCCCAGATGCACAAATACACCAGAATCCTTAAGCTGCAAAGGGAGGGGAGGATGAAAGACACTTGCTGATGTCAGGAGACAAATCTCGTTCAGGCGCCGTGTGGAGGCCATCCATGACACGCGCTCAGACACACGCTTCAGTTAGGATTCAAGCGCTGCGTCTCGGATCAGCTGTTTGGTTGATTTCACACTGATTCCTAATGAGGCACAAATCACAGCCATGGAAACGTCTCATTTTCTGAAGGAATCGGATGTTTAGCCTCATTTCTGATCCTTATCATTTTGAAAGGTTTGGTTGTTTTCACACATGGATCAAATGATTATGTTTTTTAAATACTTTCTTCTGGATGCAAAAGATAATTAAGGGTGTAGAGAAAAACAGATTTGGCGATATATTGAAATATTTCATTTTGTGATACTTGTGTCGATTTGAAATGCAGGCAAGACACAAGATATTTAAGTCATTAATTATGAGCATCATTATGGGTCTTACTTTTTTTCTCTCCACCTAAACTCCGACCGCTAGTTGGCAGCACAGAACACTGAACCTCTTTTAGCAAAGGTCGCGGACAAGATGGCGCACAAAAATATCTCTAGCCAAGGGATCTGCAACCTTCAACTCTGAATAAACCACTCAATGAGCCACAATGGAGGGATAAAAGAGCCACATGTGGCTCCAGAGCCGCAGGTTGCAGACCTCTGTTTAGCCAGAAGAGGAAATTTCACAACTTTAGCCGGTTGCTTAAGCAGACATTTCCTAAACTTTAGCTGGAAAGGAAAGTTCTGTATGTATTCTGGAAGATTCATAGGAAAGAAAACGTTAATTGTTTTCTCTCCTTCATGTCAATATGAAGAATTGTTCAAATTTATACAACTTTACCTGTTTATAATGGAACTTTTTGCTGGCTTTTCTCTGTGAATCAGCTGATCAGGTAAGGAGTAACGTGTACCAAAAGGGAAAAAGGTCAGAAGCTTAAAATGGGGGTTCCAGTCAAGGACTTCCAGCTAATGATTTCAGGCGCCATGAGGTTTGTGCGGCCAAAGGGGGGAGGGACTTCTAGCTATTGATTTTCGAGTGCCATATTTTCTCTTCTCTTGTTTTAAGCAGCTCTACACCGCGACCAAAACAACAACAAGATCTCACGAGAACCAGCTGGTGTTAAATCTTCAGTCAGCCTTGTGCTTTGTTGTTATTTCTCCCAAATTGTTGGTATAAAAACTAAGCAGCATTTGTAGCAGCGGGTCAAGCACGGAGCTTCAGTCAAAATGCTGTTGGCAAAATTCTGCTGAACATCAAATTACAGAAATACAGACTTGGGATATATTGTGATAAGTATTGGATTGTGGGACACACATCGCAATATGTATTACATCGCCAGACTACAACAATCATCCGCAACAATCCCAAATTAAAGTAAGCAAAAAAAAAAACAAACAAGGAAAAGACTAAATAAAAAGGGATTTTAAACAGAAAAAACAACATTACTTGTAAAGATAAAAAAAAAAAACACATTTAAATGTAAATAGAATGTAAAGGAGAAGTCAACACCAAATAATAAAGCCTAATTCCATTCTTTTTGCAGTTCTGACAGGAAACGGGCAGCAGATCCACAAACTTCAGTCAGGGGAAAGCTGTCTGAATGGATGAATTTCTGTGCCCTTCGGGAGGCTGCTAGGATCTGAAGGTTATCTTGACCTCTAAAACCCCTCTCACGTTAGGAAACTAATCAGCTTCAGACATGGGCCTCATTGTTACAGCAAGCTAGAGCAGAGCTAAAAGGACAAAGCTGATGGTTTTTTTTCTTTTCTGAGAGCAGGCGTGCCTATATTATTAAATTTTTTCTCTATTCAAATCACTGTGCATCAGAAGCAGACGAAAAAATAACTTTAAAAAAAACTTGTGGCCATTGACTGTATAAGAAGACTGGACTGAGCTAGTGTGACGTCACTCAGAAAATGTCTCACTACTGGCTTGAGGGAAATGAAGCAGATTCAGTCATTTTTCTGCAATACAGAGCTGAATATCTCAAATGTTTCTCAACATTTTGTTTCACCTGTGATGTTAGATAGGAGGTGTGTGGGGCTGTAAGCTAACGGGAGAGCATGTAAACAGATACCTCAGTTATGGTTGATGGGAAGGGAGATTTGGTTGCTCCGCACCAACAGTACCGCACAGTTTTCTAATTAAATCTTGCCGCTCTGCATAAATGTTCCAGAGAATGACAGTTTTTTTTATTTTGAGAAAACACAATCATAATTAAAAAAAAAAAAAAACCTGAACTGTTTTTACAAAAGTGCTGTGTTTGTGACCGTCATTCAAACCAGATTAGTTTTTTTTTGTTTTTTTTTTTTTTTAGTTCTAGCCTGGAAATGTTCTCACAACACGAGGATTTAATGCTTGTGTTGACTAGAAAGTTGGAGAGGTCAAAGCAGGAAAATTGTTTAAAGTGTTTTTATTTCAAAAATTGGGGAAAAAAAACATGATTTTCATGGGAGGGTCTTTAACCCTTTGACACTGGAGATGTTGCCGGCGACGCCTAAATAATACTCTCTCTTTGACACACCATAACTCTTTGATTCTTCATGCAATCAACATGAATCCACTGATTTTGACTCATAGAAAAGCAGCTTTTTATATCGACTTTGCTTCATTATTTAACACTTTACGTTAAGTCACTTTTTCCATGCCGGATTCAGCTGATTTATGTTATTGCATAAGCATTTCGCTGCTGTAAGGTGTTGAATATAGAAGCCTGCTTTTCCACTTTAGAATGAACTGGAATGGCCATAAATGCATAAACGGTTTAAGTTGTTTAATGTAAGAGCTGCAAAGCAAAGCAGAAATTAAAGTGTCAAAAAACACTTGTGTTTAAAAATGTTGCACTAAAACTAAGAAAAATACACACTTTTCTATGTATCTTAAGTTCAGTACAAAATATGCATTTACTAAAACCTTTATTTTCTGTGTTTTGTCTATAAATTCTTTATTTTAGTAACCATTTCTGCAAATGAAGCTTACATATAAAAAAAGGAAATAGGACAAGGGCAATAGAAGGCTTGTAATGAGTCTCTGAGGAGCACAGATGATCTAAAAAAGCGGTCGCTCTTCCTCTTTGATCAGTGCAAAACGGACTCATCACATCAGCACACTCTGACCTCCACTGCAGAAATGAAATTCGGCTCAGTATTCCCCGGTCTGAGGGACCGTGCCGCTTTGCAGGCAATTATCTAAACTCAGTCAAACAGGCCGGCGCTCGGTCTGAAACGCCGTGTTCCTCTCACAAACATCATCTGCTGCCGCAGGCGAAGCAGGCTGCTTCCATTTGTTGTTTTGATGTCCCTCTGTACCTTCAAGAATCTCTTACAATCCCATCACTTCAGAGGAAAAACTCCTCCACAGACATTTGGAAAACAAACATGGGTCTGATGTTCTGCAGCTGTTCCACCTTTAATATACTTTCTGTACTCACTGACATATTTTGATGTATACTTTTCCAGCTCAATGCCAGAATAGAGATTTGTTTTGCTTGTTTTCTATCATTGAATTTAGTAAAAGAAAATTTTATTTGGATCAATTCATTTGGCTCTGATGTTTTGTTTTTTGTTTGTTTTGCTTTTAAAAGAAAATGTTTTATTTTTAATTTATATTTGATTTAAAATTTTAATCATATCAAAACAAATGAGAAAATCACTGAAAACAGATCAGCAGAAAAGAGTCAGAATAAAACCAAACTCTGAAGTAGGGCTGGGTTGATAAACTGAAAAATTGTTTTGAATCAATTTGAGCTTATTGGATCAATAACCGATTCATAAAAATATAGATTGATTTAGCACATAAAGCTGAAGGCTGCTAGCTTGATGCTAACGTTTAATAGAATTTCCAATGGGGCGACTAATGCTAACGCTCAATCAATCTAAACATGCATTGCTGAATAAATGAGCAGCTTTATTTATTGACGAGAATAATTTTCCAAACTCTTTAAAGGAAATTTTTTTTTTAAGTAACCATTTGGGATCTAAAACACAGTTTTTTTTGCCTGGGATATGTATGTGAACTGTATCAGATTAATGTAAATATATATATACATACATATGTAAATCATTAATGCATTTCTAAACATGTCTAAATGTGTAAACTCAAAATGAAATTCTATCTAATGTAGTTGAGAGGATGGAAAGAATTGGAAATTTAAAAAAAAGAGTAGGAATCAAATCAATCCAGCTCTTGTGAATCGAATTGAATCTATTCAGGAAATTATTCATACCCAGCCCTACTCAGAAAACAAACTGCATAAATGGTTTTGGTGTTAATACAGAAATAAATTGAGTCTATATCTTTGTTTTGTTTTTAACAAAATTCCTGAAAGAACTAGATAAAAAACATGATAGGTGGGCAAAGCAGAGGAACAGAGATGGAAAAATGTTTTCAGGAACCACAAGTGTGATGGAAAGATGGAAGGAGAACTTTGAAGAACTGATGAACGTAGAGAGGAGCAGAGGTGGATGTGACGGAAAAAAAGGCAAAAATCAAGAATGCCAAACTGAAGAAGGAATAGAAGAGGAAAGACAGATGGTCAAACCTGTGGAGGTGTGGAAAAGTTTAGGAAAGGGGGCTTCTGACTGGCACATTTTACAAGATCTTGGAGAGTGAAAGAATCCCTAAGGAATAGAGAAGAGATGCTCATTTTCAGGAAAAAGAGATGTTCAGATTTGTGGAAACCACAAAGAAACAAAACTGATGAGTCATACTGCAAAGCTATGAAAAAGAGTAGAAGAGGCAAGGCTAAGGTCAAAGTAAAAAGTGAACTTTTATGAGCAACAGAATAGTTTGATGCCACTTATGATTCTTTGCTTTGAAGTTGTTCCTGGTGAAGCACAGAGGTCAGAAGCAGCTGCATTCTGTCTTAGTAGATCTAGAGTAGGGTCTGCAACCCAAAGCACATTGTTCTTTAACCCTTTAAAGACCCTAAACACAAAATCTTTAGCATACTATAACCTTTCAACCTCTTTGGTTGAAAAAAATAGAATAATGAGTTTATAGTCTCATTTAATTGATGTTAGTTGAATTTCATTTATGGTATAAACATGTCAGAGAATGGACCGAAATGATGTTAACAGTTGATGCTGTATATATTAGCGTTTGTATGTAGAGATTAAACAAAACAAGTTTACACCAATTAAGTTGTTTTTATATTTAATAGTAAAAAAAAAGTTTAAAATCATAATGATAGAAAAAGTAATGTTTTTCTTTCTTTTTTTTCTATTTTTATCTCATTTTATTTTGAAAGGAACTGCTGTCAAAAAATGTTGTATGGTTTACAGGAAAAATTAAAATTGCCATAATGTATTTATTGTAAATAATTATAGCTACGGTATGTATTGTAAATGAATGGCTTAATGACCACAGAGATAAATAACTAAATAAAATGCATATTTTTCTTGGGACTTTGTGGGTCTTGCTGGATCTTGGTCAAAAAAACTTACCTAAATTACTCTTTTAACGCTAAAGCTTGCAGACCCCTTATCTAGAGGAAGTCTATGACTAAATACAGAAGCTGTTAATTAATTGGAAGAGGAAGTCTGGACTGACAGAGAAATAGGTTGGAGTTGTTCTGGAAGTACTGTAAGGCAAGTGGTGGGATGTGCTGTAGGTGTAACAGAGGAGTTCAAGGTGGAGGCGGGACTACATCAAGGATCAGATGAGGTTAGACAGGAACTTCTGTGGATCGTGATATTTGCAGATGACACTGTGATCTATAGTGAGAGTATGAAGTAAGGTAGAGGAACTTTTAGAGAGGTGGAGGTTTGATCTAGAAAGGAGAAGAATGAAGGTGTTTAAATGAGTGGATCACAAGTGGAATGGTGAAGTTACTTTGAGCAGAGGGGGAGAAGGTGGAGTGGAGGTCTTTAGGTACTATGGGTCAATAATCCAGACCAAAAGAGTATGAAAAAGGTTTGATGACAAAGTGCCATCAAGAGTGAAATGAAAGGTTTAGAAGACTGGTGAGAGCAGCCTCGACTCAAGAAGCAGAGCTGGAGGAGGAGTTTCCCCATCTCAACCTAATCTTTGCACTTGTTTTCTTCTTCCAGCATCTCCTGTTCTACTTTCACACAACAGACTGTTGAGCTGTCTGTTCCACGTGACTGGAAAAGACGCTGGAGTTGATCGGCTGCAGGGGCACTTTTTCCTACTTTTTCTATATAGGTGTTTTATCAACAGCTCAGTCACATGGCATGGTCACCATGGTGCTAATTGAATCAGAGCTGGAGGTGCTGAGAGTGAAAGAGAAGCAGGTTGAGGACGACTCCCACTGGACAGCATTTGGCTCTTCTGATTCAATACAGAACCCTGGACCCTCTTCTTTCAAGCTTTGACGCATCACCAGTTCTTAAATGATAAGACGGAGAGATGAAGTGAGGAAAGTGTAGCTGCAGCTGCATCCTAACAACAATGTCACACCACCTGGAGACGGACAACAGACAAAATACAATTTTTGTAAATGTGTAATGTTTCATCTTTGAGATTTAATGAGAAGGCGAATGAGTGCCTTCATTTGTTCGTAATTGCATTTTTTTTGTTTTTAGTTTGTCCCCAGCATCCCTTGCAGCTTCAACTTAAATTGCTGCAATCTGAGTGTATTTTTCCCCTGAGAGCTCCTTTGGTTGTTTCTGCTAAGCGTCAGCATGTTGTGTACATGTGTCTGTCTGCAGGCAGGTCTGCACATGAGGATGGAGTCAAAGGACACTCACACTGTCTTTTATTCTGAACCAGACTACTGCATGAGGAATGACAGGAACAATAAAATCTGCTGTCTAACAAATGTTTTTCTGACTTGAAAGCATGAAACTGAACAAAAATGTGACATAAAAAAAACAGATTTAAACATACATAGAGTGAAGTAAACGAGGCTTAAATTAAACTTTACCATCAAACAATATTAATTTCCATGATTCTAAAGGGAAAAACAAACCAACCATTACTTTGAAAAACAAATATAAACTTGAAATCCTTGTTTTCTTCAGTTACTAAGTAAAGAGACCGTTTGCATCTTAATCTAGTTTTTTTATCTATAATTTATTTCTTCACTGGGTTAAGTTCCGGATGTGCCGACGAATGGGGACTGCTGTTCCCCGCGCCACACAGTGAAACATCACAAGAGAAACCCACCAGCTCTGAGATTCTTGATGGTGGCAAAAGCTGCTAAACTCTGCACAAACATCTAAAAAAAAGTTCAACAGTAAAACAAATGTTTGATGAAATGGACCTCACTCATTCTGGTCTAAACGAGTGGGAGGGGCTTCCTTCTTTCTCTGCTATGCAAACCTAACCCGTGACCCTTCCACCATCCTGCCCGACAGTTCATCACGTTTGAAGCAGGACTGCTGGTTTTTGCAGTTTACTACGAGTCTATTTTTGTAGTATCTCAGACATTCAGATACATTGAAAATATTAAAAGGTTTGCTGCTGTTATTGCATGTTTTTCCAGAAATGCTCACTTTATTATGCAAACTGAAAAATTATCTTTGTCCAAATTTTCTGTCTCTGTTTGATGTAAACGTTCAATCAATGTGCTCTCACATGTTTTAAATATGTTTTGTCATTCTGCATTTTGTAAATGAAAGTTCTTTATATAATTTTGGTTCTCTCCTTAAAATGTCCCGCTCCAAGTATCTTTTAAGCTGTTGTAAAAGCATTTCCAGCGGTCTTTTAATTGAGATTATGCCAAAAATCAAAAGGTGTGACATTTTCTAGGACATACCTAGCCAGCAAGGCCAATTTGGCTCCACATAGGTTAAAAGTAGGCAGAATATGTGGGCCCCAAATGGGTTGGTCTGTAGTTTTTGTGCAACCCCCGCCCCCATGTTTGTATACATTGAATTAAGTGTTCTTACTCACTGTAATGACCAGCCAGTCAGCCAAGGGATATTGTCGCAAGTTCCACTGCCCAGGGTCAGGCAGACCAAGAGAGCACCACCGTTCAGGGTCCGACAGAGAAATTAAGCGCCGCGCCCATGGATCGGCAGAGCAGGCAAGCGCAATGCTCTGGGGCTGGCAGAGCCAACTAGAGTCACGCTCAGGGGCCTCGCAATCGCCACGCCCAGGGGTCGGCAGAACAGGCGAGCGCCACGCCCAGGGGCCAACAGAGCAAGCAAGTGCTGCACCTAGGGGCTGGCAGAACTAGCGGGGTGAATGCCCATGCTGCTAGTCCTTGGGCAGAAGAGCCAATGGTGGCAAACACAGGTGGAGACCAACACAGAAACTGCAGACAAACCTTGCTGGCTGCGTAGTTACTCCAGAGTGGCAGGAGTTCGTTAGAAATTTGCCTCGTAGTTGTGGGCGGGACTGTTGCCGCAGAGCAACCACAACCACCCTTCCAGTCACCCATTACTGAGAATCTCATCTATCTTACAGCCTCTTACAACTACAACTTCACATTAGCGGTGCAAGAACAGTGGCGAGCAATGTTGTTGCACCATACAGTTTTGAACCAGCTCAAGCAAGGAAGATAAAGACGTGCACGGATCTGTTTGTCTACAAGTGGATGCATCAGAATGGAGCGGAGCAGGGGTTTTCTTTCTTCTTCACCTGATTCACAACAATTTAATTTATGACTAATTACCCTATGTCTGATGTATCTTTGTATAATTTCAAATTTCTATTTGTCGTATTTTTGTATTATTCTGTTTTGGTTGCTTGAAATGAACCATTACCAATCCAATCTATTAAATACTAAGAAAGGCAAATTTTTTTTAGCTTAAATGATCAATAATGCCACTAGAACATTGTAAAAACACAAAAACATACACACATTCATTTCAGTCTGGTTAAAGAATTTTTTCCATTTTAGGCGTTAATTCTGAATTAAGTGCACCAAACTATTGTTATTCAGCTGTGTTTAAAGAAATGTAACTTCCTTTTAATTCATACAGATGTAGCCTCGTCTAAAATTTAACTTTCAGACTAAGAATTATAAAACAATTAATCAAAAGTAACCCCTCATTTTGAAAGATGATTTATTAAAAACAGGCAAAATTGTTAAAAATATTCTCTAATGGTTAAATAAGTTATTGTTCATTAAAATGTAAAGTTGCAAGATTCATAAATAAGTTCATTTTAAGAAAAAGGGAAAACATTTGTTAACAGTATTTAAACTGTTTCTTTTATTTTCTGTGGATTCTTGTTTCTTTATCAAGTTTTTCTTTGCAATCTCATTGCACATGTATATTGTTTTTCTACCTAACATGTTTATGTCAATCTTTCGGTTCTGGATGCTTATTGGATGAAGTGATTGCTCTGTCCAATCAGAAGTGATGAGGTGTGTGCTTAGTAAGCTTAGGTCTCACGTAGCAGGAGAACAGAAAGACGTGCAAAGGAGTAGGAAGCCGATCAACGGTGACCAGTTTTGCGTTCCAAACTAAAATAAGTTGATGCTGAGTCTACTTACTTTGTTGTGGAAACACGGTACATGTAAGTACTAAATGTCTGAGCTTGTTACGATGTGTGTAAATCATGCATTTGACTGAGAATATGTACGCTAATTGTGCATAGCATTAGCGCGCTAGCAGTGAAGCTAATTTTTGAAGCAAGTGTCATATGTTAAGTATGTTATACTTGAAATATAATTTTTTTTGGGAGACTAAAAGACACTTTTATACAGTGGACCAGAGGAATCCAGTCTCTTTGGACCCTGTTGGTGAACTTTGAAGTACTCCATAAAAGATTCGGGCTGCTAACCAGAAGGGGCCTGTCCTTCCATGCCGACTCCTGTTCCTGTCCAGCTCTGCTAACCACGTGCGAAACCCATCTGAACATCTACGTCCTCCATCCATTAAGTTGAAGGATTCGTGAGTACGTGCACATGTTTTATTTGATCTGCTTGCTTTGCAAGTGAAAGGGCCATTTTGTTTTAGGCCACAACGATCCCAAGCAACGATTCAGGCCTGCAACTTTAACAGAATCACTAAGAACTGAAAAGAAAGAAAAAAGGGAAAAGAATTTGGAAATATCTATGTAATTGAATTGTGAACATCTGCAGAATCATATTTTTGTTTAATACTTGCACTAAAGTTTTACTATTTTTTTAAATCAAGACTGTGTTGTATTCCATTTATTTTATTTTGCAAAAAGAAAGTCAATTGTATACAAACTAATTTTTCTTAGTAGGAAGTTAAATTTAAATTAACTCTTTTGTTTTTCCTGCTAAGTGGAGGCACCGCCAAATCTATTAACCATACATTTAAATTAGTCTAAAAACCCTTTATAATTTGGAAATTTAACTTGTATCTCCTGTTTGTTATATTAAAGTTTAAATATAAAGTACCCAGGCCCCACCCATAGTATTGTTGCCAATAAGTGAAGAATAATAAATAGCTACATGGGATGGGTGTTACACAAATGGAGGCACCGCTGGGATAAATAAAAAAAAACAAAAATAATAATTTCAAAACATATAATTAATAATATAATAAATAAAGAAACAATGGCCGCTCAAGCAATCGTGGGTTACCAAATGTTAGCAACTGGTGTAGAGGTGAAGGTGTGGAAGTGTCACATGCCTATGGCCATAGGTATTCTGAGGAAACACCTATTGACGCCATTGAACTTGCACTTGAAACCATAAAAGTTTTAGGCAAGGTGAGGGTACGAGGAAAAATGTTTGATCCGGAAAGCAACACAGTAACTGTGCTTTGCGAATGTCGGGAAGAAATAGATTCACAAAGAGTTCCTGAACTACTTTTAGATGAAGAAGGTAGCAAATGGACTTTAGTTACCGCAGAACAGAAACGAGGTTTGATCCATTTTCAGAGAAATTGGACAAATTTCTCCAGGATGAAGGAAAAACCCTGGATGATGTCAGGCAACTATACAGTCCTGCGCCTTCAGAGAACCAAAATTCTGAGTCTGTCGTTCGTGCGTTAGGTAACTTAATGCAGTCAACAAAGGCAAATGAAAACAGTCCATTCAGACGTCTAAGGACATTTTCTGGAGTTCATCCTACTCCACCTGGAGAAGATAACTTGGACAATTGGGTGGAACAAGCAAAGTTCATGGTTGAAGAATACGATTTTACAGACAGGGAGAAAAAACGAAGAATCGTTGAAAGTCTCAGAGGACCAGCCTTGGAGATCATTCAGGCTGTACGCATGTCACATCCAGATGCAAGACATATGGATTACATACAGGTCTTGGAGAGTACTTTTGGAACGGTAGAGTCAGGAGAGGAACTCTATCTTACATTCAGAGCTCTTCACCAAAAGTCAAATGAGTGCTTGTCAGACTTTTTGCTTAGACTGGAAAGAACACTGAACAAGGTTGTGCAAAAGGGAGGCCTAAAAGTCAGTGAAGTCAATAGAGCAAGATTAGAGCAACTCATCAAAGGTGCAACAGAGTCGGACATTCTGCTACTCCAGCTAAATCTCAGAGAGAGGCGAAGTGACCCCCCCGTCATTCCTGAATTTACTCAAAGAGATTCGTGAAGAGGAAGAGCATGAGTTAGCCAGACAAAAACTCAAAAAACCATCAAAGCAGTATGTTCGTACCGTGCAAACAGCTGAGACAGAATCAGAAAAGGATCATTCAGCAGATCTTCAAAACGAAGTTCGAGAGCTTAAAGAGAAACTGAAAGCATTAAACAAACAGTCAGATAAAAAAGGGTCCAAAGAGATGAAAAAGTTATGCCAGGAGAGGATGAAGTGCAGCAATTAAGGAGAGAGGTTAAAGCACTTCGAAATCAAATAAATGTAATGTCAGTAAACCAAAAACTAATGCTAGAGACACAAGTCATTACCCAAAATATAAAGCTGAGCAAAGTACCAAGCCTTTTCAGCCAAAATCAAAAATTTCAAAAGAGTCTGAGTATTTTTGTTACAGATGTGGAGAGAATGGACACATTGCTCCTAAATGTACCTCTCCAGAAAACTCACAAAAAGTGATACAAAAACTCATAAGACAAACACGACGAAGTACTGATGTGCAAAAGGAAAGCACTAAAGATCAAACTGAGCCTGTTGCTCATGTCAATAAGGCTACTATACAGAATCAAAGTTCTGACATTCCTCCAGGTCTGATTGGTCCATCTTCCATAGCTGCTATCAAAGTGAACAACATTTCATGTGAAGGTCTCATGGATTCAGGATCCACTGTGACTATTATTTTCGAGGATTGGTATAAAGTAAACATTCCCAATGTACCTATCCAACCGATTTCCAGCCTAGCCATTTGGGGTCTAGCGGCTGAGTCCTATCCGTATTGTGGCTACATAGTTTTGATATGGAGTTCCCAGGGAGGTAACTGTGTTAAAGGTCCGGTTACTGTGCTAGCTTCTTGTTTGTCCTGAACCACCACAAGGTCATGAAGCCCCTGTTGTTGTTGGCACAAACGCTTTTCTGTTTCGCAGACTTTTTCAGATTTGCAAAGAGAGTGACAATGAAAGTAAAGTTAGCTCCATGAGAGTTAAAGCTGTCTACGATGAGATAAAACTTCAGCCACAACTCCCAAATGCAGAAGAAAAAACTATTGGACAAGTGAAATGGAAAGGTCCTGGTTCGCTCACCATAGCTCCAGGTGAAAAGCTCTATGCTACATGTAAAGTAGATTACAAAGCTACTAGTTCACAAGATTTTGTGCTAGTTGAAGCACCTGTCATTTCCCAACTTCCCTCTGGTGTGTTAGTACAGCCAGGCGTTCTCACAGAGGATGAGATAGATGAGAACAGTTTCTCTGTGCTTTTGCATAACGAGTCAGAAAAACCCACCTGTATCCAGGTCGGAACCCTTGTTGCAGAAATGCATGCTGTGGACGTAGTCACAAGCCCACAGGCTTTGGAGCTAAAGTCTTCTACTTTAGACCCCAACCTTTTTGACTTTGGAGATTCACCTGTCCCAGCAGAGTGGAAGGACAGATTAAGACACGAACTAGCCAACAGACCAAACGTGTTCTCTCTGGATGAATGGGATGTAGGTTTAGCCAAAGATGTGGAACATAAAATCAGATTGAGTGATTCAACCCCTTTCCGAGAAAGATCCCGCCGATTAGCTCCTGCTGACATTGATGATGTGCGGAAACACTTGCAGCAGTTAATACAGGCTGGTGTTATCAAAGAGTCTCGCAGTCCCTATGCGTCACCAATAGTAGTTGTACGCAAAAAGAATGGTTCCATCAGAATGTGCGTTGACTACAGAACCCTAAACCGTCGTACTATACCCGATCAATACACCATTCCGCGTGTAGACGACGCTTTGGATTGCCTCAATGGTAGTAAATGGTTCTCAGTCCTAGATCTTCGAAGTGGGTATTACCAAATAGCTATGTCAGAAGAAGATAAGGAAAAGACAGCCTTTATCTGCCCACTTGGATTCTACCAGTTTGAGCGTATGCCTCAAGGCATTACAGGAGCCCCTGCTACCTTCCAGCGGCTCATGGAGAAAGCTGTCGGCGACATGCATCTTCTCCAAGTCATAGTGTATCTTGATGACATTATCGTTTTTGGTAAAACACTGGAAGAACACGAACAGCGTTTGTTGAAAGTGTTAGATCGACTCGAAGAGTATGGTCTCAAAGTGTCCATTGACAAATGTCAATTCTGTCAATCCCGAGTAAAGTATGTGGGACACATTGTGTCAGAAAAAGGGATTGCCACAGACCCCGAAAAGGTTGCGGTGGTGAAAAATTGGCCTGAGCCAACAGACCTCAAATCACTAAGATCATTCCTAGGTTTCTGCGGTTACTATCGCCGGTTCATTGCCAACTACTCCAGCATAGTACGCCCACTAACCGAACTAACAAAAGGCTATCCGCCCACTCAAAAAAGCAAGAAAAAACAACCTAAAGATCAGTCCAAGACGTACCTCAAACCTTCCGAGCCGTTCAAAGAACGTTGGGATGAGGCTTGTCACAAAGCATTCAAAGCAATCATTGATTGTCTGATAAATGCACCTGTTTTAGCGTTTGCAGACCCATCCAAACCTTACATATTGCATGTGGATGCAAGCATGCATGGTTTAGGTGCCGTTCTTAATCAGGAATACCCTGAAGGTCTCAAGCCTGTTGCATTCGCTAGTCGCAAACTAAGTGAATCAGAACGCAACTATCCAGTCCATCAACTGGAATTCTTAGCACTGAAATGGGCCGTCGTAGAAAAATTTCATGACTATCTCTACGGTGCAAGATTCACAGTAAGAACCGACAACAATCCGTTGACATACGTACTGACAACTGCTAAACTGAATGCGGTCGGACATCGTTGGCTTGCAGCGTTAGCCACTTACGATTTTAACATCCAATATCGTCCCGGTCGTCATAACATCGACGCTGACCTTCTGTCACGCCAGTACAGTAACCCGGAACAATGGACCGATGTCCCACAGTCTGCCATAAAAGCAATATGCAAGCATGAAACAACTTCATTTGGGTTTGCAGATCAGCTTGGCGTTCCACCTACAGCTATTCCTGAAGCATATGCATTTCCGGTGAGGTTGAACACACATTCCATTGACCAACTGTCATCAAAAGAGCTCCAAGTAGCTCAAGATCTTGATCCCGTTATTGGTATTATCAAGCAAGCTATTCACAAAAACGACCAGACGGTTTCTTTCAAAACAGAATCCCCTGACACTGCACTGTTATGGCGTGAAAAATCAAAACTCCATTTGAAAGATGGTTTACTATACAGAACGAGGAAAACTCCCTCTGGTGTAGAAAACAAGCAGTTAATCTTGCCAGAAAGGTACCGAACAAGTGTAATGAAATCACTTCATGATGAATGCGGACATCTTGGAGTAGAAAAAACATCCGAGCTGCTCAAAGACCGTTTCTATTGGCCACGGATGAACACTGATATTGAGCAATACATAAAAACGTGTGGACGTTGTGTGTCACGTAAAACTCTTCCACAACGTTCATCCCCTCTCAATCAAATCACAAGCAATGGTCCATTGGATCTTGTGTGTATTGATTTTCTTCAAATCGAACCAGACAGCAAAGGCATTTCTAATGTTCTGATCATAACTGACCATTTTACCCGTTATGCGCAGGCATTTCCCACTAAAGATCAGAAGTCTATCACTGTTGCAAAAGTACTGTGGGAAAAGTACTTTGTCCACTATGGACTTCCTGCCAGAATACACTCTGATCAAGGCAGAGATTTTGAAAGCCGACTCATAAAAGATTTACTCTCCATGCTTGGTATTCGGAAATCTCGAACATCTCCATACCATCCACAAGGGGATGCACAACCGGAACGTTTCAACCGAACACTTCTTTCAATGCTCGGAACTCTTGAAAGTGTGAAGAAACAAAACTGGAGTCAGCACATTAGTCAGTTAGTACACGCGTACAACTGTTCTAAAAACGAATCCACAGGGTATTCGCCCTATTTTTTAATGTTTGGTAGAAACGCCAGATTGCCTGTCGACATCTGTTTTGGCGCAGCGTTTGATGAAAATGCAGAAACTTCTCACTTACAATATGTTGACAAGATGAGAAAAGAGCTGAAGAAAGCGTACCATCTAGCTACTGAAAGTGCTACCAAAAACCATCTCAGAAACAAGTCCAGGTATGACCAGCGTGTGAGAGATCAACCATTACAGGAAGGAGATCGAGTCCTTGTAAGAAATGTTGGCCTTACTGGAAAGCACAAACTGCAAGACAGATGGAAACCAATACCATATCTTGTAATCAAAAAGCTACCCAACCTGCCCGTGTACAAAGTTAAACCTGAACAAGGCCCAGGAAGTGTAAAAACTCTGCATAGAGATCATCTCCTTCCGATCGGTTACCTTGTTAGACTGTCTGAAACTACACCAACAACCGAACGTGTTGAACCTCCTGTCACGAGACGACAGAGACGTGAAAAGGAAAGTTCTTCTAAGTCAGAAAACAGTACCTCCTGTTCAGACTCAGAGTACGAGTATCCGTGCGAGTCTTCTCAAAATTACCAAGTCCCTAGACTAGCGCACAGATATGACATTCCAACCTCAGATAATGCAAACTCAGAGGACTCCTCTTTTGAGGGTGAAGTAGAACATGCACAAAGTGAAGATGACACAAATGAATGTGAACATTCAAATGTACCACAGGACATAACAGAAGAAGACACAGACGTTGAGACAGATTTACCATCTCCGAGACTCAGGATGTCAAACCGAGAGAAAAAACCAGTCATTCGTTTGACTTATGACAAACCTGGAAATCAAACTGAGGAGCCTGTAACCATTGTGCATCATGGTATGGTTATTCAGCTTAATCTTAGATCTAAAGACAGAACTCTGAAACATTCCAAATCCAAACAAAGCTTGAAACCCAAATATAAACATTGAAGTTAGATGAGGACATCTAAACCTTTTAGAAGGGGGAGGATGTAGCCTCGTCTAAAATTTAACTTTCAGACTAAGAATTATAAAACAATTAATCAAAAGTAACCCCTCATTTTGAAAGATGATTTATTAAAAACAGGCAAAATTGTTAAAAATATTCTCTAATGGTTAAATAAGTTATTGTTCATTAAAATGTAAAGTTGCAAGATTCATAAATAAGTTCATTTTAAGAAAAAGGGAAAACATTTGTTAACAGTATTTAAACTGTTTCTTTTATTTTCTGTGGATTCTTGTTTCTTTATCAAGTTTTTCTTTGCAATCTCATTGCACATGTATATTGTTTTTCTACCTAACATGTTTATGTCAATCTTTCGGTTCTGGATGCTTATTGGATGAAGTGATTGCTCTGTCCAATCAGAAGTGATGAGGTGTGTGCTTAGTAAGCTTAGGTCTCACGTAGCAGGAGAACAGAAAGACGTGCAAAGGAGTAGGAAGCCGATCAACGGTGACCAGTTTTGCGTTCCAAACTAAAATAAGTTGATGCTGAGTCTACTTACTTTGTTGTGGAAACACGGTACATGTAAGTACTAAATGTCTGAGCTTGTTACGATGTGTGTAAATCATGCATTTGACTGAGAATATGTACGCTAATTGTGCATAGCATTAGCGCGCTAGCAGTGAAGCTAATTTTTGAAGCAAGTGTCATATGTTAAGTATGTTATACTTGAAATATATTTTTTTTGGGAGACTAAAAGACACTTTTATACAGTGGACCAGAGGAATCCAGTCTCTTTGGACCCTGTTGGTGAACTTTGAAGTACTCCATAAAAGATTCGGGCTGCTAACCAGAAGGGGGCCTGTCCTTCCATGCCGACTCCTGTTCCTGTCCAGCTCTGCTAACCACGTGCGAAACCCATCTGAACATCTACGTCCTCCATCCATTAAGTTGAAGGATTCGTGAGTACGTGCACATGTTTTATTTGATCTGCTTGCTTTGCAAGTGAAAGGGCCATTTTGTTTTAGGCCACAACGATCCCAAGCAACGATTCAGGCCTGCAACTTTAACAGAATCACTAAGAACTGAAAAGAAAGAAAAAAGGGAAAAGAATTTGGAAATATCTATGTAATTGAATTGTGAACATCTGCAGAATCATATTTTTGTTTAATACTTGCACTAAAGTTTTACTATTTTTTTAAATCAAGACTGTGTTGTATTCCATTTATTTTATTTTGCAAAAAGAAAGTCAATTGTATACAAACTAATTTTTCTTAGTAGGAAGTTAAATTTAAATTAACTCTTTTGTTTTTCCTGCTAAGTGGAGGCACCGCCAAATCTATTAACCATACATTTAAATTAGTCTAAAAACCCTTTATAATTAGGAAATTTAACTTGTATCTCCTGTTTGTTATATTAAAGTTTAAATATAAAGTACCCAGGCCCCACCCATAGTATTGTTGCCAATAAGTGAAGAATAATAAATAGCTACATGGGATGGGTGTTACACAAATAAACACAAAAAGCTTTAGTGTTTGCATCTCTTTTTTGTGGTTCCATAGGAAACAACAATGTGCACTATCACCATATTCTTTATTCTACATATTTCCATGAAGGACCTCTCTTTCCATTCCCCAAATGCCCTCATCTCCATGGCTCCTTCTGCTGCGGCTTAATGAATATTCATCAAACAATGGACGATGATGTCAGCCTCTTTCTGCTCCCTTTTCCCTCCATGTTCGTTTTCCTGAGTGCTTTCTTGGATCTTCGGTGACATTGAAATGGAGAGCCAGAGTGGCAGAAACCAGGAGCCCGAGCAGCTTAGAGGATTTCTCTCAATCACTGGCAGTTCTTTCCTTTCCGTTGATCTGTGCGCCGTCAGTGCTTCCTGAAAAGGTGGATTTAGAGGCGGCTTTGATGAAGACTTCGGGGAGAATTTGCAAACGCTGGTTTGTGTTTGGATGTTAGATCAGCAGCGGCTCTTTGTGTTGAGCAGGCCATTGTTTGGCTGATTGAGTAGCACAGAAAGGAAGTATGCACTGGGTTATAATTCACAGAGCTCTGTGCTTGTACAGAGAATTACAGAAGCTCCTCTGTTTGTTCTGACTCCCAAATGATTGTTTATTGGAGCATGTATATGTGCAGTTTGAGAGCCCCATAACTTTATGTAACGAAAGCGATAAAAATAAGGAAATATGTTTTCAATTTTAGATTAAAAAGCCATTTTATTCCCTTAAGGAGAGGGTTTTGGTGAAAGATTCCTCCTCCATCTTCTATTTGACCCTCCCTGTTTAAGTAAAAGAAAGATTCTGATGAAGAAGAATCGAGCAGCTTCATCCCAAAGAGGCTTCCTCATTAAAAAAGATACAGTTGTGTTCTGCGGTGCCAAAAAATGCCCAATTACATTGACTCCCCCAATGCAAAAAAACCCCCCATAAAAATCCACAGAAACTCTCCTGCAAAATCAATATAACTCCAGACTAACTAACCTGCAAAATTCAAAATACCTAACATGTCCCTTTAGAGAGTCACTCGAAGGTATGAGCATCGACTTCAAAACTGCATTTTCTTTTGTTTAATTCATGACATTGATTATTTGAAGACTTGATCTTAACTTAAATAAAAATCCAGGATTTAAAGGGGCAATACCATGATTTTCTTCAGCCTTTCAGAGTAAACTATGTCCATATATATGACCATATAATACATTGGGAACCCTAAAAAGCATATTATTTATATAACATGAGTCATTTTTGTGGACTGTTTCAATACACGGAAGTAAAACGACTCGATCTCTGAGGCACCGCCTTTCGCTCCTTGTCGGTACCGTTCATTTTATGACGTCATCCTTGAGTAGCCTGCGCGCGTGCTGCGTAAAGAGACACAGAAAGGTGAAAAAGAGAAGGTGGGTGTGTTTTCACTGGGAGCGGAGTTTGAAGTACAGACTCTTCCTGGAGAGAGCTGTTGGCATCGATCTTACGTCAGCACGTTTCCAACCGTTTTCGTGGGTATGGGAGGGGCTACTGCAGACAGTGTAGGTTTTTAGAGGATTACTCTTAAATGCATGAACGGATCAAAATGCTGTTTTGGGGTTCTTTATAGCGAGGAATGAACAGTTTAAAACATCAAAAAGTAGAATTTTCATGGTTTGGCCCCTTTAAAAAAAGTGTCATGAAGTGTGGGATTATTAATTAACTAAGATAAGCTCTGTTCCCCCTTTTCAAGAAGGTGGACCGGAGGGTGTGTTCTAACTACTGGGGAATCACACTCCTCAGCCTCCCCGGGAAAGTCTATGCCAGGGAACTGGAGATCAGAGTTCATCCGATAGTCGTACCTCAGATTCAGGAACAACAGTGCAGTTTCCGTCCTGGTCGCGGAACAATGGACCAGCTCTAGACCCTCTTCAGGATGCTGGAGGGTTCATGGGAGTTTGCTCACTCAGTCCATTTGTGTTTAGTGGATTTGGAGAAGACATTCGACCACATTTCCCCATGTAGTTCCATAGAAAAATAGAGCAGAACGGTAGGGGTGGAGCCGCTTTAGCCACCCGTGTGGGACTATAGTATAGTCAAGGGAGGCAGGTGAGGCTGAGCCAGCCAGACAGTGCTTGGTGAGACAGTTGAAGCCCATGTCCCCTTCAGTGCCGCATGCACTGACTGTAGCTGCAACTCACGCAGGTCCGGTATAGATTCAGTCGTTCAATCATCATAAGATACTCTTGATTCAGAAATTACCTAATTTGCTTTTCTTTCGCCATCAGTCTGATTACACAGGTGCCAGTTTGTGATTCATTTAGTCTTTTTATCCTCTAAAAATGCGCTTTAGAAACACACTAGGTGAGGCAGACAGTCCGCCTGCCGCACCGCAATACTTATGCCACAAGGCAGAGGGAACTGTTGAGCCAACGGAATGTGACACCGCAGTTAAAGAATAATAGAATCAGCGACAGCAAGACAAGGGCAGCCCACCAGTTACTCTTCAATATTGTTTAGCATCAATTTCCAATTGGAAGATTTCGTTTTAAAACCACTAGTGATGGTAGTAATCTTCATTGAGAATGAGAGATTTTTAACACTGAAGGAAAAAAAAGGAAGACTTCTACAAGCAGGCAACTCATTGTGTTTCTTCAGAGGGAGCAGCGCACAGACTTCATTCATAAGTAAAGGTAAGTCAATAACAACAATCTTGGGAATTTTTGATTCAGTTTGTAAATAGAAGAAAAATGCTGAAATGAAATTTTAAACAATCGGCTTTAACTGTTGTCAATCAAACAGTGGATGAGCTTCTCTGTATGGTTCATAAGTTTGTAAATCTGAATGATGATGTCAGTGCCTCACCAGCCATGAGCCTCACCACAAGTCACTGCCTGATTGACCGAAAGTGATGATAACATTAAAACACACATATGGAATAGAATAATAGAATAGAGTATTTTATTAATCCCGAAGGAACTTCCAAAATGGTAATAAATTGTAAAGGTTTCTGGAAGCCATAAAGCGTGCTACTGTGTGCTATGCTAACAGGCTAACTCCACCATTATAGCAACAATTCCTGTTATCCATTGGACGATGTGTCCAATCAGACAGCGGCAGTCTGTGTCAAAGACCACCGGCCGCCATTCTCGCGGTAACACGGAGGTATTTCAAAAGTAGGTACACTGCACACATAATGGTGGATTAACTACCGCTGTCTGCATTGGTGACCATGCCAGAAATTAAAAAAAAAAGTGGTAGTTGTATTTGTGACTGTAGCATAAGTTGTACTGCAAAATATTTCATGAAAATTAATTGTTAAGGTTAAGAATGATCAATTTAATGACTGCCGTTTATTTCTCAAGAGAAGACTATGGGATTTTGTCTTTGTGGAACCAGCAGGTACTTCCTTTTTGGAACACAAGGGACAGGTCACTCTATCCAGTTCTCATATACAGTCAATGGCGGAACTTAGTGGAAATCCAGGTTGAGTCAAAGTTAGGAAGAAAGGAGGTGGTTGGCAAAATTTTACCCCTTTTTTATTTCTCCTGGAGGAAGGGATAGATATGAACCTATTACTCCAGAGAGGAGTCCACTCTGCCTCCCACTTACAGTTTTTCACTTCCGTCCGACCTTCAACCTCTCTAAGCCAGCAGCTGTAATGCAGAAAAGCACACGGTCATTTTTATGAACTGCAGCACACACACACACACACACTCGCTGCAGCAGGATAATTGCACTGGCAGGAACAGATTCCTTGTCAAAATGCAGCTAATTGACATCAGCATGTATGCCAATCTGCAGGATGAGTAAAAGCTCTGACAGGCAAAAGTGAATAACAATTATTATCCCTTCACAATGGAACCTGTCAAAGGTTTTTAGGAGATGCAGTGGAGGAAAAATCTGGTCTGAGATTTGACAGTAAATGAAGGAGTAAAAGCAACTTTGGCAAACAGAAGGAACCTTGAAGGAGACTTTGGATTTAGAAAATGAGGATGGATGATGTATCTCTAGTTGACAGTGGTCAAACTGACTCTTGTTTGCTGAAAATACTGAAACAGAAAGGATGCATGATGGGACGAAAACAAGCCTTGATGGAGAAAATATTGCTGTGAGCTCAGTTTTCTCATATCTTCTGGGATTTAATCTCCTTTAAGATCTGATGACATCCCGGGAAGAGGATTTAGTTCTAGAATGATGATTGTACAAATTACCTTTTTTTTAACCTTGTTTCCAAATATAAGTAATCAAATAATGAGCAGTCAATTCATTTATAGATGTTGTGTCATGGCCAGCAAGAACCATATTCACAAATCATTTTTTCCTATGCGCCTTTGAACTAAAACTATAACTTCAAATTACAATGGGATGGCCACAGGACCTACAGATTGGCAGCCATGTTTTGCCAAAGATTTTATCCCATTTTCACACAATATAGGAAAAGAAAACTTGTGTTTGAGTGACGAAATTCCACGGTCATACCGGCAGGTTCGGTCTACAGCCACAACATATTCTCACTCCCAACTTGCTCCATATTGACGTTTGTTGAAGGATCCCTCCGCATCACTTTCTTATGTTTTGAATTTTCCCAACTCGTTCTTTGTCGTGCTCACTGTTCCCATTAAATCAGGGGTCTGATACCGCTGAAACCAGTCCAGCCGAGCGCACTGGCACCGGTTTGCATTGGGTACCAGTTTGTGTCCGGTACCGGTTCTGGTCCAGTACTGTGTTTGATGCCAGGTTAGGGTACCAGTACCGGGTTAGGGTAGACGGGGAGAGTGCCTTCCTAACAATGGACCTTTAATTCCCTTTTCCTTCTTTGAAAAAGGCAGTTAGCCTCCTTAGACAAATCAAAGGGTTTTTAAAAAGTTCAGAAAATTAATTTTGATTCTGCAGAAGATTTTATGTGCTTTTTTTTGTGTTTTTTAGTGCTGGGCAGATCAATCCAAAATATTGATAGTATCAATATCAAGTTAGCATCAGTTGGTATCGATACTGACCCGCAGATATTGATATTTCCACTCTTGTTTGAAACTATTCGGTATCTGCTTGAAGGACCCAGGTGAGTATCTGCCTCACGATTACATGTTTCTATTGGTTTGTTGATTGTTTTCCATTCACTTCTTCACTTTTTATTTAATTTCAGAAAGTTTTCATTTTAATAAACTATTTTCTATTGAATTGAAAATACTGACCAATATCGATTCGGTATCAGATCGATATTCGAATGTTCAGTATCGCCCAGCCCTACCTGGCAGTTGCTTCTACACATGTCTGAAAGTGACCGTTTGTATGGCCTTTAATTAGATCAAAATGAAAAAAATAAACAGAGTCTTAAGGAATGTTTATTTCTCCAAGTTAAGTTTTCCGTAACATATAGTATGTCATTATTGGGTTCAGTTTGGTTTTCAGTTTTTGTCTCCTCCTGTAAGGAAATATCAGAAACACAAAATGTAACTGCATAAACAATGGGCTCCTGAAAACTTAAAGAAAAAGAGGGGAATAATGTAGAAAACTGATGATGGGTAACAGAAAATAACACGAAGCAAAAACAACAAAGATAAACAAAAACATATTGTTATGGAATAACAGAAGCATGTGAAACCATGAAAAAACCATTACAACAAATGGAGAGATGATAACAGTTAACACTGCTGGCCTTAAAAACAATCTCAGACAAACAACACTCCTATTTGTGCCACCATACATAAATATTCATAAATAAAACCTGATCATTTAAAAAAAAGCTAAAAAAAACTTTAATGACTTTTCTGCAGTTCATTAACTGAACTTTGGTACAATGCGGTTGTCCTAGCACATAGAAACAAAAAAGTGGCCTTCATGATCCAAGCAGAAAATCTAATTAAAAAAAAAAAAAAAACAGAGTTAACTTTTTGGTTCTCTCTCAGTGATGATTAAAATGGATCTAGTACAGTTTTTGCTAAGTTTAAATGCTTTACTCTCACTGTTCTACCATAAGAAGCTTTGAGTAAAAAAAAAACAAAAAAAAAAGCTGCTGCCAATTCAGATTTGTCCCATTTTCTGATGGGAGCGGGTCCTCACACAAAGCTGCAAATGAACTCTGAATCGGCCACGCTGTAATGGGATTATGAGCAGGAACTCCAGTTGTACGGCAGCAGAACCAACGGATTTGAGGCTCCTTGTGTGTCAACCGAGCTCACCAATCAGACATTACAAACCAAGACAAAAGATTGGAAGCAGAGGTTTTATGAAGTATTTTCACGTATAAAGTTTCCCGTCCCCCCCTCCCGTTGATAACTCACCCTCCCTGCAGGCCACAGCTCTGCAACTGTCAAATCTTTTCTTTCAAACGGGGGAAACTCAATAGATTTGGCAGAATTAAGGGTCACTGTTCCTAACCTTTTCCACCCCTGATCCCTAAAAAATTATCCCTCTTGGCCGCGGTCTCTACCTCCAGATGACCGGTCAGATTCCTAAAAAATCCCTTTGCGACCTCCAGAACAGTCAGCACAAGAAATATTGACAGTCAATATGATGTGTGTAAAATATTCATGATGAACTGACCTACTTGCTGATTTATTCTGTTTAAGAGGCAAACAAAAATTGCTAAATAAGGTTTTGGACTTTAACAACTTTTTCTAAACCGTCATTTGCTCATAATCCGCTGTGGTCCAAATGCTCGGTCAGATGGATTCTGGGCTTTGCGAGTCCGTTTGATAATGGCTGAGTGTCATGCCTCAGCAACTTCAAATTGAATGCACAAAAAATTCATAGACGGTCCTTCACCGCTGGTGACTAATTCTTCGCCCTTCAAAATACCCTTAAACGTTTGTCATAAAAATACATATATAGTCTCAAATATGAAGAACGAGGATTTTAACCCTTTACAATGTTAGTCACAACTGCCCTTATGGGTGAGTACATTAAGGTTGTGGATCGCTCGGTTATCCTGTAAAAAGAAAATGTTCATCCACATGATTTTTATCTTTAAGCAATAAGTATGAGGTAAGTCAGTGAGATGCAGGCGTGTCATCCTAAAGCTCCCGTTAGAATGCAGCCGCTCCTCTCTATGGCCCACTATGATCCCGGACAAGACCCCATAACACCATTACAGGTACATGAACTAAAGCTAAAGATAGAGAATCGATGTGAACGTATTTAAACCACTGAAAGACTTCAGCAAAGCCTAGAAGACTTCACATTCAAGCTCTTTTAATGGTTGACTGCTGTCCCTTTCATTATGTAGAGCAAATTAATTCCTCTCCCTTACCAAGCACAAACTCTATTAACAAAAAGACGGAAAGAGAGATAAACAAAGCCTCCCCGGTGATGTGCAGCTCACAGATGAACCCGAGTGTCCATAAAGACATCAGATTTATTGCTGATTTTCTGCTTGATCTGCGTTTAATGGCAAAGAATGTATAGTATCAGGGAGGCCAATTTTCAGGAGCAAATTACTCGCTTGGGCTGAGTCCTTTATATGTTTGCTGAGTGCTGAATTTAAAGACCATTAACATTCTGTTCGCCCAGGAGATCCCTGACAGCCAACCTGCTGCCCCCAAGTGAGGAAACTCTTGACATTTCAAAGGCCTTTAAATTCATTAAGCACATTTGTCAAAGCTGCTCCTGCAGTCTGCGCCATCTTTTTTCCTGAAATCTAAAGACAGTGCATGTGTTTTTGAGGAAAAATGCTACTTTTATTCATTTTACACCAATAGACTAAGCTCCAGAATGAACTACAAACTCAAATTTATTATCTTTTTTGTTATTTGATGTAAAACTCACTTCAAAATCCATTAGAGGAAATTTATCTATATGTGCAAATTTCACCACCTATTCAGTTATAACAGTAAAGAAGATATAACAAATGAAAGAATTGACATGCACATTAATTTAAGGAATCTGACTTCATGGCAATGCGTCCGATTTTGTTGTAAATGGAACTGTGGGAGCACATAGTGGAAGACGGTAAACTATCCATCCACCCTGGACTGTGTTAGGAGAACAAAAATAACAGGTAGGTGTGCTGGATTACTGACAGACTGACAGAGAGGCCATGGTTTGTGAGGCTGAATGTCTGAAGAAAAGCATGTCAGGAGACCATCCTCCATCACTGGTCTTCCCCTGTAAACCTTTTGACACTGACAGAAATATCCTGCATTTGTTGGTTGACGCTTCCCTTCTCCTTCCCTTTCATTTACCCTTCCAAATGGAGAGTTATGGAAAAATAGTGTCTTATAATTTGGACGTCACCTTCGTTCGATGACGTCACCAACAATTGCCAGTCTGCTAACATTAGCGTGGAGATTCAGATTTGGTTTTATAACTTTAAATTCATTATTTACATTTACATGTAAACTTCTGTGGTTCAGAGCACACGCAAATGACGGAGGACTGTGTATCCCTCCACTTAGAGGGTCGGATTTAAGAAAAAAAAAAAATCCAGTCACACTTGCAATAGAAATGCCCATTCAAATGGAGGGGAAGAAGAAAGGGAAGAATCCAGACGCAGCGGCAGGTAGAGCCTTAGAAAGAGTCGTTTTACTTCCAGGTAGGAAAAAACTCACAAAAAATAACTCGTTTCATTTAAAGAAATGTTTTTTAGTGTTCCAAAGGTAATATATGATCATATATATGTATATAGTTCACTCCGAGAGGCTTAAGAAAATCCTGGTATGGCCTCTTTAAAATAGATCATAGGATAAGTGGGATTTTAAAAAACACCAACAACTCTTAAACAAGATCAAATCTAATTGGGACTGTAAAGTAAAAAAAAAAAAAAAACTTTGTGGCCAGCATAGCATGCTCATGTTTTCATTTGCCATATATCGAGATTTTTATTTTATTTTATTCCATTACACTGTTTGTGGGGACTAAATACGTTTTTTCTCATCCACTTGTTATGCTTACAGAAAGATTTGTAAAAATATAGTCATTTTTTAAGCTAAGGGTTGGCTAGCTTTGTAACGAAAATTAAACAAGTGAATAAACTGAACACAACAAGAACAGCAGAAAAGCTAAAACATTTCTGTTCGTAAGCTAGTCATAAGGCTTTTAATTAATATATACATTTATCTTAAGATGCTAAATGCCTTGGTTAGCATGTTAAATTCTAATGCTAATGAAAACACGATAAGCTAATAAAATGTTGCCAAGACAACGGCTGTTATTTACTACAATATAGAATTCAGTTTAATCAATGACAAGAGTGTGCAGAGGTATTATTACTGCTAATAGACTTTCTAGAAGATTTTTTGAAGCATATTATGGAGAAACAACAGCGTCCTCCACACTTTTATTCTTTATAAATGACCTCCTCTGTACAGAGGAGACTTTTAAAGGTAAACTTAAGGTTAGTTGTCAGAAAAGTGTAAAATCCAGCATGAAATGGGGTCATACAAGTACAACACTGATAAATATACAACAGGATGGCTTTAATCATTCAGTACAATGCTGAACTTGTAGAACTTCTGAGTTTATTATAAAAGTAAAATGTGTTCAAATTCTTACCAGATTGTTTTTCCTTTCTATTCAATCTAAACTTATATATTAAAATAAAAACATCTTCTGAGTGAAGCATACAGAATAAGTAGGAAAGGGTCTGATTGGAGAAAAATCACAACCAAGCTTCTAAAACTGGAGTTTCCATCAAACAGTTCAGAATATGTAAACTCGTTTTATCAAATGTATATTAAGCATCCTATCAAAAAATTCGACAAATTAGAAAGAGTTTTCAGACTATTTTCAGTGAATGTCTCTTAAGGAAATTTTGTGTAAAAACATTTCTTTCCAGCAAAGCCTCCTGGCTGTCTGAATTTACCCAAGTACCTCAGTACCTGTAAAATATATCTCAGCAAACAGCAGTAAAGACAATAAAAAAATCTAAGTATCATTAAACCCAAATTGTGTGACTCCAGGCTGCACTTTCGCGAGGCGTCTTCAATTTCCTGCAGCTTATTGGCTTTCATTAAAGGGAGGTTTTACTGTTCGTTATCTGGGAAACTCTGTAAAGCCTTAGACAGCTGCTACAACATAGAGCCATTAAATACAGATGCAGGGCTGGAAGGGTCTGCAGTAATGATCATGATGCAGATCTGTTTCCAAAGTGACATGACACATGACTTTTGAGGAAAAATGAAACCCAGAAGCAGAGCATGGTGGGAGCTGGTGGTGAGGAGATCTCCTCATTTCAGCCCAGACTTCAGTCCATCCTCCCGGGGGCTCACACCCTGCAGGAGGACTGAGGGGTACAGGTTTATTGTGGATTGAGCAGTGGTTAAAGGTTGGGCCATTGTGCTCCAGTACTACAGCTGAAACTGACGCTTAAGACATGAAAGATTAGCAATTAGGCCGAAATTAAGAGGTTAGCTGCACAAATGTTTGCGTTTTTTATGAAGCATGAATTTTTTCAAAATGTGTAACCTAAAGAAAATGACATGGACTGTTTTAAGTAACTAGAAGTCAGTCTGTCTTTTCTTTATTGATTTATTTTTCCGTCTTTATTTATGTATACATTTGCACTAAAAATGATATGAACTGTTTTGTCCTGAAGTCCTTTTTAAATGTTTATTTTTCCCCTTTTTTCTTTGTTTTATCAGTCAATGGCTGGTTGGGAAACTGTTATGCTTGTGTTGGGTATTAACACACAAAAAAGCTCCAATTGGTAGCTTTGGTGTCGAGGTTCAATTCCCACCTTGCCCACCCATGTAATGAAGTGTCCTTGGGAAAGACACGAAACCACAGTCCTTCTGGTGGTTAAAACTTTCCCAGAAATTAATTCCTCTGTTTTTTAAGATGAAGATTAATTAAGTTATAAACATTTATTGATGTAATTTTTCCATTATTCCATTAATTCTTTGTGTGTTTGGCGGTCAATAAGTACAGGACTATTTTAGTCACAAAAAGTGTTAACAAGCATTTACTGCTCTTCATTTGTGCATTTCCCCTTGCTTTAAAACCCCGCTCCCATTTTTAACATGTTCTTGTGACATTTTTTCTCATGATGGAGGACACACATAAAGAAAATTAAGCTTAAAAATGTATTCCTGAGTATTTCTTTATCCAATTTGTAATTTAGTTTTTTACCGACTGATTTCCTAAACCAACCCTATATTTATCCGGGCAGGGGACAGGCACATACTTAGCACCCCTTGGCTACAAAGTTAGACCCTCACTGGATGAAGCTTATTGTGCTTCCTGTGAAAAGTTTAACTAAATTACTGTAGTAAGTTTTCTTATTTTTGACCTAAGACTTTTTACTTCCGTGTAAAAGTGACAATATGGGTCACCAAAATGTTGTTTTGTCCTTGTCGTCATTCTCACTTCCACACCCGCCGCTCAGGTGAGCGCGGGAAAGTGAAGCATGAGAGGAAGAAGAGGGGGGAAAGAAAACCACAATAACCCCTCCACTACCTGACTGGAGCTCGTCAGCGGCGGCGGGCTACGAATCCAGATGCACAGTGGGGGGGAAGAAAACCCTGACGGTGACGCGCCCAGCAAACAGAGTCCTGTCGCCTGACCCGGGACGACCAGACTGCATCCCGCAGAGCCTGGAGCCCGCGGCTCGCCGCAGGAAGCCCTCAAAGGTACAGTGCGCAAACTCCTCCAACATGTGCGCCGCTCCCTGCGCGCGCTTTTTGGGAGACAGCAGCTAGATGAGTGCAGGGAGGTCAACTCAGCGATAAATTCACGTTTGTTTCTGAAGTGGAGAAAGTGCATGAAAGCACGCGCGTGGGACAGCGCATGCATATTTAATCGCTGAGTGGGCAGCGGTAATTCTGAGCGCCGGATCAGCAAGTGGGCGCGCAGAGCGCACTCGATCAGCTGAGCTGGTCCCGCGCTGCAGCAGGCCCGGAGGAAACCCGAACTGCTGGGACACAGAAAAAGTGGAAGACTGCAGAAAACGTAAAAAAGTGTTGTTTTCTCTGCGTCTTTTTCATTGGCTGAATCTAAACGGGCTTTAATTGCTGCTTAGTGGTCGTCTGTGCGCCTGTCGGGGCTGCAGAAGTGAGTGGATGAGGCAGAGAGGCGCTCATAAACAAAGCCAGCACGTTTCCGTCCGCCTGCAGCTGCTCAGCATCACCGGCAGCGGGTCGGGGAGGGTTCCGAGCATATTCGGAGCACCGACGACGCGTGTGAGCGCCGCAGGACTCCAGCAGTCGACGCGGATGATGCTGACGCTGGCAGTCCGCTGCTCCGGAGAGGACGACGCTGGTGATGAGCGGCTGAGGCGCTGTCCGGGGTGCTGAAAACCTATCGGCTTCTTTGCGCTTTATTTTCCGAGGCGCTGTCCCGGGTGCTGAAAAGCCGCCGGGCTAGGATTCTTTTTTTTTTTTTTTTTTTTTTTTCCTAAGTCGAGACGATCTGAGCCGAATCTAAACCCAGTCAGCGCACCAGTTCGGCGGTTCGTACAGCTCCCACGGCCTGAGTAAATGGGACCGCACATCGTCCGCGCGCTAGAACCATGGAGAGATTTCTGCTGCTCATCCTCGGCTGCCTCGGCGTCTCTCGCGTCACGGCGGGTAAGTTTTACCCCTTTATGAGCCAACCTAGAACGGATTCCCCCGCAGCTTCACGCAGCATGCACGGGTTGCATCGGCACGTGCAGAAAACAGCTTCCCATTTGCTTCCTGGTGTGTTTTCCCCCCCCCAAAACGCTGCTATATACGACTGAGAATCACAGACAATGAAATGAGGAGGGGAGAATCAACACACATGTGGATTACTGTCAGGCTGAACTGACCTGTGGCATACTACTATCCTATGTGCATGTGCGCATGTGTGTTTGATGTGAGCCAAACTGACCTTTTTGTCTCTTTTCAGCCAGGTGTTTGATAAGCTGCACCCCACAGATCATTGTAGAGTGCTGGAGTGTGTGTGTGCCGATCGTTAGTCATTTTTATTCAAAGCGTGGCTCTAATGAACTGCCTCTGGACACAGGAAACACATAATTAGCCTGCAGAGGAGTGACAGCAGCCCCTCTCTCATGCCAGATCCATGGAAACGCCACTGACGCGTGCTGCTCCTGCCTGAGTGCTGCTTCTCCCGGCATGTACTGTATACCATCACATCTATAAAACATGCTTTTTCCAGAGCTCCACACATGGATGAAGGCACGCACCTCTGGGTCCCACTCCACAGCATTTTCCACTCATGATGGATCACCAAGCTGCTGCTCCCACACACGCAGGACGTTTATTGGCACAAATAATTTAATTGCCCCTCTCTCTGTACCCCCCCCCCCAAAAAAGGGAAAACTATCTCTTTAAGATGTAAAGCTAGAGTCATTTTAATTACATCCATTATAATAGCAGCTGGTAATGGAAGTGCCTCTTATGATCTCCCTTATATGCTAACATATAGTTTTGATTATCCATGACATTATCATCATGTAATGACACCACTTTGATTAAAAAGCCTATTAGGCGTCTGGTATAATTACAGGAGTCCAAACTGAAATGTTTGGATTTCAATTCAAAGCCCTTCGTCGTCTCCACATAAATCATTCCAGCGGAGGTTGTTATTATGTAGATCCCGCTCCATCCGTTATCCTGTAATCATCACTGTTTGATTATTTGTCTGCCTGTTTTTTTGAGCGGGGGCTCTCCGGAGGCTCAGCCCTATGGAATGATAGATGTGCCACAACAAAGAGTAAAGCAGGGAAATGATAAGAAATGAGGAGATGATGAAGCTGTTCAACCCGCCTGACTCAGAGCTAAAAAAAATACATTCAACATAGCCAAATTATAGGTAATAAATGCAAATAAAATAACATAAATTCTTTTAAATAATAACCAATCAGTAGAAAGGTTATAAAAAACAAACTTTAAAATTTAATTAACAAAATGATTGAAGTTGAACATCACAATCTTAAAACAATCATGAAAATATATTTATAAAATGCAAAAAAAGGTTAAAATTTTACTTTTTTATGATATGTTGAATATTTTTGCATAAATACTGTGTTCCAGTAGTACATTTATCAATCAACAATCTGAATTCTGATTGGATAATTGGCAGGAAATACTGTCCAATCACACACAAATATGGAAGTCAGACATTTTGAAGTTTGTGTTGAGATTTTTCCTGTTTAAGCTTTTACACGGTTTCATCATTGTCTTGCATGGTTACACATTCTGTTTGCTCAATGTGTAGTAAGATAGAACTAAAGTTCATTAAACACTTACAAACACATGGATGACCACATTTTATTATCCTGTCAATTTCAAAACTAGATTTAAATAAAGTTTTCTAACATTGAATTGAAACGACAGTCTTTAAAGGTGCTTAAATGTTTTTGTATTTGAAGAAAACTCACCTTGTTACATCCTAATATAAATATTTCTCATTGGTTATTATTATTTATGATCAGAAAATTATGATTTGAAGAAAATTGTTCTTACAGAACTCTAAAAACACAAATAAATGTGATTTTTATATATATGTTTAGTCTTCTAAGCTAAAAGATAAGGCATCGTTATATAACATTTTATCAATAAAGTTTCAAAAACCAAATGACGTTTTCCGTGCAGACACAGCTTGTCTATCTGAGGTCAAATGTCAGGACGGATGACAGGTTTGACGACAGCGATAACGTGCTTGAGTTTTGCCTTTCCGCTTTATTACCTGTTGGTGTAAAATCGCGCCAAATCGATGAGGCGGAGCGGCCGCGTGAATGTACACAATAGTGACGTCTTTACTGTCTCTGTGTTTATGGGGACTCATAAACGACGGCTGATCCCGGGGAGGGGGAGATAATGTTTCAATTCAGAGTGTTTAACAGCTCTGTAAGAAGTTCATCTTAATGAGGCCATAAATCCTGCAGGGCAATTTTCCCGGCTCCTTAACTGTTGTGAGTTTGAAGATCGTGAAGCGAAGAAAAAATGGATGAAGCGATTGACGATGTAAGCGCTGATGCAAAGAGGAGGAAATTCTCCAGGTTTTCGGAGTCATTTTTGTTCTAATTACAGGCAAAAGAAAGTGAAGAGTGATGGTATTTAGCCTCACTGGCAGACACCTGTCAGGTGATGCATCCTCTGCAAGTGCAGCTACAATGATCTGTCAGTTGTTAAGCACCTTTTGTCCGCAGGAGGCAATGAGCAATTTAAGTTTGCTTTAAAGTTCTGCACACTCTGAATGAGCAAAAGTCCAATTAGGAGGAGAGAAAAAAAAGGGGGCTACAAGGAAAACAAATGTGGACCTCTTCTGGGCTGTTTCTTTAAAGACAAATTACACAAAGCGTTGACGGGGTTTTCTGCCGTGTTCACTTGAAGAAGAAAACTACCTCGGGGGTTCAGATGTCACCGTTTCCAGACAGCCTCTAAGTCACAGCACTGAATATAGATGAGCGACTGCTGCTGAGCAGACACGCAGCCCATCACCAGAGGTGCCGGATGTGCTGGCTGCATATTCACGCTGAAGAAAAAAGGCTTTTTGTGGTTCTTTTAATGAAGCTCTGGTTGAGTTCATGCATGAGCCCTTTAGACCTGCTGGCTATCTGGGGTAGACTCTGTACTGAGGAGCTGAATCCTCACTGTTTCCTGAGGATAAGTGTTTTAAAAGAGGAGTTTAAGTGTCTGAAACTGTTTAATATGGAGCACTAGACATGACTAAAAAAACAAAAAAAGAAGTTTCTCCCTTAAAATGCTAATTTTGAGCCAGAAATGAAAACTTTGTGGACAAAAATTAGCAACTTAGGGCCACAAATTAGCTTTTGTGTGCACAAAATAGATTTAGAGTAAAGAAATTATCATTGGTGGAGACAAACAAGTATTTTGGGCTCTTAAAGTAGTATTTTGTGGCCAAACTTTGACATTTTGTTTGTTTTTGCAAACCAAATATCATTTTGTGGCCACAATTTAGCATTTTGTGAGCACAATAAAGTATTTTATGAGAAAATATTATTATTTTGTGCCCTCAAATTTGCATATTTTGCCAGGATTTAGCTTGTTATGGCTCAAATGAGCATTTTTGGGGCAAAATGTGGTAGTTTGTGAGCAAAAATTAGCATTTTGTGCACAAATTAGCATTTTTAGTTGCAACTATTTAGCATTTTCAGTCAAAGTTTGCATTTTGTGTGCACAAATTAGCATTTTGTGAGAAAAATATTATATTTTGTAAACAAAATTAGCATTTTATGCACAAAATATAAATAAAATTATGTAGACAAAATATTGTTAGTAAAAATGAGCATTTTGTGAACAAATTAGCCTTTTTTTTGCCACGATTTAGGATTTTCTGGCAAAAGTTTGCATTTTGTGTGCACAAATTAGTATTTTGTGTGCAAAATATAATATTTTGAGAGCAAAAATAGCATTTTTAGGCAACAATTTTTGTCACAATTTAGCATTATTTGGCAAAATAAGCATTGTGTGTGCACAAATTAGCCTTTTGTAGCCACAATTTAGCATTTCCTCTCAAAAACTGGCATTGTGTGTGCACAAATTAGTATTTTGTGTACACAAATTAGCATTTCATGGAAAAATATATTATTTTGTGAGAAAAAGTAAGCTTTTTTTTATATATTAGCCTTTTTTGGCAAAACATGCCATTTTGTTTGCAAAGTTTTGAATTTTGTAGCCACAATTTAGCATTTTTTGGCAAAAATAGGCATGTCGTGTCCACAAATTAGTAATTTTTGGGCAAAATGTGGTATTTTGTGAGCAAAATTTGTATTATGTGCAATAATTAGCATTTTTGAGCACAATGTACAATTTTGTGAGCAATATATGCAATTTGTTTAGACAAATAAACATTTTATAGCTTCAATTTGTTTTTTTCTGGGCACAAATTAGCTTTTTGTTTGCACAAATGTATGTCTTTTGGGCACAAATTGGTATCTTGTGCCCATGAGCATGCACAAATGCTCATTTCTAACCACAAAATGCTCATTTTTAACTGCAAAATGCTTATGAAATGCTAATTTGTGGCCAAGAAAGGCTCATTTGTGCAAACAAACAAAATAAAGTGTGTGCAAAAAATACCAAGTCAAGTTTATTTAACTTTCTGTGATCATTTTAAACTGGGTTTTGTAGTCTGGGTTTCACATCACAGACCTTTGCCATGTTTTCTGTTCAGACCAAAGCCTACATTTTGGTGTGAGAACAGCAGAGGTGCTCCCCTTCTTTATTTTCCTATTTCAAAATAATCTTCTGGGCCTGTCAGAAGGAGGAGTGATAAGAAGCCATTTTCACACAAGAACAGGCGGGTGTCAGAATGGGCGTCGCTGCTCTTTCCTCCGGCGCCGTGTAACTCCCTCCTTGGTTTCATAAAGCCTCTTTGAGTTGTTTGAGAGCTCACCAGTGGCTTAGCGAGCAGCAGATGAAGAGAGCGATGGCCTTGCGTTTCAAAGTGAAAGCTCAGATGTGCAAAAGGATTCTGATCTGGGGGTAAAACAGGGATTAGGACCAAGCAGAACACAAAAGAAACCTCATTTCTCTTTCACACTTTCCCTTCATCGCTTTCTGCCGCTTTTGTTTTTCGGTGAAAGTGGGAGTGAAACACAGATTAGAGGACAGATTGCTGGCATGGTGTGGACATAGGGTCCGTGGGAGAAAGAGGCGGCGATGCTGACGTGGCGGCGACAGCTCTGTGACGCAGTGCTTCTTCAGCCGTCCAGGTCTGAGTAAGAGCAGGTGGAGGAGCATCTGAGCTGCCATGCAGGGGGAGGGAATGGCTTTAGCAGCCCCCCACTCCCCTTTCTGTTATTAAAAATATCCAATCAATGCAGAATCTGTCACTTTGATTACGAAAGGTTCCACATTCAGCTGAATTCTCATGCAGTACATCTGATGCTAAAGTTGATGCCAAAATTCACTTTGTAATGAACCTGATGTGATTATAAAAAGTGAATGTGTTGCTCAGCTTTAACTACATTTATGCTCAAATGTATAAAATGGTTGCAATCAAATGAATAAAAGAAGAATGCTTTTATTTGAAGTTTATTTTGTGATTCTGTGTTACCACAGACAGGTTTTTATATCATATAATTCTTTTTAAACACTTTATGGTGAGGAGCTACCTTATATGGTAACAAAAAATATACCTGTGAGGATCCAGGTGTTTATCTGGCTTTCTAAGATGTAAGTTAAAACTACAAATTACTTAATAGGTTAAATTTTGATGGTTAGTTATTCTGCAGCAGAATCTGTCACTCTAACTCCAGTCTGGATGTTCACCTTTTGTAGCCCTGTCCATTTTATCCCTCATTTGGTTAAATTTCTGCTTCTCTTTGATTCCCACTTAAAATACAGAAATAAAGCCGGTTCAACTTAGTTGAAAAGTAAAAAAAACATTAAAAAATACCAAAAAGAATGTTCAACAGTGTCTTGAAAAAAGATTGTTCCACTTTAGAGGTTTGTCAGACAGAAAAATGTACACATCTTCCTAAGAAATAGTGTTTCTGAATGCTTAAATGAATTATGAAGAACATAATTTCTGGTTATTTTCAGTTATTTTGTGGTGTAGCTTAGAATAAACTCAAAAAGTGTTTAAAAAATTAAAAATGTCATTTATAAGATTCAAATGAAACATTTTAGAAGTTTATAATGTAGGAATTCATTTAAATCAAAGTTCAGATTTTATTTAAGATTCTTAAAAAAAAAAAAGCAGTTTATATATATATATATATATAGCGCCTTTCAATGATCTCGGTCAAGCGAGGTGCTTTACATTAAAAGTTAAAACAGCAGCTAAAATATGAAAAACCTTTACAGATAAAAAGTAGATTTAGAGATAAAAAGTATAAATAAATGACATAAAAGCATAAGAACACAAGATGAAAGCAGAGCTAATACAATAAAAACACAAATGTCAAATGCCTGGCGATAAAAGTGGGTTTTAGGAAGTTTTTTTAATTGGGCTGGGAGGAAGCCTGCAGAATGCTCAGTGGGATCGTGTTCCATAGCTTTGGTGCACAGATTAAAAAGATTTGTTCCCCTCTGAGCTTCCCTCAGACCTCGGTACCTCCAGGACAAGCTGATCAGCTGACCTGAGGGGTCGGGGTGAAGGGACAGAGAAGCTCGGAGAGGTACGTAAATCTGTGAATATGAATGGAATCTGAAAACCCAGCAGTATTATTTAGATTCTCCCATCATTTCCTGCTGCCTTTTGTTTCCTTTTTTATAATACATTTAGGTCTATACTAAAATCTCCTTTAAGCTGCAATATTCTGTATGTTCTGTAAGTTATTTAAATAATACAAATGGCAAACTAAATAAATACCAACAGCGTCCAACACTGTATCAGAAGAACCTTAACTAGCTTTGATGTCTCATTTTACATATTTTAGATTTTTCTTTTTAAGATTTTATTTATTTGCACTTATACAACATAATGCAAAAAATAAAAAAATAAAAAAAAATGTCTATTTGCACGTAATTTTCAAAAACCGTGCGGACAGTGCTAAACTTTTTCTTAGTCGCACAGACCCAGAGGAAAGGGGTTAAGGTTAGGATTATGGTTACGGTTAAACAAGCAAATGTCTCTGCAGCTCATGGCTCCACCAGGGGATGGGACAAATGTGGAGAACACAATTCACACATTTAGACATAGTTAATGGGACTTCAATTTTAATTTTAAATACATGCGGCCAACAAAAAAATGGCCAATATGAATTTCCATCACTTTCTATGCTGGTCGCACGTAAATATGTGGTAATAACATCAGTCAAAAATTTTAAAAAAGAAAAACAGGTATAGAAATACATAAAAAGTTGGTGCAGGAAGAAGCAAAAAAACCCATAAGGGCTTATGTTAGAGCCTCTACCTAATAAAACTTTAAAATTGACATAAAATACAATTATAAAATTTCGTACATTCACAATTATACATTTTACTCATCTTTAAAAACAAAACAAAAACATAAAGTAAGTATACATTTTAATTCCAAAAGTTGATTGGGTTTTCTCATAATACCAAGAGATCTACTTATTTTTCTGGTCACCCAATCAATATGTTCACGTTGACTGCCTCACGAGGTCTTTTCATAGAATCTTTGTGCCACCGTCCCAAACTTCTTCCGTCTCTTAGTGGTCCAACTGTAAATTAGAATTGAGCAGCTACTATCACTCATGGAGCTTCATCAGTTTTCAAAGGTGGATTCAATATTTACTCACAGCTTCACTGAGAACTGTGCAGGTTCCTGTTTAAAATGAATCAAAATAATGAGAAATCCTATAGAATGTGTAAATGTTTATACTAAACATGGAGAATTGCTCATTTGCCATAAAGAAAAACCTTTTCATTATCTTATTCACGTGTTTGATACTTTCATCGTAAATATTCTGGTATGCAGCATGGATGGAACGATTCCCTTCAATTGTACCAGTCCAAACGAAGAATCGTACAATCCCTTCTACCGATCATTCCAGCAGATTCTCATACAGTTCACGCATTTATATTTCTTCCACACTCTCACCATGGCTGCATCCGCGAGAAAAGAGTCTCTTTGGATAAATATGAAAGTGTCTGAGATTAGACCACGATTGCTCCTCTGACAGTTCTCCTCAGCAGCTCAGCAGAGCATCAAAGCGCATGTTTTCATGGCTCTGGTTGCTGGTGTGATGTGTGGCGCCCCAGATGGTGTACTTTGCATTCGAGCGGCGTGCTGCACAGGTGGGCCCCCAGGCGTTTGGACTCACACAAGTATCCATTCACAGTGACGCACACACCTCTGCTTGGAAAAGTCGTGTCCGGGACAAAAAAGAAAATCTGCAAAAATCTGAAGTAAAAATGAAGTATTCTTTTAAAAAGAAGACTCAAAGAGAACATAAATGCTGAGGAGAAAGAGGTGAAAATGATAGAAGAATGGGATTATTCATGTGCCTCCATCCCTGTCCTGTTCTCCAGCTGTTGCATCTGCCAGGCTGGACGAAATCCACAGAGAGGGAAGTTACCCAGAGTGTGAAGTGAAAGACAGCCAAAGTGTGTTATGAGGCGCTAATATCATATTCATAACTTCATATCAAGCTGTGAGCTCCGGTAGAATTATCAGCTCCGATCTCATATTGGTGCCCTGCCTGGTCTGAGTCTGATTTCAGAGCAGATTTCATTAGCTACGGGTTTGTCAAATCTGCCTCACGGCGCTCCGCTGCCTTTTTGAATTAGCCGGCTCGCATTCTCTCCGTACACGATGCTGCATTGATTTTCATACCCTATTTTTTTGACATTTAATTAAAGTAGCGTGCATGTGTGTGAGAGAGAAAGTGTTTCCATCTAATGGAACGATGCTGTTTCGCAGCCCCACCCTCTCCACTTCAGTGCGCTTCTGGCCGGCAGGGTTGGAAAATTCATTTCCCAAGAGTAAATAACTCATTTCTCTACAAATGGATGAACGGGCCCTCAGGTGTGATTATTTGACGGCACTTTAGCGGCTGTGTACAGAAGCGGGCCGGACCACGGAGAACGTTCAGGAGGCACACCTTCCAAAATCCAGATTTCACACCAAATTCCAAGCTAGACGGGTTATCTCTTTTCACCCGCCGTCCTCTGGCTGCAGCTCGCTTCTCAATAAACTGTCGGTTACAGGCTTTACACAACAGGAGGAGCTGCCAAAACCTCTCAGCACGGCGGAGGGAAACAGCAAGAAGCAGACAGACGTGAAGAGCAAACAGGCGGATGTGTGAGGAGGAGAAAATGAAAAGAAAGAAGCACGGAAAACAAAAAAGGAGCTAAACTTCTCCTCTTTAAACACGAGGAGGAAGGGTGAGACGAGGAAGTCCACGGCTGGGTGACATTTGAAGCAATGGGATGGAAAAGAGACGGAGGAGCTTCACACCAGGACTGATGTGATTGGGCAGGCCGTGCTGAAAATGTTTACAGCTTTTCTGCGGTTTAGTTGTGCTGTGAAAGCCTGGAAATGACAGGCAGTTACAAAGGGAGCAGGTGAATGGAAAGAGGATAGACACAAACCAGCGTGAATGTGAATGAATGTTAGGAGTGAAATTACAGGAGACTTATTGTGGTCACAAATCATTACAAGTTTGACAGCACACTAACTGCAGAAAATCTGGAACATTTATTGTCACTTTAAGCTTTTCAAATCCATTTTGACTTAAATTGCTGAACTAAATTTGTTTTTAAGTGGCCCATGAGTGACTGGGATAGGCTCCAGCAACACTCTGACCCTAAAAGGGAGTTGGCTGGTTTGGAAAATGAAAAAGTCACTTCTATTTTCCCCAGAGTACACAGCCTATGGAGAGAAAATAGTATTATTCCCATTTTTGCGTGAATAATTGTGGCTTTGTGCGTAACTTTGTGCGTGTGTAATTTTTGATTTGTAACCCATACAACACATATGTGCACATGAATTATGAATTAATAATAAAATAAATACAAAACACAAAATTTACACTTGCACAACTTAAAATTACAACACCTTTAAACTAATTACACACACAAACTTTTAAAAACTATGCACAAATTGCTTGTGGCGCACACACAAAACACATTTACGCACAAAGCTGATTTGAGACTCTCTTCCCATCTCCATGAAAGAAAAGATTCATCCATAAGTGATGCGTTTGAATGCTGCTAGAATGCTCGGTCATCAGAGTTTTCTTTTCAGCCGCTTTGAATTTATAATGTGAATAATTTATAGTAAAAACTTGACATGTTTCCACTTTCTTAAACAGATATGCCCTGATTTCATGAAAAAAATTATAAATATGCATTTTTAAGACATTCAATACTAAAGTTTTCTATTTTCATTGCTGCATGTTGGGCTTTCCCAGCAGCGCCTTCATCGCAGAACTCTTCCTGGAGCCGGCAGCACGAGGTCATAGATAGAAGACAGACCTCCTGCTGGCCTTCCTGTAGGTTCCCGTTACCAAAAATATACTAAATTATTAGTTATCATTACTAAACCATAACCACTGATTTAAATGTAAAAGTATTTTTCTCTTCCTATTTTTATCTTCTACCTTTTTTATATTTAGAAAGATAGTTACTTAATACAGAATTCATGTGATGCAATACGACTTTATATTGCTTTTGAACAATAATAAATATTGTGTACTGTTTGAGTTTGGCAGTAACATGCACAACAATAGTCATGTGACACTAAGTTGCAGACCTACGGTGGCCCTTAAGTGCAAATCACAGCAATGAATCAGACGCAGAATCCTATTATACATCACAACAACAATTAAAAAGTAAAACTAAAACTCATTTCCAGAATTCTAATTTCTAGAATTCAAAATGAAAAGTAACAAAATAATCGAATGGAAACAGTAGGTACTCTGGAACATCGCTGTATCGATGTATTAAGGGGGTAAGCACCTTTTGCGGTGGCGATAGTCAGAGCTTAAAGAAATGTCTTCTGTCAGAAGATTTTGCCGCCTTGAGAAATTCAGTTTTAACTAACCAGCATGGTCCAAAATTCCTACTCCTACTGGTTTCTCTTTTTTTTTTTTTTTGGTTCTTAACATTTTATTTTGATTTCTGGAAATAATTTCTGCTTTCCAAAACATTTTATTTTCAACTGCACTTCTTTTTTTTCTTTTTTTGGTAATTGTTTTTAGATTTCTAAAGTGTAATGTTTTTTTTTTTTTATTATTATTATTTGTTTACCTTATTTAATTATGATCTTTTTGCATCAAGTGATTTGTTGCTGTGATTTGCACTTCCGGATCACCACTGACCAAGTTATTTACGTCTGAATTTGATCTTTGAAAACTTCTGGATAAAACATTCTAAAGTAGTAGGTACATGTAGTTCAGTCAGCTTAAGAAAACGTATCTGACATCCTGTCAAGTGGAGTTTAAGTAACATTTAGACATTTTTAAACAATTTTAAAAAAGAATAAACTTAGACTGGAGGGATGTAAGACAAACTCACTCCCAGGTTGCAGTTTTTTCTATTTCTGTTTTTTTTTCACGGAAAGTTCAGCAGACTTTTGGAACCATTGTCGCCCCCTTGTGGTGGAAACGGAAACTGCAGAAAATTTAAATTGCCAATATTCCATAAATGTTGTAGTTAAAACGTAGATTGGTATTTAATGAGTGATATATAATTTTGCATGATTAGTGCATGGTTCATTTTAATGTATTTTTTCAGAGGCATTGGAGGAAGCCACGCCCACTTCTTTCAGGACGCCACTCCTTATGGATGAGTTTCTTATGAAGCAGGCAGCAAGGCTGTGGGTTATTAAACTAATGTTAGATATTAACCAGCTGCTGATGAGATCTGAGCCAAGGTCTCCTCTGTCATTTGCAGCACATCGTAAAAGCCTCCATACGGCTCTATCATGGCACATTATGGGATGCATTTTGAGGCAGCAGCTCACGTGTCGGGTGGTGGAACTCCAAAGCGCAGACTGCTGCAGTTACCACTAATTACTCTAGCTGCTAATTCCCCCGCAGGTTCAAACAAAGTTTTTAATTTACCCCACGACAGGAGAGTTTCTTCAAACATATTTTTACATTCCCACCTGCCGTGCATTACGGCTTTCATGCTCGCTGATCGTTTACTTTTTGCCCTTGTTAGTCTTCAAATGAATGGAAGAGGAGAACAAACGCTGGAGGCCTGCGCTCGGCTTTTGAAATGCCAGATGAAGGCAGAACACGATGCGGGCAGCTTTCACTTTAACGCAGAAACAACCCGGCGAGGCTGAACCGGCCCAAAGGTGTGGATGTGGTCTGAACTCATGCACAGTGAATCACAGCTTCAGGTCAGTGGGGTCACACAGGTTATTTTCATAGGCTCCACATAGAACATTCAACTCACCTCTGCCAGAGCTCACCATGCACCAAAAGAAAAAGAATTTTTGATCTTTCTTGCAGTTGAAACCTTCTATTTATTTATTTTTTTATTCTGTTTCTCATTTGTAAGTCACTTTAAATGAAAGCGTCTGCTAAATGTAAATGTAACCGAAACCCGTTTGCACAGCAGGTGTTTGGATAATGGATGGCTAAGTGATGGCGTTGCTAATGTGCATAATAATTCAGTTGAGTTCAAGTGGACCAGAGGATGACAGTATGACACGCAGCCAGCCTGCACCCTGTCAAAACATGACTTGGACTGGTAGATTCCTCTGTTAAATATGTACAGAACATGATTCGGAGCAGGAACAAGCCTGCACGAGCGCGGATATCAAAACAAGCCTTTGATCAGGCAGCTAGTAATGTCTCGCTAATGTCAGATAAGCACTGACAGGATTGGTTTGATGAAAATAAAAATCTACGTCTGACATTTGATGAAATTGTTGTTTACAGACTGCGGCTTTGCATCAGAAACGCTCAGAAATGATGATGATATCTCATTTCTGTTCTTGACATGTTTGCTGCTTGATTCACACTTTAGCTGTGAAATGTTTACCATGTGAAAACTACTATAACTATTGAAAATAGAAGTGGAATGAAAAATGTTGCACATGTCCTGCAGCTCCAAAAACAATGCAGTAAAGCTTAAAAAAAAAATCAGGGATGGATTTTATGGAAAACATTATGAAAATAGTGTTTTTGGTGTTGGAGCAGATCCATAACTCACACCGGGCATGTGTTGCATGTTTGAGAATTTGCTGAATGTGTATTCCAGAATGTCTACATAGCTCACAATGTTCACACTGGACAAGCATGGAGGGGCTTCTTCTTCTTCTTCTTGTTTTCTTGCATGTCCTGCACCTGCAGTTAGAAGAGGCTGAGTGTGAAATGTGTGAGTGGTGCAAATTTTGTAAATCTTTATCCAGGCATTCGGTGTGCATTCACACCGATCACAATTCACGCGGTGGAGGTGGACAGTTTCAATGTTAAGTTAATGGTAGAGAGGCAAATCAAGGCGATCCGAAGTCCCGCGGCGATGGGCGCGGCGGTCTGGCAGCAACTCGATTTGAGCAGTGGATGTCAAAGGGAGGTGGTTCATTTGTTGTGTGAACCGCATTCAGTGTGAATGGACCTTAAAGCGATTTTTGGACCAAATCTGAATTGCTTCCCTATTATCCCTCCAGCCAGAGAGTTATGGAAAAAAAGAGTGTCTTTAAAATCTGACTTTATTACCACTTGATGGCATGATCAATCAATCATGACACTCGTAAGTCATCTACGTTAACGCATAGCTGGCAGTGCTCGGAAAATACACACCATCGGTGCTATAACAATATAATGTGCAAAAACAAAAACCCATTACTTATACTTAGATGTACACTTCTGTGATTCAGTCCACATACACACATTCCATAGAATTATTCATTTCTCCTCCATGATTCATTTTCAAAAGGTTGGCTCTTCTGTTATATAAAAGGGACGCCATCCATACATCACTACCAAATCCAAGTCCCTGATTGGTCAAAGTTAAAGCTGGTTTAACTTGCAACGACTGTGCATTTTGTATGTAGAGCCCTAAAAATGAATACCGAATAAAAATAAAAAAAAAATTGTATTTGTATCTTTAGGTCGACTGAGACATCAGATGAGCTTTCATAAGAGTCTCCCCTCTAGTGTCCACATGTTCACACTCACACGTCCCCTGTCTCCCCAACTTCCCTAATTAAAGGAGGACATCTTGGAGCTGTCGCCCTCCACACACTGTCTGTGGGACAGGCCTCTTGACTGTCACTCACTACAACACTACAACACTAAGATAACAAAGACACACGTAAGACAAAAAAAAGGCAACAACACAGGAATATCCGTCATACTACGTCCGCCCAAAGTCACCCTCGTGTCTCAGACAGAGCGTGTTCCTCTGAGAGTTTATGAAGACATCTGTCTGGTGTTTCATTAGAGCTGACTCTGGCGTCATGTGGATATTTAAAGACCACGGTCACAGCCTGCGTCCTCGCTCTTTGTCCCGCAGTGTGACACCGCCATGCAGAGGACAGACAAAGATAAAGTGAAGCAGCTGAACTGGGAGGACGTTCCAAGAGCTTTTTTTGTTTAATGTTGCTTTACAGCAAACTGAGGAGAACCAACAAGGACATTTGTGTTTAAGAGCTGCACCCTCACCTCTGCTGTATCCCACCTCTAACTGGTTGTAATAATATTTCTTACCTGCACGGATGCATGAATTATTCATCGGAAGTTGGTGTTTAACCGGCAGAAAACAGCAGTGGAAGCGCTTTGGTGAAAGGGGGAGGCGCGGTGACAGAGCAGCTTCAGAAATTCATCGTTTTGGAGCATCATTTCTCAAACATTTCCACCACGTTTCATTTATGAAATAACAAAACAAATATTTGCTCTGGGACTTCTGACCGCTGCTGGGAAAGACCCTCATGAGAACAGTACAACACTTAAACAGTAAACAACATAACAAAACACTTCACTTTTAAACTCCAGCTTATTTTGAAGGATGTATAAAAAAAAATGGACTGCCGGATTTGTTCCAACAGATTAGTTCCCATAAAAGAGGCCGTAAAGAGCTGGTTTGGTCACTCAAGGCGAGCAGATCAGAATGTAAAAAATTCAAGGCAATCGTTGGAACAGCATTTGTTCCAACGCTTGAACCAAACCCTCCATGAATAAATGATAGGAGGAAGTGGAAGCAGTGGGTGGTGTGAAGCTCAGAAGGGAAAGAAAAAAATCACTCAAACGAGCATTAATGAAGCGCTCACACGAGGTAGAAAACACAGAAATACTACAGCGGCCTTTTGCCACATCTTCGATTTAAAAAATACCTATTGTTTGATTTACAATTAAGCTTCAGCCAAAAATTCAAATGAGAACAATGCTAAATAGGAAATTAGCTTCAAGTAAACTTTGTTATGTTCTGCAGTTTTCACGTCATAAATATTTTCACTGATTTAAGGAACACAGTAATAGGACTTTTGGGTCATTTGGTCATGACCATATTTTATATCTTTAGCAGGGGAACAGAGCTTTCCAGAGTGTTTGGACGTCTTGCTGTGACACCTTTAAAGATCCATACAAAATCTTGATTTTAACATGTTCTTGTGGTTTGTTTCTGAGAATGGAGGACGTATATTAAGAAAATTAAGCCTGTATCTTTTAAATCCAAATAGTTGTGAATCAGGAACAGAGGAAAACCATTTTGTCTGAAAAGCATGTTGTGCAGAGAATACGCCAGCGGCCCACAAGCTCCCTGCTCCTCTCCATTCTGATGCAACCTCTTGCAGACAAGTAAATCCATGTTTGTCTTTTTTTCCCGCATCTGAGCTGGAATCTGGCTCTAAACTGTACAGCTGGATAGCTCCGATATTGTTTGCTGTTTTTGTTGCCACTAATGTTAGGTAATGGGTGATGGTGTTAACAGAGCAAAAAGGAGGTATGGAGATTTTTAAGACACTGTTTCGTCACAGCAGAGCCAAATCTTAAGTTTCTTTTAAATGTTATTTTTCTAAGTATTCTGGGGATTGGGTAAAGTAAAGGTTGGGTTCAGTTTTTATTACAAAACCTAAAGTTCATGTCAGCTTAAAGTATTTTAAGTGCGTCTAAGGCTAATTGTTGTTGTTGGCTGCACACATAAACATAACGATAATCCTTCCTCCAGGTCCGTATTCAGCGCTGGTTGCATATTTAGAAAATTATGTGCAAATAGTATAATAGTTCTTTTTATTTTCATTTCTGTCTGGGGTTTTTTGTTTTTTGGAAAAGCACTTTGAGCTGCACAATGTATGAGAAGTCATTTTTATACATAAAGTTTGATTTCAGAAGGGGGAGCGGGGTTGTTCTTTTAACTCCAGCCGCTCTGCAGAAGCTATGTCCGAATTCCTTTCCTACGCACTGCGTAGCACACTATATAGAGCGTTTACCATTTTGTAGTGCTGTCCAAATCTACCAATCCAAAATCGAGTGCCCTAGATATTTCCTATAAGTCTTTGCAAAAAACTAGCGTGTGTTGATTTTCACAAGATTAGTGGATATAGACCACAATGCACTGCGGTTCAATGATTTTTGCCAAAAACAAAAAAAAAAAGGTGTTTAAATGTAATTTTTAAATTAACCGTCCACATTTTCATGATCAGAACAAAGTGGAGTCATAAATGACGTTGTGAAATAATTTTATTGATTCAATGAAATCAAATTCGTGAAATTGGTGACGTCAAATCTGGTGTTTAGAAAAATAAAAGAAAAGTAGTGAGCATAGTGTCCGAATTGCTTTTAAAATCCAGGGCACCACACAGTCCTGCACTATATAGTTAATGTAGTTAGAGATTAGAGTGGGAATTCGGACAGTGTTTGTCCTAGAAAACTACACAGTTTTTGGATTTTGGCTAAAAAGGGCCTAATCATAAATAAAAGACCATGGAAACACTTTCACAATAGATCTAAAGATGATCGGAGTGGGTTTGTTTGCACACTTTACATTTTTTTGTTTTTCACTTTCTTCTGTCTTTTGTTTTTTAAATAAATTATTTTTCTAAAGATGCAACTTAGATAGACTATGTCAGATTGTTAAATATCCGAACACTGACATTAAACTGACGAGATCAAGTGAATTGACTAGTTCATCTGCTGCTTTAAGCACTAATGTTATTCAGTTTGCAAAAATAGACATCAATAAGAAAGTGATTTTTTTTCTTTCCCTCTGAAGAACATGAGAGTGTGGGTCCGTGTCAGAGCCGTGCACTGAAACTAATGCGCTTCACTCGGTAATGAAGCAAACTGAGACGTGATGAGCTCTACCTGCGACGTTTTCAGGCTCCACAGCCTCTCGTTTCTGTCCGTCAGGCTAAACAGGTAAACAGCAGGCAGTAAACAAAAGCAAACCAACTCTAAACTCCACAGTACACCTCCCTCCACGTCTGATGAAGAGATGTGGCGGGTGGGCCGTCATCCTGTCATCTGCTGTTAGTTAAGTCATTCATCAAAGCGTCAGCTGTGGGCTGAAAGGGACAGGAGCCGGCTCTGACGCTGCAGTCCGGGCTGCTCTGTCCTGTAGGCCGCGATGCCTGAGTGTGGAGCCGCTCGATAGCTCGTCGACTGTGTCTGATTGCTTTAATTAGATGAAAGTCCTGCCAAAGGTCTGTGGCCTCCATCAGAGAGAGACCGCCTCCTCTAATCTTTGTGAACTCCTCAGCATCCTTCCAGCATAGAGTTATCCTGCTTTTTCCAACCTGCCCCAATTGTTTTATAGGAGTTTCTGCACGATTCATGTTTTCATGAAAGTTATTCAACAACAATTTTTCCAACTACTTTAATCTTCTGACCGGCACAGTCTCACCATCAGAGGTGTGTCTGGATCTATTACACATGCAGCGATCAAGACCCTTAAAGGCCCACGACTTCTTGCCCCAAACTTTTTAACGAAAGCAAATCATTCCCACCTCTTTCAGAGTTGGATCAAAGAGGGGGCGTGTTGGAGTTTTAATTAAGCTGAAACACACACATGTTGGCTTTAAAGGCATGTGTTTGTCACCATCGTTTTAAACACCATGGAGTTGGAGATCTGACCCGGAGAGTTGCAGAATCTAAATGTGACTCTAATGAGGCCTAATGGTGAAAAGCATCATGTATATTTTTTAGTTTAACTTTTGAACTGAATTTATTTTTTGCAATTTGAGCTTTTTACCCCGCATTTGAAATGAAAATGTTTTTTTAAAGCCTTTTGATGAAATCCTCAAAAAACTGACGTATCATATTTTTATGAGAAATCTAGTATCACTTATAGATCTAGTAGGGCTACCATAAAGAAAAGTTACATTACGAGATGTAATGTCAAAAATTTACAAGATAAGCCTCATAAACGTAAGACTTCAAAACTCTTTATCACTTTTTTCTCGCAAATTTGTGACGGCCCTCCACACCCAAACCTGCATCTCCGAGCTCCCTCATTGTAACCCTTCCGTTCTCCTTAGCTTGTTTACATTAAAAGTGGGGTCATCTGGACACCACAGGACAGTGCGCTGAACTTTTTTTTTCCACTGATTTCGGAGTTTCACTAATGTCCATGGCAGACATAAAATCCTGTCCCCCTTCGTCCACATTTGTCATGGAAGAAATCGCATAACAATATGTGGTTGGAGCCATCTGGACCCCAAGGAGAGCGGAAGGGTTAAATATGAAACTCCGGATTATTGCCACCAAACCCACGCAGGCTACACTGATAATAATGTGATTTTGAATCTCCAAAAGGTTTTATAATTTCTTGGATTTGGACATTTATTCAGAAATAAAGCTTTGTAAAACACTCAAAATCTTTCAAACTTTGGGGGTATTTCTCGTTAACTTGTTACTTTTTTGTCTTAGATTTATATCTTTTTTTTCTCATAAATGTACACGTTTTAAAGTTATAAATTTACTACACTTGAAGTCATAAATTGACAACTTTAAAACACGTAAATTCACAAGAAAAAAAAAGAACTTAAATTTACTCTATGACTTTGTGAGTCATAAATATATGATTTTATTCTAACAGTTGAGACTTTTTTCATGTTAATTTACAAAACTATAAAGTCATTACTTGAAAATATATTTTTTGGTAAACTGTCCCTATACAGTTTTTTCTCATTAATTGACTTTTTTCTCTTAGATTTAAGTGTTTTTATGTTCTCGTACATTTATGACATTAAAAAGTCATAGATATACAACTTTAAAACAAGCAAATTTATGAGAAAAAGTTCAAATTTAGCCTATGACTTTTAAAGAGATAAATATACTTTTTATGACAAAATTTAACTGTTACATCTTTTATTTCGTAAATTTACAAGTTTAAAGTCGTAACAAGTTTTTTTTTTGTTTTTTTTAGTTTCTACTCAGTCATACAATTACGGTATGCCAGGTGACTTGTTGCTCACAACACTGTTTTTTTAGGATGTAAAGATATTGACATGAGCATTCAGGGAAAAAAAATCCCTTTATTTAGCCACTGTCTAAAATTTGATCCACGCATTTTTTTCCACATGGTGTAGCTGTATTATAAAGAATTCACTATCAGCAAAATGTGTATTATTTCAATACAGCAAGCAGGTATTTAAAAAAACTATTAACAAAACCTGAATTATTTTTACTCAAACGTTTAGAAAATTAGCAATTTTTTTCCCACCACAAGTTTTTTTGAGATTTCATGGAGGCAGCCATTTTGAAACATCAAGGAAAAACCGTTCTGCTGTCCCTGGTGGAAGGACGACATTCAACATGGACCAAGTTAAAAACAATGGGAAAGTTTGGATCTCGGGGTCTCAGAAATGCCTGTATCAAATATGATGCAAAAGACTAGTTAGGAAAAATAATGTTTTTCTAAATGACGGATTTTAATTTTTGAATGTTTTAATGTTTGAATGAATTCACAGGTTTTGGTTTAATCACATCAATAGTGGAATTCACTCAGGGAAAATTACAAACATTTTGGGACACATTTACTTTTCGCTCTTTCAGTTTCTAAGCTAACATGAAGTTGTGCATAATTTCATGGTTCTACATGGTTCATAGAGGAGATTAAAATTCCTAAGTATGGATCCTCGCCTTCAGCTGCATGTCGCTAGTTTGCAACGTACCATTAAATCCCAGACCCAACTTAATTACATTAAAGAATATTTTTTAAGTTATTGAAAATAAACTTAGGGATATAGGAGGTAAACCTAGGTCAATTATTTCTAAATGTTTGTGCCCACTAGCAAAAAACCTTTTTTTTCGTCGACATAAAAAATTAAATATGCACTCCATAACTTTGTTGTTGAGACTATCCTGAACTAAAGGGAGTTTTTGTGTATTATTTCTAGCCAGCCTTCAAGCTTGCAGGTGTAACAGTATCTGCCCCCCCAAGGACCCGTTCCCGTATATTTCAAGCTTGTAAAACGTTTGTGGGATGTAGAATTCGAGGCTGTAACCTTCGATTTACACCAGCGAGGGAACGAAACGCCTTTTGTTTCTGTGTGTTTGCAGACAGCCTGTCGCCGCCCGTCAATGTGACCATCAAAGAGGTGAAAGCAAACTTTGCTGTGGTGTCATGGGACATCCCGGAGGGAGACCCTGTCATTGGCTTTGCCATCACACAGCAGGTGAGACGCACTCTGCATTAGGAGATACATTCTCTAACATGCATGATTAGCGTTTACTGATCATTTGTGATAAAATCGAAAAACAAAAAAAAATCTGTTATTTTTACCTGAATATTGAGGCATTTTTTCCATGATCTGTTAGAAAATGCATAATGATTGAATGCACCATGACTGTGATAGATGTTGGTAACATATGCACTTCTAGATTATTCATTTTGCACCTGTACTGTGTGGACAAAGATGTCAAAACTTTAAGCATCTAAAGCTACGTTCACACCGTTCAACCGACCGCTTTCAATGAAGAGAATGTAAACAAGCGTTTTAGGATTCCGCACTCAAAGTCCTCACATCGCCGCACAAGTTTCTACAACAGCACAAAACCACCGCCACACAATACAAACTGAGAGGATGTGGAAACTTTAAGGTCAGATTGATAAGAACCACAAACAAAAGTTTCAACTGGTGTTTAAATAATTCCAAACATGTAAACTTGAATGTGATGAAATAATCAATACGTTTTTTTATGCAATCAATGAGTTTTACACTATGTAATATGCAGGAATAATTAGTGAAATGTTTACAATCAATATGGGATTGATTTTCCTTATTTGATCTGAAATATGCAGCAATGATAACTGGATTAATGCAATTATGTGTTCTAATGATAATCAGAGGCTATTACATATTGTGTGAATCATTAATGTGCACTAAAAATATATAAGAATTATTTCAGAGAATGATCAATAAGCACTCTATTGTTACTTTAAAACTTGATTTGAAGTAACAGTTTTTGATATCTGCCATTTCCTCAGCAAGTTTTTTTGTACTCGTTGACATTTTGGTGCAGATATTTGGTAAAGACAAAAAAACAAAACAAAAAAAAAAAAAAGTACTACTAGAAGTAGGCCCGATGCTTTAAAGATCACAGCTTTGTCCTTCAAGAAAACATTTTTCATCAAAAATGTCCGAAAAATAGATAGCAGAATTAAGCTGCATAAGGTTTATGTAAAAAGAAAAATAAACTTTACAAAAATGTCTTAAAATTTAGAACAGAGGCTTCAGAAATACAATACAAGGTGTACAAAAACAAATTAATAAACATTTTGAGAAAAGCAAAAAAGGAATATTATAACAAAGTTTTAATTGAAAATAAGAACAATATTAAACTACATAATATTAAAACACATGGAATATAAAAAAGTAATGGGAAATAAAAAAGGATCTGTAGAACTCCCAAAATATTTCATAAAGGGTCATAATAAAATAAAAAATATGGACACAGTGGTCAATGAATTTAACTCTTTTTTTGTAAATATAGGCCCCAACTTAGCAAATGAAATTACAAAAGCCCAAGGAAATTTGACAGGAAGTCAGAAAAGAGAAACTAAGATGATGCAGTCGATGTATCTATCAGAGGTGGATGAAACAGAGATACTCTCTGTGGTTCAAAAACTAAAAAATAAAACATCAATTGATAGTGATGGTATTGATATGAAAATTACAAAAAAGACCATTGATTGTATTGCGAGGCCACTATGTTATATTTTTAATCTCTCTTTTAAAACAGGTGTTTTCCCAGAAGCTATGAAAACTGCTAAAGTTATTCCAATTCATAAAACAGGTGACAGACATTCCTTCAACAACTATAGACCAGTATCACTACTTTCACAATTCTCTAAAATATTAGAAAAGCTGTTCACTCTCAGACTGAATTCTTTCATTGAAAAAAATAATCTATTAAATGACTATCAATACGGTTTTCGGACAAACCGTTCAACGGCCTTAGCCATGATGAAAGTAACAGAAGATATTTCGACTGCAATTGATGAAAAGAAACACACAATAGGATTGTTTATTGATTTAAAAAAGGCATTTGATACTGTTGATCATTCTATTTTAATTTCAAAGTTAAACCTGTTTGGGGTCAGAGGAGTGGTTCTTAACTGGTTAACCAGCTATTTGCATAAAAGGCAACAATATGTACATTTTATTGGTCATTCTTCAAAATGCATGAATATTGAGTGTGGTATCCCACAAGGATCAATACTTGGCCCTATTCTTTTTCTGTTGTATATAAATGATATTTCTGAAGTCTCAAATGTATTGAGACCTGTTCTGTTTGCTGATGATACAGCCATGTTTTGTTCAGGAAAAAATTTAAATCACTTAATAGAAAATATTGAAATTGAACTGGTCAAACTTAAATATTGGTTTAATAATAACAAGCTTTCATTGAATTTAGAAAAGACAAAGTTTATGGTTTTTACTAATAAAAAACAGGAGGAGGTAAAACTATCAATTGATGGAGTAACAATTGAAAAAGTTTCTGAGTATAGATTTCTTGGGTTAATTTTGGACAAAAAGTTGTCTTGGAAGCCACATATATCATATATCAAAAGTAAATTGGCCAAAATTATATTTGTTTTGAATAACATTAAGTACTACGTATCATGTCACGTATTAAGAATGTTATACTGTTCAATTGTACTGCCTTATTTCACTTACTGTGTTGAAGTGTGGGGTAATACGTATAAAACTCATTTAACACCATTACATCTACAGCAGAAAAAGGTGATTCGAATAATTCATAAAGCTGGATACACAGAACACACGAATGCTTTATTTGTGGAGTCAAGATTGTTGAAATTTGAGGACTTAGCAAAACAGCAAACTTTACTTGGGATGCTTAAAGTTAAAAACAGAGAGATGCCGGAGAGTCTGCAAAAATTATTTGTCTTCACCTCAGAAGATGAAAATCACAGGAGGAAATATGATTTTAAGTTTCCAGTCGCTCGCACTGCCTTAAAGCAGTCATGTTTTTCTTTTGTTGGAGTAAAAGTTTGGAATGCTCAACAAGACGTTTTGAAAAGTTGTACTAACAAAATATTATTTAAAAAAATATTTGTAAAGATGAAAATTGAGGAATATGTAATGTGTAGTTAGTATGTGGGGACAGGCGCTAAAAGCCATCTGGGATTGTTTTTTTTTTTTTTTTTTTTTTGCTTTATGTTTTTTTTTTTTTGGTGTAATATAGGGGCAGCAATTAAATAAGAATTTTATTCTTCTTACTGCTCCTTTCCTGTCATGAAGATATGTGGACCTTCAACGTGTACTGAATATGTTAATGTAATGCTGTCTTCATGAATGGAATAAAATAAGGAATAAGGAATAAGGATTTCAATGTGTGATTTGTCACGAATCAGGAGTCAGAGACCCAGATGCAGGGATCAAACAAATTCGTAAGTTAACAAAAGTAGTATTTAATAACAAAAAATAACCTCAACAGAGGGAAAACTAAAGGAGCTGCAAAAAAACAGAAACCAGAAATGCTCAAAAGTACAGGGGGAAACATACAAAACGAACCAACACCAAACACAGGAGGACCTCAGTTTAAATAGAGAGCAAACTAAATCAACTAAGTGCAGACGGCTGTGGACTCCTCCACAGAGCTCAGGAGAGGGTGGAGATCAGCTGGGAGGAGCCACAGTCAGCCTGCACAGAGGAAGAAAAGAAAAGGTGAACCACAAACAAAAGGAGAAACACATGTAAAACATAACAGTAATTATTATTTTTCTGCATTAATATGAAATTGTATTTTGATGATCATCGATGAGTAAAACATATCTGTTACGTCATTTCTGAGAATAATCAAAAATCAACAACACTTCACTTTGGTATTAGAAATGAAAAAGAAGAAGAGAAAAAAAAACTTGGATTTGATCTGATCAGAACCGGATTACAAAACTATGCAAAACTAAGCAAGTAACTAGTAGGGGTGGGATTATATAAATTCGCTTCTTTCCACTCCATTTCAAGCAATCAATCAAATTTTACTGACTTTATTTAATAATTACAACAAATTATTAACATAATGTGACATAAGTGTGTTTTGTTTTCTATTTTCTAATCAATGCAACTCTTTATTATTGTAATGAGTTTGAAATTATTGTGTTTTGTCCTGAACTTTTCATAATCCATGCTTGAAATAAACCGGTCAATAAATCAATCAATCATGTAATTCGTATTGAATTACAACCAATCAGGGACTCTGATTTGGTAGTGACGTGTGGATGGTGTTCATTTTCAATTAATGGAAGTGCCAACTGTTTGGAAATTCATCATGAAGGAAAAATTATTAATTGGAATTGTGCTTAGCTGGAATTATGACACCAAGTCTTTCATATATTTAAAAAGAGCTGTGAGAGAAAAAGCTGGGGGAAGATTTGTTAGATTTATAGAAAGGGACCTGGCTGCAGACTACAAGATGGTGCCTATTATTAATGGCTGGAAGTGAAAATGATAAAACTTTAGACAAAAGCAGAAGTTTCCCTCACTAAATCACAGTTCCCCTTTCACAGTCTATTGCTATTTCACAGAGTAATTTTCCCCTTTTTTCCATTTGTGCATTTCTCCTGTACAGAATGCCTGCAGCTCTCCTCTTGTCACGATCAGATCTTTGTTTTCATTCTGTAAAACTGGACTTATTTTTCAGTGAAGAGTTGTAAGAGTAAAAAGTGTGAAATGTTTGTCTATAAAGTATGTAGAGAGGGGTTTTAATGGTGCCGTACCATCACGGCCTGCAAAGCCTTCAGTGAAGGCCTAAAAAGAATGTCTGAAAAGAATCATCTAAATCACAGAGAATGTTATATATAAATATACATTTATGTTTTAGATCTTTTCAGCTGTTCTACCAGCTTCTCTCGCAGCCCTGACTGTGCTTCATTCACTTTTTTTTCACATGAAAGTTTCTAACCAATCAGATTTTAGCTCTCACTTGTTGCTAGGTTTCTTGAAAATCTGCCTTACGCTCATACAGTCAGTGCTTTCATCCTCACTTCCGGTTTCTGCAGTGGCTTTCCATATAAAACACTGCTAATTAAACCATAGCCATATATGGAATAAGCACATTTGCATTAATTCAACCAATCAGAATTTGAGTATCAATCTGTTGTTTTACAGCCTTAAAACATCTGTAATCCTTGTGAATTTGACCTCTCGTGGGTTATTTTTGGAACATGATCCCTGCGTAAAAGAAGGGAACATTGTCTATACATTCAAGTTTGGGCCAAACAAAATGGTTAAACTTTGTAACATCCACAAGATTTTAAGTCACATTGTCTCTGTCTTTAATTACTGTCTGCTTTATTTTGAGTTTGAAACAAAAACTGGTTATATTTGCTCTTTTTTTGAACAGCCGAATTAGAAGTTTTATCATCTTGAAACAACAAACATACAAGATATGAAACCTTCCAGGTTGGTGTTGGTGTTTGTGGTGTTGCACGTTCTCTGTGGTGGAGCCACCATGGATATAACGGACAAACCTAACAGGGGCCCACATTTTCTGCCCACTTTTAAACCAGATGGGGCCTTATTGGCCTTGCTGGTTGGGAAAATCGGCATTTATATTTAAGTTTTCAGAATTGTAGCACGTTAAAGCTTAAAAAATGTGAATAAACTGTAACTCTTCCAGTCAACAGTACTAAATAAAGCTTTAAGGGACCAGATAAAATTAAAATTAGGGCAAAAAAGATTACGGGTTTGTTGCATTCAATACAACATTAACTCAAGTGTCCAGAATTGTAAAAAAAAAAAAAATGCTATTAAAGGTTAAAACCTGGAATTGTTAGAATTGCCAATTAAAATAATGTTTTTTTTCAACCAATATGAGGGATTTCCATCTTGGGTTAAGGACTTCTGGTTCTGGATGTTGATTCTCGTTTTGTACTGCTTCAATAATTCACACCAACTGGTGGTGGAAGACATTGGGTAGTAAACAGTAGAGAAAGAAGAGAAAGTCAATCCCTGCTCGTGCAGTGCGAACAATATGGGATATATTTAAGAATGCGTGTTTACTGTGTTCAAGACTTTGCTAAATGCCCAGTGTGAACGTAGTGTAACATGAATCCTGAGCACATGAAAGTCAGATTTTATCAGATAAAAGTAAATAGAAACCGTTTTTTATCTCCTCTGCAAAACAGCAGCTTTAATTATCTGATCTCTGTCCTCTTCCAACAGAAGAAAGATGTGCACATGCTACGATTCATCCAGGAAGTCAACACCACCACCCGCTCCTGTGCATTATGGGACTTGGAGGAGGAGACAGACTACATTGTGCATGTCCAGTTCATCAGCATGTCTGGGACAAGCCCGCTGAGCGAGCCCATACTCTTCCGAACCCCGAAGGAGGCCGAGACTCAGGCCTCTAAGAGTAAAGGTGAAACAGACGCACAAATGTACATGCTGCCACTGAACACACCGTCCTTTAAGGAGGGAAAGTCTGATCTCAGAGAGGCCACTTTTGACCACAAAAGCACAGATTTTGCCTGAAACTGAATCAATAAACGCAAAGCATGAAATGAAATTCAACATCAGGCTGCTGAACCCCCTCCCTACTGAACACAACTCAGAGGCTGAATGCCTTTTTTTTTTTTTTTTGGGGGGGGGACATGCTTCGTTGTGTATTGATGTTCCTCTGCGAGTCTCCCTCTGCATGCGGCGCGCACAAGCTCACTGTAAACCGAAATGAGAAAAGGCATTTATCAGACACAGGAGGATGTAGTCAGGGCTGTGAGGGGTGGAGAATCGATGTGCTTTTGGCTGAGGCACCGCTTCATCTATTTGTCCTCTCATTTAAACTCATCTCTCATCAGCTGCGGCCGCCGTCCTTCGCCGGGTGTGTGGTTACAGGAAGGCTGCGGCGAGCGGGCCGACGGCGACATGTAGAACATAAAACAATTACTGCAAAACAGTGGAGAGACGCTTGCAATGCGACTGAGGCCTAATTAGCTCCACGTGCTGTCTGTGTTGATTCTGCAGCAAGTAATCATCCATCCATCCATCCATCTTCTTCCGCTTCATCCGGGGCCGGGTCGCGGGGGCAGCAGTCTAAGCAAAGATGCCCAGACTTCCCTCTCCCCGGCCATTTCCTCCAGCTCCTCTGGGGGGACCCCGAGGCGTTCCCAGGCCAGCCGAGAAACATAGTCTCTCCAACGTGTCCTGGGTCTTCCCCGGGGGCCTCCGCCCAGTGGGACATGCCCGGAACACCTCTCCAGGAAGGCGTCCAGGAGGCATCCGAACCAGATGCCCAAGCCACCTCAACTGGCTCCTCTCAATGCGGAGGAGAAGCGGCTCTACTCCGAGCTCTCTCCGGGTGACTGAACTCCTCACCCTATCTCTAAGGGAGCGCCCAGCCACCCTCCGGAGAAAACTCATTTCAGCCGCTTGTAGTCGGGATCTCGTTCTTTCGGTCACGACCCAAAGCTCATGACCATAGGTGAGAACTGGAACGAAGATCGACCGGTAAGCAAGTAATCAATTAGGCCAAATTTCTGATAAGGAAGCGCCCTTCGGTTGTGTAGTTTTACACGAGAACATACTCAGTTCTTTTAGGCCGAATCAGAATGAAGCTACTAATAAACATTTAGCCCTCCAAACTGAGAGTTATGGAAAAATTCGGATGTCACTCCCACTTGATGATGTCATCAATAGTCACCACTCATAACATCAGTTTCATAACTTTAAATTGTCATGGTAAAACAAAAAAGTCATTACTTACATTTAAATGTAAACTTTTGTGCTTCAGGGCAAAACCACATGAAGAAATACGTTTCTCTTCGCTATGCACAACATCCTAAAAAAAACTATTTCGGACAACCTTACCCCTTCAATTGTCCCTACAATTTAAAGGGTAGGAAAAGATGGACCAAGGGTTCAAATGTGCCCACCTCTCACACCTGTGTCCATGTAAAGCTACGTTCACACCGCGCATGTGATGCATGTGCTAGAACATGGAAGAGTATAACCCATACTGTTCACAATAGACAAGCAGGGAAGGGCTAGTTCTTCTTTTTCATTTGCAGTTTACTAGTAAATGTCTGCGACCTATAGCTGAAAAAGGTTTGGTGCAACATGTCAAAGTTGTGCAAATCTGGTGAATCTATGTCCAGGTTTCTTTTTTTCATAGCTTTATTGCAATAAATATAAGACCTGGTGTTGTTTCATTTCAGCAGGGCACGAACAATTATTAATTTCTCTTCCATAATCAGTCTTCAAATGGTTGGAATGAATTAAAGGTGGTGTCATCCATCATTCTCTAACAAATCCGAGTCCCTGATTAGAAGTTTAACCTGGTTTAGCTTTCAGCGTTCAGATCACAAAAATGGTCTTGAAAATGTGTGTAGCTGCGTGTGAATGCAAAATGCATATTTACATAGACTTTTCATTGGAAATGGTCGCTTGAGTGCTAAGTGTGAAAGTAGCTTAAAGGTCTCACCAAAAATAATGATTTTGTTTATGGTTAATGTGTAGAAATCCAAGACAATCTGGAAAAAATATGGCACTTGAAAATGAATGCTGCCCGAAATCATTGCTCGGAATTCCTCGACCGGAACCCCCTTAATTTAAGCTTTCCATCTTTTTCCCCTTTGACATACCGTAACTGCTTACTTGATCAGCTTACTCACAGAGAAAAAGAAGCCTTTCACCAGCTTTTTCTCTGAAGGTGAACGGGCGTATTTATAAAGTTTAAACACTTAATATTAACTTGAAAGACATAAAACAATTAACAATCTCTTTCCTATTTGAAGCTCATCTTGCACACTAAACAGATAGACAGTTTCAGTTTATTCACATTTAGAACCTTAAAAAGTGATAGTTCTGAAAAGTTTTTAAAATATCCTTTTTGAAAGGGTTTCTTAAAGTTCAGGAAATTTCTATGTATATAACCGGCTAAAGTTATGAAATTTCTGCCTCCGGCTGGAGATTGTTTCAGCCGCCATACAGGATGTAACCAGAGGCCCCTCCAGAAATCTGACGTTCAACCCTCCATAAATTGGACTGCACCACATTTCATTAGTTTTTTTTTTTTTTTCTTGATGCTCTTCACACAAACAGATGATCTGTTATCTCTGAAATGCAGTAAATCGAAGACTGCAGGAGTGGGTCTTTACAAGACAGAAAAAAAAGAAAAAAGAAAACAAGGCTGCAGTGTTTTTTAAGTGGGGGTCAAACTGTGAAGAATGTTTATCCTACAATAGGAAAAACAGCAGTTTCTGGTTAATATCATTTGATTTGTCAGCAAGGTACAAAGGAAAGATGAAGAAGACGGTGGTGAAAGCAACCATGTTGTTACTTTGGAGACTCAGATGCAGAGACAGAACACAGAGCTGGAGGAAGAAAAGATGAAGATGTTGAGGTTCTATTTGGGAGTGATGAAGATGGATAGAATCAGGAATGTGTACATCAGAGGAAGATGTTTTGGAGATACATGTTGGGAGGTGATTGAGATGATTCGGACACGTTTAGAGGAGGAACAGTGATGATGTTGGTTAAAGGAAAACCAAAGAGGAGGTTGATGGATGTTCATGAAGGTGGTTGGTGGGAGTGAGGAGGATTCAGAGGACAGGAAGAGATAGAGGAGGATATGTGGCGGCGACCCCTACAGGAAGCAGCCGAAAGACAAAAGAAAAATCTATAATTATTTCATTTCTAGAATGAAGTTCATTAGAAAACTAAAGTATATGGAGTCAGGTCAATTTACAAAACAGCTATCGGGGTGCTTGTGAAAATCAAGCACACTTTATGTGAGTTCAAGAGCAGGGCCGGTCACGAAAAATGTTAACTTCTACTTAAAACCTCTGCAGCCTCCACACAACATGTAAAAATGCGACTGCCTCCTCCCAATTACAAATGGCACCACGTGCCCACCTGCCAAATTTGCTGAAAAACTTGCATTTAAGTCACCACACTGTGGCATTTTGGGAGGATAGTCTAAAGCCTCGTTTCCACTGAGGAGTAGCATGGGACAGACCAGTTCATTCTTGCAAGCATTTCCTCTCAATTAACCCTGGCTCCCACTGAGCGGTTTGTTTTCACGGCGCATGCGTGGTGTAGACCGCTAGCATATGATCGCATCATTGTAGTGCGACGACTACAAAAAAAAAGAATAATGGAGGTCATCCAGAAGCTTGTCTTTTTCTTGCTTTACTTTTTGTACATCGTGTAGAACAGGAATTTAATGTTGTCTGAAAGAATAGCACAGTAAGGAGGAAAACAGAAACGTTAGCTTAGTGCTAATTTTGTGCTTTCTAAAGTCACTTTCTGCCAATCAACGGGTGGCTACAGTGACTCCTATCCAACTGTCCTGTTATATTTTTCTATGGACCTACAACAGATGGGGCCCTCAAGAGGTACAGTTTGGTACTGCTTAATCTGTCCTTTTTACAATGGAAACACTCAAAATACCAGATTGAACCGGAAACAAGGAAACAAGGTTCAGATCGCCAAGTAGCCCTATGGCTTATAAGGTCATTTATCCATTCACAATCAAGAATTTGTACACAAAGTTTAAAAACTTCTTGATTATTGATTTTGTGGAAAAGTGACCCCCGGGCCGGATTTATTATTATATTTACATATTTTGTACTCACTTGGTCGTTGTTGTTAGTGTCATCTGAATTCCTAGCCTGCCAGCAATAGACCTGAATCTAACAGCCTCCAGCCAGTGTCTTGGCATATGTGACTCCTTCCCTCCCACATTTTCAGATGAAAAAGTTAGATAATATTTGCCTGTTTGTCTCACCTGGACACAACTGTTAAAGGACGCTTTTGGCATTAGTTCATCTTAAAAAAAAAAAAAAAAAAAAATGGAGATCTCTGCATCCTCTCACACATGCACACAGAGAGCGTGCGTCTGCAGCAAAGCAAGGGAAATTTCCAGACTGTTTCACAGGTTTTCTAGCATCACGAAGCAAAATCCTCAGAGAGAACATCTTCACAGTTTAGCACAGTTCCACACATCCTGCTGCGCCTTCTCAAGCACGTCTGTTTAATTAGTTCAACTTTTTTTTTTTTTTTTTGATGCAAATGGAAAGTGTTTTTGAGACAACATTCAGTTAAAGGCATTTCAAAGTGGGTTTTTATGTTTTAAATGAGCCGATCGGTTGTCTTTTTGAACCTAGAATATGTGGGTCTGTTCCCACTGAAGGAATCAAAGAGCTTGACAGGCTTTGAAAAGTAATCTTTAAAATTCACTTTTGAGTTTTTTCTGTTTCCTTTTCATTTGGTGCAGATATCTCCAAGCAAGTGGCTTATCTGCACAGACAAGATCAGATTTGTTATCTTAGCTAGAAATAAATAGATCTGATTAATTTATAAGTAAAAAATAAGCAAACGAAACAAAGTGGTTAAAGATCTAAAGGAATAAGAAGTGAACAAAGTCATTTTTGGTTTTGCAGATGTTGGTCCCTCATCTTACTATGACAAGGACACATCCCGAGAATAAAAGCCGTAATTTAGCCGCTTGTCTGTCTGTCAGCTTTCAGCACCGCCATCTCACACTATAAGGGTGAGCTGGAATGCTGGGTTTTTCTGCGTTTCCTCTCATTTGAGTCCTTCGTGATGCGTAGAAGCTGCAAAAGATCAAAGCCAGTGTGAGGAATGACTAAAAGAAAAAAATCAAAGCATAACCTGAGCAACAAAAAAAAAAAGAGATACAATGAATCAAAGACAGAAGGAGCGGAGGGTGACTGACAGAAACTGAGGACTCACAGGGGAACAGCAAGCGGTGGAAATTAAAATGTGCCACCAGCAACAACACACAATGTGTGTATTGTCACACATGATGTACAAACAAATGAAATATATGATGGTGGAAACTCACCTTCTTAGTGTCATAGCAAGAATTGATGCAAAAGACGTCTGTCTGCAAAGCTGAGCTGCAGCGGAATATTGAAAAGAAATCCCCCAACAGAACCTGTGAAAGACAAACGAGAAACAGCTTAAAGGAACAGCCTGACATTTGTGTAGCTTGAGTTCCATCAACACCCTTTTTTTTCCCCAATAATGAGATGAGAAAATCAATAGCAGTGTCATGCCTGATCTGTAAGTAAGGGGCAAAGTCAGGGTATTTTTTTGTTTACTGCAGCAGAAATGTGTGTGAGCAAGACTAACGCTGCAAAAAAACACACAGGAAAGCAGCGGAATGAAAACCACAGAGAGGGACGGCGATGGCCATCTTTTCACCTTGGATCCTGGATTCATGAATAGTAATGCTGTTCAGCCTCATACTGACCACCCGTTGAAATGTTCTTATAAAGAAAAAAATGTAGAGGGAAGCTGCTAAGCTCTGGTGTTTGTTGATGCGGAAGAAAATGACCAAAAACTTAATTGAAATTCAGTCATTTTGATAAAAAGTTAGATCAGAGTCATAAAGTACTCTGGATTGTCGCCATGGCAGATAAAGAGATTTTAAAATGGAGTCCACATATATACGTTGGAGGCGGGCCTAATTTGTGACTTCAGGCCGAAGTTTGTCAGGAGAGAGGGAACCCCTCTAATACCTTATATGATCCTCTTTACAAAATCTAAGGTTTGTCCATGGCCCTGCTCCTGCCAACAAGAACATTGACAGGTTTGTTTTTCAGTGGAAAGTACTGATTTGGTCCTGACTGGTTTCAACTGGTCTGGAGCTTTATGTGTGTTCATGTAACAATGCAGTCATGAATTTGTTAATAGCAAGATGTAAAAGTATTAGATACTATAAAAGTATTGAAAAATTTATTGTTACATAATAAAAAAAGTATTAAACGTAATTATTTAGTATAAAAACTAGGGATGTGTATTTTTCCCTCTGATACGATTTGATATACATCTCGATACACGGTCCAAAAATCGATACATAAAGGATTCAACTACATTTTTGGCAATACAATAGAGTCTGATTCTTTTACCAAATATGCTAAATCTAGATATTACTTATTCATATGGCATTTAAAGCTATAAATATTAATGTATAGCATTTGACAGAGATACGTATTCAGGTATTGACTTGGAGGAAGCAAGCTCACGATTGGACGTCTTGTTTATGTCACATGTACATAAAAAGGCAAAGACAGTGAAAAAAAGAGAAAGAGAAACTGGAGTTTGCAAGAAGTCAATTATTGAGTTTTAACGAACTTAATCTTGTTCATATCTGTGGTTTTCAAATGAAATTGCAGTTTCTCCATCAATTTTTGATCTATTTTTTACGTCCCTAACCGATACTGCTGTTACTTCCACTGCCTGGTCAATTTTTTTGATACGCATCTAATATTTTTTCAGAATTTAAGCAGAATTCCATTGCCAAAGACACAACATGTTCCACATCCTGTCGGCTTCTTAAAGACCCACTCCTGTGAAATTGGTGTTTTAACATGTTCTTGTAGTATTTTCCTCATGACAGAGAACATAAATAAAGACAATTAAACTCAAAATTTTATTTCTTAGTATTTCTTTATTCAAATTGTTGTGAATCCAGACCAGATGAAAAGGGAGCACCACGTCTTAAGTAACGACACCTGTTAGAGCTAGACTTTATTTAAAGCAGGACACGACTGTAAGATATACAGTTTTCTGCATCTAAAATAAAAGTTTTTGCTGATCACCACTAGCTCTGTGGAGAAATTGATTGTTGGTGTTAGGCTGGGAGCAGAGCTGTGAGAGCAAAATCTTCCTGGAGAGAGCTGTTGGCATGGTGCTTACGTCAGCACGTTTCCACCCGCTCGTATTCGTGGGTATGGGAGGGGGTGCTGCAGAGAGTACACGTTTTTAGATGCATGAATGGATCAAAATAGCCCTTTGGGGTTCTTTATAGTGAGGAATGAACAGAACAATGCATTTAAAACCTCAAAAAGTAGAATTTTCAGTTTGTTCCCTTTAACAAAATGTTAAAAAAAAGAGTAGAAAATACATCACAAGCTTCCTGCTTTAAGCTCTCTGCAACAAGGGAGGGGAATGGGGGAGGGGTTGCACCACTGCAACAGGCCCACCTGCAATTCAGAGGCTAATTTTTTAATAAACTACTGCCACTCTGCAGAAACTATGTCCATAAAAACAACACAGGTTGAGTGACAAAAAATTGTATAATCATGATTAAAAGACGACTGGGAATGCTTTGAAAATGTATTCTGGAAGTTAAAATCATCTTTATATGTTGATTCCTTTTTTCTAATTCGGGATTGTTGCATTAAAATCTATAAGATTATACCAGGAACAAAAATTACAACTATAATGCTTTCTAGGAATCCTCCATTAACTGAAAGCCTTCCATGCAGTACAAAAAAAAATCACCAGCCTTCTCTGGAGCTGGGTCAGTGAACATCTGAGATGTCGTGGCTCACCATTTAGCCCCAGTGAGAGCAGATTTCAGCGGCGTCAGGCGCCGCAGGCTGTTGTGCTTTGATTATTTAATACAAAGCAACAGAGGCCAATCGATCAGCAGAATAGGCTTGATGCTAAAAGCCAGTGGAGCGTGGGGCTCCTGCACAACGGGCCCTCCAAATGTCATCCCTCTCGTAAAGGGATGGAGCGCGCCCGGCGCTGCAGTAAACTGCAGGTCACGCCTGCCACTTCCACCACGGGAGAGCGGGAAAAAGATTTTGTTCAACAAAAAACTGCAGGCTGACTTTGACTGTTCCTTCTTTTCTGGTTAATTCTGAGTCTACATCCCTGAAGGAATTTAGGAGCAGATGAAACGTGGAAAAATGTGATCTGTCAATGAAACCTCAAATGGATGAGATGACTGAGCACGATGGTTCTCTGGAGCCCGCTGCTGCATAAATCCCTCCACAGATCAAGAAGGTGAAGTAGAAGTTCACAGTGAAGAGATGGAGTGCTCAGCTATGACATGGAGAAGCTCTAGTATCTCCGTGGGCTATGAATTTTGTAGGCAGAAGCAGCTCCTCTTCTAAAATTTATAAGAACCTCCAAACATGAAAAAGAAAACAACAAAGTAAAAAAAAACATCTATATTTGGAGGGTAATAATATAACTTGGTGTCTGTTTACTGTATAAACATGCTTTTTTTTATTCATCAGCTTAAAAATATTTTATTATTTCCTAAGGGGAAAATATAAGTTTCAGGAAGCTTTTTTTCTCCTGAGTGATTGTAGGTGGTTGTAGCTGTGAGCAGGAAGGATGTCCTGCAGCTGATCTACAGAGACCTCTGACTGATGACACTCTGCCGTTGCATTACAGCGCCATAAAAATGATGCTCCAGGTTTTCCATAACACTCTTTGTCTCGCAAAACATCCGTCTTTGAACTCAAGAGAAAAGCCTCCTTAAAATTCTGTCAGAAGTTTGGCAAAAACAAACCAAAACTTATATATAAATAAAAAGATCTGTGGGGTTACAGAGTTTTTATTGCATCTGAGGTGGAAAAACAGTGAACCCACATTATGATACTCCTTCCCCTGTTCTGGGTAAAAACAATGTTTAAGTCACATTTCTGTCTAAAACAATATATTTTTTTGATGATTACGTGTCTTAAAATTGTTTTTCTTTTGGTTTTCTGTTTTGGTTCATTAACAGACAGTCTCTCGGCAGTCCTTCATTGGTTGGAGCAGCTTCTCTTTACCCTACACTCCTGAACATTAGCATTATGAGTCTTTTATTTGCTCTGAAATTGACCCTGGTTCCATCATGTCTGACTTTGAATTGATTTTTCCTGCTTGATTAGCATCACAAACTCATTTCCGAAAGTTCCTCTGAAGCAGTAATGTTCTCACAAAGACAGACTTATTTTTTGGATATAAGTCAGCCTGTAGTTTCAAAGCATCAAAGACTGGTTTTGTCTCTTAACTACCCACTTGTTTAAGCCTTTAACACCTGAGGCGTCGCCAGTGACGTTTAAACACAAAATCTTTAACACACTGTAATTTTTCAACCGTCAACACGATCAATATCATTCTGAAAGATTCTGAAGGAGAAAAACGGCGCAATTTCCTAGAAACTGGAGTTTCAGTGTTAAAGGGTTTATTCTTTTTAGACTAAAACAACATTTTGAGTCAACAGATAAAGACTTTGCTGTTTGTTCATCTGCTTGAAAGATTAATTAGGAATTTAGCTTGCTTTCAATTTAAGGAAGTGTGTTAGGTGTGCGTGGGCTTTGCAATGTTATTTAGAAAAATTGTTGTTTTTTTTTTAAATGGAGGGAAAAAACTATAAAATATCCCCAAGGAGAGTATTTAGTTAAAGCCATTAAAGATAAACCGAGCCTTTTTATTGTCATTCTCTAAGATGTGAGCGGTGAAGCATTCTCTAAGATCTGCATTTGCTAAAAACTTTAGCCACTTTCATGTAATTTACCAATATTAAATATTGTTTGGAGACTTTTATTTGACTAACTAAAAAGTGAAAACACAAATTTAAAGAAAAATTCTACAGAATTTTTTACAGTGAATTACACTTTTTTTGCTTATTTGTTTGACATGTTAAAATTATAAACAGAAATGATGAAACTTAAATAACTAATCAATTCCACATTCAGTCATTAGCAATTTTCACTAAAGCTTAAAGGGTAACCAAACACTGAATCTACTTTTTTTGGCCATTGACCTCTATAAATGGGGTTTTAAAAGTGCTGTCTGTTGGTCATTGCCAATTTTTTTTTACAGTTTATATTAAACTTGCTTGATTCCTAAAATTATTGTCAGAAACCATCTGTGTGCTGCCCCCTACACGTTGAGATATTACACTACAAACTAGGTATTACAGTCGAATTTTATCATTGGTCAACTGGTCAACTCTACGTCAATATGCTCTTGCTCTCGTATAAAAGCCCCGCCCATCTTTGAACACGCGACACGCTTGAGAGTTGAAGCTCTCCATGTAGTCATTTGAGCTCTACCCGCAACGCAGAGAGTGGTGAAGCTAATAAATTACATTAGCTTCTCCAAGTAATGCGGAGAGCGTTGGAGCTCACCCCCTGACGCTGAAAATAGTGGAGCTCACTCTGCGATGCTGATGCCAAGAGGGGCAGAGGTTGCCCCGCTGCGCCAAGAGCGGCGAAGCTTTCTTGCGCAGAGAGGGGTAGAGCTTTCTCCGTGATGCTGGCGCGGAGAGCGGCAGAAGTCACTCTGCTCCGCCGAGAACGGCAGAGCTAGCTTGCTAGCCAAACCGGCTCTTGGAAAACTGGCCGACCGACAGTCAAAGAGCGGCTGTGGGATAGGAAAGCAGCTTGTTTGGGCCTCTTGAACCTTATGATTTTTTTTCATTTATTTTATTTTCATTGAGACGATAATAAAAAGATCCTTTAGTTTCATCAAGCTAAACTCGCTGTCACTGTCAATCACCTATCTAGACCACACCTTCTCCACTTAGCCGGCTTCCCCTAGCCACACCCCTTTTTTACATTTTTCGAATCTGGGCTGAGAGTGGGGTCAGCTTCCAACTGTCACGTTTGGTTACCCTTTAAGAGCCACAATGAAAGGATAAAAAAGCCATATGTGGCTCTTAGGCCACAGGTTGCAGACCCCTGGCATAGATTGATTTACAAAATGTCTGTTTAGTGTGAGTGTTCTAGTGCTTTTGTGACCCCACAATAGATTGGCAAGCTGTCCACAAGGTATAGCCCCCTCCACCCTGAAATATTGACACTGAAATAGAGAATAAAACAGAACAAATAGAGCCAGAGTTTACCTGTAAAGGAGAACTGCTCCAAAAATCTCAAAACACCTGGAAAGACATACATTCACACGGTAACTACATCAACCACTATATCCAGCTAAGTGAGGGTTTGTAGAAAACCTAATAATTTTTGAAGCATATCATACAGGAAATGGGCGGAGCTTATGTGCAAACATTCAAGTTCTTTCAAGCCAAGAAAAAACTATGAAAGGGAATGAAGCCATGAACTTGACTAGCATTAGCTTTATTCATGACTTAAAATGAAAAACTGCATCTTTAGATAAAATCCTTGTTTATTTAAAAAAATGTTTTTTCTTTTTTTTTGAATTTGTTTGACTTCCGCAGACGAGGTGACGATGGAGGAGGTGGGCCAGAGCAGCCAGCTGAGGGCGGGGGAGCTCATCATCATTGTGGTGGTGCTCATCATGTGGGCAGGTGAGGACGACCTCCATAAATATTTCCGCCACACCCCTGCAGCTTTCAATGACCCCACCTGTGCCGCTGCATTCTCCATTCCCCCCTTTCAGGTGTGATCGCCCTCTTCTGTCGCCAGTATGACATCATCAAAGACAACGAGCCCAACAACAAAACAAGGACAAAGCCAAAAACTCGTCCGAGTGCAGCACTCCTGAACACCCGACGGGGGGGCTGTTGCGCAGTAAGGTATAACCCGTCCTCCCACCCCTCCTCCTCCTTCTTCTTCTCTCTCAGCAGCAGGTGAATGGGCCCGGACACTTTTTCTTTTTTACCTGCACGTCAGTTGTCATGGCGCCATCTCAGCTTTTAAGCTCGAGTGCAAAAGCCGGCCGCGGCACCACAGCATCAGACTAATGCACCAGCGCCATGCCATGCTCATGCCTGCAGACAGACCCGGCACCTCCATTTCCTGCTCTTTCAGAAAGCAGCAGCATCTTCGTTCTCATTAAAGATTGTTTGTTCCTTCCTGCTGTTCTGTCTTTTCATGCCATTTTTTTTTCTCTCCTCCAGCAGTTCCCCAAAAACAACAACAACAACAACAGGATGCCATCTGTCAACATCATTGAGGTGTGACCACCGGGATGTCTTCTATTTACCTGGAGGAACCGATAAGGGAGCCCACAGTTCAGTCATCTGCTCGTCAGGATGAGTTCGGGGAGTCACGCCGCTCCTGCTTTACGGCGGCTCAGGAGGCGCGGCCCGCAGGACTCTGGAGGCCGAGCTCGACCCAGCCGGCCGGCGCCGGTCAGAGCTGGCATCAGAGAAGCTGGACCGCTGGTTCAGGCTCCTACTAAACCTGGGGGAGGAGCTCCTATTCTAAGGAGAGACTGTGATAAAACCAACCGCAGGGACCCAAACCAATAACCAGAGCCAAACAACTCCTCACTCTTCTGCCTCTTTCAGTTCATCGTCAGATGAAACTGTTGCATCACTTCAATTCTGTCTTTTACTTGACTTTTATGTGCTTCACTGCCCTTTGGCAATCCACCTGGAAGACAGAGGAATCGCTCGGCTGCAACAATAAAAGCCATCTAATTAATCATCAAGGAATCTTCAAGCGTCCAGATGTTGATAACGTTCATACTTGCATCCGTTTTAAGACAGACTTCCTCAAACATTCCTCACTGAGCGAGCCCTTTAGTATCTCCTGGTGTCTTTCTCCTCACAGGATCTCACTGCGCTCTGGAGAGCTGCGTGTGGGACCCAGTCCATTTATCTAATTAATGAACCTTAAACGTGAGCCGGGCTCTGAGGACGCGAGCAAAATCCCGCTTCTTCAGAGACAAAGAGATCCCTTATATCAGCAATAACGCAAAGCAGAGGAAGCCAGGACTCTGTGAACAAATAAATAAATAACTCAACCCCCTCTTAGCTTGTGATGGACGACTGAAATGAAACCATGGCTAATACTCCTTTATGTTAGCTCGCATGGGGAAAAAATACAAAGTTACGGGCCTGCAACCCTCCGACTTCACTTTGACATCCTAGAAGGGCTTCTATCAAGACTTTTTCCACTAAAAGTTGAGTTGAGACTCCACTCTCTTCAGGAGGATCGACTCCACGGTTCACTTGTTGCCATATATAACATACAGAACAAATGTGTCCGAGGGCTGATCCACAGCAGTACTGCCTTAAAATTGTTTTATCTAATAAGATGTGAGGCCCTGCATCTCCAACATTACTATTATTTCCTTGAAAATGTAACAGAAAATCACGATGCATTCAGAGTGTAAATAGCATTTCGTTCTTGTTCAGGATTGAAGGCTTTTCTTTTAATATGTGGAACATGTGCTTATATAAGCTATACAACTACAGTATTCTGTTTTTGCATTTTATGACTAAATAACAGAAGGGATTGAGGGGTTTTTTCAGGCATTAATGGTCCAAACTGGGATGTAGTGACAGAGGGATGTACGTAGTTGAGGGACAGCATTGTGCTCCACCAGCAAAGCGCTGCTTTTCCAGAAGTATCCGTCTTCTGAGGACTCGGCTCTTCCCAAAAATTTCTAGAAGATAGCAGCTCAACGTCATTTCTTGAGCCACGTTCCCTCCAATCAGCTGGTATTTCTTGTTGTCTTCTCGAGCACTTCGTTTTTCTCAAACTGCAGTGTAAATACTGTACATCTTCTTTAAATGGAGTTTAACTTTTGTGGCAGATTCTCAAACTAACGTGACGAAAAACACGTTTGACATTTTAGAAATCTGCATGTTTGCTTCTCTTTTGACAGGAGAAGATCAACATGTGAGCAGAAAGTTGAGGGCCGCTGATGATCTGCTGAAGGAAACTGAAGCTTAGAACTTTAAGCATCTGCCTCTTTAGCAATGATAAAAGCTTCATTCACATGGAGCTAGTTGTGTTTAAAAAACCACTAAGAGGAAAATTGAGTTTTTAACATGTTTTTTTTCTGATAATGGAAGACATATCAAGAAAATTCTGTTCAAATTTGTATTTCTTTATTTAAATTGTTGTGAATGAGAAAAAAAATGAAGTTTGAAACAGATTGTATTTGTGACGTAGAATATGCTGGGCGGGCCACAAGCTCCCTGCTTTGAGCTCTCAGAATAAGGGAGGGGAAGGGGGGCGGGGTTGCTCCACACTAAATATCCCACCTGTAACTTTTTCTAATGAATTACTGCTGCTCCTAAAAAAAAACAACACAATTTCTTTAAATTATTATTCCGGCCAAAAACTGTATTATAATAATAATAAAAAGATCACTGGGAATGCTTTTAAAATAGATCAAAAGATGGTCGGAGTGGGACTTTAAACAATCCATCCAAAGTAAATCTGTTATTTTTTTATCTTTGACTGTCAAGCTATGGACTCATCAGACATGTGACATGTGTTCAAGGATTAGTTAAACATGCCGTATTCATACTGGACAAGCAGGGAGGGACTTCTTTTTCCTTTTCTACTGCTTGCTTGCACATGATTGCCACCCACAGTAGGAAGAGACTTGGTGTGAAATATGGAAGCGGTGCAAATGTTGTGACTCTTGCTTTTGGTCTTTTTATTTCACAGCTGTATTCTGATATATAAAGTCTTGTTGTTATATAATTCCTGTAGGGAAGAAACTTCAATTATTATTTTCTCCTCCATGATTAATTCTCAAACGGCTGGCACAACAGGACGCAATCCAAATCACATTTCCTGATTGGTCCAAATTCAACTTGGGGTGTATTTAGAGTAGAAAAATGATTCGGTTCGGAATAAGTCAACTTAAATTTGTCCTGGATCGAGTCCTAAACCTTGCGTTTGGCCTGTGTTCAGACTGGGATCTACCGTAGATTTCTGTTCTGGACCTAAGCTAGTAAACAAAACCATGTGACTGAAGATCTCTATAGTCATTGGCCGGCAGTTAAGGGGGTGGGTCAAAACAAAAAGAGAAATATGGAGATGCTGCGGTTTGCAAATGTTTGTCAAGATAGTTCACTTATTCAAATTTTGTATTTTGTGGGTCAATTTTGAACGACTGTATTAAAAACAGGTTCAAGACTTTTTACTGCTACTTTGGGATGATAGAGACATGCGGCAAGGTGTTTTTCTGAGGACGCCATGGCTGCGAGTTGTGCTAATAACTGTTTATGACAAATTGTTGGGAAAACAGTGTGAGAAGCAATGAGTATCACATTTAAAGTTGTTTTAATGAGCCTGCATTCACCCAACCAACCACATTTGAATGAGTTGATGTCTTATTGTTGCTCCACGTTTGTTCGCTAATAACCAGCTACAGTGGCCATTTTCACTCTCGGAGTGGATCGTATTCAGACTGAGGAATCTCTGAGCAAACCAAAGTTCAGTCCAACTGAAAACAGAGAACACCTCGAACAATGGGTCAGAGAGCGGTTCCTGGTTCAGCACCAGGGTTCACTAGTATTCAGACTGAAACTTTGTTCTGGATTATGGAGGGTTTAACTTTCAGAGTGCATTCAAGGTCCACAGGTTTTCTATGTAGAGCCTGAAAACACTCTTAAAAATGAGCGCAGGAGCCCAAAACATGCATTTACTTTTCATTGAAAAGGGTCACCCAAACACGTGTTGCTGAAGGTGGTGTGAACGTAGCTTCAGGAGGTCAGGAACCCCTCTTTATGCCCGGCTGCAGATATGGACTCTTTAGTCATGACAATGTTTCTTTTTAAATCCTTCGCTGTGTATTTTGTATTAGTCTGATAACCTGAAACCAAGCATTCTGATTAAACATGAGGTTCTGATGTGGGTTTGATGGAAAAAAAACAGAATGAGCTTCTCAAACAAAGAGCATGGTTTTTTAGAATAACTGCTTTATTCATGTTTATATTCTTGTATAAAGTGTTCAACAGTCACTGCTTAATGAGGGCTAGCATGGTTTAAATATTATGCACAAGATTACACAACTTCAGTCCTGAAGACCACAGTGTATGCTTACTTGTGTATGCTTCAATGGAATAAAATATATCGAAATATTTTCCAATCAAAAACGACTTGGAGGACTTTTTAAGACAAAAATTGAGCTTTTATTTAATTTCTTTAAGATGCATTTTTTTACAGTAAGAACTGAAATGTGAGAAAAACAAAACCTCAAGCTGAAACGTAATCAGGCTTCAACTGTCAGAACCCCCTCCCCCAAGAGTGGGAGGGTATCACTACTGGGGAGTCCTGGAAAAAACTCATCCAGCTGCCTGGCTTCTGGGAAAAAGCAGTCAGCAACTTCTAAGTGAGAACAGAATTTATAATGGTTTGGAAATCAATGAGGCTACAACAAATCACTGAAAGCGTAGAGTTTAGAACATGCCGCTGCATCAATGCAGGAGCAACGCTGAGCCGGTGAAACAGCAAGAGAACAGCGAGCTCTGCCTGGAGAACAACCATAACTTCACGATGACGGACTCGAGCAGCGTTCCTGTCGTGTTCATCTTAAAGCAGCTAACTAGATTGCTAAATTAGTTGAACAAAGCTAACAAAAACCAAACAATAAAACCTCTTTGGAATGTTTTTTAGGGAGAAAAAGAGCCAGAGAGGAAACCAAAGAAGAACCTTCTTGAAAGAACAATAAAGCTGCTGTTTACAGACAAAAGTGGGAATCGTCCTCCACTTGTAGCTGGTGAAAACAATGTTTTTAGTTACTAAAACCACAAATAAATGAACTCCAAATGATAACATTTAGAGCAAAAGATGCAATGTTACCTAAATATAATCTTATATCCTTTTGATGATCAATGATTAAACGTATTACAATGCTATCTACTAAAAAACTGGAGTATTTGGGCTAAAACAAAAACCATAGGGCTGTAACGAGTATCTGGGTGCTCGAATACTCTCGATTTGCTTCCAAAAACTCGAGTATAAATATTTGCGATATCAAAAATCGCTAATTCACGACACGATCTTTATAAATGTACTAGAGTATAGTAAAATATTATCAAAATATTATCTGGGGACGATGTATTTTATCTTTGAAATGCAAATTAATGTTGGATTTTAAGTTTATAAACTAAAACATAGCCGAAAGAGCAGCAGTACTGTCAGTAAACGCTACTTTGTGTAGAGGAAGCTTCCGGTTTTCAAAATAAGACTAAATGAGACTAGCGAGAGCTTTTTTTTGTTCAAAAACTGATATAACTTCAGAAAAAAGGAATTAGCTACAACAGCAGAGCTTTAGCTCCAGTGTTTACATTCTTTTTGTTACAATAACTATTTAGCAGGTGATACAATAAATGAAAATCCATCTTATTTTGAAGCAGAGAAACGCAGCCTCGCACTGCTGAAAGGCGGATGTAATCTATGCGAATAAGCTGATTCTGATGCGGGGAAAAAAAAAGACTTTTTTCATACGGGCTCTGCACCTATATGTAAAGCTTAGAACGTAAAACGTTGAAGAACTTTAAAGATTGAAAACTAAAGAGAATTTTCAGGTTTTGTTATTAAATTATCTGAAACAGCAGTGATTTTATCCTATTTCTGTTACTGCTGTACTTAACTAGAAGGTAGTCAAAAACAAAAGTTTAAAATGACAAACAACATTTCATTCCATTTGAATCTTTGTGGGGGTTTTTTAATCAGTTTTGTTGATTCTGATCTCCTTTTCTAAATAAAAGGTATGAATGGTGATGATTTAATACATATAATTGACATTTTCATCCATCCAGTAAATAGATATACACATAGAAATATATTAAAAAGTAAAAATCGTGGTCCAATTCATGAATCGTTGAACTTGATTTGCAACAATCAACAGCCCTAACAAACCAACAGGACTCGACAACGTCAAGAATGAACCTCAAGAAAGAACCCGGACCGGCTTTGGTCATAACAGTTATCCTTTAACAACAATCTGGAGTTTAAAACTAAGAAAAGTCCAGACAGTATTTGAAGAAACAAGTTTGCTTTAACTGAAAAGTGGCTAAAAACATACATGCGGTTCTCAGAGAAGATTGTAAAAATCCAATTAAAGTTGAAGTGAAGCAGACAGCAGTTGGAAAACACATGAACAGTAACATGAGTTTCATAACTAAAGAGTTTCTAACACATTTGTTCCCTGTGAATTCTAAGAAAGTTATTAAAAAAAAAAAGGCTGTGTCCTCATTCCGTCACTACTCTCCCAATTAGTACATTTGTCATTTTATCAGAATGTCCAAATCTACAATTCCAAAATTCAGTGAACAGGAAAATCCTCAGAAGTATCTGGGGAAAAACAGTGAGCATCAATGCTCACTAGATTAGTGAATACAGACCACAATTCATCGCGTTTGATCCATTTGCCTCTTGGAAATGTGTTTCTATTTATTTATTTTTTTTAATCATTCAAGTTTGGAATCATCATAATATAGTAGACTCATAAATCTTTGTAAAATATTAATTTTTACTATGTGATTACTTAATTGACGTCATATTTGCCATTTCAATTATTTTTTTAAGTAGCGAGCATAAGTCTGAACAGCATAATAATCCAGGGTAGTGAATGGGCCTGCACTATTTGGTCTATTAGGAGTCAGAGAGTAGTGAGGAAATGCAGACAGTCAAAACGACGGTAAGTGAAAAGACATTATGTGGTTTAGGCAGGTTTGTATGATCCAAACGGATCACCCATGATCAATAAAACTGATTATCACTAAATATCTCATTAAGACAGGATTAAATGACATCCCAAGATTACCACAAACATGTTATATTTTTTTCATTGTGAGATGCTGACAGGAAAAGGATCCAAATATGCAAAAGTGGTGAATATTGTTGGCAGGTTTTCACCTTTGACACAACGGTCTGTTTCCTACCTTGAGGCGTTTCTCAATGTTCCTTCATCTCGCTGATTACAGTGTTAACAAACTATCTGCACCGACACTTCCACTCAGATTTACTGCTATAGACTTTAGGTCTAAAGATGCATATAAAACAAAGATCATGACATTAGTCTTTATCTGAACCTGGCAGGCTTCATGCTATGATCAATAAATATCAGTTTGTTTTAAAAATAAAAACATAACATAACATAAAAAACAACAAAAGGAAGAGAGGAGCTAAAATAATAAAAAGAAAAGAAAAACATTTGTGAAAATAGACTAAATGTATTCCAAAACTTTCAAGCCAAGTTTGACATGGTCATGAAGCTCCCCCAAGAGGTGGCAGCAAGAATTACACCACCTTTCAGTCCAAGCTGCGAGTGTGGACAGTTGTACCTGTACCTGTTTTGTGGTCTCCTGTTGCTACTGCTGGGTTGAAATGAAATCTTGCTCTGCACCACCACTTTAGATTTTACCTCAAAGAAAGAAAAAAATTGAAACAAACTAAATAATTATGCTCAAGTTAACTTCCCAAAACAGTATCTAATGAACTCACCTTGACCTGCAGGGCAGCGTCATCTCCCAGAGGGAGTCACCTGTTCTGTCAAGTTCTTCGACAAAAACAGAATCTTCTTGAACTTGGGAGACACGGTTCTTAGGGCATGGGTGGTAAAAATGGTCATATCTCAACACTGCGTACAATGTTTAGAAGCAAAAAAATAACCATAACATAGAAGCACAACACATTCAAAGACGCAATACATGAGGTTTGATGGGTAGGATGGGATGACCCTGAAATGATTGGCTCACCCGTAATTTTAACTCCTTCTTGTCCTCCATCTGTTGCAGAAACGAGTTCACAATGCGCAGGTGTCTGGTTGCTAAATGTGACTCTTATGACAACACAGGTCGGTTTTTGCAAAAGCTTTTATTTTTCTCTTCTGTATGTCATCCAACTTTGGTTACACTTCGTGCCTTCACTTTGGTTACACCGTGAAAACCATGAACAAAGCATTATAAAACAGTTCAAGAAATAAAATCTAGATTTAACAATAAAAAGAAATACAAAGAAAAAGCACAACAAATACCTTGTTTCCGCTTGTAAAGAAAAGAGTCTCTTTGGGTCCAAAGCATCGTGCCTGTAGCTCTTTCATCCAGCATGAACTTTATGAGCAGAACTGCAGACAACAGCAAAAGCTCAAATTCTCGCGAGATAATCATATCGCTCAGAGCATGCTTCAACCAAAATTCAATGTACAGTCTCAAAAAATAAAACCAAACTACAAGTTTTACAAATTTCACATCCCATGAACAAAAATAATAAATATATAATTTTGACCTACAGTTAGACTAAAGTTAAGCAATTCGTAGCAGATAAGCTAATAGTACCAGGGAACTGGGTGTGTGGCAAGCCCATAGACATAATATATATATAATAATTTCATCTCTCTCAATAATAAATGTACAGATCCGACTTTGATCCACGTTTCCCTTTGTCTTACTTGTATGTTAAAACAGTGAATAAACAGAAGAGACTGGTCACTCAAATATGTTAAACATGATTTTTATTGAATCACACACATCAGCAAAAGTCATCTTCACATGTTCAATTAGATTTTTACAACCTGAAAGTGTAAATGCTGGATTGTTTGGATTATAAACCCACTCAACACCACCAGATGAAGACCTGGAGAGGAACATACAAGTGAAACATGAGATTAAATTAAAATTGGAATCACAAAACAAAGTTAAAAATGTCATATTTAAATTATAACCCTATTGACAGAAAGTTTACTGTATGTCCTCAGATTTTAACTTTAAAAATATGAATCATCTGTGTGATGTCAGTCACTTTACATGAAGAGATTCTGGTGTTACTGTAGTAGATCTGAATCTTTCCCTTATAAATTATAACTTTCTGATTAAAAAAAAGAACTATCAATAAAAATACTGAGAAATTTTTTTTTTTTTTTTACTTTAAACATAATAGATATTCATGTTAAAAACATTGATGTGAAGACGTTTTGAGTATAAAAAAACGAATAACAGGAACTAAATAAACAATAATAATACACATTAACGATTGGTTTCTGGCAAATATAGAGTTTTCTTTTAATATTTACCAGAGAAAAGACACCAGAAGACTCACAGAAAGCGTGTAAGAACAGTTTACAGCACGGCAGCAGGACAAAAACCGGACTATAGCACTCATACTAACGCTAGATCTGTAGCAGATGGCAGATGAACACAGGAGCTCTGCTCCCAGAATCCACTGCGATCGTCATATGTCGATCAAAAGGCCACGCCTCCTCATTAAGAAAAAAAAAAAAAAAAAAGAAAGAAAAAAAAATGCTGTTTTTTTTAAAAAAAATCTACAACCTTAGAAACATATTCATAAACATATTCACTCCCCTCAGAGTTTTCATGGATCAAATATGCAGCTATTGATGAAATAAAATAAAAAACTTGAAGCACCAGGCATTAAAGGGGTTTATCATTAAAATGAGGATTTATTCATGGGAGCTCCTATTTCCTGTTGGCTTCACGATCCACCTGCTAAGGATGGGGCTTGGGGAAGATGCTATCCTATTAAAGGTACCAAAAGGTTACCCAGATCGCTGTGAGAATGGAGGGAGCCCATCTTATCTTACCTTATCCGTTCTTCATCTTCTCACGTCTACTTGCAATTAGCTATTTATGAATGCAAGCCTTATGCTTCCCCTCTCCCTCCAGCCCCCTCCCACATTAGTCTGCTGGCATCTACAGACTCTTCTCGTCTCGTCTCAACCTTATGTCTATGGTGTGTGGTCATAACTCGTGCCTCGCCTGCAGGTGGGGGCGGGGAAAGGCGCCTGAAATGAAGGCTAAAAGCGGGACTGAACGAGAACAGGAAGTCGGGTTGTCCTTAACATTCCGTTGGATTTTACACTAATAGTAAACCTCTCCTCCCTAGTACAAACTTTTCTATCTGTTATTGACTTAGTTTGTTGGCTTATTTATTTTTTGTGTCAATTTTCTTTTGATTAATTGAAGATGATTTCGGTTTCATACGGAATTAAGTTTAAGTTGTAAAAGAACGTTTAAAACACTGCGTTTACAGACCATCTGAATTTTAATTGGGAAGACTTTTATTTTGAAATTGTCCGCTACTTCCGGTTTTTCTTAAAATCTTAATTCATTCATTCAATCATTATCTTATTTATTTATTCTCTTATTTATTTATTTTTTGTTGAACAACTGAACACGTCCACATACTTCCGGTTTTTCGTGAAATCTTTATGCACACTTGCATTCAATAGAAACCAGAGACCGAGAGAATGAGAGCAGCTGATGCCTGTACAAAGACAGAAACAGATTGAAGATGGTTTAAAATCTTTAATTTTGTGTTTAGCATCTAGCTGGAAGGTGAACAGGTAAGATTATTGTTTATGTTTATTTTCTGGGACTATTTGCAATTTGTTTTATGCAAAGGAAACACATGTTTAGAGCTATTTAACATGCTAACGCTACTAGCTTTCCTAAAGCATGGCTGTGAATCAAAAAAAGGGAAATTGTAATAAATTTGTTTTTCTTTTCTTTAGCTCTTACGGCGTGACTATGCCTGTGGACTAAATTAATGGATTGGAATACCCCACCATAGTCCATCAGTTATCATCATTGAGTCCATTGTCTGAAACAAGTCTGGCTGGAATCCCTTACCAAAAAGAAGTATAATCGAGTTTATTTTAAGTATACTTTTTAGAAACTAAACTTAAGATCGTATACTTTAAGTATACTTATTGTTGGTAAAGGATGCTACATTATTATGTTTTTATAATAATTTTTAACATTTGTCCGCAGACAACAAATGAAAAATAGAAGCTGGGTCAATTTAATATCCACTTTCCCAGAGAAATAAATATAATTGAAAATAAAGTTAACTTTGAAAGACTACAATAAGACATAACTATAGATTGTTTGAAAATCATATTTATTGTTACATCAGTGATTTACTGCTTTGTATTTCTAAAAAATAAACTTGTCTGTAAATAAAATGCATTATAATGATGTTTAAAAAATTATCCTGATGTTTTTTTTTAATTCATATTTAATTGTGTATATTGAGTAACATTAAAATAAATAAATAAGTAAATAAAAAGCAGCATGAAATATAAATATATATATATATATTTTAAAACACAAAAAAAAAAACAAATATAATCTTTAAAAGCAAATTAAAAAATGACTCAAAGTTAGAAATAAATAAATAAGATGTTCCAAAAAAGGCTAAAAATATGTATTAGCAGACAGACTTGAGCCGGATGACAACTCCGGCTCAAGTCAGAGCTTATGACCCCGATATTCTGTTTGCACCCCCAACAGGGACTGGCTAGATCCAGCCCTGGTTTGGAGACCACCAGCGGTGCTGCAAGACCAACTATCTGCTGAGGTTTCTGCCCTGGGGGAGGTACCACCAAACCCTGATTACTGGTAACAGGTAATTCAATAATCAAGTGATTTTCTTTTAAGTTTTTGTTACAGAAGTTTTAGGACTGTGCATGCATTATCTCATATTTATGTATTTATGGATCATTTTATGTCATGCAGCGTCCGTCGACAGCCAGCCCTGCAAACCGTCAAGATAGACGACAGGGTCTACAGTCTCTGCAGACCACCCTGCAAGATGTCCCAATCACCACCCAGAAAGTTCCAGCAGCCCCAGGTCTCAGTTAAAGCCCCCCATCCATGTTGACCATCTTTGTAAATAGTTGGAAAGAAAAGTGTTACAATTAATAACATTTACTGTGTTGAATTTATAACGTTATTTAAATCAAATACAAACATCATTTATTTATTCTCAGAAATCAAATGTATTTATTTACTGTCAATTCTTTCTGCAGACTGAAAAGTTGGTCAAAAGTTTCCCTCCTCTCTCTGCTCTTCTGCCTCATGTCCTCTCTGATCAGGTCTAGAAGTTCATCTCTGTTTCTTCTTCCAGCTGGTGGTTCACTCCTTCTTCCTCTCTTTCACCCACTGCTGTACTTATCCGTGGAGTTTACTCCCGGATAGAAGAAATTAGGACAGGAGGACTGGTGGAAGGTCTCTGTCCTAATGCATGAGGTCAAACCAGGGCAACAGTAGCAGCTGTGGACTTCCCACTAACCCCTTCTCCTGATGCTGGATACTTACAATCCTGAACACAGAATCATAATAGACAGCATAGAAAAGAAGATGAACCTTTTTATAACATACATATTTAACATGTATCAAAGATGTTGTATTCTTCACCACACGTCAACATACTTTGTATTTTTTAAGGTTGTCCCACTGTTTTTAGTCTGTAAGGGTTCCAGCAGATCCATTTTCTCCAGGATTGTCCTGAAAAACACTCAGAACAAAGAGCGAGAGATGAGAGGGTTAATACCTCACATTAGGACACAAAAGACACTAAAGTCTACTGCAGGGGTCACCAACTCTGTTCCTGCTTGTTTTACAGCTAACCCTGTTTGAGCTACTTCTGCTCACCTGGTACGTTCAATCAATCAGGAACTGATCTAATTCAATCCAGCTAACCAGGAATTACTGAGGCAGGGTTATGTGCAAAACAAGCAGGGCAGTGAAGAACAGTTTGTTGACGCCAGCTCTATTATGACGGAGAAGTATATAAATGTAGGATTTACCTCTATGCTACAGCAGCCGAAAATTTGGCACCATTGAAGAGATAATCATTTTCACTCCTGAGCTGTATAACTGCTGCCGTCTGTTCTTTGGTCCCTAAAAAGATATAAAATTATTAAGAAAAAAAAAAAATTAGGATCTAGCATATGAGCCGAGACCGCTATATAAGCACTTTTATTGTAACATTTCAGATCAAAATACTGTCTAAATGTTTATGTTAATCATCAAAACCATAAACTTATCAGTTTACTGTTTTACTTACGTTAAAAGGGAAATTTTCTATGACTCAGGGTCCCGCATTTAAGTCCACCACTGTTGTCAGAAAAATCTTCGGGGTCGACTGCAATGCATCCTGGGATATGGGGAGCACAGAAAGATACACCAGAAGGTACTGCATATATATTTTATCATATACATGTTTTGAAACGTTTTAAGAGTATTTTAAGGGTTTTATCTAGTTATTTTTCCAGCTGTTTTACTTTTCACTGATCCGATCCGAACCGTGACCCTAAAACCATGACACGATCCGAACCGTGAGTTTTGTGATCCGCCACACCCCTGATTAGTACACAAAAGAACCTTACTAACACAGGAAATTTTAAAACAGAAACAACACAGATTAAAAAGCATGCAGACTCAACAAATAAAAATAATTTTAATTCAATCTCAATGCCTGGTTGAATTGCGTTGAAAGATTTTGGGGACTGTGGCGAAGCGATTGTAGTTGAGGCCGTTCATCCGCTGCCATTCATTGAGGCTCACCAGCGGCATCTCCTCATTAGACCGCTGTTGGTAGTTCCTGAAACGACAGATTTGGAGATGTGTGGCGATTCATCAACATGGCACACTCACAACTACTACACTACACTACGAATGACACACCTGCGGGTGAGGTCTAAAGGGTGCTGCCTGCTGGCGCTGTGAGAGCGGCTCTGTCCCGACACGCTGCTCATCAGGTCCTGAAGCTCAGTCATCGCTGCTCGGAGAAAAAGAACAAACATTTGTGACTTTTCTGTTTTGGATATTAATCCACATGATCAAGAAACTTTCTTTTTTTTCTACACCTCTTTTTTAAATTGCAAAACAATTTTATGGCAATACTTTTAACCTCTTAAGACCTGGCGTCCACATAGGTGAACATCGCATTTTGAGTTATATTTCCTTCAGTTGATTCTGCTTAACTGGGGCCCTGTGACTACATGTTTTGATGGTTAACTTTAATATTAACTCAAGTTCTAAGAGGTAAAATACAAATTAAATAACTCCAACAATTAATTTGTTTTGCCATCAAAAGGTCTAAGTTTGTTTCAAAAGTCTCTGATTTCACTAAAAGATACAAAAATAATTCAAAAATTATTTAGCTCTAAAATGAAATATGCTTTTTTTTTATTATTTAAAAGAAAAATCAGATTTGAAGCATTTTGGTCATGAAAATGATGGCATCTTAGATTGGAAATTAAAGCATATAAAGCTGTAATCCCCACCCCCCAGTTCGCATTTTTTTACAAATCAATAAAAGCTTTCATGAATCAGAAACTGTGTTTAACTTATTCTTTACTATCCAAAGCATAATTTAATCCAGGTTTGAGCTGTGTAGGTGCAGTAGTTTCTGAACAGGACCTGTTCTTAGGTGGTCAGAGTACAACAATTGCGATAAAATCATCCTATTTCACATTTTCACAAATCAGTAAAAGCTTTCACAAATCAGAAACTGTGTTTAATTTATTCTTTCAATTATTTTTTAAGTAGTGAGCATAAGTCGAACAGCATAATAATCCAGGGTAGTGAATGGGCCTGAACTATTAGGTCTATTAGGAGTCAGAGAGTAGTGAGGAAATGCAGACAGTCAAAACGACTATAAGTGAAAAGACATCATTTGGTTCTGGAATGTTTGTATGATTAAATAACATCCCATGATTACCACAAACACATTATATTTTTTCACTGTGAGATGCTGACAGGAAAAGGATCCAAAAATGCAAAAGTGGTGAATATTGTTGGCAGGTTTCATGTTCGACACAACGGTCTGTTTCCTACCTTGAACCGATTCCTGATCCTCATTCATCTCGCTGATTACAGCGTTTAAATACTTTCTGCAGCGACGCTTCAACTCAGACTGACTGAGATGGACAGTAGGTCTAAGGATGGATGTAAAACAAAACCATGACATTAGTTTTTACCGGAACATAGACAGCTTTATACTATGCTTAAATATTGAATATACATCAGTTTGTTTTTTTAAAAAAACATTAAACAAACCAAAACAACAAAAGGGAAGAGAGGAGCTAAAATAAAGAAAAACATTTGTGAAAATAGACTAAATGTGTCCCAAAACCTTCAAGCCAAGTTTGACATGGTCATGAAGCTCTCCCAAGAGGCGGCAGCAAGAATTACACCACCCTCAGTCCAAGCTGCGAGTGTGGACAGTTGTGTACCTTTTTTGTGGTCTGCTGTAGTCCTTGGGTTCAAATGAAGTCTTTTTCTGAACCACCACTTTGGATTTGACCTCAAAGAAAGAAAAAAAAACAGAAGTTTCCTCACTATTTTTAAATAAGATTAATTTAACCTCCCAAAAAAGTTTCTAATGAACTTACCTTGACCTTCAGGGGTGGCGTGTCCTCCCAAGGAGAGTCCCTTGAGGTGCTGTAGTCCCTGGCTTCAAATGAAGTCTTTTTTGGAACCACCACTTTGGATTTGACCTCAAAGAAAGAAAAAAAAACAGAAGTTTCCTCACTATTTTTAAATAAGATTAATTTAACCTCCCAAAAAAGTTTCTAATGAACTTACCTTGACCTTCAGGGGTGGCGTGTCCTCCCAAGGAGAGTCACTTGAGGTGCTGTAGTCCCTGGCTTCAAATGAAGTCTTTTTTTGGAACCACCACTTTGGATTTGACCTCAAAGAAAGAAAAAAAAAAACAGAAGTTTCCTCACTATTTTTAAATAAGATTAATTTAACCTCCCAAAAAAGTTTCTAATGAACTTACCTTGACCTTCAGCGGTGGCGTGTCCTCCCAAGGAGAGTCACTTGAGGTGCTGTGGTCCCTGGCTTCAAATGAAGTCTTTTTTGGAACCACCACTTTGGATTTGACCTCAAAGAAAGACAAAAAAAACAGAAGTTTCCTCACTATTTTTAAATAAGATTAATTTAACCTCCCAAAAAAGTTTCTAATGAACTTACCTTGACCTTCCGGGGTGGCATGTCCTTCCAAGAAGAGTTACGTCTTTGACGTTTTGCGTCCAGCTTGTACCTGAGGTCCACGATCTTGTTGCGAACCCGAGCACAGATGACATCTCGGAGATCCCTCACTGGAGCTTGCCTTTTTTTATTCAGCCTACGGCGGGAGAGGGTAAAAGTGGACAAAGAATCCCGCCCTGGAGGGCGGTTTAGTTTTTTCTTCATGCCTGCAGGAGGAAGTAATAGTAGAAGAAGAAAAGAAAGTGAAAGATAACTGAGAACAACATTCAAGAAAAAGTTAAAAACACTTAAACTCTGTTGGATAAGAGCTTAAGTCAAAGTTAATTGCAACATGCAATCAAACGTTTGCTATTCTTTTTTATTAATGCACTTTTTTTTTATTCTTTCGTGCATTTTTTGACGGTCCATATCTTCTGCATACTTCATGCGATTTCTGCTTTCAAGCATTAAAATGTTTACCTTATTAGGAACATTATTGGTCTCTTTTAAAATTTCTTCTGCGACTTGTGGTTTTTCAGCAAATTAACAACAATGCTGTAATTTCTGCCTTTGAAATGCATTGTAAAGGCTCTTCTGCAACTCCAAACTTTCTACAATTGTAACTTCTGTACACTTTGTTATTTTAAAAATTCAAACATGCATCTGCTCTGCTATTTATGGACTTTTTAGCTGTTTTAAAATAATTAAAGTAGTTTAAAAATAAAATAAAATGGAAGTCAATGAGAAGTATTTTTTTTTTTCACAGTTTTTGAAACGTATCTCCTACAATTTTTCAGCTATTGAGACACGATTCAAACATTAAACTTTAGTGGAGGGACTTAGTTGTACAGGTATTACTTTTCTTTTGGATATGTTTTATAGTTTTGCTGAGATTCTGCAATATTCCTGATGGTTTTTCAATCTAATATTAGCTAATATTCTAGCAATGTCCAAACTGTTTTGGTTAAAGTTGCATTTAAAAAGGTTTTTTTATCTTAATATTCCAGCTTTACACTTAGAATATTACAATTTACTAAAATGGTATAGAATTAGGAAAAAATTCTAAATTTCCAAATGTAGCTGTGTCTGCAGTTCACCGCTCCCCCAGGAGATGAGTCAAATGTGGAGAACAAATTTCAAGCACCTCTACATGGGACTTTAACTTTGAATATGTGCAACTAACAACTAATTAAGACCCATTAAAATAATACAGTCAAATGCATCAGTGAGCAACTTGGCCGATCGTATTACATGTGGCCAACAATCGTACTATGTTGTTTTTGTATGCTTTTATTCTATTTTATCAAGATCTAGACTCTCCCAGCATTTGTTTTTGATCAAAACCAACAAACACTATTTCCATCATTTCAGCTGTTAAAGATGAAGTTTAAAAAGAAACAGGCAACAGATGATGCTGTTTTTACTTTTTAAATGTAATTTTTTTATTTTGTTCTCTAAAATGATAAAATATAACCTCAAATTGTAAATATCTAGTATTTTGAAGACAGCTTGCATTCTATACCTTTTTTATTGTAATAGACAAAAAAATAAATATCTGGCACAACCTTTGACTCTAGACTCCACAAGCTAAACTTTTCTGCTGCCATTATAGCTATCAGTTTAGCATGATTAAAGATTTTAGCAAGAAACTACTAAAATGTCATAAATACTATGCATGACTAACTTTTAAATGCAGAAAATGCCAGGAATAACAATTGTAAGTCCAAAAAAACTCACCTTTTTCTGGGGAACTTCCTGTTTTCTTAAAGGTGCTTCCTGCCAAAGTTTAGAGCTTGAACAGTTTTTGCTCAAAGTGAATAAAAAGGGCAGTTGAAGGCTGACTTCATTCTCAGCCCAGATTCGAAAAATGCCCAAAAGGGGGCGGGGCTAGTGGAGCCTGACTGAGCAGTGGAAGTGTGGCTTGCATCTATGATTGACAGTTAGGCGAGCTTTATGTAACTTACACTGGGTCTTCAATATGGAGGTTGAGGATTTTTCAGCTCCCCCTTTGAAGTAAAGTAATTACTCACATGTAATGTTCTAAATACATGCCCCCAGTGTTGAACATCTTTCTTGGTTGCAAAGACTGGAGGAAGCCCAGCTAGAACATGCAGCATTTACTTTCTGCACAGTGACATCAACACTGAAGAGAGCAGATGTTTTCGAAGGAGCCGTCAATGCAAAAATAACTAAATATGTAGTTCAGGGGTCACCAACCTTTTTGAACCTGAAGGCTACTTCATGGGTACTGAGTCACACCAAGGGCTATTGAAATAACACATTATGCTTAGTTATAGTTAGTTATAAATTACTAATGATTAATAATGATACTCTATGTAAAGACACTGATTTCTCACCATAATTATTAACAATAACAACAAGCTGAACAGATACCGGTATTCAGCACTTTATTAATCTCAGTAACTGTTACATTTTCAGATGATTTCACATTTCACAGGAAAAATGTCCCATTTTTACTTTGCTGTTCCATGTTTATCAATAATTTCATGTACAAATTTTAAACAAATCTTGTCACATTTAGAACTAATGACCAAATCTCCAACATTTTTAACTAAGTTAATGATCTTTCAAGTGCAGTAGGTCAGAAGTCACCAAAACGTATCTAAAGTTCATGTGTCATGAACATATTTTTAAGACGTTTGCATTTTTAAATCTATTTAAATGCAAGTGAAATAAAAAAAAAAAAAAGCAACATAATAAAGCTGAATTTAAGATGCAGCTCGCAAGTGAGTTGTTCTAATTTTGGAAGAGACCAGAGGGCACCTTGTGGGGTGATTGAGGGCTACTTGGTGCCTGCGGGCACCATTAGAATTAGATTAGATTAGAATAGCCTTTATTGTCCTTGTACATTGTACAACGAAATTTGAGCGCTGCTCACTTGGTGCAAAGTAACAATAATAATAATGACCTCTGATGTAGTTTCTACGTTTTTAATGATGGTAGATTGTTACAAGTTGTTGTTTATCTAATGTTGTTTGTACTGGTAAGAGGGTGTTTTTTTTCTTTTTTTTGTACATTGAGGTGTTTTTAAAAGGGAATGGGATTTGTTACTTCACTTTGTCAAGTTTATTATTCAGTCATGCCATTGAACTTCAATCCTCTCCTTTCTGTCCTTGTGTAATACACATTTACAAGCTCATTAATATAGATTCTGGCACAAAGGCCAAATATGTTAATTTGACAGCAGTGCGTTACCTGTAACACTAGAAGGCACAGTTCTTGCACCATTTGTTACAGCTCAGTTTTGAGAGATAATGTATATATACCACATCAATCATTTTCTAAGCTTTAATCGAGCTATGTTTTGTGAAAATCGGTTAAAAAAATGTGGGAGCTAGCTCAATTTTTGTGGTTGATGCCTGCATGCCTTATAGAAACAGCTGCGTTCTGTTGATGTCACTCAATGCATGGCAATGTCTGTCAGCTGAGGGTCAGCAGGTCTGAAGGGGATCCGTGTCTGAGAGTAATAAAATGCAACCAGCATAAAAGCTCACGTATTAAACAATCTAGAGTGAAATGTTCATTGCAAATCCATCACCAGGACGAACTTTGCTGGATATAAATGCCAATTGCACTAAACCTCTGTTCCCTAACTTCTAAGTCCTGTGGAAAGTTGCGTAAGACATCAGATTTTTCACAACTGTAGGCAATAGACATGGATACAAGCCATGCTAAAGCTATCGACCGACTCTTACAAAATTACAGATGAGTGAGGCTTTTATACTGGAGCCAGAGCATGATGATGTCAAACTTCTGAGACTTGCAGCAGTTGACCAATCACAAAATTCAACTACAATTCCCCATTTCAACCTGTAGAGGGCAGCACACATATTTTAATTTGTAAAAAATTTGGCAACGACCAACAGACAGCACTTTTAAAGCCCCAGTAATAGAGGGTCAACAGCCAAAAAAAAAAAAAAGTTGATTTAGTATTTGGGGACGTGTGATGGCTGCCTACGCTGCCACACCATCAGGGCAGTAACCTGCACCATACACTCACCAGCACATACACATTTAGATATATTTTCTTTCAATTAAGACACACATTTGTTTGGTTTAAAATCTACATTTATTGACATATTTTCAGCTTTATTTCAATTTACTTTCATTAATTTAATCTTGTGTTTTTTGAGTTACCGGTGCTGTGGGGAGCATTGCTGCTGCTGCTGCTGCTGCTGCTGCTGCTGCTGGAGACACCAAGTCAGGCCTGACACAACAAAGAAGGCAAACCAGCCAGCAGAGGCCTTAAATTCAGCGGGACACTAATTCGACTGAACTACTGCCCGGGGGAGGAGAAACTACAGCATTCAAGGAAGGAAAAAAAATAACTCTAATGTTTATATTGAAACTGGGGGGCTATAAAGTTAGAGGGATCATTCTCCTGTCACACTTTGACAAATGAAATATAGCTAAAACGCAAAGAATACACACTTACGGATAAACAAGTTTTCTAGATATGAAAATACAATTTTTTTCCTCTCAGGATGAGTCACTTTGTTAAAATCTGTGGAGAAAGTTAGCTCATGGATTAATTCAATCAGTAAGAGGCACATTCAAAAATAATTTCATCATTTTTATATATAATGATAAAAATTTAAGGATCACTTTTCAATAATTGTGTATCAGTCCTGTTATTTTCTGTTTGAAATTTAATAGTTCTCATTCAGGCTGTCTAAATGGAACCTTATTATAAGATATTGAAGATCTTAACATGTTTTTGAATTTTAAATCATGCTGCAAAAATACATTTTATATGGTTTGATTTAATTAGCTATAGATCAACATCCTTCAAGTTAAGAAATGCAGATCTTGTTGTCTTCTAATACCATTTGAACTTATTAGACATCAGTAGACAGTAGCGGTTTTAGGCACGGGCAGTGCGGGCAGTAGCCCGGGGCGGCAGTTCATAGGGGGCGGCGTCTCGGCTTGAACAAAAATTGGACGTCTATGGTGTTTAGTATCTGTGTGGTGTTAGAATTGACCTGAAACAAGCGAATTAGCGCCCCCAGGTGGTGCAAGCGCCCCTGTTGCAAAGGTATGTTCTGAGGAAGGGGAGGGGTAATACCATTGACTGTATATAGGAGAACTGGACTGAGCATGCCCCCCTACTTCCGTGTTCCATATAGGAAGTACCACTGGGTTGTAAAAAGGCCAAAGTCCCATTGACTTACATTGAGAAACAGACAGTTATTTCTCAGTCATTTTAAATGTCAGAATAATCATTCTTCCTCTGGTGCTTTATGCTTAACTTCTTTTTTCTAATCCTAATTTTTTTTAAAAGATTTTTTTCCATTATCACAAGTTATTTGAGTTATAAATTGACCAATCAGATGGCTCAATAAGCGTTTGTGGGTCTGACATCGAACGTCTGGGGGGTTTGAGTGACAGATGACGGGTAGCCAATGGGAGCAGACTTTCATCGAAGCGGTCCGTGAAGACCCTTTTAACACCTACTTTTACAATTCAACAATGTTCCAATCATTGTCCTTCTATTGTTTTCCTCAATGGAATGCAGCAGTTTAAAACAAGAGGCGCATGCTGTCGCCATCTTTTACTCTGTAGAAATAGATTTAGAGGCTCAACGTGGTTAAACCGGGTGTAAAAAACACGCTCGCTTTGGAAACAGAAGAAGTTGAAAGTTAACGCGGACGCGCGTTCAGAAAGGCCAGCGTTAACAGTCACTAGATGATTATAACTGAGAATGTTTATGTTTCCGGAATATGTGTGGCGACACATCTTTTATCTCGACAAAAATGAAAATATGTAAGTAAATACAACATTTGCAGCGTTGCGGGAAAGCTACGGAGAGAGAAAGGGACGGGGCGGCGCGAGTGTGATTGTACGTGCACGCGCGCATGTGTGCGAGAGAGAGAGGATGAGAGCGGAAAGAAAAGGAGCGGGCGTTCGGGGAGAGTTTGAGTAAAGCAATGTGCTGTAAAACAAAAGTGAAAATAAATGGTGGATTCCAGCCTCCAACCAGACAGTGAGAGTATCTGCCTACAGAACTAAACCCGCGGGTGTAGGCACGAGAGGACGTTCGTCCGAGGAGCTAGCTGCAGCAGCTTCTCTGTCCCCCCCCCCCCCTCCCCGACCACGGTCAGGACGAGGAAGCGGAAAGGTTAACAGCAGAATCAAATGTTGGAATGGTTCTCCCTCAAAGACTTGAACAATGACTTGTACGATTCTCTCGATCCGCCGTTATTAAAGTGGAAGCTGTTTACATTCCGATGTCTCGTGGTAGAGGCGTGGAAAGAGGCGGAGACTCACAATAAACTCTCTTCAGATTGGTGGAAGGCAATTCCATGACTCACACAGACTCGGACCAATCGCTGATGATGGTTTGCAAAATGGCGATAGCCATTTCAGGAAGTGACGGTGAAAGCGGCGGCCTACTTTTGCGAGGAGAGGAGGTAATGCATTTCCAATGGGAGACCTCATTGCTTGTTCTGTCCAGTGTTTTTACAGTCTATGGGTAATACTTTCATATCACATCACTGTCACTGGTCGTGAGCATGGAAGGTACGCTAATTGCCCAAGATGATATGCGTTGACTTGATGGTAGAATCAGCACAGTGCGAAGGCAGACCGAGATCAGTCTGACACTGTGAACGTGAACTCATGTTTTGCAATTCACATCACCGTGATGACCTAAACAAGTGGGGTTGTCATCAATCTCTCCCTCATTCTCACTCAGGGTGCAGGAAGAAGTGAAACACAATAGGCCAAAAATAACAAATGGAAACAGTGTTAAACGGACAGACAACAAAACACATAAATGAAAACTCAAACTTAAACCCTATTCTAACCAGACAGGCAAAATAAAAGGTTACCCACAATTCCTTGCGCTGCCAGATCTGACAGCAAGCCCAACAAGCCCGCAACCATCACTTTTTTTTTTTTTGTTTGTTTTTTCTCAAATACTTTATTGAAAATATTCAAATGTATACATACAAGTCAATATAACAAAGCCAGGGGGTTGGCATTGATTAACCCGCAACCATCACTACAATATACACGGTTTTTAAGTTTCGTTTTGATCACGTGGTCAGACAACCTCTGGCGCATTTAAAAATACTGGTTAAGGTTAGGATTACGTCCACCAGGGGATGTTTCAAATGTGGAAAAAAAAAAACACATTCAGGACCGTGCAGGATCGTACATAGTATATGCACGCAAAAACCGTGTTTCTCGTAAATTATGCACGGTATTTCCAAAGTCATGGAATATGTACGCATTTCACTGAGGGGGGGCTGGCGGGTCTCTACCAAATAAATGAGAGGGGTCCTGCTGCAGGCTGTCAATGGCAGTCTGACGTGTCATGGCAGTCCGACGTGTCATGGCCGCCGGACAGATTTGCATGCTAACTTTATTCTGACCACTAGTATGCGCTAATGCGCCTGAAAGTTGGTTGCCAGCCGCCATTAACCCGGGAGCAGACGAAGTAATGTGAAGACAGACGGAGGAGAAAACGAAAGTAAGTTAAAGAGAATGTTACCATAATTCTTTATAAAATAACTATTTATTCTGCTGATACGTTCTATGAGTATGACAATTTAAAGGACTAGATGCAACACTTTTTTCATGTTTGTCTTTTTTTCGCTAAACTATTTTAATCTGAATGATTCAAAACTCCATGTTGGCGCCATCTTAACTTAGCCAATGGTACGTCCATTTTTCATAGCGGCGTACTTCTCGACTTTTAATTTTATTTTTTTCTAACGCTTTTATACACCATATCTTCGACGATAACTTCGAAAACAGAAGCAGGGCAATGCTATAAGTCCTTAACATAAAACAGAAAAGCGTAAAGAAGTAAGGCTGATGCATGTAAGGACGTGTAACCAGCACAAAAATATGTAAATTCATGTTACTCTGCAGCATTACATGCAAGTGTTTGAAGTTTAATATTACTGAACCGATTTTCAGGGTAAATGCTTTTTTTAAACTTTGTTTTTACATTATCTTAAATACAACTTATATTATGTCAAAATGTTTGTTACACAGAATAGTTTAGCCATAATTTGACAAGAAATTTGATATTTTTATAGAAAGATTGCGAATGGCAAACCTGTTTTACAAAACCACTGATAGCATTCGAGGAAGCCTTAAATAAAAAAAATGTTAAAAATAGATATGTGGATAAAGAGGACAGCTGTTTTCATCCCATATTTGATACACATAAACATTAATTAGTAACTGCATTTGAAATGTCTTAAAATGATTTTTCTTGGTCTTTTTTTAGAAAATGATTTGTTGACTTTTTTTTAGGCCTATGTCAAATATAAAGAAGGATGGATGCTTGGAGCGTAGGCATTTGGCGCTTGGGTTTGGATGTCCACTTTGCCCTGTTTCAAGGCTATAAAGTGAAGAAGTGATCCATAGGCACTTGGAAACCACATTGCAAATGCATTTCCAGGGTATGTTGATATCAAAGATCTTTTTCTGATGTAGTTCATATAATTGCAATTTTCAGTTAATATTTCTGTTATTTTGTGTGTAAAGACCATAGACTGTAAAAACGTGATCCAGGATCTGGACCTCCTCTTTCTGGATGAAGGATCTGACTCCTGTGGCATCTTCAACGGCCCTCAGCAGCTGAAAGATCTGACGAGATCGGGAAATATCAGAACAAATAATGTATAAACACACACTCACACACGACTGATGAGATTTGAATATACCCGGTGGTCATTTAAGTTTAGCGTCCTCGGCTTCAAGTGCTGTTTCAGTGGTAATGAGGACATTGGGTTCTGCAGGTACATCCTGTTGGAACGCACTTTCCCTGTGGTCAGGTCCTCATGCAGTGCCTGAAAGTGCAAAGTGTGAATATGTAACAAACTACAGGATTTACTTTCTATCACATGATCCTCTATTACCTTTATCATATTGTCAGGAAAGAGTGATAGAATCTCTTCCTCTTCTACAGGTTTACCAAACCTGCAGATGAAAAATCAGTGACCAGACCTTTTGTTTCCTTTTGCATTAATGTTCTTACATTGTTTTATCCAGAAAACAGAATTTTTTCTCTAATTATATCAAAAAATGAGCCTATTAGTGATAAGTAACACCGTCAGGCTAGTATTTTTTATAAAACTCTGTCTAAAAGGAAATCCCATCTTAGAATTGCAGTCATATGTTCAATGTTCCAGCTCCAGCTCCTATACTGTCATTTTACACTATATGACATTAAATAGTCACTTAAGTATCAAGATAGTTGTTATTTTACCAAGTGCTGTCAGGCGAATCTGTGCACCCACAGTCGAAGGATCTATTTTCCAAGACTTTGCTGTGTTCTCCTGGTGAAGTCATCCTTTGCATGTTTGGCTCTGCAACCACTGCAGACATTTGACATCCGGGCAGAGGAGTCTAAGCACATAAAGAAATGTTTGTTTACCTATTCATTCATTCATGTATGAATAGTTTGGGGAAAAAAATTATAAAAGATTTTTGTGCGTGTTACTTTAAACTCATAACCAACCTTTGTCTGTGTTTGTTGACGTCTGAAAAACACAGAACTTGAATGGTTCAGCCATGCACACGCGGCCATCATCAGGAGCCTTTTCTGCAATGTTTACCTAACAAAATTAAATTTGAAAATCAGATTCATGTGCTTTATGCAAATATATCATGAAAAATCCTAAGACAGAAAACATGTTTTGTTGTGTGACTTAGAGAGACAGTTTCAATTCATTCTTAATTCAAATTTCATTCATTTGATGTTTCATTGTTTTTCTAATCCTTCAGACTGATCTGTCTGAAGAAGAAGCAAATCAACAGATCTTATTGACATGAAATAATTCAATCTTATAATTGCTCTTTGAAAATATCATTTCATATAGACTGTAAGGTAAAAACGACCAATGCTCAATCTCAGCAAACAACACAAATGTGATGCTAATGAGCAACCATCATTCCAGTCCAATGTGTGCCCATAAAGTCTTCTAATAAAGTTCCTTTGTGATACATTCTAGTGAAAAACAACAGTGGGCTGAACTTTGCAAAACTAAAATATAAAATAATCTTATATTAATTCTTGTTGACTTGTTTCTTTGTACACATTCAAATTAAAAACAAGGAATCTGGACACTTCACCATCAGCACCAGGTATTTCTATCTGAGTTACACTGGTGGAAATTTAGTCTAAATACATCATTGGTGGGATTTTAGGTCATTTTGGATTATTCCAATTGATCCAGTACTGAAGCTGAATCCAATAGACAACCCCTAATATAGATTCTAATCAAATTGTTGTCGTAATGAATTGTTTTACAACTCTAATGAACCAAGATCCATTCTGATAGTCTTCATAACTGACCTCAGTATTTTGAACATGCTTGACCTTTAGCCTGAAAACTGGGGAATGCTTCCCATCAAGGAGGTCCTGGAATTCCTCTGTCCAGTGGGCAAAGACTTTTCCATAACTAAAATGAGATTGAATAAAATCAGATTGAATAATAAAGAGAAACAGTCATCCCATGATCTGGCACAATTGTTTTACATTTTATCTATAGAAATGCATTTATTAAATCGCATTACCATCAAAACAATAGCGATGCTTAAGGTTTACCAACACTGTAAAAAGAAAACATTAAATAAAAATGAAAAAAATATTTTCTTTTTCTTCTCTACCTGTTTAAAGAGTTGTTCTCCAATAAGAGCAAACACCACCACCTCCGCAAAACGGGCATGTCGAGCTGAAATGATTGTAAGAATAGAACTTCAGTGCACAACACAGAATGCAGGCTTGAAGACCACATTTTCTGCTAGAAATTATACTTATAATTGAGTAGTCAAACTTTTCATCAAGGACCACGTACAATGCAGCCTGTGCAAAAAAAGTTAAATATTCAATGATGATACTTTCATGAATTCATCATTGGGACACCATAACACCTTTATATTATATCCCATCATAAGTACAGTTTGTTTTTATCAACTTCAAACTTGATTTAAAAAAAAATGCAAAGAAATTTAAACATACTTGTGTCAGTGCACACTCTTACCCACCATTAGCATGAATATTCCACAGTCGGATCCAGAGTCTTGCCTTGGGAAGCCCTGTTTTAAGGAAAGCAAAAATGACTGGAGTGACACAGAAGTAGTAAGATATGACAGTATCATTGTCATACATAATTACAAAACTCTGCTACAGGAACCTTTTACATTTTAGATCAATTATTCTCCTTTAACTTTATATTTATTCTTTTAACAATATATTTTTTTAAACTAGCTTTCACATTTACATAATTCACTACAAATGTCAAGTGTTATTTATGCCAACATACCACCAAATGTTTGGCCGTCATCTCAGTCCATGTACCTGGACAGATCTTCTGTGCAACAGCCCTGTGTGATTAAAAGGAAAAAAATTACAAATCTGTGAATGTAAAAACACGTGGGTTAAATACAATGTCTGAAGGTCTAATGAACACGACCTCATTACTGCAAATACCTCAAAAAGTACAGTTGCAGGAAGGAATATGTCAACTATTACTTTAAAAGTTGCTCTGTGGATGTTACATGATTTGCAACAGGAAGTCAAATTTAGTGATCACATAAATACACTATTAATGTATTAACATACTGTATTTGTCTATTTTTTCCACATAATTATAGACATAATAATGAATGCTCAATTCATTTATTAATAAGGGTTTCAAAACTATTTATTGTCACTGTACATTTCAACGGTCATAGGAATGTGACCAAAAAAGTAATTTTCATCAGAACAAAACATGCAACAAAAAAAAGGGAAAAAGATTCCAGCCAGAAAAACATTGGAGTCTTTACACACAAAATAACAGAAATATTAACTGAAAATTGCAATTATATGAACTACATCAGAAAAAGATCTTTGATATCAACATACCCTGGAAATGCATTTGCAATGTGGTTTTCCAAGTGCCTATGGATCACTTCTTCACTTATAGCCTTGAAACAGGGGCAAAGTGGACATCCAAACCCAAGCGCCAAATGCCTACGCTCCAAGCATCCATCCTTCTTTATATTTGACATAGGCATCTAAACAAAAAGTCAACAAATCATTTTCTAAAAAAAGACCAAGAAAAATCATTTTAAGACATTTCAAATGCAGTTACTAATTAATGTTTATGTGTATCAAATATGGGATGAAAACAGCTGGCCTCTTTATCCACATATCTATTTTTAACATTTTTGTTTTATTTAAGGCTTCCTCGAATGCTATCAGTGGTTTTTGTAAAACAGGTTTGCCATTCGCAATCTTTCTATAAAAATATCAAATTTTCTTGTCAAATTATGGCTAAACTATTCTGTGTAGACAAACATTTTGACATAATATAAGTTGTATTTAAGATAATGTAAAAACAAAGTTTAAAAAAAGCATTTACCCTGAAAATCGGTTCAGTAATATTAAACTTCAAACACTTGCATGTAATGCTGCACGAGTAACATGAATTTACATATTTTTGTGCTGGTTACACGTCCTTACATGCATCAGCCTTACTTCTTTACGCTTTTCTGTTTTAAATTAAGGACTTTATAGCATTGCCCTGCTCTGTTTTCGAAGTTATCGTCGAAGATATGGTGTATAAAAGCGTTAGAAAAAAATAAAAATTAAAAGTCGAGAAGTACGCGCTATGAAAATGGACGTACCATTGGCTAAGTTAAGATGGCGCCAACATGGAGTTTTGAATCATTCAGATTAAAATAGTTTAGCGAAAAAAAGACAAACATGAAAAAAGTGTTGCATCTAGTCCTTTAAATTGTCATACTCATAGAACGTATCAGCAGAATAAATAGTTATTTTATAAAGAATTATGGTAACATTCTCTTTAACTTACTTTCGTTTTCTCCTCCGTCTGTCTTCACATTACTTCGTCTGCTCCCGGGTTAATGGCGGCTGGCAACCAACTTTCAGGCGCATTAGCGCATACTAGTGGTCAGAATAAAGTTAGCATGCAAATCTGTCCGGCGGCCATGACACGTCAGACTGCCATTGACAGCCTGCAGCAGGACCCCTCTCGTTTTGAGCAGCTCTGCTAAGTAACTGCTTTTTCTTCGTCTTAAACACTGTGGACCAGGACCTCAATGTTGCGCTGTTGAAAGGTATTGTTATTATTATAATTTTTTATCTGTTTACTTTAAGTTAAGTTGAAAGAAATGAGCAAAACCTTAAAAAAGGCTGAACTGAAAAATCTCCACCTAATGTTAGTGCTATTAGTAATAGCAAGCCGGCTAAAGCTAATCAACTGATGAAACCGTCTCCTACATTTTGATTGCAATGATGGGAAGATTGGGTGGTCACACAGTCCGACTACTTCCGGTCCAGGAGACGGTAAAAAGTGAGTTCTATTTCATCCCTCCTGACCGCCAGAGGCGGTGCTTCAAGCACTGAATGATTCTTCATGCGCATGCGTAGTTCGAGAATTTAATGACAACAAAGTCACCTGTGACCTCCTGGTGACCCCACGTGAGGCTATAAAGTCACGTGGCACCAGGAACGCAGCCTCAACTTCTTCTCGCTCGTGTGCGTAGTAGTTACTGTGTTATCCCCACTGCGTGGTGAGTGACACTTCTTACCTTCCTGCTGCCTGTAGCCTCGTGACGTTTGGCGTCGGAGTTGTGAGTGCGTCTCACCCTCCAGAGGCTGCGCGGGTAGTTTTGCTGCAGCGCGCGGCTGCCGCTGCATTGCCTTTGTGGCGTCCCTTTTTTCCTTCTTGTTTCCTAGATTGGAGTGACGTGCTCGGACGGGTGTTCCAGCTGACCGACAGCCGCTGCCGCGGGACTCCGCCGTTCGCGGCTCTGCAGGTCGCCGCTCAGTGGCGTTCTCTGCCCGAGAGCTGGCCGCACCGACGTGCCCTGGCTTCTGGCGTGCCTCGTCGATCTCGCTGGTGCGTGGACTCCTTGGTCGGCTTCGGTCCTTCCGGGTTTGCTCGGTGGCCCGGTGGCGTTCTCTACCGTGGGCTCACTGTTGTACTGCGGCGTGTGAGTGCACCTACCCCCTTTCCATCGCCACTCCGTGACGCTCTCGGTCGTGAGTCGGCGCGTGTGTGTTTTCTCACTGGGCCTTGACTGTTCTCGTCTTTAGTGCCCTGCTGGACACAGGTCAGTCATGTTAGCGTCCTTTTGCTGCGGGGACTGTCACGTCCCCATGCCGCATGGCGACGGGCATGACCTGTGCCCCACTTGCTTGGGTGTCGAACACCTCCGCGCGGGTCTGACAGCTGACGCTTGCCCTGACTGCAGCGTCTTGCCCCTGTCTGTGAGAGCGGAGCGCTTGGAGGCCGTGGAGCGGGCTTTGAGGGGCGCGTCTCCTGGATCGACTGAGTTACCTCCAGTGCGGCTGCCTTCTCGGAAGCGTTCTTCCTCGACGCCGCTGCCCGCCATTGAACCTCGCGCCCGCTCAGGAGATCATGACAGCCATCCCCTCACAGTGGAGGAGCTGTCATCTGAATTGGCACAGATGAAGTCTCTCCTGCTGGCGTTGCAGTGTGACCGAGATGGTGCCGGGTCCTCTACTATGCCCGCTCCTGCGGATCCCGATGTCCTCTCGGTGGTTGCTTCGGACTCCCTGTTTCGGGACGACTTTGAAGCTGCCAGCCTCGGAGCCTCCGACGCTGGATCCCATGTCTCCACGGGTTCCCGAGTGAGGAGGAGGGCGTCCGCGGCTTCCGCTGTGCGCGCTGCGCTGGCTCGACTCCAGCTGGATGTTCCCCCTCCACAACCGGGGCCCTCCAGCGCCTTCTTCCGTCGGCAGGGTGGGTCCTCCTCCTTTGTTGTCCCTCCATAGGAGGAATACATTCGGGAGTTGCACGCCTGCTGGACCGACACGAGGGCGTTTTCACGCTTGACGTCTGATGGGCGTGCTCTGGCGGCGATGCATGAGGCCCCGCGTTATGGGCTGGGACGGATGCCCCCTGTGGAGCCTGCGGTGGCTTCCCTTATTGTGGCCCCTGATGAAGCTTTGCGGCCCGATGTGCGATGCCCACGTCCTCAGTGCCGCGTCACGGACGACCTGCTCTGCCGGGCATATGATGCTGGGGCTCGGATGGGTCGACTCGGAAATTCCCTGTCCCACCTGCTGTTGGGTCTGGCCGCCTCTTTGGACGCGGCACCCGTCGACGCGCCCACTCAGGGTTTACTGGACGCATCTCTGCAGGCCTTCGCCCTGATGTCCCGTGAGCTCGGTCGTTTACTTTCCACACTGACGTCTGCTCGCCGTCAGGTATGGCTGGCACAGTCACCCTTGACTGAGACCTGCCGGCGGGTTCTACGCAGTGTTCCGGTGGTCCCCGGTGAATTGTTTGGCGCTGCGGCCCTTTAGGCGCTGGAGCGGACGGCCCTGGCTTCTCAGACGCGGAGCCAGTTGGCGGGACTCCATCTGCGCCCTGTTTCACGGGGTTCTTCCTCGACTGCTCCTTTTGGTCGCGGTCTGCGGTCTGCTGCGGCAGCCACTCCGTTTGTGGAGCCTCGCCGCTCGGCTACGGCTCCTGCTGCCCTTCGTGGCGACCGACCTCGGGACCGTCCTTCCACTTCCGTGTCGTTTCGGCGTCGCAACTCCCGGCCCTCCAGAGGGCGCGGGGAGCGGAGGTGACATGGGTGGTCGGGCGGTGGGTGTCTTTACCCCGGAGCAGCTCCATTTCTGGGCTGTGCACTGCAGGGACACCTGGGTGCTATCCACACTTCTCCGGGGTTACCGTCTTCAATTTCGCCGCCGTCCACCCACCGCGGGCCTCATCCGGGAGACACTTGTGTCTGTTCCGGCAGAGGTCGACGCTCTACGCCAGGAGGTTTCTTCTCTTCTGGCCAAGGGCGCTATTGCTCCTGTGGACCCCCGGCTGGATCCGGGAGGGTTTTATTCACGCTATTTTCTTGTGCCGAAGAAGACCGGAGATCTGCGTCCGGTTCTCGACCTCCGTGCCCTGAATGTTTTTCTGAAGCCCATCCCGTTTCGGATGCTGCGTCTCACGGAGATGCTCCAGGCGATCGCCCCGGGCGATTGGTTTATTTCCATCGACCTCAGCGAGGCCTACTTTCATGTGCCAATTGCACGTGCCTGTGATGTATGGTACTACTGTCATCCGACCATTAGGGGGAGTCAGTTACTTGTGTTATGTTATGTTTGCCTATATGCAGAACGTCAGAGAGACGAACACGGAGGATTAATAAAGACGCAGTTCAAGACAGTCTGGTCTACAAATGTTTTATATAAGGTCCAACATCATTACATGGTGTCAGAAGTAAACATGGAGCAGTTAAGGCCACCAAACAGTCTGAGTTTTGAAGGAAATCTGGCAGAAAACTGGCGAACGTGGATTCAAAAGTTTGAACTTTATCTCATCGCGACGGGCATCGCCGAAAAGAGCGAGAAAGTGAAGTGTGCGACATTTCTTCATGTTGCTGGAGATGAAGCAATCAAGGTATTTAATACGATGGTCTTTGATGAAGATGTGGATGGTTTTGATGGGCTAAAAGACATGTTCAGAGTCTACTGTGAGCCCCGGAAAAACATCACGTATCTGAGACACGTGTTCTTTACCCGAGTGCAAGGACCCAATGAAACTATTGATGCTTACGTGACGGACCTGAAAAACAAGGCAAAGGACTGTGAGTTTGCACAGCTAACGAATGAGCTGATAAAAGACCGCATAGTCTGTGGGATCACAAATGACACAGTGAGAGCAAGGCTGCTCAGAGAGACGGATTTGGATTTGACCAAGGCTGTGGATATCTGTCGAGCAAGTGAGGTCACGCACAGTCACATGAAAGCCCTGCATGAAGAAGCAGATGTAGCAGTGCATAAGATAAAAGTGACCAAAGTAAAGAAAGCAACTGGCATGCAGAATGAGAATGTCAAGGAGAAAGATGAATGTAACAGGTGTGGCTACATCCATGAACCAAAGAAGTGTCCTGCATATGGAAAAATATGCAGTCAGTGCAAATTAAAAAATCACTTCAGTCGTAAGTGCAGGTCACAAAAACAACAGTACAGACCCAGAAAAACAGAGAAAAAAGTGCATGAAGTAGGTCAAGCACAGGAAGAAGATGTCATGTTTATGGGATGTATTGAAATCAAACCAAGTGAGCCAACAGATGTAAAGATTCAGCTGGACTCGATCTCAGCAATGAACAACGATGCTAAAAAATGGACTCAAGAACTTAAATTTAACAAAGGCGTGCTCACTGTGAAGCTTGATACAGGAGCAGAGTGCAACGTTCTGTCGATGAGAGACTTTGAGAAAATCAAAAACAAGCATGCAGAGGTAATTAGGTCAGAATGTAATCTGGTTACTTACTCTGGTCATGTAATCAAGACAAAAGGAAAGGCAAAGCTCAAGTGTGAGTTCAAAGACAAGGAATATGAGTTAGAGTTTCAGATCATAGAGAAAGACTCACCTGCTATCCTTGGAAGAGACTCCTGCACAAAGCTGGGACTAATCAAAAGAGTGGACGGTGTGGCTAAAGATAACACTGACATAATGAGTGAATATGAAGATGTGTTCACTGGTTTGGGATGTGTTCCAGGACTGCACCACATTCAACTCAACCCAGATGTAACTCCAGTGATTCACCCACCAAGGAAGGTGCCAATAGCACTGAAGGACAGAATAAAGGCAGAACTGGATAGAATGGAGGATCTTGGAGTTATCACAAAGCAAACTGAGCCAACAGATTGGGTCAACAGCATGGTCACGGTGGTGAAACCCAACAAAATCAGAATCTGTATTGATCCCCAAGATCTCAACAAAGCCATAAAAAGAGAGCACTATCCATTGCGTACAGTTGAAGAAATAACTGCAGAGATGCCAAATGCAAAAGTTTTCTCTATACTGGATGCTAATCATGGTTTCTGGCAGGTGCAGCTAGACGAGGAGAGTTCTAAATTGTGTACCTTTAACACCCCGTATGGACGATACAGATTCCTGCGACTTCCGTTTGGAGTGTCGTCAGCTCCAGAAGTGTTTCAGAAGTGCATTGCACAGAGACTGGAAGGTTTGGAAGGTGTTGTGAACATAGTTGATGATATTCTGGTGTGGGGTGAAGATGAGAAGCAGCATGACAGGAGGCTGAGAGCACTGATGGACAGAATCAGAGGGATGAACCTGAAGTTAAATAGAGACAAGTGCAAGATCAAAAGAACAGAGATCACTTATGTTGGTCACATTCTATCAGCAGAAGGTGTGAAACCAGACCAAGAAAAAGTCAGAGCTATACAGGACATGTCTGAGCCTGAAGACAAAGCAGGTCTGCTGAGGTTTCTGGGGATGCTTCAGTATCTAGCAAAGTTTGTCCCAAATCTCTCAGATGTAAGTGCGCCGCTCCGGAAGCTTCTGGAGGGTGATACAGCTTGGCATTGGGAAACTGAACAACAGAAAAGTTTCGACAATCTGAAAAATCTTGTCAGCAAAGCTCCAGTGCTCAAGTATTTCGATGTGAAAAAGGATGTAACATTATCTGTGGATGCAAGTTCTGAAGGTCTGGGAGCAGTGGTGATCCAGGAAGGACAACCAGTGGCGTACGGCTCAAGAGCGCTGACCGACTGTCAGAAGAGGTATGCACAGATCGAAAAAGAACTTTTAGCGATTGTATATGGATGTGAAAAGTTTAAACAATATGTGTATGGAAAGACAGTCCAGGTAGAAACCGACCACAAGCCTCTGGAGACTGTGTTTAAGAAATCACTCCAGAAGGCTCCACCAAGACTTCAGAGGATGCTGATGAGCCTACAACCCTATGATTTAAGGGTCAGCTACAAACCAGGAAAAGAGCTTTACATAGCAGACACACTTAGCCGAGCCTACCTGAAAGAAAGAACTGAACAACTCCTGGAAGATGAACTACAGATTCATCTACTTACAGCTCAACTACCGATCACTGACGAAAAACTGAACATATTCAGAACACAAACAGCAGCAGATGAGGAACTGCAGCAGGTTGTTAACATGGTCCAAGCAGGATGGCCAGCAGAAATAAGACATGTACCAGCAGAGATCCGAAAATATTGGACGTTCAGAGAAGAACTTACATGTTCTGATGGACTACTGTTCAAGAACACACGACTGGTCGTTCCACAGAGTCTGAGAAAAGACATGTTATCAAGAGTTCATGAAGCTCATCTCGGAGTAGTCAAGTGCAAGGAAAGAGCGAGAGATGTCATGTTTTGGCCTAACATGGCAAAAGAGATTGAAGATGTTGTGTTAAAGTGCTCTGTTTGTAACACATTCAGGAGGAGTAACACAAAAGAGCCGCTCATCTGCCACGACATTCCAGAGAGAGCCTGGGCAAAGGTTGGAGTGGACTTATTTCACTACGAGCAAGGTGAATATCTGCTTTGTGTTGACTACTATTCCAAGTACCCTGAGGTTGCTAAACTCTCTGGGACCACAAGCAAACATGTAGTAACAGCTCTGAAATCAATGTTTGCAAGACATGGAATTCCTGATGAGGTTGTATCAGACAATGGTCCACAATTTGGGAGCGCTGAGTTCAGGACATTTGCAGAAAAATGGGAGTTTGTACACACCACATCAAGTCCTGGATACCCCCAGTCCAATGGACAAAGTGAGAGAGCAATTCAGACAGTCAAGAGCTTACTGAAAAAAGCACAAGAGAGCCAAAGTGATCCTTACATTGCTTTACTGGAATATAGGAATTCACCTTTGGATGGAGTAAAACTATCCCCTGCCCAACTGCTCATGGGTAGAAGACTGAAAACCAGACTACCATCATCAACGCAGCTTTTGAAGCCACAGCTGTTTGATAATGTACACCACAGTATCAAGGAGAGGCAGCTGAAACAAAAGCAGTACTTTGACCGAGGAGCAAAACGGCTACCACTTCTGATGGAGGGAGAAAACGTGAGAGTAAAAGTCAAAGATAAATGGCAGCCAGCAGTTGTCTTGAGAGAACATGACAAACCCAGGTCGGTCATAATCCAAACAGAAGATGGAAACACCTACAGGAGAAATCGCAGACACCTACTGAAAACCAGAGAAATGACATTTCCACAAGAGATCACTGAAGACACGCAGGATTTTGATCCTGTGACCAGTACATCTACAGAGACTGACCAGACATTTGTACCATCAACAGTGACATCACCGATGAAAGGAATGATGACACCGACTGTGAACCAGGAAGAAACAGTTAAAAGGTCCAGGTGTGGAAGACTGATTAGACCACCAAAACGTTATTTACAGTGAAAACTAGCAATTATTTATGCTGTGGAGTTAGTAGAAAATGTTCAACTGTTAATTGCAATTTATATTTTTCTTTGAGTAAGATAATTTTGCAAGTGGTTGTAAAAGTTTTAAGTTTGTTAGTAATATATCCGAAGCAGCACTATTGTCAATAGCATTTCAGAATATTGACTAGGAGACAAGAACTGAAAAGGCAGTAATTATAAAAGTTGATTTAGTTATGGAAATATCTAAAGGGGAAAGATGTGATGTATGGTACTACTGTCATCCTGCGTCCGGTTCTCGACCTCCGTCATATCCCGTTTCGGATGCTGCGTCTCAACGGAGATGCTCCAGGCGATCGCCCCGGGCGATTGGTTTGTTTCCATCGACCTCAGCGAGGCCTACTTTCATGTGCCAATTGCACGTGCCCACTGGCGATTCCTGCGCTTTGTGTTCGAAGGGCATCATTACCAGTTCAGGGTTCTTCCCTTTGGTCTGTCCCTGTCACCTCGGGTATTTTGCGCGTAGTCGCGGCCGCCTTGTCCCCCTGCAGGCTCAGGGTTGAGGATTTCTTCCATACCTGGACGACTGGCTGATCTGCGCCCCTCTTCGCGGAGAGGTGATTCGAGACGCCCGCCATGTGCTGGACCTGTGGGGCTATGGGCTTTCGCGTCAACCTCGCGAAGAGCAACCTGCTTCCAGCCCAGACCACGGTTTTCCTCGGGGTGTCTGGACTCTCTTGTGGCATGACTGCATGCCCCTCCCCTCGCGAGTGGGACAATCCTCGCCCTGTTGGGGAGACTGCGTGTCCGCCGGCGCTTGTCCCTCCTCCTGCACCTCCGACTACTGGGAATGTTAACAGCAGCGTCCACAGTGGTTCCTTTAGGGCTGCTCACACTTCGGCTTACCAGATGTGGCTGGCTGGGCTGCGTCTGGATCCTGCCGACCGGCGCAACCGGCGACGCGTGCTTGGTTGTTCCACCCATGTCCTGCGATCTCTGTCCCGTGGGCGGACAGGTCTGGATCATTCGGGGGTGCTTCTGGGCTGGTTGCCGTCCGGCGGGAGGTCGTATACAGGATGCCTCAGCCCGTGGGTTGGGGCGCGACGTGGTGCGGCCAGATGGTACGAGGTCACTGGTCCCGTCGCAGCGCGTGGGGCACATCAACGTGCTGGAACTGACGGCCGTCCATTTGGGGACTGCAGCATTTTCTGCCGTTGTTTGCGCGGGCCGCACGTTCTGGGTGCGCTCCGACAACATCTCGGTAGTGTCTCACATCAACCACTAGGAGGGACGCGGTCGATCCGTCTCTTGCGGGTGCGACTCGCCTGCTCACGTGGGCTGCCCCTCACTTTGCCAGTCTCAGGGCTGCCTACATTCCGGGCTCGGCGAACAGGGTGGCCGATTTCCTGTCCGGCACAGGCTTCGCCGGGCGAGTGGCATCTCCTGCCAGAGGTGGTGGAGCTCCTCTGGTCCTCTCGCAGGGGCGGAGTGGACCTGTTTGCATCGGCGGAGACCACAATGCCCCCTGTGGTTCTCCCTTGTGGACGACTCGGGGCTCTGGGTCAGGACGCGCTAGCCCGTGGCCGGACGTCCTGCTTTATGCCTTCCCTCCACTCCCCTGATTTATCCCACCCTCTGCGGGTTCTCCAAATGGGTCACCGGCTCTGTTGGTGGCTCCCTTCTGGCCGGCGCGGATTTGGTTTCCGTTGCTGCGGCAGGCTCTGTTGCTCCTCGCCTGTTCGCTCCCCGACAGGCGGGACCTGTTGTCTCAGCTGGGGGTCAGGTTCTCCACCCCGAACCCATCGCCTCCAGCTGCACGCATGGTTGCTGCAGGGGCCGAGGTGACTCTGCCGCTTGGACGCTGATGTGTGGAACACGTGCTGAATGCGGGCCCTTCCACTCGGCGCCTTTACGCGGACCGCTGGCGTCTATTCGACAGATGGTTCGCCAGAGGGATCTTGTGGCAGAGTCTGCGAGGCCTCCTCCATTTTGCGTTTCTTCAGGACTTACTCGACCAGGGACGCTCACCTCCACACCTGCGAGTGTATGTTGCCGCCATTTCCTGTCGGCATGTCGGAGTGGATGGCGTCACTGTTGGCCGTTGCCGCTGGTCTCCCAGTTCCTTCGCGGCGCTCGCCGGCTGCATCCCCCTCGCCTGGTGGCTCCTCTATGGGACCTGTCCCTTGTCCTGGCTGCACTCCGCTTACCGCCGTTTGAGCCTCTTCCATCGGCGACCTCAAGTGGCTCTCTTTTAAACGGCCTTCTTGCTGGCTATGGCCTCTGCCAAACGTGTTGGCGAACTTCGGGCGTTGTCGTCAGCCCCAGTTGTATACGATGGTCCCCGGATGGCTCGGGGTCTCTCTTTGGCCTGACGCGTCCTTCATCCCTAAGGTGGCTGCATCGCCCTTCTGCCACCGGCCACTGCGCCTTGCCCGCTTCGACATCGGTGGTCCAGAGGAGTGCTTGTGTCCCGGTTCGTGCCTCCAGCGGTATGTGGAGGTGACGGCGGGATTCCGATTGACTGATCACCTGTTCGTTTGCTTCTTCTGGCCTCGCAAGGGTCGGGCGCTGTCGAAGCAGCGTTTGGCCCACTGGGTCGTGGACACCATTCGACAGGCATATTCCAGGCATGGCCGCCCTGTACCAACCGGCGTGTCATGTCACTCTACCAGGGCTGTCTCCACTTCCTGGGCTGCTGCCCATGGTGTGCCGTTGGAGTCCATCTGCGAGGCTGCCTCATGGACGTCCCTGGACACCTTCACGCGGTTCTACAGGGTCAATGTGTCTGACCCCAACCCGATGGATGGCGTCTTGCGACTGGCTGACGCACCGCTGTGAGGTGAGGTGGTTTCGTGTCCTGGGCCTCGGACTTTGTTGGCATTGGCCATCCAGTGCTTGAAGCACCGCCTCTGGCGGTCAGGAGGGATGAAATAGAACGAAGGTTACGTATGTAACCACGGTTCTATGAATCCCGGATGACCGCCAGAGCTTCCGGTCCCTCGGTCCCTTGCGTTCTCGCGAGGTGCGTTGAGGCTGCGTTCCTGGTGCCACGTGACTTTATAGCCTCACGTGGGGTCACCAGGAGGTCACAGGTGACTTTGTTGTCATTAAATTCTCGAACTACGCATGCGCATGAAGGATCATTCAGTGCTTGAAGCACCGCCTCTGGCGGTCATCCGGGATTCATAGAACCGTGGTTACATACGTAACCTTCGATTCCAAACGTGGTGTTCAGGAACCCATGCCCTCTATGTTTGACTTTTTTGCCTGTTTTAACTCATCGATTCATTAAAGCAGCCCATAGGAGACCACAACAGTTTCTGTCAGGTGGTTGGGGTTAGACATGAGTCGAAGATGCAGGGCAGAGGTCTGTGATGATCAGAATAAAGAAACTCAGTGCTTTGAACGGACCGCAATGTCTCATCAGGTCTTCATGGAAATCCAGCAGCTGTTCCCGGATGAATTCCGGACATGGTCCCTCCTGCTTTTCGCCCTTAAAGTTCAGCAACATGTTGATCTGCAGGAAACATGAGAATTAAAGAGACTTTTATAAGCTATGGAGGCCAGAATGTAGTTTTACTACATTTGACAATATTTGCTGATTTTTATCATATCAAATTACATTTTTTTCCCAACAAAACTAATAGAAAACAGAAAAGAAAATACGTTTTCAAGACACAGTCATGGATAGATTGAATACAAGATTTGTTTTAAAAGGAGGCGTCAGGGATGAGGGACTAACACCCAAAGACCTTTTCTGGCTAATGGGAGGAGTCTGTAGCGACTAAAGTAAAACAATCAGTCAGAACAGCTTAATAGCTTACACCAATATTTTGGGTTCTTCAAGTTGTTTTATTTGGGTTTCAAATCTTTATGACCCTGATTTGCTCTGTGTGCTCCTACCTGTTCCTGTGGGGGGGATCTGAACTCTTTGGTCTTCTTGGCGGTGAGGGCCGCTGACATGTTGAGCGCCAGCATCACCTCGTTGTAACGGAAGCGCTGGTTGTCCTGAAGACAAGCCACGAAGTCGTCGGAGAAAGCCACCACCGCTCAATGCGGTGGCGCACTGGCAGTCGCACAGGTACTGAAGCACGTGGCACATCTGCATGCGAACAAACACACTGGCATTCAGCGTGTAACATGACACACTAGGAACACATGGAACAAATGTGTTTCTGGTAGCAAAAAATAAATACAGTTATACATAGATCATGAGGGAGGGTGTGCATCTAAAAAGAAATGTGTAAAAAGGTGTAAACATGGAGAAGGTCAGCTGGATGTGCTCACACGTGTGAACTTTAAGAACAAGTAAAAAAAAAAAAAAAAAAAAAAAAGCCAGGATATGTTACCATGTGTCAACTGGAGCTAACTTTTGATGCATATTGATGAAATATATATATATTTTTGTTTGTTTTCAAAATTACCTTAATTAGCATCTACATCACATGCGTCAAAGTCAAAGCCCAGATTATTTTATTTTATTTGTTATTAATAGCCAAGATATTTTACCTCATTTCTAACTTTTCTAATTTTGACAAAATATATTTTTATTGAGAAGTATATAGAAAAGTCATTTAAGGTTTAAGTTGATTTATTCTGGAATAATATTCCTGCCTTTTTTTTTATTCATAATTTTTTAAAAAGTTACAGTTTCAAAGTTTTTAAAAAATTGCATTCTGCTAGCTTTTTGGATTATTGGCAATTTTTTCATTTTTTATACTATTTTGAAGTTCAGCTGTTTTTTTAGCTATTTTTTAGCTACATGCTAGCTGTTTTGGCTAATATATTAGCTAGCTTTCAGCTTCAGCATCTCCGGCTCTCCCCAGTCCTCTCGTTCCGCGGCTGTGCCCACGCGTCCAGGACCACACGATGCTCAATCTAAACAAAGCAAAGGCAATTGAAAAAACTCACAAAATGCTGATAGAAATAAAAAAGTTATGAACATTGTAAAAGACAATTTAACTTACAGCCATTTTTTGAATGTTTGACTTATTCTTTTTCTGTGGGAAAACAGAAGAAAATGTCATTACAGCTTCAGCATTTTGACTTAGAATACAACTTTAAGAAAGATCTTTATGCATAACTGAGTCATGGATGACTCTGTAACAAAGCTAATTTTCTTATCATCTTATATTCAGTAAGAATCAGCAGCTGTTAAGATAACTAATCCAGAAAGTTAACAAAACATATTTTCAATCTAGCATAAAAAGACCAAACATTAGCATGAAAAGACAAAGCAAAAATTGATTGTTTAACAATTTAATAACACACTCTCTACTAAAAACCTACCATATAAAAGTGAAATAACTCTTCCCCAGTGAGCATAAGCAGATAACTTATCCAGAAAGTGATAAAAACACATTTAAAGCTAGAGAAACTAGCATGAAAAAAACCAAAGCCAGAAAATGATTGTTTTACAATCTACTAACACGGTTTTTTGGTTTTTTTTTTTTTTTAACTAAAAACCCACCAGAAAATAGTGAACTAACTCTTTCCCAATCATATCAATAACATTTCGGAACTTAAAACCAACTATTTCTCGTTCAAATAAAGAAGAAATAGCCCTTACGTCCGACGCAAAAGATGGCTGCCATGTCAGTCAACGACAGTGGCGGCGTCCAGAAATCGGAACAAATCCGTCTCCCTTATTGGACGCCAAACGTTTGATACTTGAAATCGGATAAAATCCAAACATTTGATTGGTGGAGTAATTGGAACATTTGGAGCATTTGGAACAGAGAACATTGAGTTGACTGAGCCTCCGAGGTAGGTGGCTGTTCTTCTCTGAGGGAGTAGGAGGAGGAGGAGGAGGAGGAGGGTTTTCCAGGGGGAGGGGAGGGGGAAGAGGGGGAGAGGGGAGCCCTCGCTGCCATTCAGAAGACGGTGAGTTCGAGACCCGCCTTGGACGATCAAAACAAAAAACTTCAGATTGTGTCAATTTACAAAAAAATCTGTAAGATATTCACAAAGGTGTCTGAAATGGTTTCAGTGAAAAAAAAAGTCTTTTGAATCATCTATCAACAGTTTGTGTAGTGCTTGTTTTTCAGATTCAATCCACAACCTGAAGCCAATTGAACCTTTCTGCTCTTTCATGGAGTCCAGATGAGCCCAGGAATATGTCAACAAAATGTTTTATTTTCCACAAAACATAATAAAACACATTTAATAATCTTTATTGTTTCTGGGGTTTTGTTCCCATGTCCTCTCTCCATTCCTGCACACTTTTCCCCATCGCGTCAACTCACAGAAAAAACCTTAATATATTAACCAATGCATCTGAAATGGTTTTAGTGAAAAAATAGATTTGTAAAGTTTGTCAAAGGTACAAAAAATAATAATAAATCGAATACAAATGTGAATCACATTTTTCACTTTAAAAGCCATCACAAACTGTTTACACAGGGTTCACAAGACTTTTTTTTCCCACTAAAACCATTTCAGACACATGTGTAAATATCTCAGGGATATTTCTGTAAATTGACAGCTAATGTTTTTTGTTTTGACAGTTGGAACCGGACGGTGAACTGGCAAGCTTCTGAATGGCATCACACCCCTCCTCTCCCAATGAGAAGATTGTCAACCTGCCTTTGATCTATTAGCTTGATGGAGGCTCTGCAGTGGTATTACTGCCAGAATCTGGGTTCTGAAACCTTTTCAAAATGACAAAAAGGTTCGTCAGTCGGCAGTGAGACTACTTACCTATTTACTATACTAGTATAGGAGACTCTTGGCTGTCACGTACCATTCCTTATACCTTACACCTATACTATTCCCACTGCCACTGACTTACCTCACAGAACGATTTTCACTCGGTGCCTTATATGTGTAACCAATATAGACTTATTCCAAACCTTTGGTTTTGACTCCACTAGGATTTTAGCACATTTGAATAGCCTACAATTTCTTAATTATAAATAAAATATGAAGACATGTAAATATGACTTTGAAAGGTTTTTATTTTAAATAAAAATACACTTTAAGCCACAGTGAGAAATGTGTGATGGAATCCCTGCCGGTTACCAACGGCGTGATTTGGAATATCAACGCGGAAGCCCGCTGTATGCAAGCCATAACTTACGTATGTACAGGGTGTGATGCCAGCCAGAAAGTAAGAAAACATTGCAGTACCGGCACTGACCGGAGGGCTGGTGCTTAGAGTGAACTCATTTTCACAAGGTCCCGTATTAGAATCCACTTTTTCAGCCTCAAATAAACCCCTTTAAAGCCTGGTGCTTAAAGTCCAATGGCTGCTGATGCTGCTGCCGCTGGAAGACAGAATGCAGCAGCAGCAGATGCAGACGCAGCAGCTTTCTGTTTTCTCTCTGGCCTTGACGAAGCGTACGGCGTTCTCCATCTGTGTACCTGGAGCAGGAACCTTCCTCTGTGAGAAGTTGACAAAACTGATAAATGAAATGGGTAGACATTTCAGTGAGGGGACACAGGTTGATCTGATTATTGCAACATCAGACACACCTGTTCTCCATCTTCTCATAATCTGGTGTTCTCGTTAGTTAAAGCTAAAAAAGGCTCATCACCTCATACTGATGACAAACTGTGTCACGATTCTTAATGATTAAGAAACAGATCTTCTTAGGGTCTCAGACTATTACAGGCTCTGCAGGGTCTAGGATTTAAAGTTTCCAAAGCTGTCAGAGGGGCGAGGGTGAAGCCCCGAAACTACATCAATTTTATGGACCTGCTGGGGAGTTTACCAGTTGCTTCAAAAGACAGCAGCAGCCTTTACACATAAAATGTGTTTAATACAATCATCTAAAACAATACATAAACCAGTTGTTTTTAAAAGGTCAAAAAAGGTACAAGACAAAAAAAAAATTCAAACTGGAGGTGACTATTGTCCATGCAATGGTCCGCTTTTCTTCTCGTCCCAGCCTCAGTCTCTTCAGTCGGTATACAGTTCTGCACTCCGTGCTGCCAGTAAGCATGCAATAAAACAAACAGACAAATAGATTTAAAAGAACACACCAGGTCATTCAATAATAAAAATCTGTTTCTAAAACCCAAATAAAAACACTGGAGATTTAGCTGTTGGCTGTTGCACCAAATCCTGGTAACTGTGGGACACTTAACTTTGGGAGGGGTGAAGCCCATTCACCCCTCTACGTCTCCAAGCGGCGGTGCAAAAAAAAACATCTTCGGATGAGTCGCCCCTGCTCGGATCTTCCTCCCGCCAGCGTGCTGCTAGCCACCGCCTCGATTTGGACCCGCAATGACCGTAGGTCGCGCTCTGCGTCTCCCGGACGTCAGGTTGTGGCGCGTCTCCGGCTCTCCCCAGTCCTCTCGTTCCGCGGCTGTGCCCACGTGTCCAGGACCACACGCTGGGCTCCAAGCGTCTTCTCTCTCCTCCACGCTGGTTTTGCCTAAAATGAAGAAAATCCTCCCTGCTCTGTCTGTAGCCACTGTTGTTGTTATACTGAAGTGCAGGTACATGGTTCCACCACAAGGTGGTGCCAAATACACATTTTACAGAATTTAACAATAATATTTACACGTTACATTTAGATATTTATTCTTTTGAGTTTTTTGTTCTTTTAATTATTTATTATGTGTATCTTTTGACACTTTTATGTATTTCGTTATGTAAGTTCAGTTTATAAATTCAAAACTTTTTAAAATATTAAAACAGCCAACACGCTTTCTTAGTAATTTAAATGATCATTTAAATTTGATCATTTAAAAAATGTCTTTTTGTAGTCTTCAATATACCAAACTAGCATGCTGTTGTGCTGAAACTCTTGATTCCTGTTTAAAGATTGTGAAAAGTCCATAGATGAAGAAATCTTTAGTGATTACAGAATTGATTTGAATCAAAAGGAAATGGGTTCAATTCCAGTACCTGAAATCTTTGTGTGTAGTTTTGGTATTTAGTTGAATGTTTTCTTTTTGCTAAATACACAATAAATATGAATAAAAAGACATCAGGATAACTCTTTAAGCATGGTTGTAATGTATTTTCTTCATAGACATGTGTAACAGAGGCACTGAGACATGCGGATCCATATGCAAAGATTTAATGGCGTCAGTAAAAAAACAAGGGATAGGCAGAGCTGAGTCAAAATCCAGGCTGGGGTCAAACACATGGAGCGAGGCTGGGAGACGAGAAGACATGCAAAGGTCAGGACACAGAGAAACTGGCAAGAAAGACCACTCAGACTGAATGGAATACAAGAATACAAGACTTCGCATAGAGCCCTGCTTGGTGCCAGACTAAATACTGTTGGAGATGATTGTCTGATGTGGAACAGCTGGTGAAACTGGGAGCAGAGAGCAAAGACTGATTGGAGAGTGAGGTAATGTCAAAACTCAGGCGATGGCTCCCTCTGGTGGTCGACCGTGGAGGAGGATTGTTGAACTGTGACAACATGAGTTTATTTTGTAGTAATACGTAGTTGTAAATGACTGATGTAAACAAGAAGAAGATTTGAAATGATCTGTTGTAAGCGTAATTGTTGCCTTTAAAAGTAAAGTTTGATTTGAATTGTATTTATTTGTCCGGGAGAGCGTAAATGAATTTGCACCAGCGGCTATTCTTTTTTCTACAGTCCACAGATGAGGGCCTGTAAAGTGAGAAGACAGAAGGAGTGATTGTTGACGTTTAAAAAAATTTGAATGACATAGCAAACAGTCACCAAGCTGCGCGTGTGTGATTGAATGTGCTTGTAATAATAATTTCAGGTGCTTGTAATAATATTTTGCCGTGCTCAATACCTGCATTGAAGTGTTTTGGGATGAAATAAATGAAATGTGAATTTTCCCCCGGTTGGAATTGAACCTCTGACCTTCTGACTGGGAGGTTACTACTTACGCCACTGCGCCACCGAGGGATGGATTCCGGAACAACACAATTAGTGCTATTTAATGCTGATGCATTGTCGGATCTAGCCAGCCCCGGTCTGGGATGCAAACATAATGTCAGGAGGGGGGGCAAGTTTGGGTATACTGAGAGACTGGGGTGGAAAATCATCCCAAGCCCCTAAAATGTACTCCTCCTCCCATGAAAATCCTCTTTTTACACTTTGTAACATGTCTGTGTGTCATTTTTATTCTAAAACAGAACAAATACAATAAGAAATCCTTTGCTTTTTATTTCTCATTTTAAATCTCTCTCAACCAAACAGTCTTGGACACACTCTGTTTTTCATCACTCATCTCCTTTCTGCTGCACATGCACTAAACCCTCATCTGGTCCGGCTAGCGTGTCTAGTTCAGCTTCTGGAGAAGAAAAGACGCTACCTTCACATTGACTGCAGTCACATCAGCCGCCGTTCACATTTCTGTGCTCCAGTCAGCCGTCACTGGATTTTTGCTTTGACTTTGTGGTAGAAAAATAGTTGGATCCGATGGAATAAAGAAATGTCGTCAAACGGTTTTAAGAATGTTTATTAAACAGAGCAGAGAAAAGTACACGTCTTGCAAGCATGGAGGAGAGGTCTGCAGAGCCCTGCCTGTGATGAAGGACATTCGTATTTTATAGAGCCATACAAACAACTTTAATCAGAAACTTAGGAAAGGAACGTAAGCGCCATATCTAATATGGACAAGATGTTTTAATGAAGTCAAAATGTTTATACACTGTGATCAAGGCGTCCTGACAATAAGAAAGCAAAGTCTGTGGCCTCACGGCTGTGCACAAAGGTTAGACACATTTAATTGTAAAGATTAAATGTATACCTAAACGTATAATTTCCATCACAACTTTCATCCAGTACTTACGCTAGCAGTCCTGAGAACGCTGGAAAATCTCCAACAGACTCCACGGAGCTTCTTGGTGTGACCACGGAAATGTGAACGGCGGCTCGTTTGACCAAACTTGGAAAGGCTTGTAAATCAATCAAAGAGCATTTGGATGTTAGCTTACATTATTTTCTGCTCTGAGAAACCAATGGATTGAATGGATTGATCACAGCAACGTCAAGAAACATCAAAGTCTTTGGTGAACTGGAAGGAGAAAGAATCAGGATTTTGGAGGAAGTTCTGTCCATGAAGATCGTCACTTCCTCGTCACAGCTGACATCAGGATCAAAATTCTGTGTGCTTATGTTTTTTAGACATCTTATTTATTCATTATGACTTACTTTGAGTCATTTTATGTATTTGCTTTAAAGTTTATATTTGATTTAATATATATTTTTTGCTTTTTATTTACTTCTTTTAATGTTCTGTTTGTGTAGCCTCTGCGTTGTGTGCTTGTTTTTTTTCTGCAATGCCAGAAATAAAGACAAAGGAACATCAGCTGATCCGTCACCAGCGTAGTAGTTTTTACTGGAGAAAGAAGTTAATGGTTAAACCGCTGCAACGGTCAATGTAAAGATCAGCAAGTAGCGATTAAATGCCACTAAAATGGCCAAAATACTTAAGATTAAAAATAATTCCCGTTTCTCCAGCAGCCGAACCAACATTACAATTAGTAATAATATTTTAATAAATCATGCTAATTTCTGCTCATGACGTAGAATTTATGCTGACGTTACCTCGCTGGGAATCTCCGCTTTCATCTGAAGATTTCCCACAGTCTTTTGTTTTTATACTGCAGTGCAGGTACATGGTTCCACCACAAGGTGGTGCCAAATACACATTTTACAGAATTTAACAATAATATTTACACATGTTACATTAAGGTATTTATTCTTTTGAGTTTTTTTGTTCTTTTAATTATTTATTATGTGTATCTTTTGACACTTTTATGTATTTCGTTAAGTGAGTTCAGTTTATAAATTCCAAACTTTTTAAAATATTAAAACAGCCAACACGCTTTCTTAGAAATTTAAATGATCATTTAAATGTGATAATTTAAAAAATGTCTTTTTGTAGTCTTAAATATACCAAACTAGCATGCTGTTGTGCTGAAACTCTTGATTCCTGTTTAAAGATTGTGAAAAGTCCATGGATGAAGAAATCTTTAGTGATTACAGAATTGATTTGAATCAAAAGGAAATGGGTTCAATTCCAGTACCTGAAATCTTTGTGTGTAGTTTTGGTATTTAGTTGAATGTTTTCTTTTTCTTTTTGCTAAAGTTTGATTTGAATTGTATTTATTTCTCCGGGAGAGCGTAAATGAATTTGCACCAGCGGCTATTCTTTTTTCTACTCTCCACAGATGAGGGCCTGTAAAGTGAGAAGACAGAAGGAGTGGTTGTTGACGTTTAAAAAAATTTGAATGACATAGCAAGAAGTGACCAAGCTGCGCGTGTGTGATTGAATGTGCTTGTAATAATAATTTCAGGTGCTTGTAATAATATTTTGCCGTGTTCAATACCTGCATTGAAGTGTTTTGGGATGAAATAAATGAAACGTGAATTTTCCCCAGGTTGGAATTGAACCTCTGACCTTCTGCCACCGAGGGATGGATTCTGGAACAGCACAATTAGTGCTATTTAATGCTGATGCATTGTCGGATCTAGCCAGCCCCGGTCTGGGATGCAAACATAATGTCAGGAGGGGGGGCAAGTTTGGGTATACTGAGAGACTGGGGTGGAAAATCATCCCAAGCCCCTAAAATTTACTCCTCCTCCCATGAAAATCCTCTTTTTACACTTTGTAACATGTCTGTGTGTCATTTTTATTCTAAAACAGAACAAATACAATAAGAACTCCTTTGCTTTTTATTTCTCCTTTTAAATCTCTCTCAACCAAACAGTCTTGGACACACTCTGTTTTTCATCACTCATCTCCTTTCTGCCGCACATGCACTAAACCCTCATCTGGTCCGGCTAGCGTGTCTAAACCTATAGAAACCCTCAATGAAACCAATAAGATTGATTTGGTTATGCTGCAGAACAAGCTAGACGAGATTTATAAAAGAAAAGCTGGGGGGGCGTTTGTCCGATCTCGTAGGAGGTGGCTTGAAGAAGGAGAGCAGAACTCAGCTTATTTTTTCAGGCTTGAGAAACACCAATCAAAAAATAATTCCATTTCAAAACTAAATATTAATGGGGCGGTCACTGATGACCAAAACACTATAGCCAAATATTGTTCAGATTTTTATAGTGATCTTTATTCTTCCAAGTATTGTCCTCAAGCTGCCTTTTCTTTTTTTAGTTCAATTACTAATGTCACTCAGGTGAGTCAGGCTGATGGGGAGTTTTGTGATAGGGATATCTCTCTAAGTGAAGTCACAGATGCTATCAAACTTCTAAAACTTAATAAATCTCCTGGAACAGACGGCCTGACCGCCGAGTTCTACAAGCAGTTCTCTGACACTTTAGCCCCATTTCTTCTTGAAACCTTTAAAGAGAGCATTGACAGGGGTGTGCTTCCCCCCACTCTGTGTCAGGGGCTCATTACACTGATTCCTAAATCCGGAAAGGATCACTTGCTCCTTGATAACTGGCGACCAATCTCTCTATTAAATTGTGATTATAAGATACTTGCGCTGACTCTTGCAAACAGGATAAAACTTGTTTTAGATGAGGTTATTGACGAGAGTCAGTCTGGTTTCATGCAGAATCGCCATATTTCAAACAATTTTAGATTAATTCTAGATATTATGGACTATCCAGAACTTGTACAGGATGACGGTTTTATTCTGTTTTTAGATTTTTATAAAGCCTTTGACTCTCTGGAACATGACTTTATCATCACGGCTCTTAAAATGTTTGGCTTTGGTCCTTTTTTCTGTAATTCAGTTCAAACATTATATTCCAACAGTAATAGCTCTATAAAACTTTCTGGCGGCACATCTCCGAGATTCTCATTAAAACGTGGAGTAAGGCAAGGATGCCCCCTATCTGTGTATTTGTTTCTGCTCTCTGTTCAGCTTCTTAATTCACAAATTAAACTTAGTCCAATTAGAGGTCTGGTTGTGGCTGATAGAGAGATATCATAAGCGGATGACACTGCTCTCTTTCTTCAGAATGCCTCTCAAGTATCTGTAGCAATCAATACTATTCAATCATTTTCTAAAGCTTCTGGACTCACTCTTAACTTGAATAAATGTGAAATCCTTCCTGTAAAAGAATGTTTAGTGACGTCCATACATGGAATCCCGGTAAAGGACTCTGTTACTTATCTTGGTATTCATATAGCTAAAAACATGCAATCCAGATCTTCCTTAAATTTCTCTCCCATAATTGGTAAAACCCAAAAGATATTTAATCAGTGGCTGCAGAGGGACCTGTCCCTGAAGGGCAGAGTTTTGCTTTCTAAGGCAGAAGGAGTCTCTCGCTTAACCTATACCGCCCAGTCTTTGAGTGTTGACAAAACAATCTGTAATACAGTAAACAAGATGCTACATAACTTTTTATGGAGAAATAAAACCCACTACCTTCGAAAATCTGTTACTTTAAACTCCTCTGATGAAGGTGGCTTAGACTTTATTGATTTTGGTGCCCTTAATAATACTTTTAAAATAAACTGGATTAGGAAATACTTAAAAAATCCCACATCTATCTGGAATTTTATCCCACATTTTGTTTTCTCGCATTTAGGTGGCCTGAACTTCCTGCTGCTCTGCAATTACAGTATTCCTGAGATCCCCCTGAAACTATCAAACTTTCATCAACAGGTTCTTCTGGCATGGGCTTTGATTTTCAAGCACAACTTTTCTCCGCAGGGTTGTTTTATCTGGAATAACTGTAATATTCTTTATAAAAACAAGACTTTGTTTATAGATAAGTGGTTTAATAATGGGATTATTTTGGTGAGTCAATTATTTAAAGAACCCGGTCTGTTATACAATTACTCTGAATTTCTTGATAGATATGGTATTCCAATAACTCCTAAAGAATTCTCTGTGGTGTTTGATGCCGTCCCGTCTGGTCTCTGCATGCTGTTCAGAGGTACACACAGCGCTCTTCCCTTGTTTCTCAAGCCCCCTGATGTTATACAGTCTACTCTTGGCAGTTTGTGCTTCTCTTCGGCCAAACATTTAAACCACAGAATAAGAGCTCTCTTTCAAGATAATTACACTTCTATTCCTGCTGCCACTTTTTATTGGGCTAATTTTGTAGAACACCTTGAATGGAAAAAAATTTGGACACTCCCACGCAGATTCTTCCTAACAAACAAAGTAAAAGAGATTTCATTTAAGTTATTACACAGATTTTACCCTGCAAAACATTATTTATCTAAATTTAAACATGATTTAAATATAAGCTGTACCTTTTGTCAGAAGGAACCTGAAACCACTTCTCATTTGTTTTGGTCTTGTGAATTTACGTCTAAATTTTGGAAAGACATCCACAGATTCATCAGTGACTCCATCTTCAATGGTTTTCAATTGCATTACAGAGATGTTATTTTTGGTTTCCACAACTTTAGGTCAAAAGATCACAATGTTTTCTTTTTTATTAACATGCTCTTATTCATGGCCAAGTTTCAACGGTATGAAGTTAAGTTAATTGAACAAAAAGCCTGACTTTGATCTTAAATAGAATTCAACCTACTTAAAAACCTCTCAATTCCAAGATACAAGTCAAAAGACACTAGACATCTTAAATCCTGAAATTAATTAAATGTGTTGCGGGAGAGCTATGGAGACAGAGAGAGAGAGAGGGCGGGGCGGCGCGAGTTGTGCGTGCGTGCGCGCATGCGCAGGTGTGTGTGTGAGAGAGAGAGGAGGAGAGCGTAAAGAAAAGAGGAGCGGGCGGTTGAGGAAAAAGTTCTAAACAACAATGTGCTGTTGATAAAACAAAAAGTGAAAATAAAAAGGTGGATTCCAGCCCTCCAACGGGATAGTGAGTGTGTCTGCCTGCGTTCTTTGCTGCCGGCAAAACCAAACACCCGCGGGTTTAACCACCGAGGACGACCTCCCGAGGAGCTGCAGCGGTTCCCCTGTGTTTCGCCGACCACGGTCAGGACGAGGAAGCAGGAAAGGTTACACTGGCGACCACGAAGGGACAGGTTTTCCAGCAAAAGAGAAGCAGCCGAGAACACTGAGGAGGTGAGGCTCCCCAGAGTTAATGATGCAGCAGCGCGAATACTATCATGGCGGCGCCCAGCGAACACCACGTTGAACGTGATGCGTTCAAATGCGCAACGAACCTGTCTAACCCATTCATGGATTTAACTTTGATGGATGAACAATCCCAGCATGCTGGGAAGCAGTGTGAAAGTGTTTTGGAAAAGAACAAACACATTTTGAACCCGTTGGGCCATGAAGACAGACACAGAGTGACTGCATTACCATGTGGGACCTGTTGGACAGGGTTCTTACCCACAAACCCTTTTTTAAAGGACATTATTGAAAGTCACAGAACATTTACGAGCCCATGTTGTGAAGCACGACAAGCGGTGGCGACGCCCCATTCAATCCTTTTCGATCTGCTCATCAGGACAGCTTTGTGCATAGCACACCTCATCTCTTCTCATGTTCAACCCTTCAGATACAAAGTTGTTCATCCCCGGAAATAAACAAGTCTGAAAATTTGTGCGGCGGCTGAATGAACAAACTGTGCCAATGAAAAGTGTGCGTGACAGAGAGCAGACGTCAAAGCAACATGTGCAGCAGAAGTCTGAAGGCGAGGCGTCGACTGTCCTCAGAGAGCGAAGAGGAAGTGGACTTCATGGAAAGAATTCCACTCTCCGGCCGGGTCAGTATGATGGTACCACCCCCTGGAGAGACTTCCTACGCACTTTTGAGAACTGTTCTACCGCTAACCACTGGTCGGAAAGAACAAGGACCATTCAGCTGAAGTTTTGCCTGGTTGGGGCAGCCGGTGCCATTATTACCAGGAATCCTCGCTCCTCGCGTTGGTTATTTCTCGCCTGGTGGGGAGATGGAGACTGCTTATGGGCCATCTTCTGAGCACGCAGCAGCTGTGGCCATCGAGCTACGCCAGCGGGTCCGCAGGATGGTGAGCCCCTCCATGTTCTGAGAGATGACATCTATGATCGAGTCTCTGTAGCTATGGTGATCGCACTGAGGCTGAGCAAGATGCTATAGGTGTAGAAATTTTCACAAATGCATTAAGGGATGCTGATCGTGCAGAGACTGTTAGAGCAGCGTCCCGCACACTAGCCCATGCCTTTGACATAGCCCGCAGCTATGAGACCACCAGGCGAGCAGCGTCATGTGTAGCCAACCTGATGACTGGAGGAGGCCGCGGCATGTCGACGAAGAACCAGAGCAGCTGTGATTAAAGCCCCAGAACAAAGGAAGGAGATGGAGACTGCAGCTCCTCCACATGTGGGTCCTCACTCACAGGAATCTGACATTCTCACCTAACAAGAGGAGTTCTAAAGATTCAAGATGGAAAGAAGTGCGCTGCCACAACTGTTCTGGCTGGGGCACATGAAGAGGAACTGCCCTTCTCCTTATGGAACTGTTAAAGGCCGGGCTACTGCCACAGGCGCTGTCGGCTCTCAATCTGAGGTGCTCCAATTGAACTCCAGCAATAAGGAGATGTGCATTCGCTTGAACCTCCATGGACTTGAGGTATGTGCTGTTTTAGACAGCGGGTGCATCGAAAGTGTGTTACCCTTACATTACTTTGAGTCTATCCCTCCAGTTGACCGTGCCCTCTGCAGGGTTCACTCATCAAGACTTTACTTGGTGTCGGGCCGGGTGATATCCCAGTTCTTGGGGAGGCGCGTGTCCCAGTGCAGATAAATAATCGGATGGTTGCAGTACATTTTCTGGTAGCTGACATTAGAGGGGAAGAGGTCCTTTTAGGCCACCCATTTCTGGTACAAGCCCAAGCTCAGTTAGATTTTGGGAAACAACAGATTGTATTGTTTGGAGAAGAAGTACTTACTTTTCCCCCTGTTTAAACACCAGAAACTGGCAGTTAAGGTTGCGCGAACAGTAGTGTTGGAAGCCGGGAGGGAGTATGTAGTACCAGGGAGAGTTTGTGGCAGGAGGGCTCTTGCAGGGGATGTGATGATGAGCCCACCAAAGGTTTTGTGGAAAGACACAAGGTATTGGTGGCTCGCACATTGGTTGGGGATCAGGTTTCAAAGTTTGTACCCCTGCGGTTTTTCAATCCCAGTAACACAGCTGTAACAATCAAGGGAGGAGCCGTGGCGGGGTTCCTACAGCCCGCACAGGTAGTGCGGTCTAATGAGGTGTCCAGTCAGACTAAAAAGGCATCCAGTGATGATCGTCGTGTTTTCCACATCTTCAGGAACTTTTCCACCAGAGTTCTGCTGAGCTCAGTGACCAAGAGCAGCATCAGCTCGCTCAACTCCTTTGTTCTTTCGGCAGTGTGTTTTCTACTGGCCCTGCTGACCTTGGTCGCACCAACATGGTGCAACATGACATCATAACTCGACCAGGTCCCCTGTTAAGCAGCCACCACGCCGTATGGCATGGGAGAAGCAACAGAGCGCTGACCAAGATAGCACAAGGGTTAGAGGCTGGTTTTGCCTGTCCCAGCAATAGCAGTTGGGCCTCTCCAATCGTGATGGTGCGCAAAAAGGATGGCACGTATCGCTTGTGTGTTGACTACAGGGCACTTAACGATTGTACTGTCAAAGATGCCTATCCACTTCCCCGTATCCAAGACACACTGGACACCCTTTCCACCGCAAAGTGGTTCAGCACATTAGACTGGCGTCTGGCTATTGGCAGGTTGAGCTGACTCCGAGGGCTCGTAAGGCTGCAGCTTTTTCTACTAGGACTGGTTTGTTTGAATGGACTGTCATGCCTTTCGGCCTGTGTAATGCACCGGCCACATTCCAGCGTCTTATGGACCGAGTCTTGGTGGGCATGCAGTGGGAGACCTGCCTTGTTTACCTTGACGACATCATTGTACTGGGAAAGATGTGTCTGAGATGTTGGAGAGGCTAGGGCTAGTTTTTGACAGGCTGTGTCAGGCAAACCTTAAACTTAAACCGAGTAAATGTTGCTTTTTCGCCGCAAGGTGAATTACCTCGGACACGTTGTTTCTGGGGATGGTGTAGCCACTGACCCAGAGAAGGTGCGGCAAGTGCGTGACTGGCCGGTGCCAAACTCTTTGCAGGAGGTCAGACAGTTTCTCGGCCTAGCGTCTTATTATAGGCGTTTTGTGAAGTATTTGCAACCATAGCCGAGCCTCTTCATGCCTTAACCAAGAAAAATGTGCGTTTTCAGTGGACAGAAAAGTGCCATACTGCCTTTAACTGTTTAAAGGGTCACCTGACTACTGCACCGGTGCTGGGTTACCCCCTTGATGAAGGTGAGATGGTGCTGGACACAGATGCCAGTGATGTTGGCATCGGTGCTGTACTTTCGCAGATGCAGGATGGTGAAGAGCGGGTCTTGGCTTATGGAAGCCGAAAGTTAACTAAGACAGAGCAGAATTACTGCACCACACGACGTGAGCTACTTGCTGTTGTAGAATTCACATCCCACTTTCGCCAGTATTTATTAGGCCGCCTTTTAAAGTTCGCACAGACCACAGTAGCCTTCGTTGGCTCACAAAAATGAAGGAGCCTGAGGGTCAGTTAGCGCGGTGGCTTGAAAGACTTGGAGAGTATGACTTTGAGGTCATTCACCGCTCAGGGCGGTCACATTGCAATGCGGACAGTATGTCTAGGAGACCTTGCCGTCAGTCCTGTGCTTGCAGACACTCTGAGCCTTCCTCACAATCTGTGAGTGTTAGCCATCAAGCAGTGCAATGTGAATTGGACTCAGGTAGCAACCAGGTGATACAGAGTCCAGTGGGGGTAGTTGAGGCACAGTCTGCTGCAGAAGACAGTAGTGAACACTCAGAGAAAGTGTTGATGACCAAAGCTAATCAAGAAGAGCTTTTTAGTGGTTGGTCTCTTGAGGAGCTGCTACTAGCACAGGAGTCTGACCCAGATATAGCTCCTATCAGAGGATTTATTCTGGCAGGAAAGGAACGTCCACCATGGGGAGGTGGTGGCAACCTACAGCCCAGCTTCAAAAACGTACTGGAGCCAGTGGAAGCGACTGTTTTTGCGTGATGGGATATTACTGAGACGTTTCTACTGTGTTGATGAGATTGAGTTCTACTCGCAAATTGTTTACCCCGGGCGTTGAGGTCGGGTGTTCTGAAACAGATGCATGAGGGAGAAGTTGGGGGACATTTTGGGTAGAGCGCACAGTAGCAAGTTACAGACTCGGTACTTCTGGTATCGGATGAGAGAGGATGTGGCCCTCTGGTGTAGTACCTGTACTAGATGCGCCTCCAAAGCAAGGCCACTAAGAAACCCCAAGCTCCCATGGGGACAGTTGGTGTAGGGGCACCAATGGAACGTGTTGCTCTGGATATTATGGGCCATTGAATGAGACAGATCGAGGAAACAAGTACATACTTGTGGTGCAGGACTACTTCACCAAAGTAGTTGAAGCTTTTCCAATTCCAAATGACAAGGCAGTAACCGTGGCTGAAGTGTTTGCTTCACAGTGGGTGTGTCGTTATGGGGCACCACAAACATTACACAGTGACCAAGGCCGGAATTTTGAGTCCGAGGTTTTCCAGAAAATGTGCATGTTGTTTGGAATAGAGAAGACACACACCACACCTTTCAGACCACAATCAGATGGACAAGTAGAAAGGTTCAATGCCACCCTGCAAAAGATTCTGGCTACCACAGCTGATCACTGTCATTGGGACTGGGATCTCATGATTCCTTATGCTGTGATGGCATACCGAGCACCCAAACATAGCTCAACAGGGTCTCTCCAAATTTCATGCTGTTTGGCAGAGAAGTAAGTGAGCCTGGGATCTAGTGGCAGGACTGCCTCCAGACGACTCCAGACGTGTTCAGAACCGGAATACGTCCAGAAGATCAGAGAACGCCTAGAACTGGCACATGGCGTCGCGAGAGAAGCACTGGTGAGTCTTCAAGACGTGCAAAGAGACAGTATGACAAAAACTGTTGCCGCACACAGTATAAAGTGTGTGATGCTGTGTGGTACCTAGTCAAAGGAACCAAGACCCCTAAAAACAGGGTGAAGAAATTCCTTCCATCCTATGAAGGTCCATACTTCATCATTGGACAGTTGGATGACCTCATCTATCGCATCCAGAGAGTCAAAGACCAAGGTGAAGGGTGTGCACCATGATCAGCTGAAACCTTACTTGAGTCGTATCCCGTTGACAATCGTTGGCCATTCAACATGCTGAAGTTGTCGTGTACCAGTGGAGTACCGCCACCGGCCACTGGACACTGACTCATCAGGTCTGGATGTTGACCTTTCTCTGCTATTCTCTGGCCCCGGTGCAGATGGATCCTGCACCAGCCTGGATCAAACTGTAGACGACAGTCCGTCTATTGCTAGCCAGGCCTGTGCTCAGGATAGTGGGGGTGAACTGGCAGATGCGAGGCCAAAAGCCCCTCAGTCAAAAGCCCCTCAGCCAAAGAGACCTATTCGTTGTCGCAAGGGACCAGTCAGATACGGTGACTGGATCCTGGACTAAAGAAAAAAAAAAAACAGAGAGAAAAATGTTACAGCTGTAATGTTGACCATGACAACTGTGTGTTCTTGCTTTGCTTTGTTTTGTTTGATTGTTAAAAAAAAAAAAAAAATGTCTGATAGTTTTACAAAATTGTTGTCCTGGATAAGAATTATTGCATAATGTCGATCCAGAGTGGGGTAGTTGCGGGAGAGCTATGGAGACAGAGAGAGAGAGGGGCGGGGCGGCGCGAGTGTGCTCGTACGTGCGCGCGCGCATGCGCAGGTGTGTGTGTGAGAGAGAGAGGAGGAGAGCGTAAAGAAAAAGAGGAGCGGGCGTTGAGGAAAAAAAGTTCTAAAACAAAGCAATGTGCTGTTGATAAAACAAAAAGTGAAAATAAAAAGGTGGATTCCAGCCTCCAACGGGATAGTGAGTTTGCCTGCGTTCTTTGCTGCCGCAAAACCAAACACCCGCGGGTTTAACCACGAGGACGACCTCGCCCGAGGAGCTGCAGCGGTTCCCCTGTTCGCCCCGACCACGGTCAGGACGAGGAAGCAGGAAAGGTTACACATGAATAAATCAAAAGACTGACTCTTGCTTTATTTTTATTATTATTATTTTTTTTATTTATTTATTTGTTTTATTTAATTTATTTATTTTGTCTCTTGTTTTCTTATTGTCCTGTATTTCCCTTTTTTTTTTTTTTTTTTTTTGTTCTCTTCCTTGCCATTTAATGTCTACCTGTATAAGCTTGAATTCTATTGTCATGTTTGTATTGTACCTTTTACAATGCTTAATAAAAAAAAAAAAAAAGAGTCTCTTGTAGCTCTTTCCAACATTAGCTTACTCCGTCCCGGTCCGTTCCTCTAAAGTGTCCCCCTCTCTCGCTGTTCACATTCACATCCGTTACTACGCAACTGCCATCACTACAGTAACCATGAACGAGCGACCAGAAGCTGCACTTCCGTCCATCGCCGTAAGTCCCTCCGCCTTTTCTCCTCCAAATTCGTGTTGTTTTATTATTTAAAAAAAAATCGGTTCGGTAGCTCCAATGAGCGGCTCCGCCTCTCCTTTAGACCAGAACGGCGTTTTAGGGCCCCCAGAACGACAACTTTGGAGAACGCCTTCCAGAGTGGAGCGTTGCGAAACGTTCCCGTTCCCACCGCCCTCCCATTCTAGTGTGTACGGTCAGGAACGGTGTCAGGTGTAAAGCGCAGTACTTCTCCTATTGTTCTTTTCCATCCGGTGGGAGTAGGGTTGGGCACCGAAGTTCGGTTCCAAGTAGGAACCGTTATGATTTGCGCGGTTCTACCGAAACCGAAAGATGCGGCTGCAAACGGTGCCGGATTTCGGTTCCAAATTTCATTGAAGTTTCATTTGTCTGTGGACATGTCAATCACTTGTACTCCCTTCTGATTTTTTACGATTCAGCCTATCTATTTACTTTCTTGTTGTTGTGAGATGAGTGTGTGCTCCAACTTCTCCATCTCAGCTTGTTACGAAGCTGGGGGGGGGTGTGCATGTGAGGAGCAGCGCGCTCTGCGAGGAGCGAGAGAGAGAGAGCGTGCTGCGGAGAGAGAGAGAAAGGAAAGGGGAGGGGCGCGCGCACGTTAGCGTGCGGAGAGTTGTTCTCGAGTTTGTCTGCAAGTTAAAGTAATAAAAGTTCAGTTCCTCTACAATAGCTAAGTGTAATTATTCGGCTTCGCATGATCCAAAGAAGGGATGTGAACCCCGGAGGAAAAGCAACCTTCGGCCCTGGAGAAGATCTCCCCTGCTCCTCGACTACGGTTGAGGGGGAAACAGAGCAGGAACGGTTCAACATTGTGCGCACATAGCGCATAGCGGCGTGGCGTGTGAATTACATCGTTTTCCGTCAGCATTCGTTTTAACCGTGAACGCAATATCATTCAGGAACGTCCTGGTGTGTACCCGATATCTTGCTTACCGGATCAGAGAGCAAAACGCGTTCCCATTCCAGTGTAAACGGGCCCTAAATGTGTGTGTAGAATGCGTGAGCTGCAACACTGCTGCAGGGGCAGGAAGAGGTCATGGATCAGCTGCTAAGGGGTGGGGGCTGTTTGGATGACATCAAGTCCTAGGCATCTACTATCACGGCTGGTTGAACTGGGGGAGGGGGCCGCGTGAGCGATGAATGCAGAACTGTCTGCAGCTTCTCTGCTTGACCTTTAACCCCCACCCCACCACAAAACAACTCCAGTGGGCCTCCAGCTCCTTTTCGTACGTTTTTCGGCACGTAAAAACTCAATCACACTTTCAGCGATTTCAGCAACCTCTATATTATAAACTATAGTTTATGAAATATTGAGCAAAATATAGGAAATGAATGAGAAAGTCTTCAAATGTCAAAATGTTAAGTACGGTAGATTATCAACAAGCCTTTAAATATATTCATGAACTAAGTTAATTTTATAAAGAAAAATTCAATTTTAGAGATTATTTTAAAGCTATATTTTATTAATAAATGTCTTAATGTCCACAAAAACATAAATAAAGTGTATTTTTCCATCTTTGAGGTGGAGACTTTGCAGCTCCCGTTGGATTTTAGTCCATAAGAAACTGGATCATATGGATCTTTTAACCTTGCAGACCCCTGGACTAGATATTGATAATACAAAGAAAAGATTTAGAGTCTGCAGGAAAATAATTACCTTCTCCACAAGAAACTCTAAAACCGAGCAGATAACAAAAGAAACCAGATCCGCTCCTCAAAGCCTTTGTCTTCCTCTATCACAACCACTGATTCACCAGTGATGCTTTTGAAATAGATAAAGAAAGATTCTGAGGGGAGCATGGAGACCTGAGGATTAATCTGATTATGCTGTTTTTGTAACCCTTCTGCTCTCTAGGCTTGTTTACATAAGAGTGGGGTCATCTGGACCCCATAAGAGAGCACGTGGTTAAGGTTATAACTTTTCCCTGGAAAATCATTTTATTCTAAAGTATGTTTAAATCGAAACAGAAACACTTGTGTTATTGTGAGCAGGGAGGATCAAAAGTTCATTTATTGTTTCACAGTTCTACTCAAGTTAAATGACAGCTTAACAACATTATATAACGTGATGATGAATTATTTTCGTAGTGCATGTGTCACTATAAAAAGAGTTGGAATATGAGAATTTGAAGTTTATTTCATAATTATGATTTTTAGGTGCTTTTCAAATAGATATACATATTAAAAAAACATCACAACTTTTGTCGCAACTTTTCACAAAAGCCGCCGCAACATCAGGCGTTTTAGGCCACAACAATCACAAAAATCTGCCGTGAAATCCTGGAGGGTCTGATTCACTGAGGAATCTTAGGCTATTATGGAGTTTAGCCAGTAAATAAGCAATGTGCTAGCATTTTTGGCTACTTTGGCATCTGCTGGAATTTTTTATGCTAATTTGGAGTTTAGCTAATATTTTAGCAGCATACTAATGTTTTTGGTTAATTTGTTATCTTCTGTGTGTTTAAGGCTCATTTAAAGTTTAGCTTCTATTTTAGCTATAGGCTAATGTCTGACTAATTTAATTTACTGATTAATTTTAGGTTGTTATGGAATTTAGCTTGTATTTAAGCAATGTGCTAGCTTTTTTGGCTAATTTGACTTTTACAAAAATTGTATTATGCTAATTTAGAGTTGAGCTTTTATTTTAGTAACAGGTTAATGTTGTTGACTAATGTAGTTTACTGAGGAATCTTAGGCTATTTTGAAGTTTATCTAGTATTTAATCAACATGCTAACTTTTTTCTTTTTTGCTTATTTGACATCTACTAATGTTTTTGGGGCTAATTTGGAGTTTAGCTCATTATTTAAAGAACACACTAAATATTCTTGCAAAATTGACATGTATTAGCCCAATGAGGCAAATTGTCTTTGTGATTTTTGAATTGAATAGGGATTTTTAAGCAATTTTACTACAAAATTTTCAGAAATCTAGGTAAGCTTTTGCACACTTTCATAGTTCTTTAATGAAATTTCAGTCTTTTGGCAAATTTAACATTTTGCTGATAGCTTTTGCATTTTTAGCAAGTCCCTCCAGCAATTCAATTAAACTGTGTCACCATTTTCAGCAAAGCTTCAGCATCTTCATTGACTTCTCTCAGCAAAAAGCATTCACACCAGCATTATCCCAGGTAATGCACCTTTTCTAGCTTTTATTTTCTCTCTGCCTCAGATCAGGAAATCAGGTACTTGCTGCTGCACGTGCACCGTAAACTGTGTACTACATGTTATATGTTTGTTAATGTGGGGGTCCATATACCATCTGATCCAGCGCCCCCAACACACCACATAAATACAAACAGGCTGCAATCTTTTTCCTCTCTCATCATCTAAAGGATGAAACTGCAGACAAACGCAGCAGCTTGTGTAAGACATGGCGCTCTGGAGTGGTGTGTGTGTGTGTGTGTGTGTGTGTGGGGGGGGGGGGGGGTACACACACATGTAGGGTTTGTAAAGTGCTCCAGAGTGCATGTGTGTGTAGGTGGGGGGGTGGGGTTGGAAACTGCTCCAGGCGTGTTCGAGGCCTCCCATCGAGCCGTCAGGGCAGCGGCGATGAAGCTGAATGATCGTCTGTTTTCCAGTTTTCAGTGTTGATGTTGGCGCCTCTTCCTGCAGCTTGTCTGCCATCGCTGCGTTGATACTTGGCTTCAACGCAACTTCAACCGGAGGGTGGTTAATTTCTCAGCAGATGCCACTGAGAGCTTGCACATTTCTGTGTCATGCGTGACAGACACCAGTTGAAAACTGTGTTTGGCTCATGTAGCGTGTAGAATGAAGAACAGTGGGGGGGTTAAATGTCAGCGCGATGGCAGTGGGGGGCATGGGACTGAGGTCAGAGATGCAGAAGGGCTCTGGAAGCATAGAAAGAGCTGGTTTACAGATATTGATCAGTCTGGTTTTGTCTGAAAAGTTTATCAGTCATCATGTTTAATGATCATTCTAATTATACTTCAGTTTAATTACACATCCACATGTTACACATTCAAGCATTATTTAGGAACTGCTGCTGCCGTTTGTGCTCACACATGTGCAGACCAGTACATGCTAACACAACACGGTGTCTGGTGTTTCCTCAGCAGAAGAACCTGGAAGGTTATGTGGGTTTTGATAACCTGCCCAACCAGGTTTACCGGAAGTCGGTCAAACGAGGATTCGAGTTCACCCTGATGGTTGTTGGTAAGTGGGACATTTCTCTATATAAGCACCCCTCCCTCAGCGCCAGTCTGTGAGCTGAAAATGTTTTCTCTACACGGCACGTTCTATGGCAAGTTTGGTTCTGATCCAAACTGAAGCAGATATCCTCAAAAAATGTGTGCGTGGGGGGGGGGGGGGGGGGGGTCGTTGCACTTCAGCCCTGACGTTAGGGCACGGCTGAAGGCCCAGGATGAGGCGTGAAGGACCTTATCAGATCATTAACGTGGGTATTTCAAGAATCCAGCTCCGATGGATTTGAATAATTAAGATGTCCCTGGTTTTGGATTTACATTTGTCCAGAGCTGGAAGCTGATGAGATGTGAGATACATGAACATTTGCAGCTAGTGTCTTTACTAAAAATGTTCCTGGTTTAATCGTTTGTCTTCATGGGAGGAGGGGGTTCGCCACAGCGAATCAACTGTCTCCGATTTGCACTGGAGAGTTTTACTCTCTCCCTCCCTGGAACATCACTGTATTTTCTCCGGGCTGGGGACCATGACAGGGAGACTTAAGCCTCCTTCTGTCTACGTAAACCTCGCTCCCACTGAGTGGTTTGTTTTCATGCCGCTAGCGTGTCACTGTAGTCCGTAGACTAGAAAAACCACACTAGAGGTCATCCAGCAGCTCGTCTTTTTCTTGCTTTACTTATTGTACATTGTGTAGAACAGGAATATAATGTTATTTGATAGAAGATTGAAGAATAACGCCATCGTTATCAGTTTCTGTCAATCAGTGGGTGGCAACAGCGACTCCCCCCCCAACTGTTCTATTTTTCTATGGACTTACATTGTACGGGGGACCTCAATAGGTACGGGTCAGTACTGCTTTACCTTTGTGCCATCCTAGGCATGTTTACATTAAAAGTGGGGTCATCTGGACCCCACAGGACAGCACGCTGATTTTTTTGTTTTCCAGGAATTTTTACCCTGACTAACAGACATAAATTCCTGTCCACTTTTGTCATGGGAGGGATCACATGTAAATGTAAGGGTGGGGTCATCTGGACCCCATAAGCTAACACAAGGGTTAATGGGTCCATTTAACAATGGTAACGCTCAAAATATCAGATGGAACCGGACTGTACTGTACCAGACATATAGTTAGGCAGCAGCGTAAAGGATGCTGCTCAAGGACCCACACTGGATTCATCTCATTGAACCCTGGTTTGTTACATGCCAGTCCTACATGCAGCCAACTGAGCCACCCAGCCACAAAGGGGCGTGTCAGTTGGTCTTTGGTCATATCTACTGTTTATTACCATCTGTGTGTAGCCAAACAAAAATCCCCACCAGAGGAGGAGAGGCTCACTGATCTCAACAGTTTTGCCCTGAGATTCAGCTGTGATCCAGCTCCTCAACAGCAGCTAGTTATCAGTGGTGGCTACACTAAACTAAAAACATGCAGGACAGTAGATCCAGCTGAAGTTGTTCCTTCACTTTAAACAGAGCAGAGGAGGGAGAGCTGCTGCTGGTGACGCTCAGAAGCAGTGGACAGCTTTGATCGCCGCTCATTAATTCAAACGAAAAGCAATTTGATCTAGAAACTCAAGAAAAATAAAGACATAACTCTTTAAAACCAGTTTGCTCTCATGGAATTAAACACCCCCTTTTCTGTTTAACACGCCCCACCCTCAGTCAGTACACTTCCCCAGTGTAAAACAGAAAAGACAAAGCCACTTCCTGCAGGGCAGGGTGGAACACCTGTCCATGCATGGATCTCTGGTGATATCAGCTTTATCGCCGGGCTTATCCTCTCAAAAACCAAATGTTTCTGCCTCAAAGCGAATGAAAGTGAAAGCTCAAGGATGTCGTAATAGAACTGAGCTGAAAACTCTGGGATGTTTCAGGAAGGGAGACAGGAATGTGCATGCTGCGCTTCCTTAGACACGCTGAAAGCTGAGAGGAGCCCGACATGACGCCCGCAGGTCAAACGCACAAACTCCTGCCGCCATACACGCAGGATGGGGGCGGGGCTTGTTTACAGAGATGGGGCTCTTTTGAACCAGAATGAAGTCATTGAAATCAGCTTTTCAAAAGGTAACCAAGAAGGGCAGATAGAGGATGACTCTATTGTGAGCCAGATTTGAAAAATGTGTGAAACATGGTGAGGGTTTTCCACAGCAGAACCAGAGACATTTTAAGGAAAAACTATTACATAACGTCCCAGACACTGACAGATAGGATACACATTTGTGCCTCGATGTGTTTATTGTCCTCACCATTTAGTTAGTCATTAGTGTTATTATGCTAAAATGAGAAGAAGCACAGACATTTTCTACCTGTAAACATGTTATAATCCACTCTATGGCAACCCAGCAGTAAACCTGGGGGTGTCACAGTAGAGAGCAGCTATGAATGAAGACGTGTCGTTACATGTTTTAATGATGCTTCCTCAAAATGTTGCGCAGCAAATACTAACAGCAGGGAACTGTCAACAGCTTCTGTGCCTGATGCTCCGCCCCCTAAGGCTGAGGTTGGGATGTGGGTCGTCCGTCCTCCTCCTCGTTCCATCACTGAACCTTTCTCAACTCTTCCTCCTCTGTCAGTGGTGTCTCACACTCAATCCTGCTGATTCAATCACCGATGACGTTTTCAGGATCTGCTTCCTAATCACAGCTACTAATACATGTTTCCATTTGTCTCACATTAACTTGGATTGGATATGGATGACTGTGGTGTGTGAAGTGAACAGCATGAAAGCATGCACCACACAATTTTAGAAATCGGAACATTTTCACACATTTTTTCCACATTTGAAGCTCTTTGGCTAAAGCCACACTGTTTTTGAACTGAAGCTCCAAATTGAGTTGAAAGTCACTCATTAAATGATCATTTGGCTGCATTTTCAATAAAAGATAAATATTATGGTTCCATTTCCAACAGTTCCTAATCCCTACCATTAAGAGTTGGAAATCTCTTTAGGCTTCTATCAAAACAGAGAGCAAACTTTACTCAAACAGTGCAAAATGCAAATAATCGTTGAATACTCCTGCTGACTTGATTTGGTTCATGACAAACTTATAGACGTTCTAAAACCAAATCCAAGAAATCCGGGACGGTTCATATCCTGCTCTCTAGACCTCTGATTGTTTGTTTTTACTCAGGCTTTTTATGTAATTCCTGGACTATTCAACATAAAGCCATAACTGGACCTTCATGGGGTGATCAGATCTCTTCATCCTGCATGCATTCCTCACATGCAGACAGATTGCTTCAGGATTTCTCCATGCTTCCCCTCATAAACACCAGCAGGGCTTTGGGTTCTGTTTCACCCAGAAGCAGCTCTGGTTTCTCTGTCAGTTGGTCACTCCCATAGCAGGAACGCTACCACAAACTTTCAGCTGGTGAGTTTGCTCTTGGTTTTTCACACATCCTCTCCAGTGCTGTCTTTTCCTTTTCACAGAGGGAGGAGAAATCTGTTTCCTGCCCTCTTTTGTCCAGCTGGGAGATTGAATAGAAACTCTTGAATGGATTAGTTAAACCCGGAGCCTGCATGGAGGCCTGAACTGGGAAGAGAAGCAGAAACTGCTGCTGGTATGGAAAGAGGCCATCAAGAAGCACTCTCACTTAGAAGGAAAGCAATGCTCTCCAGCAGAGAGAAAGCCTTTGATGCAATTTCTACATGAACTAAGACGAGATCACAGCAGTTTGGGTCAAAGAAGTATTAGAAATTCTGAAATCTGTTACAGCTATTGTGAGGGAAGCAAATAACCAGTGAAAGTGTGAAGGAGGCGAAAGGATAGACCTTGAATCTTTGTCATAAAGTCTTCCATCAGAGAGGATTGTTCTGATTTAGAACTGGTTTTATTTGATGGTCCTCTTGGTTTGGCAGGTGTGAAAGCTCTCTTGAACTCTTGCTTGGGCCAAACTACAGAACTCTGGTACTATTGATATGAGGATTTCCATTTTTGCTGATAATTTAGTAAACAATAAAGAAGCATTGGGGTGCAGGGCGGTGTAATTCTATATCTGTCTTTTGTGTATTTGTGTTCAGTTGTGTGGCTCAGTGCTTAGATGGAGCAAAGCCCATATCATAATGCTCTCTGTCCCAGAGAGAAAGAGGCCTTCCAGTTTAGTGAAGTTTATTTACTTATTACTGTTTATGTCCTCTAGTAATCCTCCTAAGTAAAGCTAGCTGTCTGTCTGTCTGTCCTGCTAAGACTTCATTAAGCCTTTGCAAGCATGTGTGTTCAGATAAAATAGGATTGTTCATTTAGCCTCCGGATTTTGCAGAACTGTACGAGTCAGGGGCTTGTTTGTTTAGTTGATATACTCCTTTAACTCTGTGTGTTCTCACACACCAAAGAGATTATTGCTTGCTTGTATATGCAATTTCTAAATAATCTTAATCCCATGCTGTCGTGGATTTGTCTTGGTGCTAATGAATGACACTTTATGCTGCATGAGTAGAGGAATTAAAAACAACTAACCAGTCTGATGGCAACAGCTGTTTTAGTCAGAAACACGTCATGGTTTCAGGTTATCTCACGCTTCACATAAAGATCTGCTGATAGAATGTCTCCAGGAGACGCAAAGTTCAAAGCCACCAGTGATTGCTGAAGATTCCTGCATGTGGATCACCACGGCCACTGTCCATTTCCTGGTTTGATGGAGAACATTACAGATCCAAACCAGACTCTAAGAAGCCTCAGTCAGAAGATCTGGATGGAGGATACTGCTCTGTGGTCTGGTACAGGTTGGAGGGGTTGACAGCATGAACGTCCAGCTGACACATGCAAAACTGATGTAGTCTTCATCTCTAATCTCATTACCACAAGCAAGACTTTCATGCTGTGTGATGTTAGTGGCGGCAGGTATGTTGTTTTACGGTAAGCTGGTGAGAATTCATAAGCACTGCTAGGGCTGGGAACCCTCGTGCTCTCTTATGGGATCCAGATGACCCCATTTTTTTTCTTTGTAAACAAGCCTAGGAGAGCATAAGGGTTACTAAGATCGATTAGAATTGATCTAAGCTTAATAGATTATAATCGATTCAAAAAAATATTAATTGATTTAGCTCATAAAGCTAAAGTGGGCTAGCTTGATGCCAACGTTAAATAGAATTTCCCACAGGACAGCTAATGCTAACCCTCGGTCAACCTAAATGTACATTGCTGACTAAATGAACATCTTTATATACTCATAGGCAAACTCTTTTAGTAAAATATTTTTAAAGTAACCATTTGTGGTCTAAAACACTGTTTTTTTTTCTCATACTTTCTTCCTCTTCTGGAATAAGGTCTAATGCTATATCACAATTGCCACCAAGTAGCCAAACTGAAAAGCCCTCCAGGAGAAGCAAAACAATGTTTACAATGTTAATGATCTGAATGGTATTTGTTAGAACTTCTCCTTTTTTAGAAAGCATGTAACACTATTCGCTATTAACAATCTCATTATTTCTCTAATACCGGTACATTTCACAGTCCAGCATCACAGCTCATAGTGTTGTATCAGATTAATATAAATATATTCAAAACACATAGTAAATTATTATTATATGTCTAAACAAATGTGTAGAAATGTGTGAAAATGTAATAATTGAATAATTTGGAAATTATTATCAATACCCAGCCCTAACTGGACGCAGACGGGATGTTTTCCACAGCACCAGAACCTTCTTCTGCACCAGGTCTAATTTGAAAAGCCACTGCAGAATCCTAAATAGCTTTAAAGTCCCACTCCAATCATCTTTTGATCCATTTTCAAAGTGTCCTTAGTAGTCTTTTAATTATACTGTTTTTAGCCAAAATAATAATTTAAAAAACTGTTGTTTTCTATCATGGTTTCTGCAGAACAGCAGTAGTTCAACAGAAATGTGCCTCTGTTGGGGCAGAGTAACTTTGACTTCCCATCATCCCTTTGTTTACACGCTCTCCCAGTAGCTTACAGCCCCATACAACCCTAACCTAACATTACTAGTTCAACAAAAATGGCTGTAAAATCAGAGCTTTCCATCCATACAGTTTTGAGCCAGAAATACTCAAAGACAATTTTAAGCTTAATTATGCTGCATGTCCTCCACTGTGAGAAAAGTGCCACAGGACATGTTCGAAACACCAAAAGCATCATTTTTATTGGAGTGGGTCTTTAAGCTCTCAGGATTCTTGGGCTAGCAACATCTGGACCTGCAACCTTGTTTTCTTTTTGGATCCTCCACCCACTGTTTTACCTGATCAAATACAGACAGGCTAGTGGAGGAGGTAGAGAAGATCCATCACCAGAACTGAAACAAAGATCTCTGACTGGGGTGGAATATGAAGCAGTTCAAGTTTGAGAAGTAAGCTGTAGGCCGTGGGAAGATAGATCACTGTGACTTGAAGATACTAAACTTGTTTCTGAGCTGAACGTATTGAAGGGCATGCTCAATTTATTGGTTTCTGTTCAACATATCCTTTTGCTTTAAGCATGATCTTCCTAATCAACATTGTTTTACTGGAGCTTACTCTGCAGCTTTTTCTTTTACACCTCCTTGTTGTCATTTTCTCTTCTCAATGATTTCCTGTATTCCTCGCAAAATGACTTCTTCGAATACATTGGTACATCTTATAAAAAAATCTAAAGTATGAGGTCAGGAATCATTATATTGACAAATTCCATTTAATTGGACTCAGTGACCCATGTTTACTGCAGAAATCAATACTAACGTAGCTGCTAAAAATCAATTCCTACCTAATGTAAAATATCAATACCTGATGTATACAGAGCCATGTTTCTGAAGGCTCACACAAGCCTGAGCCACGAGGCATCTCTATGTTTAGAAAACCGGACACTTTGGTTTTAACTATGACATCACATTCAGTGGAGGACTTCCTGGAGGGCTGAGAGCTGCAGTGTTCCATGCCAGTTAATTAAAGCTGAAACCCTCATGTGTTTTTAAAAATGTAAAACATAGATGAACTAATCATAGATGGCCTTGTTCCAAAAGACTCAGACACAAAAAAGTAAACAGGTGGAAATGTCCATATGCAAAACTTAATGCAAATACTAGTTATTGAAAAGAAAAAAAAGGACAAACAAATACATCCATTTGCACAAATTTGAATATTCTCAGAGGTTTTTCACAGCCATGTAATAATATGTAGATGCCAGAAATGACTCACACAGATCTGACACACATTTGGGCTCTGATGTGTTCATTCTTGGTCCACTTAGCAAGCTGTTAGTGAATATTACAAACCAGAAATGAGTATATACATTTACTATCAGTAAATATTCTACCACAGTAATGCTTTAGTGAATGAGAGCAAAGGTTCGGGACCTGAAATGTAATAAAGGAGAGGCATTATTCTTTAAGAGTGCTGTAAAGAGCAGCTGTGAAGCAAGAAAAGACCCATTTAACTTCATGTAATATAGCAAGCATGCAGAAAACATTTCTGACATCTCTATGTGTTGCTTTGTTATGCATATCTGCACTTATCAGAGCCTTCTAGTTTCTGGTTTCTGTTTAGGAAGGCATGTGTCTGCTCTGACCGACAATGCACTCATCATACAGAACACTTGCCGTTTGATTTGAAGCAAAGCATCTGGACGCTGACATTCCAAATCCAGTTTAGTTTGAGTCCTTTCTAAAAGGCAGCTGTTGCTGTAGAGGAGCGCTTTCTAGAAAAGGGGTTTTAAGTTTAATTTCAGGCTACCTTAGACAAATGTACAAGTGATGTTGGACAGGATAATGTATTTGTAGCTTTCTTTCACTCCAAGGTTGTATTCAGACATGAAAAGTCAGTTGGTCTGGACCAAATCCACTTAATTTGGTCTGTGTTCAGACTGCCATCAAATTGATATTTCTGTTTCAAGCGAAAACTTGTAAACAAAACCATATTACTAAAAATCTCCTCAGTTAAACTTTAAATTTCTCTGACCAATTTTGACTGTATCAACATCAGTTACAACACTTTATAGTGCTACTTTGGTATGGAACTTTTTTTTATTCTGCTTACATCTCGTAATGCCCAGCTATGGCAGCTGTTTTGGTCCAGTTGTTCTGCTCAGAGCTTAGAGCCTATTCAGACTGGGGAAACTCAGAGTAAACGGGAGCTCAATCTGATTCGAAATGAACCGAGACTACCTCGAAAGATGGGTCTAAGAACGGTTCTTGGTCCTGGACGAGGGTTTGCTTGAGTGTATACACTGAAAATTTCTGTGAGAAAAAAAGTGTGGGAAAAAAAATCGTTACACATTAGTGTGAGAAACAGTCTGTCTCACTTTAAGCGAACCAAATGTCTCTAGTCTAAATACGTCCTAAGATATCCTGGAATAATGTGTGGCACTACATGTTTGTGTGATATTCAGCTGTTAGTTCTCGTAGTTTCTTTTACAATGAAGAACCTGTTTCAGTTCTGACTCTTTAATGTTTTTTTTTTACCCAAATAAATTAATCACCTCTAAAATTGAATCACATTTGTTCAGGGGTATTATTGGCAGCCTCCTTACTGTTGGTTTTTTGATCAATCATAGTCTGTAGTGCAGGAAGACAGGACGCAGAGCTGGAGGTAGCAGAGATGAAGATGCTGAGGTTCTCTTTGGGAGTGACCAGGATGGATAGGATCAGGAATGAATCCATCAGAGGGACAGCACATGTTAGAGGTTTTGGAGATAAAGTCAGAGAGGCCAGACTGAGATGGTTTGGACATGTTCAGAGGAGAGACAGTGAAGATATTGGTAGAAGGATGCTGAGTCTAGAGCTGCAGGAAAGAGGTCTAGAGGAAGACCAAAGAGGAGGTTTCTGGATGCAGAGAATGAAGACATGAAGGTGGCTGGTGTTAGAGGAGAGGATGCTGAAGACAGGCTTAGATGGTGGAAGCTGATTCGCTGTGGCGACCCCTGAAGGGAAAAGCCGCAAGGAAAAGAAGAGAGTCTGTAGTGCAGTTCCTTTCACCCACAGAAGACCAGAGAAACTGCTGAATTTAGGACAATTGATTTTCCGTGATTGTGCCTATTAAACACCCACTCCTAAACCAAAAGACTAAACCTCTAAATACAGAGTACATTTTTCCTGGTAACACACCTCTGACTGAAGGCTTGGAGTTACCACTCTGAAAAATGTTCAAATGACTGTTCATGAGAACAAGCACTAATCCCAGAAAGGCCACTAATCTTGTCCTTAAGGATCCAAAACTACTGTCATAAAAAACATGTTAAGATGAAATGAAAACAAAAGAAAAAAGGTCTAGTTAAAAGCAGAAGGAAAAATATAAAACCACTCAAGAGAAAATAAGTAATAAAACAAAAGCACAGCAGAACTTTGTCGCATAGTCTCTGGCTCTCACAAGAGTTTTATTCTCCATGAGAAGGAAATGCCTCAGATGTGCAATTCTACTCTAGATCTCACATCCTCTGGTGGAGAGGTAGAGCGGTCGACCCCTGAATGGAAGATCGTAGGTTTCCATCTTGCCCGCCCATGTGTCAAAGTATCTTGGTGCAAGACACAACCCCACATTGCTTCTGGTGGTTTAGGTTGGCGCCAGAGACATATTCACCTCAGTGTGTGAATGGGACTGCGACAGTGAAGTAGAGTCAGATTAAAATGTTTGCATTACTTTATTTTGTGTCTCAAGAGCAAATAAAGATTCAGGGAATCAGTAGGAAGATCCATTAGCCAGACCGCATGGGTGTCAGATTCCAAGCTGGTACAATAAGTGAAGAACGAGAGAGACAAGCCAGGTTTCCTTCTTCATGCTTGCTTACTTTGTCTTGGGCAGGTAACAGTGCTCCCAGGTGAACAGTTGTTGGACCGGTGTGAATTTTCTAGGCAGTTTCGTCTGCTTCAGTCTTTGTTTTTTCTCTGAGAATGCCGTCTGTGAAAGCTAACCAAACCAGACACAGGGGAAGCATTCGAGATCAGCGATTCCCAACGGTTTTTGTCCCCTCACACTGATTTAATGTCGGAATGTATTTCAGATGTGGCAGGAAAATACAGTAATACAATGGGTATGAAGACAGGTATTTTCTAAGAAATAACAAATGAGAATTCACTGTTTCTGAAACTTTATTGGCAGTACCTTCAGATCTGTGCAAAAAAATATATTTTGTTTGCTCCATTTGCTAGATAGACCTCAGGCCTTTGCACCCCCCAGCTTTGGAAAGACCTTTCATTCATTAGTACACCTCCTTAAAGAAGCTTCAAGAAAAATGTTGACTTTTAAACAAGGGCACCTCATCATAACTCATACCTGTCTGTCACCTTTTGCTTTCTCAGTACAAAGATTACACCAAAAACCTTTCCATGTAATCTGTTGGTCACTTGTACAGGATGTTTCAAGCATACAGTGAAGAAAACCTGGTCTTTTTGGACTAATCTTATTGATCCACTGAGGGGAAATTAGCCAGTTTAGACGCTCTGTTTCTCCCAGAAGTGAGGCTGTATTCATGTTTAGAAATAAAATGATCTTCTAACTCTTCACCTATCCATGTTAGGTAAGTCCGGCCTTGGAAAATCCACTCTCATCAATTCTCTGTTCCTGACGGACCTGTACTCCAAAGACTACCCAGGTCCCTCCCAGCGGATCAAGAAGACAGTGCAGGTGAAGTGTCCTTCTTATTTGTGTTTTTTCCAAAATTGTCTCAGTCTTTCTGCATATTCCTCAGTTTGGATTTGGTTTTGAGCTTTTATTCTTAAATGCTTTTCCCTCTGCTGGTATATGTGTGTGTGTCATGTTCCTAAAGCCTAAAGAGATGCAGCTTTGGCCCTGTAGACACCATGACAGATGCACATAACAGAACACCACTGAAGCTTGGAGATGATTCCTCAGAAAACCATGTGCATTCCTCCTGTGGGGCGTCTGCTCCACATATCAGAAAAACAAAGCAGGAATTGGGCTGAGGGTGATGGATTTATGAGTCAAAGACTTCTGATGTCAGAGTGCTGCAAATCATAGGAGTTCATCTTGATCCTCCATGGTTCATTTGGTTTCCTCACAGGTGAACTTTCCATGGTTATGTTTCAGAAAAATAGATCAACAACCGGGAGGAAGACCAGAGTCCAAGCAATAACTTTAGATGAAATAAAGCAGCATAAAATCTAGGAAAGGCCTGCAGTTAACCTAGTTTAGGCTAAAGGAAGGAAGTCTGATCCTGCAGAGGTTAGGAGGAAACTGCACAGCCTCTGGGCTTGGATATGTCCTTTTATGGCCATGAGCTAATCTCCAGAGGAGGAGAAGGGCAGCTTCATTTGGAACAGGAGATGGAATGCTACATCATGTAGCGGGGAAGAGAAGAAGCAGTATGTGATGAGGAGAAAGACTGAGGAAGAGCCGGAGAGAGATGCAGATGAATGATCAGTGCTAGATCTAGAGGGTCATGAGGAAGCTGCCTATGGAGGCGACAGAGGCCCCCAAACAAAAACAAGTCAACCCCAAGTCCCCCACCTCCTGGGTACCAGGAATGTTCCCATGAAAAAAAAAAAACATATCTGACTTATACTGTAGCTGTGTGCAGCTGCTCCCTCCAAACTGTTTTCCCAAAAGAAGACACCCCCCGCCCCCCCACATGAACACGACTGAGCAGAGGAACCTTCCATTCACATACAACCATGATTAACACCTCTGCTTTAACAAGACTTTTACCCGTTTTTTCCATACTTTTAACTTCTTCTTTTCAATCAGACTTTAACTAGTCCTTTCAACCAAGCATAACCATACTCTAGTCTTTTCAACCAGGAAAACTAGGCTGTAACTGGTCCTCTCAATGAGGCAAAATCTGACAAATGAGTTATTTAAACTTGTCATACTAGTTCTTTCCACCAAAAATAATAATTCAGTTCAGTTTTATTTCTGTTGCCTAATTTCACGATGCAGTCGTCTCAGTGAGTTTACCCCCCACTGTAAAAAGTCAGTCATTAAATATAGACAGTAGCTGGTTGCTAAACTAAACAAACTAAGTTAACCTGGCATCCCTGCTCTTAGTCCCTCCCTCTCGGTGAGAAAAAACTCCTAAAAAAGCAAATTTTGGGAAACAGTAACAAAACCTCAGGGATGTCCACATGAAGGAGAGATCCTCTCCCAGGACGGACAGATAATGGACCAGGATTGTTAAATAAGAATGAGCTTATCTAACTCTACAACTAGAGACAAGAGATTAACTGGTACTCCAACTATAACCAGACTTTAACTTGTCCTTTAAACCAGACATAATCAGACTTTACGCAGGAGTTCTTTTTTTCAGTCCATTATTGCGTCAATTAAAAAGCTGTAGAAACAGGAAACAAGTGTGGGTTTCAAAATAAAATGTTGTCTTGTACTTTCAAAATAAAACTTGATAAAATGTTGTCTTTTATTTACGATGACATTCCCACACAGTTATGAATCTTAACACTATGGATAAGACCAGTGTCCATTCTCACCATGGATGACGAAAGTTAAGTTTTGGAAGCACAAAAACGTTTTACAAGGACTCAGTGAGGAAGGCGGGACATGAGGCCCGATCGACAACGTTTTTGAAGCGGGACAAATTATTCAACACAAGGTGGTATGATAAAACCAGCCTTCTGGGAGTGCGGGTGGGGGGTTGGTAACTGATGGTTATGAGACAGACTCCCTACCCAACGCAATGGAGATGCACAGCAGACAGGGCAGCGTAGATTCGGGGTGAACTCTGCTCCACTGTGTTTCTGTCTCCTTGTAAAAGAAAAAAAAAGATTTTCACTGTTGGATCAGAACTTCAGTCTGTTGTGGATGTATAATAGATGTCACTAGACCTGTGATGGTGGACTTTTGGTGTCTCCTGCTGGCAGGTTTGGTGTCATACGACGCTGGAGACCCTGAGAGCTGAGCTGGTCATCTTTGAGAGCAGATGATGGAGCTCTGACACTGGGGTTGCACTTCTGAAAGGCTTCTGTGGTTTAAGGAGGAGGGGGTCTGGCAGGGTCACGGTACTTAAACTGCAGAGAAATCTCCCATGCTTTGTGGCTGGCTGCCCCCACCCCCTCGGATCAGATCTCTTTTTAAATGATGGTTCTGAGCCTGGAAGCACATTTTTGAGGTTTCCTTCCAGCCTGTTTTTCTTGGTAGAAGCCTTGGAAATAGCAAATCTGGTTTGGAGGCATTTCACACACGAACACGGGTCAGATTGTGACCGGGGGGGTGGGGTTGCTTCTGCTGAGCAATCTGGTGATTTATGTGAAGAAACTTGAGAGTTTGAGTGAAGGCCTCAGTCAGAGCTTGGAGGTCCTGGGGTGAGCAGAGGGGTCTGAAAGTCTGCAGCAGATCGTGGGACTCAATGCTACTGTTACCAACTGTTCTTCAGAACAATGAAGACAGCAGACTGACCCCACGCAGGAACTCCATTTATGACCATTTACATTGTCACGTGAGAAAATCGTCCAAAGCTTTGCTGGCATCATCAGTATGTCCCGGTCCTCCAGGATTATGGATTCAGTTTAAGAATCCATACTCCAACTTTAGTCGGGATGAATCGGTTTATATGAAAACTCTCAATAACCAATCAATGCAGAGTTTTGAATGAAAGCTAGCAAAAAAAACTTTTGGTTTTAAATCTCGAATCAGCATAAGTCCATTAGTGTGTTGGGGTCGGGTCCACTGGGCGGCGCTCTACTTTTGGAGCAACCATGAAGGAGAAACGTGCTTACAAAGCTTTGTAACCCATATGGAAATGATATATATGAATCCTATACGTTTTTTGTCTGTTTTATCTGAAACTTATATGTTAAGCACAAGACAGTCAAACCACTTATAAGATCCTTAGTAAAATAGGACAATATGAAACTTGTATGTTTTGGTAACATATAAAAAAAGTGTATGATAGTAGTTCCACATACATTATTTTTAGTAGGCATGTGTAACATGTGTAATATAACCTAGTCTGTGACAAGCTGGGATGGGCTCCAGCAAGACCCCCGCGACCCCGGTAAAGGGATGGAGCGAGTCAGAAGATAGATGGATGGGTTTAAGGACCAACTATTCCTAATTACATTAGCAAAATGATATTGTATCCACACAGCAAATATTGAAAATATACACCCATATTCACCATTAAACTGTTTAAAATTCTGTAGCAATGGCCTTGCTACTGCATCACACACACAGCACAATGCATGCACCTTAATGCGCCTCAGTAAATGATCACTAGGATGCTGCCACTCAAAACCATCTTCAGAAAGACTGACACACTCAACAAATGGTTTGAAAAAGCACAACATGTCTGTCTTTTGGTTACCAAACCATAAAGCACATAAAAGTACATGTTTATCTCTACTCTCAGGGGGTATCTCATTAACACAACACAGTATTGGCCAAATACTGAATTTAGAAGACTGAAAGACTGGTACACCATCACAATTAAATGTAAGGGATAGAAAATTCTCTTCACTTTTTGATTTTAAGGTCTGGTATAAAGTTCCATCACCTATGTCCTTTATTAAATCCCCATCACTTTCCTCTGCACGAAAACAGAGATCATGCGTCCCGTGATTCTCAAGAATATCTTTCAGCTGATCCTTTAGTGGAATAGTAATGAAAAAATGTCCTTCCTGCAAACTTGACACAACTGTTGTGGATGAGGAACATGAGACACATTTGAGAATTTTCTCTTGAGATTGTGACGGACCAATTTTCAGATGACATACGGGTTCACGTACAATGTTGTATAATGTAATCTTCGTTTATTGTATGTAGATTTTATTATTATTATTGTAAATTGTTGCTTTTGTATTTTTGCGCATTTCAAACACCCTTTCATTATTTTTGCACATCACTGTTGTTCTTTTGCACTGACCTGCTGTAGCAAGTGAATTTCCTCAACGTGGGATCAATAAAGAATATCTTATCTTATCTAAACATACTACAAACTACATATGATGGTGGAGTGCAATTTCACTGCCCACTGCACGTTTTCATTGGTTCATGCTCTAAAAAATGTATAACACGTCAACTCATATTTGGCACATATCAGCTGAACTAAGACTTAAACTATTATTTCCTGATGAGCAGGGGTGAAAGTAGATTTTTTGTTATGCCGGTACTATGCTGCCCCCCCCCCCGAACTTGAACTAGACACGCTAGCCGGACCAGATGAGGGTTTAGTGCAGCAGAGCTGTTGTGATGGAAAGAACATCATTCATTCACACATAGTGTGTCTATGACAGTTTGATTAACAGAGATTAAAAGGAAATGCAAAAACAAAATGATTACATTTGTTCTCTTTCAGAAGAAGAATGACACACAGGCATGTTAAAAACTCAAAAAATAGTTTTTCTTTTTTTTGGAAGGGGACTTTAAACAGATCATATTGTCAGTTGTCCAAATTGAAGAATAATCTGGCAACATAGAAAATTCATCTGTGATTGATGGACCTGGTGTCTTACTGGCATTTTCCATTCAACTTCTATCTCTCCTTTTCTCTTCTTCATCATCTCCTTTAGAAAATTTGTTCTGCACATCATCATCCTCACTTTTGGATCTTCCTCTTAAAAATCTGATTCACTTTTCTCTGCATCTTTTTTGTTTACTTTTTCATTTAAATAATTTAATTATTTATTTCACGTCACGATTCACTTTTTCAATCTTTAAATAAATGTGCATTGAATTTAGACAGAACAATGAACGAACTCCTGGGTATCATCAGCTGCAGTTCTCTGGTGCGCCTGCTGTTCAGAAAGTGGGGGGTCCGCAGCGCTCGGGACGCTTGGCGCACGCAAGAGAGCGCAGACCAGGAGAGAGAGAGAGATAGTGGGAGAGGGAGGGAGAGAGTGAGCGTGAGAGAGAGAGTGAGCGAGCGAGAGAGAGACAGGAATAACTGTCTGATGCGCCACAAAAACAATGCAAACGTCCAAATAAAGCGCTGCCTGCTCTCAGCTCGAATGTCAATTTTCTTATTTTTCTTCCATAAGAGCGACCGCGGCTTCTGTCATGTGTTATATAGTGAAAACTGGCCGCACAGCTGATCTCTCCAGCCGGAACGGCGTTCCGTCTTCAAATCATTTACCGGAACGCCGCTCCGGACCGTCAGCCTTCCAAGCAACAGGTGTCAACGCGAGATCTTAAGTGACCCGTCTGCGTCATTTGAATTTAGAAAAGCGCCAACTAAGAAAACTCGCGGACATGGATAAAACACCTGTAAGTGAGTCTAGCGCTGGTGGTAAGTACATTTGCTTATTTAACGTTCTATATATTGTGTATACAGATAGTTATGTCGAGGTAAATGTTTTATGGCTTCATCTTAAATTCGGCCTCCACCTTTTTTTTCTGGCGTGGTGGAGGAGTAGCGTTTAAGATTAGCATAAATTGTTAGCTGAATGTAGAAAAGTAAATTTTAAACTGGCAATAATTGTGATATCAAAGGGAGACATCTCAGTATACGATTTTTTTTTTCATTGTAGATAGCCTGTAACTATTTTAGCGTTTATGTTTCAATTTTAAAATAAAAAATCAATAATCTGCATCGATTGCCGTGAAACGATCGCAGACACCGCCGGACAGCTCCACGCCGGCCCCACGACATGCTTCGCACCGCGCGGTGGAAAGCTCTGTTTCTGCCCGGCAGGAAGCTGGCTGGCCGGCGGACAGAGCGGCATTGCAGTGCGGGAAGAAGCCAGCTTGAGCCTCATAAATCTTATGATAATTTTCTTATTTTAACCGAGACAATATGAAAAGATCCAACAGTTTGATTCTTGTTTTTATTTGGTCCCCTCTTGAAATAAAAAGTGTCAAGAGTGTGACCGAGCGGCCCGTCTCGTGTCTGACCGCGGTGAAGTTAGTTTTACGTTGGATATTCGACAGACATTCGGTCAGGGTAAACCTCACACGCTCACGGGGTCCGGGTCCAGTGCAACTCTGAGAACAGTGCTCTAACAATTTGAGAGCACCAGCAATGCTGTGGTTTTAAACATAAAAATTCATAGAAAAATTTGAAATTTTTTTAAATTTAAAATCAAGAGGTGTATCTCGTTTAGGGAGGGGAGTCCTATTATCCAACACTGATTTTGAGTCAATCGATCACAGGACCTAGAAGCTATTGAGCTAAAATGCTAAAAATTAGCTAAAATTAGCATTTTAGCTCAATAGCTTCTAGGTCATGTAATCAATTGACTCAAAATTAGTATTGGATCATAGTACTCACCTCTCTACATGAGATACACCTCTTGATTTTAAATTTGAAAAATTTTCAAATTTCCTATAAATTTTTATGTGTAAAAATTAGCATTAACTATGTGACAGAAACGCTTCCATATGAAAAGATCTCAAATTTAACTAGGCTACATGTCCAGATACCTTGAAACATAGAACATATAGATTTTTCAATTAAAAAAACACTGGTTAGGAATTGTAACATGTTTTTTTATGTGTTGGTCTGTTGGCTGTTTATTGCTAACCTAGGCAATATTTTGTTTTGATAATGTCAGATCTCATGGAACGGAAGTTTGCTGTGGTGAGGTGGATTGAAGGAGAGGATGCTGGGAAGTTAAGTGAAGTCAAGACTGAGACCATCCGGGCATATGACGATTCCAAAATGGACCAGCATGGGTATCCTATCGTTGAGTATTCAGCTATTATGGAATGGCGCCATGGGAAGAAACCGCGAGGAGGATGGCCTCACTACAGAGGCACTGTGCTGTTTGTCAGCGGTAAGTTACTGTTGAAATGGTCTGAAGTAAAGACTGCTGTATAATAACCACTACCTAATTAATAGAACAGATATAGTGTACAAACATAAATAAGACAAGATTCATCAGTTTTAGTGTGTGTATATGCAGAGTCTTTCCTATATATATATATATATATATATATATATATATATATATATATATATATATATATATATATTAATTTATTTATATAAATAACTATCATTAATTTGAATGAATTAAAATGTTTTAATTTATTTTTTTTTCTTTCATTTTTTGTTCTCTAGCAACTCGCTTTGAGGCAACCTGTAAAATGAACTCGCTGCTGAAGACTGATGAACCTCTACTAACCAAGAGGAAATCGGTCCTGCCTCAGAAATATCAAGATGAGTCAGATAACTCGACCGACACTGACAGTCAGATTCTGACTCAGTCGTTACATGTCAAGGTGATATCAAGTTATATGTAGCTCTTTTGTAATATTTCTCAAATGAATGTTACATCAAATCTCAAAATATATAACCATCATTTGTAGTTCTTATTACTGAACCTTTGTTTGTGCAGTTGAGATACTAAACTGAAAGCTTCAGTTGTTTTTTCTTTTTCTGTATGAATTGATTTGATTTTTTTCTCTGGACACCAGAAGTCAAAGGTACAGAAAAGAAAAGACCCTGCTGAAGATTTTCTTGAGATGTACTGTCGTCCACAAACTCCTTCAGGGACAGAAATCCAAGAAAAGAGGTATTCTGAATTATGCAGGAGATCAAGGAGCTGAAAAAGGAGAACGCTGAATTAAAGGAGATGGTTGTTCAAGGTATTTGTTCATATTCACAAAATAATTTGTCAAATCATTTTTTCTAAAGCATTTTATCCTGCCATTACTGTATTATATTGTTTTTTACTTGGCACTGATGTAAAATAACTTTGTGTTTGTATTTTTGTTTTGATGTACTGTGTGCAGACATACCAGAACTCATGAAAACCATGAGAAATGTCATTGATTCGACTAAGCGATCCAGGCTGGAGCTTAATACACCACCGATGCCCCCCAGAGTTGTAGTCCCTCACCACCATCCCCTTCTGGAGCAACAGAATCCAGTTCCGTGTCTGACATTGTGACTCCATCCCAGAAGGACTTGCTGTCTTCTAAAGTAATTATTTTTATTAAAGAATAAATTAATATGGTATATACATTTTTTATGAGTATTTTTTATGAGTATGATTAGTGTAATTTGCTGTCTAAACTATTTTGAGCTGAACAAATATACACTTTTTTAACCCTGAATGCACTTGTCTCCTTGTTTAAACAGGTGGAGATCTACCCTGGAACTGGAGTCCTGGTGGAGAAACTGGCATGGACGTACGCTTCAAATTCTCATTCAGCCACGGGATTTGTGAGACATCTGGTCACAGCGGTCTTCCCAGAGATACTCCTGGTGAGCAATCTTCGCGGGGGCAAACGAGGCGGAGGCGATGCTCGTCTACCATTGGACAAGCATAAATTGGACGCCATTTACAGTATGTTTTCAGCTTTTTATTTATTTGTGTGTGTGTGGGTGGGGGATTGGTTGTTTTAGTCCTCATTTACTATAAAGACACAATCTGGCACTTTTTTGACATCAACATTATATAATGATTCTTCCTACTTTTATTGGTGTCTTTGACATTACAAAGTACACTAAGTTCTCATCTGTGTGTGCAATTTGTTTTTGTGTGTGTGTTTACATGCAGGTGCAACTCTTGAGAGGTGGCCAGGGACAGATCTCCAGCATCGGTGCCACAATATGGCAAGATTACAGAACTCCGGGCAAAAAGTAAAAATGTTGCTGTGTCATAAGTGGTTAGGGTTTGGGTTGGTTCTTTAGGTTGTTTCCTTTTATTTTGAAGGCCCTTCCCTGTTTGTTCAGTTTAGTTTGACTTCCCTCGTCCCAATCTTTCTTGCTCATTGGCACCTGTGTCTCGTCAGTCCCGTTAGTATATATGTCTTGTCACTCCCTTCCTCTTGTGCTGACCCGTACTGTTTGTTCCCCCCTTCAAGTGGTTTTGGTTCTATTGCCAAGTCAAGTCTGTTCTCAATTTATGTTACTCTTTTGGTTTTTGGATTCCCTGTGGTACTGCGTTCTTTGTTAAATAAATAGATTTTGTTTTTTGGAACTCCTGCTATATAGGTTTTTTCCGTATGGGAACTATTGTGTTTCAGGTGGAACAGTCCAAAGTTCTGATTAAGGAGGGAGAGGTCCAGCTGACCCTCACATTTGTGGAACTCCAGGTTTGGAGACGCTGTGGACAACAGTAACTGGTAGGAGCGCAGATGATAGTGTCCAAGGATGTGATGGTCCTCAGGTTCTCAGTCTTCTGTGCTTTCTTTGTCTCCCAGCTGGCAGCCAGTCATCAGTTACATCGACAGCAAGTATGAGGACTTTCTTAACGCTGAGTCCAGGGTGAACCGCAGATCAATGCTGGACAACAGGGTGCACTGTTGCCTGTATTTCATCGCACCCTCTGGACACGGGTAGGTTCTGCAGCCCAAACTTGAACTGAACCAGGAATGTGTGTATAAATATCCACACATTTGCAACGTTTTTACACCCTCTGAACATCTCCAGCAGAACTCCTCATGTTCTGACCCCTCCCCTTAAGAAAGAAAAGCTTCATCATTTCCTGTTCTCTACAATAGCAGATCTGGGATATCCAGACTCTCAGTGCTGAGCTGCACACGGTCGTCTTTTTGCACGAACATCATTATGCATAAATGCATTCCACACATGAAGCTGCTGTTAGTTTCACATTCCAGCAAACTCTGCAGGCAGCAGATGTCGGAGTTTCATGGATCTCCTGGACGCTCAAGTTTCCTTATTAAGTAACCGACTGCACTGCCCTCTGCTGGTCACTTACAAACCTGTTTAAACACACAAACATGCACACACACAAACTTGGGCTAACACAAGCGCACCCACACTCAGGTACTCACATATGTGCACACCAGATTGAGCTTGTTACTTCAGAAATGTGAAGTCACTAATATTTAGTTGTATTTATTTTACATCTCCTCCAAACATGGAGTTAAAAGCTGTTGGGTGTTATGGTCAATCATCTCATCTTCCTGAAGTTCATAAATTCTATTAACAATTTGAAAAATCCTCTGACAAAGGACATTATTAGTCTTTTATGTTATTTTTATGTATTATTAAGCTGTGTAGCCCCTTCCTCAACCATAGAAACGTAAAGCATTTAACAAATACCATCATGCTCAAGGCTTTATGTAAACCTTTTACTGCCCAATTTATTCCTGCAGATTTACTGTGACAAAAGTTGAACATTTATTAATTGCTGTAAATGAATTCCAGTTATTTGTACACGCTTGCAAAAAGCACAAACACTCAAACTCAAAAAATACTATAAATACGTTTTCTAACCGAGCCTCATACCTACACGAATAATTGAATCTGTTATTTCATGATGGAGAACACATGTAAAGAAAATTCAGCCCAAAATTGAATTTTTGAGTATTTCTTTATTAAAAATGTTGTGAATGCGGAGCAAACAATAACATTCTGTTTGAAAAAGATTGATATTTGTTATGTCTGAACTCATTTCTGATGCATCCACTTGCGTACAAATAGATCCATGTTTGTCTTGTTTTTCGAGTGGGACTTTTATAAGAATAATGCTATTACTGATGTTGTGTTGCTGCATTCTGGTGCACAAACATCTACTGTCCCTAAACGCCTCTCTCTCTTTTTCTCTCTCTCTCTCTCTCTCCTTCAGTTTAAAGCCCCTTGATATTGAATTTATGAAGAGACTCCATGATAAAGTTAACATCATCCCCCTCATTGCAAAGGCAGACACCCTCACCCCAGAGGAGTGCCAGCTCTTTAAGAAGCAGGTACGCTGTGCCAGTGTGGAGTTAGGGTTAGGGTTAGGTTTGGGAAAGAGAGCGCCACCATCCGAAGATGAGTGGCGAATGCACGCTCCATGTCCAACCCGGGCTCTGCAGGAGACTCCGCAGGAGCAGACCATCCTCCAGTCAGCCCTGGCTCAAATGCCATAAAAAATTGGGCACTCACGTCCCTGGACAACATGTAATTCCAATATAGGTTTATTTATAAGCCTCAATTAGGCTTCTGTACAGGTAAGTAAAATTTAGACATATAGGCACCCCCTTGGCTTTCCCTTACATTCCATTTCGTCTTCTGCATATATGTGCAGGTAAGTATTCTCTATTTCTGTCATATGAGCACCCTCCAGTTTCTTTCCCTTACATTCCATTCCAATTGATTTTTCCTCTTTTTTTAGGTTAAGTTGCACAGGTAAGTTTTAGTTTAAGTTTTTTCGCCCCTCGTTGCAACGTTTCGACTTCAATTTGTCTTCATCAGGCTGGAGCTTAAGTTCTAATTTGTTTGTATGTCCATAAACAATAAAAGCCAATATTTTTAGATGTTACACCAAGCACATATCCCCCACATGGTTAAGATTAGGATTACGTACATGGTTTGGCAATCAGTAAAGGCAACAATTTGCCTCCGCGGAACTGACTAAAGTCAAGTCCATCCCCACAGAGAACTCCATGCAGCGGGTGTGGCAGGCACTGGCAGGTTAGGTTTGGGGAAGAGAGCGCCACCATCCGAAGATGAGTGGCGAATGCACGCTCCATGTCCAACCCGGGCTCTGCAGGAGACTCCGCAGGAGCAGACCATCCTCCAGTCAGCCCTGGCTCAAATGCCATAAAAAATTGGGCACTCACGTCCCTGGACAACATGTAATTCCAATATAGGTTTATTTATAAGCCTCAATTAGGCTTCTGTGCAGGTAAGTAAAATTTAGACATATAGGCACCCCCTTGGCTTTCCCTTACATTCCATTTCGTCTTCTGCATATATGTGCAGGTAAGTATTCTCTATTTGTTTCTTATTCTTCCTTTAGTTCCTCTGCGTATCCGTGCAGGTAAGTATTCTATATTTCTGTCATATGAGCACCCTCCAGTTTCTTTCCCTTACATTCCATTCCAATTGATTTTTCCTCTTTTATTAGGTTAAGTTGCACAGGTAAGTATTAGTTTTAGTTTAAGTTTTTTCGCCCCTCGTTGCAACGTTTCGACTTCAATTTGTCTTCATCAGGCTGGAGCTTAAGTTCTAATTTGTTTGTATGTCCATAAACAATAAAAGCCAATATTTTTAGATGTTAGGTATGTGGAAAACAGCCCCCCTTCCTTGGAAGTTGGGCGGTGCGCGGTCCATCCCTAAGTGGGCCTCATTTCGTCCCCACATGTGAGGAAAGTTTTGGAGGGGCCGCTGCTTTTTCTTCCGCGGTTGGACCAGTATCCAGTCTACATCCATGTTATGTGTGTTTTGATTTCGCCTTTGGTATTATATTTTAATAATGTATTTTTTAGTTTTAGGTATAAATATATATGTGTAAATATTTTCTTTGTTTTTTGTATTATTTGCTTTTTTTTGTCTTTGTATATTTGTACTTTAATAAAAACTAAATGCGTAAACAAAATTATATAGTAAAGAAAAACAACCCACAAAGGGCGAAAAAACCAAGAAACTAAAATTGAAAGGCTATATATGGAAAAAAAAGGTTGGCGTGCTGTGGCGGCGACGTTTCGACCTGTATTCAGGTCTTCTCCAGGCCTAATAGCACGCTCAAATAAGGGGAATGAGTTTTTCTGGTTCTCAGAGAGCTCCTTACCCTTCGGAGGCCAGAGTGAAAGTGAGCTCTGCTCAGCCTCTCCCCTTTATATAATCTCTGGGCTCCTCCCCCAGTCCTGTAGGAGTTGTGTGTGTTTTCGTCTTTTTGGCTTAGTTAATATTCTTTTCAGTTGTATTTTAAGTTCCTTATCTTTTTACTTTAGTTATTTGTATTTATTATGAATTAACGTGTTATGAAATTTATACTTTAATAAGTTTATACACTATTTAACCCCATTTTTTCTCTTTTTTAAGTAAAGTTAAATGAATTGAACCCAGTGTTACCTTGCTTTTTAATTCATGTATGCTTGTGTATAATCAAATAAATTGTATTTATTTATTTATTCAATATATAATCAATGTATTTATTTATATATTTATGTATTTATTTATTTATTTATTTAATGGATTTGTTAAAGACTTAATAAGGTCTGAGGTTAATTCTCAGTCCAATAAGACAAGGGCCATATTCAGAGTCTGGTTAGGATCAGATCTGAAGGGTCTGATTAAGATTAGATGAAGATTAGAGTTAGATTAAAAAAGGGGGGAGGTTAAGGTTAGGTTCAGGCCCAAGGGTCAGGTTAGAATTAGTTTTTACAAAAAAATACAGAGTTTGGAGGAAGTAAGTAAAGAAATAAACAAACAAACGAACCAACGGGGGCAATAAAGCATATGGGCCAAAAATTAGTACTTTTTATTTAAACCATTTGGTTCTTTTGTGTTTAGACAATATATCCATTGTCTCTCTTTCTTTTTTCTTTCTATATCAGTCCAAATTGAGTTATGCTGTATTCCAGAAATTCTTAAATTATGCCACCCATGTAAAAGAAAATGACTGACCAAACAAGTGCTTGTTTCCTTTTTATTTATAATGTTATATTTATGTTGTGCTAGTCTTGTTGAAATTTAATTTTTTGTTTCTCCAATGTATTGAACTTTACAACTAGCACAAAAAATTACATAAACACAATTAGGAGTTCTTAAAGAAGAGGTTTGGGAAATCTTAGGGTTAGGGTTAGGTGAAGTAAAAGGTCGCCACACGAAGTGGCGGTGCACGGTCCTTGCCCATCCCTGATCCCTGCAGGAGCTGACCTTTCTCCAGCCATCCCTGATTCCCAATGACACCGCCTAAGTGTCAGATAAAAAATTGGGCTCTCACGTCCCTGAACAACATGTATGTTTCAATATGGCTTATCTGCGGGCCCAAGTGGGGCCTCTACGCAGGTAAGCAGGTTTTTTATTTATAGGCACCCCCTTCGCGTTCCCTTACGTCCTCTGCATATGTGTGCAGCTTCTGCGGATTCGTGCAGGTAAGTATACTTTATTTAGTTTCTTCTATCTTTCTTAATTATGAGCACCCTCCAGTTTCTTTCCCTTACACTCCATTTGGTTTTTTCTCCTCTATTTAGGTTCTGAGCCAGCAGGTAAGTAGGTTTTGGTTCCGTCTGCTTGACTCCAGGCTGCAGAGGTAAGTATTCAAATTTTTGGTTTCAGCTCCTCGTTGCAACGTTTCGGACTAGGTTGTCCTTCATCAGGCTTGAGCTTTATCAATGAATTTGTTTGTATGTCCAAGCACATTGTCCCCCAATCATTTTAGATGTTACACTAAGCACATATCCCCCTCTGGTTAAGGTTAGGATAATGTACTTGTTCAGACATTAGGGATGAAATTAGGAAATTCCCCTCAGCGGGTCTGGCAGAGTCAGGCTCACCCCCACAGAGAATTCCACGCAGCGGGCATGGACAGGCGCTGGCGAGGTTAGGGTTAGGAGAACAGGCGTTCAGATCCTACCCTCCAATCAGAGGGCGGGACCAATGCACGCTCCATACTGTCCCCCCAGGAGCAGGGACCCAGGAGCACCCCGTCCCAAGAAGGTGAGTAAAATTTATTAATTTTTGCACATGGACAGTGAGGAGCTCCTCCTAAAACTGAAATTAATTTATGTCCACAGGGGGGAGTGGTTAAGGTTAGGGCCCACCCCCCTGGGGTTAAGTTTAGGGGTTCTGGACCGGGTTAGGAGAACAGGCGTTCGGATCCTACCCTCCTATCAGAGGGCGGTTTAGGGTTAGGAGAACAGGTGTTCGGATCCTACCCTCCTATCAGAGGGCGGGACCAATGCACGCTCCATCCAGTCCCCCCAGGAGCAGGGTCCCAGGAGCACCCCGTCCCAAGAAGGTAAGTGGAATTGTATTTAAATGGGCGGCCGTGGTGCAGTGGTAGGGCAGTCGTCTCACGATCGGAAGATAGTGGGTTCAATTCCCTGCCCGCCCATGTGTCGAAGTGTCCTTGGGCAAGACACTGAACCCTAAATTGCCTCTGGTGGGAGGTTGGCGCCAGTGTTCGGCAGCGGAGCCACCACCAGTGTGTGAATGTGTGTGTGAATGGGTGAATGGGTCTGTGACTGTGCAGCGCTTTTAAGCCCTCGAAGGAGGGTAGAAAGCGCTATATAAGTATACGCCATTTACCATTTAAATTATTAATTATGCTGGGTGAGGGGCTCCTCCTATAATAGAAGTTTAATTTGTGTCCACAGGGGGGAGTGGTTAGGTTTAGGGCCCAACCCCCTGGGGTTAAGTTTAGGGGTTCTGGACCGGGTGAGGGTTAGAAGATCCCCCCTGGGAAGGATGGTGATCCAGGGAGCAAGGGGCAGGCGCTCGTTGAGGCCCTGTGGGGAGAGCGTGTCCAGCCTGGCGATCCAGCTCTTCTCAGCCCTCCTCCTCTGGGCCTGGCTCCAGTGTGGATTGCATTCCAACACTGAGGCCTGGACCGACTCCCAACCATGGGCCAAAAGTGCTGGGACCAGCACCTGGTGTGTCCTTTGCTTGGGTCACAATGTTTTGTTTGTGACCGTAGAAGCGCTCATATAATGTTCTCCCCGTTTCACCCACATACTTTTTGCTGCATTTCTTACAGGTGATGACATACACACAGTTGGAGGAGTGGGGCGATGCTCTGATGGGTAAGTTAAATACTTGTTTTGTTTTCTCATTTTGGATCCAATGTAATTGTTTAAAATAAGGGGTTTTCATTTTTGATTCTAGATTATCATTAGAGGGGAGTTTTGCCCTCACAAGGTGGTCCTTAAGGTTTTTATTTTTTCGAAATGCAGCAATAAGTCTGAGGTCGTGTCCAAGGTGAGTATTTATAGTGGTTTTAAAGTTAGTTTTGATTTTAGGGTTAGGAGAACAGGCGTTCGGATCCTACCCTCCCATCAGGGTTAGGTGTGAGGAAAAGGGTGCCACCATCCGAAGATGAGTGGCGAATGCACGCTCCATGTCCAACCCGGGCTCTGCAGGAGTCCCCGCAGGAGCAAACCATCTCCCAGTCATCCCTGCCTCCAAATGGCATTAAAGTGTCAACAAACATTAGGCGCTCACGTCCTTGGACTACATGTATAACCAATATAGGCTTTTTCGTAACCTCAAAATAGGCGTCTGTGCGCGAAATTCAATTTAAATCACATGGCACCCCCAAATCATTGCCCTTACATTCCTTATGGTCCTCTGCATCTCTATTAGGTCCTCTGCATTCCTTTTATAGGTTTTCTGCAGGTAAGTATTTTTTGCAGGCATTTATATGAGCACCCTCCAAGTCGGTCCCTTACACTTCCTTTTCAGATTTCAAGCAGGTAGGTCTCTTTTTCTTCCAGCTGCTTGGCAACAGGTTGCACAGGTAAGTACTAATATAGCCTTTAAACTCTTATTGTTGCAACGTTTCGACTCTTATTGGTCTTCATCAGGCTGAGTTTATACATATACACATAAATTTGTTTGTAAGTCCATAAACATAATACCAAAATTGGTTTAGATGTAACACCAAGCACATATCCCCCTTTGGTTAAGGTTAGGAAAATGTACATGGTTAGACACTATATAAACATATGGAGAACCTCCCTCAGTGGGACTGACCAGGATCAGGTCCACTCCCACAGAGAACCCCACGCAGCGGGTGTGGCAGGCACTGGCAGGTTAGGTGTGAGGAAAAGGGTGCCACCATCCGAAGATACTCCTCTATGTGTAGACACTGATTTCTCATCGTAATTATCAATAACAACAACAAGCCAGGAAACAAATATGAATATTCAAAACTTGATTAATCTCAACAAATCTTGTCACATTTTGAGGTAATGACCAAATGCAATGTTTTTAACAAAATTACAACTGCTACGTGTTATGAACACACTTTTGAATTGAACAAAATTCAATACTATAATTTAACTTTGCCATGTTACCACATACGTCTGTATCTGTTTCTTTGTCAGTGGGAAGACTGACATTGCATGCTGTTCACCAGTTTAGTGTAATCTGGTGTGTAGCTTGATACTGCAACTGTGAGCGAGTCTTTCAGATGTGCATCAGTGAGGCGTGTTCTGTGTTTGCACTTGATGAAGTTCATGTCAGAAAATGCTGATTCACAGAGATAGGTTGAACCAAACAGGCTGGCAGTCTTCATAGCTGCTGTGCATACTCCTCTGTACTTCTCTGAGTCAACAAGGCACCAAAAGTTTGGTGCACCCTGGTGGGCTTTGAGGTGGAGGTCATTTTGCAGTGTTATGATTTCAATCTCCACCTGTCCAGCATCCAAGTCAAACGTTGAACTTAGTTGCTCAGAAAAGCATGACGTGTCCACATTCATGAAAGGGTTGGATATGAATGCCACACATGGCTCGAGCTGATCAATGTCACAAAACCTATTCTCAAACTCTTGCCCAAGTCTGTTGATGACATCACAGTATTTTTCTGCCACTCTGTCAAATGCCTGGGATGCAGAATCATTGTCTTTCAGCACCGACTGCATGGAGGAAAGTGCAGCACTTTTTTCTCTGTATATCCACTAGGTTCGAGGTCACCTAAGCTTATTTAAAGTTCATGTATAATGTAAGGAAGCCAAAAATGCCCTGCCCTACTTCTTTTTTTAAAATCTTTTTCTTGAGAGAAAACGAGATATTAAATCTTTTTAAAGGAGAAAGCGAGAAAACTGTTTCATTTTTTAGTCGTTAACAACAAAAACAGCATAAGAACACTTCAAAAAAGTTGTTCTTTTTTTATTAGTGGATCTACGCTCCTCAAACGCTTAATTTAGTCTCATGCACCCGTCCATTTATTCTCCTTAAACCTCCGCACATATTGATTGACAGCAGACAAGAATCTGCGCATGGTGCGTTCACTGAGCTTTGGAAATAAACCAACCCAAACAGCCGCTCAACTCAGTCCGCTATAAACTTTGTAATTTTTATACAATCTGCAGCAAAACAAATCCGTTCTTCAGAGAAAACGTCGACACTGTTTCATCAGTCGATTATATACAGATCCGTGCCGGTGTTCCATGTTTTCTCTGATAAACTGCTTCGTTTTGCTGCCGATATCCGAGGCTCCGTGAACGCACCATCAGCAGCCCTGGGTTCTGTCTCTGTTAAGCGTGAAACTTTAACCAAATTCCAGGAATTTTGAAAAAACACAGTGTTGTAATGACACGGTTTTATAAAAATGTGACAAAACACAAACCAACTCAAGCGATAAGTCATTAAAAACACGGCGACGTGTGTGCTTTTTTTATTTGATTCACTGAAAAAGGGAGCATTTGGGTGACGTCACAGGAGTGTGGTGCAGGTGCAGGTGTCAGAAGTCTGATCCTAGTTATTGATTTTACAGAGGAGATGCACGATTAGCAGTGACGCTGTGGGATCTCGTGGCGCCCTGTGCTGTACTCGGACAGACACTCCAGAAGCGCATTTAATCAGAAAAAAGTCCATTTCCATTACTGTTTTTCGAAAAATGTCCATCAATTTCAATACGCCCAAAACCAGCTCCTCTAAGCGCAAATACTTTTTTTTCTTCGAAAAATGCATTTGTCTTTTTTTTTATTATTTTTTTTTTATAAACTGTGTTTCCATTAAAGAAAATTAATAATCAAAAATCCAATTCGCGAAATGTCAGCGTTAATGTGAAAGCAGACGGGGTTTGGGGGAAATAAACGGAGGGGGCTGGTTCACTCGGGCTTGAAGAGCGCAGCTCCACTAATAAGTAAAAGAAATGACCAAAAACAACTTTTGTGGAGTGTTTTCTTCTATTGTTTTTGTTAACCACAAAATAAAGAATCTCAACACAGGTAAAGTCTCAGTGTCTCCATGCGGGAAAAGGAGAAGGGGGCGCCCCATTCTTAGTTATTGATTATCTCGTTTTAACGAGAAAACGATTAAAAAAAAAAGTGGGATAGGCCGTTTTTGGCTTCAGCAATAATAAACATATATGTTAAAATGTTTTAATTCTTTGTGAAGGCAAGTGTGAGTTCAAAAAAATACATCACAATAAAATTAAAATTTTGAGCAGCTCACGAGTTGTGCTATTTTTAGAAGAGACCCGCGGGCGACTTATGAGGTGCTCGAGGGCGACCTGGCGCCCGCGGGCGCCGTGTTGGTGACCCCTGCACTAAACCCTCATCTGGTCCGGCTAGCGTGTCTAGTTCAGCTTCTGGAGACATGCTACCTGCACATTGACTGCAGTCAAATCAGCCGCCGTTCACATTTCTGTGCTCCAATCAGCCGTCACTGGATTTTTGCTTTGACTTTCATCCAATACTTACGCTAGCAGTCCTGAGAACGCTGGAAAATCTCCAACAGACTCCACGGAGCTTCGTGATGTGACCACGGAAATGTGAACGGCGGCTCGTTTGACCGCACTTGGAAAGGCTTGTAAATCAATGAAAGAGCATTTGGATTTTAGCTTTCATTATTTTCTGCTCTGAGAAACCAATGGATTGAATGGATTGATCACAGCAACGTCAAGAAACATCAAAGAGTCTTTGGTGAACTGGAAGGAGAAAGAATCAGGATTTTGGAGGAAGTTGGCTCCATGAAGATCTTCACTCCCTCTTCACAGCTGACATCAGGATCAAAATTCTGTGTGCTTATGTTTTTTAGACATCTTATTTATTCATTATAACTTATTTTGAGTCATTGTATTTATTTGCTTTAAAGTTTATATTTGGTTTAGCTTTTTTTTTAATATATATTTTTTGCTTTTTATTTATTTATTTTAATGTTTTGTTTATGTATCCTCTGCGTTGTGTGCTTGTTTTTTTCTGCAATGCCAGAAATAAAGACAAAGGAACATCAGCTGATCCGTCACGAGCGTAGTAGTTTTTACTGGAGAAAGAAGTTAATGGTTAAACCGCTGCAACGGCCAATCTAAAGATCAGCAAGTAGCGATTAAATGCCACTAAAATGGCCAAAATATTTAAGATTAAAAATAATTCCCGTTTCTCCAGCAGCCAAACCAACATTACAATTAGTAATAATATTTTAATAAATCATGCTAATTTTTGCTCATGACGTAGAATTTATGCTGACGTTACCTTGCTGGGAATCTCCGCTTTCATCTGAAGATTTCCCACAATCCTTTGTTTTTATACTGCAGTGCAGGTACATGGTTCCACCACAAGGTGGTGCCAAATACACATTTTACAGAATTTAACAATAATATTTACACATGTTACATTAAGATATTTATTCTTTTGAGTTTTTTGTTCTTTTAATGATTTATTATGTGTATCTTTTGACACTTTTATGTATTTGGTTATGTAAGTTCCGTTTATAAATTCCAAACTTTTTCAAATATTAAAACAGCCAACACGCTTTCTTAGTAATTTAAATGATCATTTAAATTTGATGATTTAAAAAATGTCTTTTTGTAGTCTTAAATATACCAAACTAGCATGCTCTTGTGCTCAAACTCTTGATTCCTGTTTAAAGATTGTGAAAACTCCATAGATGAAGAAATCTTTAGTGATTACAGAATTGATTTGAATCAAAAGGAAATGGGTTCAATTCCAGTACCTGAAATCTTCTTGTGTAATTTTGGTATTTAGTTGAATGTTTTCTTTTTGCTAAATACACAATAAATATGAATAAAAAGACATCAGGATAACTCTGTAAGCATGGTTGTAATGTATTTTCTTGATAGACATGAGTTTATTTTGTAGTAATACGTAGTTGTAAATGAGTGACGTAAACATGAAGAAGATTTGAACTGATCTGTTGTAAGTGTAATTGCTGCCTTTAAAAGTAAAGTTTGATTTGAATTGTATTTATTTCTCCGGGAGAGCGTAAATGAATTTGCGGCAGCGGCAATTTTTGTATCTGCTGTCCACAGATGAGGGCCTGTAAAGTGAGAAGACAGAAGGAGTGGTTGTTGACGTTTAAAAAAATGTGAAAAACATAGCAAACAGTCACCAAGCTGTGCGTGTGTGATTGAATGTGCTTGTAATAATAATTTCAGGTGCTTGTAATAATAATTTTCCGTGTTGAATACCTGCATTGAAGTGTTTTGGGATGAAATAAATGAAATGTGAATTTTTCCCAAGTTGGAATTGAACCTCTGACCTTCTGACTGGGAGGTCACTACTTATGCCACTGCGCCACCGAGGGAAGGAATGTTGAATAGCACAATTAGTGCTATTTAATGCTGATGCATTGTTGGATCTAGCCAGCCCCGGTCTGGGATGCAAACATAATGCACATAATTTTCATTTGATGTCAGAGTAGTCCTCTGCAGTTCCGAGCTCATAAAAATAGTTCTTACAGCAAAGATTGAATGAGATTAAACTAATCTGGTATTCTGTGTTGCTGCTAATCTGACAGTTTTTCTTTATTAGGAGGCTGAAAACTTTTCCTCATGTTTCACAATCAATCTTTAGGGAGTTTTGTGTTTCTGCCTCTAAACCGGGGGTGTCAAACTTAATCGCACAAGGCACCAAAATCCAAAACACACCTTAGGTCGCAGGACGAACAGGATAAACATTTATTGAATACTCTAAAACTATGATTTTAACATAGTTTTGATTATATAATGCTAGTGTGAATGCTGTAAGCTGAATTTGGCCATTGAAGATGGTAGTGCTGAGAGCTGAAGATGCTGAAAATAATAGCTAAAAACACTAAAGCTAATAGCTGAAATCACTGAAGCTAATAGCTGAAATCACTGAAGCTAATAGCTGAAATCACTGAAGCTAAGGGCCAGCTAAAATATGAAGTAAATGCCAAAATAGCCTAAAAACTTAGGTTAGCCTAAAATACTAAAATATAGCTGAAAAAAATAGCTAAACTTAAAATTAGCCTTAAAAAAAAAAACAAAAAAAAAAAAACAAAATTAGCTTAAACAGCTACGGTGTAAATATTGGCCTAAATCTAAAATAACCTAAATAAATCTTAGGGAATGCTAAAATACTTTAAAAAGCTAGCATAATGCCAATCATTAAAACTTTAAAACTAACTATTTAGCATGATTACGAATAATAAAAAGGCATGAATATTATTCTAGAATAAATCAAATTGAGCCTTAAATAACTTTCAATGTTTTACTTTCCATAAAAATTGTCAAAGTTATACAAGTTAGAAATGAGCACCAGATAACATCGATAACATCAAGCCATTAATAACAATAATATTAAATAATCTGGAGGGCCGGATCCGGCCCCTGGGCCTTGACTTTGACACGTGTATTAAAAGTTCAAAACGTTTGACATATTCTCCTGAGCCTGCTTTCAGGGGTAGGGGTGTGGCCTTACAACAAGCTCTCTCCTGATTGGTAAAAGTGGTTATCAGAGAAACGATGACAGACTGGCTCGGACCAATCACTGCTTACTAACAGTTTCTGGTTCCAACATGGCGATGTCCATATCCTGAAATGTCGATTGTCCTCATTTGGTTGGAGCCTAAAGTGAGTCATTTTCTTTGGGTGATGTCACTCTCGCTCAGTCCATTTCTCTTATACAGTCACTACCAGTTTTTCATTGGGTTTGATCCATTTTTCATATGAAAATGTATCTTTATTCATTTTTTGAAGAAGTCATCCAAGTTTTCATTTTTGGAACACAGTGGATTCATTAAGTTTTTGTAAAATGATCTTATTTATTAGGTTTTTACTAGAGGAAATGACCATGTTTGTCATTTAAAACAAATCATCCTGTGTTGGAATTGCATTAAAATCCAGAGCACTAGATATCATTTTTTAGTAGTTCGGGATTAGGGAGGGATTTGGACATAACCCGTGAGTGGGGGAGTCTTCACTAATATGATTGTTTTCTTTCTAATAAAAACTCAGAGTACTTTCTGAGGCGGTGCATTTGTTAGCAGATGATGTTGGTCGCCTTCTTTTCTGAATCATTTCACTCTGAAAACACTCGTCTCTCTGCAGGTGTATCTAGCAGAGTGGAGAAGCCAAAAGGTGGCGCTGTGCAGACTGGCCTCCCAGGATTACCAGCAGGACTTCCTGCGGACTGAGCATGCTCCAGGCCTTGCAGGATACGGCAGTGGTGCAGCTGGTGGGCCTTTGTGCAGAGGACCACAGCTTTGTGACGGAGTACCACCCTCACGGTTCTCTGCTGAACCTGGAGGGGGTTTTCACTCAGGAGCAGCATCAGTTTCACCACACGTGGCAGATCCGTCTGAGGCTGGCTCTGGACTACGTGTCCATCCTGCACTTCCTCCAGAACAGCCCCGCGGGCCGGCGGCTCATGTGTGACTCCAACAGCCTGGAGAAAACACTCTCTCAGTTTCTGCTGACTAGCGGCTTCCAGCTGGTGGTCAACGACCTGGACGCGTTGCCCAAGGTGGATGTGGGCGGAGCCCTGCTGATGAAGTGTGGACACCGGGAGCTCACCGGAGACTATCTCAGAGCAGATCAGTTTGTGAGAGCCTGGAACTGTGTGTCTGACCTGGTCATCAGCAGCACAGGTGTCCCTCAGGGGACTGTCCTGTCCCCCTTCCTCTTCAGACACAACACGGACGTTCTCTGACGACACTGCAATTGTCTGTCTCATCAGGGACGACAACGACGTGGAGTACAGAGGACTGACGCAGAACTTTGTGGACTGGTGTCAGCTAAACCACCTCCTGATCAGTGCGGGGAAAACCAAGGAGATGGTGGTGGATTTTCACCACAACATTCTACTACCCCTCCACCGGTGAACATGCAGAGAAGAGACATTGAGCAGGTGGACTCCAAGTACCTGGGTGTTCACCTCAACAACAAACTGGACTGGACTCATAACACAGACGCACTATATAGGAAGGGTCAGAGCAGGCTCTACCTCCTGAAGAGACTGCAGTCCTTTGGAGTGAGAGGGCCACTCCTGAAGACCTTCTACGACTCTGTAGTGTCATCAGTCATCCTGTACGGTGTGGTCTGCTGGAACAGCAGCATCACAGAGAGGGACAGGAAGAAACTGGACAGAGTCATCAGGAAGTCCAGCTCTGTCCTGGGCTGCTCTCTGGACTCAGTGCGGGAGCAGGGTGACAGGAGGGTCCTGCAGAGACTGACATCCATGCTGGACAATGAGTCCCTGTTGGGATCCCTCTCTGTTAGGCTGTGAGTGGAGTGCTTTGGTGGCCTCACCAATTACACAGCTGCCTCCAATCTCCTGCTTAAGCCTCCAGTATAAAAACCCAGCTTCTGCTTCCACTCTCTGCCTGATTGTCTGTGCTCTTAGCCCAGCCTCAAGCCAGCCTGCCTGCTCAGCTCCAGCCTCAAGCCAGCCTGCCTGCTCAGCTCCCATGCTTTCACCTCACCTCTCTACAATAAACCAAACTTAAGTCCCTTTATCTGTGTCTGCTACATTGATCCTCCAGTCTCGCTCTTCATCCCAACAGTCCCACCCCCTGCAGGACACTCTGTCTGCCCTGGAGAGCAGCTTCAGTGGCAGGCTGCTCCACCCTCTGTGTGTGAAGGAGAGATTCAGGAGATCTTTCCTTCCTGCGGCTGTCAGACTGTACAACCAACAATTCTGATCATGTGCAATATCTGTAACTCTGTGTACAACAATATTTATTTCTTTTTGATTATTGACCACTTGACTGTGCAATAGCTGTGTATACCTGTACATACCTACATTTAACTGTGCAATAGCGCTGTATATCTCTATACACCTTAACTGTGCAATACCTGTCAACATGCTATACTGTACATTACTCATTACTCTTTTGTATATGATATTTTACTGCTTAGCTCTTTTTATTATGTATATGGTATCTTACCGTTTTAAACTTCTGGTCTGGGCCGTTTGTTGTCTGGAAGATCTTCATCATTTGAAGAATCGTCTCTGCTTCTTTGTCTTGACAGGCCAAGTCTGTGTTTGAAGTTTCTCCTGAAAAGTTCCAGGAGTTTGGAAGTCCAACAAAGCTCCTGGATTTCCATTCCAAATGTTATCAGCATTTGAATAGAGCTGAATAGTGTCTAAACATCCATCCATTTTCTAAATCACTTTGGCGCTCTCGGGGTCACGGGGCTGTCGGAAGCAAACCCGGTCACTCATGGACGAAGGCAGGACACATGCCTGAGCCATATCTTCTGACTCTAATCAATGTGAAAGAGCAGCGGCTCTACTAATGTTTTTAAAAAAACAAATATTTGCATTTTTATACTATGAGGTATTTACATACCATGGTTCTACAGTTCTTTTTTGGGGTTCAGTGTGTTGTCCAGGGACACTTCAACACATGGGCAGGTAAGGCGGGAATCGAACCTGCAATCCTCCGATCAGGAGTTGATCGCCCTACCGCTGCACCACGTCTGCCCCATTTAATGATTTTAGCTTTTTTTTTTTAAATACAATTATGTATAAAGATTTTTAAATATTTGTTTTTAAAAAAACAAATATTTGCATTTTTATACTATGAGGTATTTACATACCTATGGTTTTACAGTTTGAACCATTTCACATTCATATGGACACATATAGTTTTAGAATATGTGTCACGGTGCCTCTGTCAGCTTCCTCCCCCTCCCCTCTCATCTCCACCTGGTTGCTGATCATCCCCAGCTGCGACCACTCACCTCATCATCCTCGTCTGCCTTCTTAAGGAGCTCCCGGATCATCATTCCTCGCCAGTCCGTTGCCCCTTATGGTGCATAGTTGGTCTCCATGTCAAGTTCCGATTTCGCATTACGCCAAGTCCTTAACTAAGAACCTCTCTCTGCTCACCCACAGGAATCCTTAACCACGAGTGGTCGCCAGTATCAGCCTCTGCCTGGATTTCTCCGTGCGGTCTTCGCCAGCAGTCACACCACGAGCCTCTGCCGTTGCCTCGGTTCCTCCTCTCCAGACCTCTTCAATAAATCCTTTCCCTGCCACGTTCTTTTCCTGCTGTGTTTCTTCCGGGTTCCAGCATCTGGGTCTGAAAAGTGTCTGTAGCCATGACAATATGTCCATATTTACACCATTTTTTTTTATCTCTTTGATTGAGAACTCTTCATAATATCTTCCTTTACTTTCTCCTATGAAATATTCTACGACAAAGTTTAATAAAGACAGATTTTTTGTGTTTTTTGTCTTTCTTTGGTTTCACGTCTTCTTCTTTGTCGTTATTTTCTTCTTCTGTGATCCTATCCTGGTGAACAGAGTCTGTTGGAACTGAGTCCATTTGAACTGAGTCCACTTGAACTGAGTCCATTTGAACAGAATCCGTTTGAACAGAATCCGTTTGCATGACTTTTACATCTATTTTGCTCTTTTCTGCTTCTTCAGCTTGAATTTGGATGTAATCTTCCAGTGCCTTTTTCTCTCCAGCCTGTTCTGCAAGTTGCTCTCTCAACTGCTTGATGGTTGCCTCCTGCTGGGAACAGGCGTCCAGTTTCTCCTCCAGGACACTGATTTGACGTTTGAGATCTCCATTTTTTGCAAGCAGGTTCTTGTTGTACTGATGGAGATAGTTGTTTGCTTTCTGACTGATCTCATAGCTGTATTGGAGATCCTTGAATGTTCCATTCTTTTCTAGTTTGGCTCTTTTCAATTCACTCACAGCTTTTTCACCTTTTAATTCCTTCAATTCCTTGGTGAGTTTTTTCAGACGGATTTCATTTCTTTCACAGGTTTCCAGTTTCACACTCATGAACTGCTGATATTGTTCGATTTGTCTTGCAGCTACTTGGAGTGGTTCCTCACTTCTAATTATTTCCTCAAGATCCTCAACTTTTGTCTTGAGCTCGTAGTTTTCTTCTTCAAGACGCTCGAGTTCCCAGGACATGTTGAGGTTTTCCTGCTCCATGGAGGAATGTTTCTCTTGGGAATCCAGGATTTGCTCCTGTTGTTCCTGGTTCTTTTTCTTCAGAGCTTCAATTTGAAGAACCAAGCCTTCAACGGCTTTCATTGCTTTCTTCAGCTGCAGGTTTTCAAGCTGAAGACTTTCAAAGTTTTTCTTCAAATTGGAGTTCTCCCCCTGAAGAATGTCCGTCTCCTGTCTAAGGGAGTACAGGTCCCCCATGACTGGAGGTGGAACTGAGATTGGACTCCTCAGCTTGTAGTGGGACATTTCAGTGGGTAAAAAGATGATCAAATACAGCTAAAAATTCCGTTAATGGTGAAACAAAAACGTTGTTTTTAGCTGCGGGATGTGAGTAGAGTAAAGACTCGGAAAGCGAACACGATGAGAATGCTTTTACAAAGGGGCTCTTTGCAAGGCAAGTCCTATCACTGTCGTAACCGAACAGAGATGGCGGCAGCAGAGAATCTCGCTCCGTTTTATAGAAAAAAGTGATGACGTCACCAAAGACCACGTGACCCGTGTTTGTACGTGTGAGGGGATTTCCCAACGTCATTTTAAAATTGTCATAGTATTGAGTTAAATAAATAAATAAGAATGTAAATGGATCACTTATCTTTTTAAGTTAAAGCACTTCTGAGAATGTCCACTAGGTGGCAGTGTGAGACACCAGATGCCTTATGTTATGATTGACAGTTTTGTTTTGACTCTCTTTGATTTTCCTTCGGCCATGATAAGAAATGCACGTTCACTGCTGGACTTAAAATACATTAAGTTCAACCTGTATCAGCATCCTCATTTTTACCCACACCTTTGACATGGTGTCAGAAGCGGGATAATAATCTCCACAAGGAAATCCCTGCCTTAAATGTTTTTGCTACATTTTTGAGCCGGAGCAAGACAACGATGCTAACACATTAGCATTTGGGGCGCGTCTAATTCCTGGATGTATTTCACCTTAACACCGTGAGTTCATCTGTTTTGGATTACAAGTGATTACAATCTACGTTGGAATCATTTACTTTCTACAGTAAATAAGAACAAATACTCAAGTCCTGACAATTCAACACATGGATTGGACTAGTCCCGGCGACATACATAAAAGATTCAAGCTTTTCAAACAAAAATGTGAACTCATTTTTGAGGGACCACTTTCCGACACAGCAGAAGACAAGAAGGTGAGACTGCTTTTGTTATGGATTGGTGATCAAGGCTTGGAGATTTACAATACAGCTATTTTTGCAAGAGAGGATGACAAACTTAAACTCAACCCAGTATTTGAGAAACTTGAAGCCTACAGCAGGCCACAGAGCAACTACATACTCACTAGATTTCAACTGAGATGCTTGAAACAACAAGACTTACCACTGGAGGAGTTTGTAACTAAAGCTAGGCTTTTGATTGATGAAGGTGGATACGCACCAGAAATGAAAGAGGAAACATTGAGAGACACATTGGTGTTTGGCCTCAAATCTGACCAAGTAAGAAGTGATGCGATTAAGCATGGCAATGCTCTGACTTTTAAGCAGGTGTATGATCTCGCCAAAGTAGAAGAGAGCACCAGAGCCCAGATGGAAATCATAAGTAGAGGCAGCAAGCAACCAACAGATGTCCATGCAGTGAGAAGCAGACAAAAGGTGTTTGCAACCCATCAAAAGCATCAGAAACCCCACATGAAGGAGAGAGACTTCAAAAAGGGTGAGGAATTTGATAAACGACCTGACTCCAGGAAGTTTCCTGCAAAACCAAACGGCTGCTACAGATGTGGGGGCAATCATCAAAGGTCAGCTCCATGTCCAGCAAAATCAGCACAATGCAGGTATTGTGGAAACACAGGACATTTTCTGAAAGTGTGCATGAAGAGAAACAAGCAGTTACATGAAATAAGCAGTCCAGATGAGGTAAACTACAGCAACTATGACACAGATGACTCAGGACCTACAGCCACTATTGGTTCAGTCACTTCAGCTAATGCAGTCGACACTGTATGCACGTTTCCAGATAAACTGTTTGTCAAAGTCAAGCTAAATGACAGCTACAACTTGAACATGAAGATTGACACAGGAGCAGACACTTGCATTATTACAACTGATGACCTGCAGATTCTACCATTTGAGCCAAGTATTACACCAAGTGATGCTATACTATGTGGTTATGGTGGCAGCATAATCAAGAATGTTGGCGTAACAAAGATTAAAGTGTCATATAAACAGAAGTCTATTCTGACAAAGTTCAACATTGTCAACGCTCCATCAGGAAGTCCATCAATGCTAGGATGCAGCCAAGCACAAGAACTTGGATTGATAACAGTCAACATTGACCACTTGACAGCAAGTGAATCAAAAATGCCCCCTCTCACCAAAGAAAAAGTCTTAAAAACATATAAGGATTGCTTTGACAAGATTGGAAAATTCCCTGGGGAAAAATACCACATTGAGCCTATGGATGAGCCCAAACCAGTCATTCATCCACCAAGAGCTGTGCCTATTCACATCATGCCATTGTACAAAGCTGAGCTGGAGAAGATGAAGGCAGATGACATCATTACTGAGGTCACAGAGCCCACAGAATGGGTCAACTCCATCACATGCAGAATCACCCAAAGTAATGATGGAAAACAAAAACTCAGACTGTGCCTTGATCCAAAGGACCTTAATAAAAACATCAAAAGAGCACATTACCCAACACGGACGATCGATGAGCTTCTACCACTCCAGCACGGGAAAAAATACTTCAGCGTTATAGACACAAAGAAAGGCTACTGGCATGAAGAACTAGACTATGAATCCAGTCTGTTATGCACGTTTAACACGCCGTTCGGCAGATACAGGTTCAAGCGCCTGCCTTTTGGATTGGTGGTTTCACAAGACATTTTTCAAAGGAAGCTTGATTCCATTTTCAACAACATTCCCAATGTTTCAGGGATAGCGGATGACCTGGTCATATCTGGAACCACTGAAGAGGAGCATGACAAAGCTTTCATACAAGTCATGGAGGAAGTGAGGAAGAACAACATCGGGTTTAACTCTGAAAAACTGCAGTTCAAACAAAACAAAGTCAGCTTCTATGGCCATACACTCACTGAAGATGGTCTGAAACCTTCAGAGGACAAGCTGCAAGCTATTAAAGACATTCAAACTCCAACCAACACTAAAGAACTCCAGACACTCCTGGGAATGGTCACCTACCTTAACAGATTCTCAACCAAACTAGCAGAGCTAGTAGCTCCACTGAGAGAACTCAATAAGAAAAACGTCCATTTCAGATGGGAATCACAGCATCAGCAGGCTCTTGATGACATAAAGAAAGAACTGAGTACCAAACAACTGATCAGCTACTACGACCCTGATCCCAATACAGCAGGGGTCTCAAACTCGCGGCCCGCGGCAATCTGCGGCCCGTGGGGTGATAATTTGCGGCCCCCGTCTTCATATGAAAGATTACTGTTAGTGCGGCCCGCAAGCCTGATATGAATGACAGTTGTTGTGTGCTGAGCTGAACGAACCAATCACGGTAAGGTATATGGTTCTGGAGGGCGGGACATCGGCGGGCTGTCCGAGCCTCCTCACTCATTAATTCATTCCTCCAATCAGCTGGACGGAGGAGGAGCCATGAAGCTGTGAAGTGCTTACTCACAGAACGTGATTCGCAGGTCCCGCTCCTCTTTCGCCACGTGACAACACGTGATACACAGCCTGCCGCTTGTCTAAAAGCGTGTTCCTGACGCCGCGAATGCATCAAATATTCCGCGCGGACAAATCTGACCCTCGCGAGCGCTTTTTCCTCCTCCACGATCAGAAAAAGTCCTCGCGAGAGAGACTGACTACTTCCGCGTGCGTGAGTGATGCCCGCGAGCGAGCAGAATCTTCAAAGGTGCTTCCACACCGGCCGCATGTCTGCGCGGGTTTATGAACGCACGCTCAGCAGGTGGTATCCACACCGGAGCAGCGTGGTCACGCACGCAGCAGTGGGGAGGAGATTCTTCTTCTATGGTGTTTTTACCGGTCATTAGCGCTGCTGTGACTGTGCGTGAAATATTGAAGACTCAGTGCGTGCACGATTTGTACGTAGAGCTTGAGACCAGGTTTAAAAACTTGCGCAGCAACGCGCGCTCCAACCATAGACATAATATATAATTAGACGAATCATCTCTGACGTCACCCATTGACTTCCACAGTCCCAAAATGAAGCCTGAATATTCAGCTCATGGCCGCAGCCATATTGGCTGGAGTTAACTCCGCCTCACGCGGACGTTCCAAATATGGGGAGAAGGGGGGGACCAGAGTTGACTCGCTTTCCCCTCCGGATTGTTTTAGTTCACGCCCACCAGCTCTGCGCTGTCTGCGGTTTTCTCGATGCTAAACGTAACAGCTTCTTCAAAGCAAAGCAGCATGCGGTGGATTATTTACATCATGAATCTTTACAGTCAGTGATTACTGTTATTAATCACACAATATGTTAAAGCGGTGGAAGTGACTTTAGTAGCAACAATCAGAAAACGTAATTTTCCCGTGGTACCCTCTGTTTAGTATAAACAGTAATCCCACTCATTTTCATTTATTTCTGTGGCCCTAAGCTATCTTATTGTCGTCTTTATATACATGGTTTTTTAAAAATGCACCACAAGACAATATATGATTGTGTAAAACGTAGTTTTTGTCTCTATTGAAATCAAATTGTTGGAATTGATCATCATAATGCTGTGATTACAATATGAGTATCTTTTACTCTTTAGGTGAAGTTAATCATGTTACACTTCTTTGAGATGAGCTAATAGTTAAGTTAATTCTTTACACACTCAGTCACAGCCTCCAGTGAAGCAGAATGAACTACTGTGGTAATATTAGAATGTGATGGACATCAGGAGAGAAGAGGTTAAACAGACTATGCTTCTTCTGCTGACAATCTAAACTGAAGACTGATGTTCTTTCAAAGATAAACTCATTTTCTTAAAAGATATTCACGTGTATTGTGAGCATAAACTAGAGGAAATATTTTATTTTATGTAATTAACACATCTTTGCAAAACAGTTCATGTACAGATATTTTTGAGTGAAATCTATTTTCTTTTCCTTAAATACATTTGGATTAATGGTGACGTCATTCCCAGAAAGGACAGTTCAACAAAACCACCAAGTGACGTGAGCTCGACAGAGATCCTCATCTCCTGGTTCAGCCGAGGTGGACGGTGGTGGAGCGCTTTATTTTCCTACAAGGAAGAGCAGCTCCTGGTTCTAATCATAAGAGGAAGTGAACGGACGTCTGGATTCTGGAGCTGGTCATGTGATCCCGGAGAACGTCCAGCAGCTGCAGTGTTACACCAGAACTAAACTGTTTTTTCTTTCTTTGTCTTACTGAAATGTGTTTCAGTAGATATAAATGTACTATTTAGGATCATTTATTAGCTTCTTTAAATATAAAACAGACAGTATTATCATAGATGATGCTTTCTAACCATGACATGTTTAATGAGCTCTCTAATTTAAATAAAGGGAATCAATTTCTAAATTGTCATGATTAATGCTTGTGATGTTTTAAAGAATTAAATACATTTTGTACATATTTTTCTTTTGTCTTACTTATATGCTAAAACAATGTGAATAAACAGAAGAGACTAGGTCTAGGTCAACATGATTTATAATAACATGATTATTTCTTGAATCACACACATCAGCAAAAGTCATCTCTACATGTTTGAATTAGAATTTTACAGCCTTAAAATGCAATGAAACTGGATTGTTCTGGATTATAACCCACTCAAACCACCACCAGAAAGAAGACCTGGAGAGGAAAATACAAGAGAAACATAAGATTAAATTAATTAGAATCACTAGATAAAGCAAAAAATAAAACATGTAAAAAAAAAAAAAACTAATAAAACTGAAATATTAAAATGTGTCATGTAACTGAAACTTTTCTGTATGTCTTTGCATTTTAACTTTACATGAAGAGATTCTGTGTTACTGTAGCAGATCTGAATCCTGCTCTTTATATATAACTCTTTAATAAAAAAAAAAAAGAACTATCAATAAAAATACTTAGAAAAACATATATATTTTTTTATCTTTAAACATAACAGATATTAATGTTAAAACACTGACATGGAGATATTTTGAGGATAAAAAGTCGAATACTGGAACTAAAATAATCATAATAAACTTAAATGATTTATTTCTGGAAAACATAAAGTTGTTTTTTTAGTACTTACCAGAGAAAAGACACCAGAAGACTCCCAAAAGGCGTGTTAGAACAGTTTATTGCACATCAGCAGGACAAAAACCGAACTATAGCGCTCATGCTAACGCTAAATCTGTAGCAGACCCCAAAACACCGGAGTTTGCTCCAGAATCCACCGCGATCGTCATTTGTCATCAGAAGGCCACCCCCCCTCATTAAGCGAAATAAATGCTGTTTAAAAAAAATCTACAAACTTAGAAAAAAATTCACTCCCCTCAGAGTTGTCATGGATCAAATATGTAGCTATTGATGAAATAAAAACTTTAAGCACCAGGCATTAAAGGGGTTTTTAAGAGGGCTGAAAATGAGGTTTTGGGAGGTCAATGGGAATTTGCTCACTCTAAGCACCAGCCTCTCTGGTCAGTGCCGGTACTGCAACGTTCTGGTACTTCCGGGTAGGCTTCACTTTCGGTCTGGAAAGGATGGGGCTTGGCTCCAACCTTTCAGTGAGCGCGCTGCTCTCAGCTCAGAAATGAAGGAGGTTCTGTAAATACGGACATTTGAAATTTTTCTCTTGTCCAGTGTTTCTCAGGTATTTTCTCTTAGACACCCCCCCACCACACACACAACACCCACACACACACACAACTTCCAGCTGCAAGCATCATTAGTTTCCCTCCACAGTAGTGATGGAATTCTGTCTTTTCTCAGAGATTCAGTTCTTTTGCATTGGTTCACTGTAAACAGCGACTCTTTCTGCTACCAAATTGATTTTTAGGTTGTTTTTGCTATATTTAATTTATGTAGGATTATGCACAATATCCATCACTAATATAAACATGTTTTTATTTGCATTCCCTCCAGGGGGGCGCGCCCCATCATTTGAGAAACACTGCTGTAGTCAGTCAGTCAATATGTGATTTCTACAGTCATCTGTGTCTGCTGTATGGTCATTGTTATTATTTTAATTATTAATGATTGATTTTCTGATTCATTTTTTATAATTAATTCATTATTTCGTGTTAAAAATAAAGATATTTGAGAACATTGCAATGTTTTATCAGCGATTTTCTTGTGGAAATCCTGATGCGGCCCGGCCTCACCCAGACTCTGCCTCCAGCGGCCCCCGGCTGAATTGAGTTTGAGACCCCTGCAATACAGTAACCATCCTGCAGTGTGATGCTAGCACCAAGGGTCTCGGAGCCTGGATCAGACAAATTGACCAACAAGGACAGGAGAAAATCGTCGGTATGGCATCGAGATGTTTGAGCCCTACTGAATCCAGATACTCCAACATTGAGAGGGAGTGCCTCGCAGTTATGTTTGGACTAGAAAAGTTTGAATACTACCTGCTTGGGCGACAAGTCAAGGTGGAAACTGATCACTCACCGCTGGAGCAGATTTTCAAGAAAAACCTTGCAGAAACGCCCACAAGACTCCAGAGGTTCATCCTAAGATGTCTTAAATTTGACATTGAAGTGAAATACAAACCAGGGCAGACAATCCCATTAGCAGATGCTCTGTCACGGGTTTGCCAAAAGACAACAAAAGAAACAACCACACACAATCAATCTGACATCCATTTCGTTTCTACCGCTACACAGCTGGTAGATGACAAAGCCATCAGAGAAGCAATGGCACAAGACCCAACGATGAACATTCTTAAAGATACCATCTACAAAGGTTGGCCTCAATACAGGAAGCAGTGTCCACCCGAACTGTGGGAATATTGGACGTTCAGATGCGATCTTGTTCTGGAAGATGGTCTTATCCTGAAAGGAGAGAGAATCGTCATCCCAGAAGCACTGAGAAATGACATTTTGGACATCCTTCACACTGGTCACCAAGGTGAGACCAAATGCATGCTACTTGCCAGAGAGTCTGTGTTTTGGCCAGGTATCAGCAGCACCATTAGAGAAATGGTGAAAGGATGTCATGCGTGCAGCATGTTCCAGCCAGCACAACAGAAACTACCCATAATGCAACCTGATCTTCCAACACGCCCATGGGAAATACTTGGTTCTGACATTTTTGAGTTCAACAGTCACAAATACCTGATCATTGTAGACTACTATTCTCGTTTTCCAGTCGTGAGACTACTTGCTGACATTTCTGCAAGAGCAGTGTGCACATACTTCAAGAGTGTTCTAGGTGAGCATGGGCTACCTTCAACAATAATTGCAGACTGTGGCACACAGTATGTGAGTGAAGAGTTCAAAAGAGATGTGAGGAGTCAAACATCACCCTAAAGTTTAGCTCACCCTACCAACATCAAGCTAACAGTGTAGCTGAAAGAGCTGTGGGGACTGTGAAAGCGCTATGGAAGAAAGCAGAGGAGGATAACACATGCCCACACACTGCACTGTGGATGTACAGAATAACACCTGAAATGACAACATCACATACCATATGAGCTATTATACGGCAGAAAACCAAGATCCTTACTACCATCCAGCAAAGGAGCTCTTCTGTCACACCATCCTCATGCTGACGACCATCTGGAGATGAACAGAGAAAAAAGTAAGCAGCAATGTTTTATGACAAGCGTGCTGGGAATGAGAAAAGTGATCTTCAAGACAAAGAAGAAGTGCATGTGAGGAACACACTCAAAAAGATATGGGAGCCAGGAACCATCTTAAACAAGCCCAACCCCATCAGAGAGCCAAGAACATACCTTGTTGACATTGGAGGAAAAACCTACCAGAGAACAAGGGACCAGCTCAAGCCCAGACACACAAGGAAACCCAGTGAAAATAAGCAGCAAGAATTACCCCCAAACGATAAATTAAAACAACTTTCATCAATACTCATCAAAAGCAACCAATCCATCCAATCTGGCTCACTGGAGGACAACACCTAGTTCCCCACAGGGTCAGAAGATGTGAAGGAACAAAGAGCAAAACCTGTTTACGATAAAGGAGAATATAGATCAGAACCCAGAGTACAGATCTGGGAGGATTACTCGTATACCAGTAAAGTTTAATGAGTAAAGAAAAATTATACTGTGTGTCCCTTTTGAAGTTAAAAAAAAAAAGTTTGTTATTAAAAGAGGGGGATGTCATAGTATTGAGTTAAATAAATAAATAAGAATGTAAATGGATCACTTATCTTTTTAAGTTAAAGCACTTCTGAGAATGTCCACTAGGTGGCAGTGTGAGACACCAGATGCCTTATGTTATGATCGACAGTATTGTTTTGACTCTCTTTGATTTTCCTTCGGCCATGATAAGAAATGCACGTTCACTGCTGGACTTAAAATACATTAGGTTCAACCTGTATCAGCATCCTCATTTTCTACCCACACCTTTGACAAAAATAATTTTTTTAAATTTATTTATTTATTTATTTTTCTATTTATTTATTTATTTATTTCATTTTAAAATAAATGCAGGCGCAGAGAACAGCCAGATATCCAAACTTGTTCTCTTCTGAAACCAAAAGTTTACCTGGAAATGTGTAATCATAGCTGTTATCAATCTATGGTCTTATTCAAGTGTGTTTTTGCTGCTTTCTAACCCAATATTTAGATTTTATTTTACAGAAATGAAAGGAAACAGTCGATCTCTTGACATTTTGGATTCAGATAGACGGAGCACCATGGCATTGTGCATGTCATTGAGCTGGAGATTTTACCTGATGGAGACTTCAAACGCTGCCAGTTCATCACTGAGAAGGTGGGTTTGTGTTGTATTTCTTACCAACTACAATTTAATGAAGTAATCTTTTCTTCTGTAATTGAAGGTATTTAGAGGCAAACAATCAAGGCTGTCAGTTGATCTTTCAATTGTGCTTTTTCCTTAAAAGTCAACTGTCAAAACTGTCTCAAGAAGCAAGAGAAAACACATCAAACTGAGCTAAATAAATGAATATTTCAAGTTCTACCAAACAATCTAGATTATTATAATCCAGATTAGTGCAATGGATACAGAATTATTCTGTTGTGTAAGAATATTAGTCTTTTTTAATTGATGAATAGATTACATCAAATATTTTTTTGTGTATTTTTTGATCAAGCAATGAAAGAAAAAAAAAGATTCCCACTCAAATTTAAAGATACGTGTACTCATGGCATGAGTTAAGATATTTATTTGGAAAAACATTTTTTTTCCAACTTTAATTTCATGTTTTGGATTCATGTTTTCATTTCTGCAGCAGACTAACATCTCAGATGTCTGACCACTATGTGGACTTGGAAGGCATCCTACCCCGTCTGGAAGAGGTTGGCATGACAACTGCCACTTTTGTCCCAGCTGTGGCAGGTAAGCTCATCTGCTGGCGGGTCGTTGATTTCAAAGTCCAAATGAAATCTGTTCAAAAACAGAGCAGCATGGACTATCTGCTCCCACAGGACTGCTTTCCTCTCTGGTGGTTGGAGTGAGGAGGAAGCTTTGTTTACCTGAACGCCATCAACAAACTCTCCATAAACCTGGATCCAGACCTTCTCCTTTGGCTGAACCTACAGGCGTCTGGACTCAGAGCATGGAGAGGACAGCAGAAAGCTGCCGTGCAGCTCATCAGGAGGGCAGAGGTACCTTAAGCCAGAGTTTTTTCCAGTGTCCACGGCAACATGGGCGATGTTCTGCTCAATCACAAAATATTTTTATCTTAGTGTTTATTTGATTTGAAGGTCAGTCATGTTTGTGTGCTTTCAAAATCTCAGAGTGTAAATGCTCAGTGTTTAGTTTCACTGATTAGTTTTACTTTAACCCTTAAACACCGGAGCTCCAGTGTTTGTTCTTTGATTTACTGTCATTTATCAACCGTTAACACGATCAACGTAATTCCTGCAGAATTCCTGGAACTGTTGCGTTAACGATTGAAAAGTTACAGTAAGTTAAAGAATTTGTGTTTAAACGTCACAGCCGACGTCTTTAGGTGTTAAAGGGTTAAACTGTAATCATTTTTTGATAATCGATTATTTAAAACTCATAAAATGATTTAGAATTGTTCATGGATCATAATAGATTTATTGACAGATTATTATTTATCTAAATAAATATTTCTGTCTTTATGTTGAACTGTCTGCGATGTTAGTAAAAAGAAAATCCAAAATATAAAAATCCCTAAATTATTATTTATTTATTTTTATTTGTTTTATGTTTAGAATTAAATGATTTAAAATAAATCAACATCTGCTGCTCTGAATTTGATTTCATAATGAATTCTCAGAGATATCCAAACTCTTCTCAATTCCAAAGCTCCAGTGTTTGTAGTTTTATTTAGACTGTTTTTTGGACTGGTTTTAGACTTCACACCCAGGAGACCATCACCAACGCTGAGTCAGCCAAGGACTGGTTCCTGCAAACAGCTGGTGATGTGAGTAGAGCTCAGATGATGACACTTGTGTTCATGTGTTGATATGAAAGAGAATTGGTGGTGTGTTTTTCTAAGAGCCACCCTTATGAAAAAGCTGTTTTTAACATCTTCCTGTTACATTTTTCTGATGATGGAGGACATGTATCAAGAAAATGAAACTTTAGAATTTCACATCTGAGTTTTTCTTTCTTCAAATTGTTGTGAATCAGGAGCAGATGGGACAAAATGCATGTAGAAGAACATGTAAACACATGGATGACGGGAAGTAAGGGCAGGTTAATTCCACACCAACAGTGGAATTTCTCATGAGATACTAGAAATGAGAATCTTGAGGCATGTCACGATTCAATTATGAAACGATGATCAATGCATCTATGTCTGCATGTTTTCTCTGTACCACAAGACCATTTTTGAAGTAAAGACAAGTTCAGTTTACTTGTTGAACTTTGATTCAGAACATGAAGATTCTGACATGAAAATGATTTCCTTTTGTGATCAAAAATCTTTCACTGCATCAAGAGGGAAAAAACTTCCTGAACTCAACCATCTAAGATAACATAATGCTATTTTTGATCATGAAGCAGCTTTAATGAAACGCTTTTTAACTCACGTCAAACCAAAATAGTGGTACTCTCTCAGTACTTTCTGTGGTCGGCCATGGGTTTGTCCATCTCCCTGCTCATAGGTGATCCCTGATCCATGTGACATCAGCTTAGATGGAGGAGCGTAAACATCCACGTCTGCTCCTCTGGTCTGTAGGAGAACCACTTCTGCAGTGCCCTCTGGACCAGAATGTCCGGTTCTTCTGGCTCTTCTCGGTGTCTGGTACATGAACTTCTTCCAGGCAGAGAGCCTCGCCATGCTGCCCTATGACCAGTACATGCACCGCTTCACCGCCTATTTCCAGGGTCAGTGGGAGGGGCATCATGTGTGAGCTTCAGGTCCAGTTCTTTGTGTGAACTGGGTCATCGAGTGTTTTCAGGACAGTCTGTATATATGCTACCAGTTGTCATTCTGGTCTTGAGAGGATCCAAGTGATAGTTTAGACATTCTGATTTGGAAGTTGAGCTCCTTGTTAAGGTCAGAAAGACGTTCAGGGATCAACCAGTTGTGGCAGCGCTTTGAAATGTATTTTTATATGAAAAGTACTTTATAAATAACATCTGAATGTAATGTTACAAGATGTTATTTTCAAGAAGCAGCAGAACACAATATTCTTTATGAAAACGTAATGAAAGCTGTTAACTTTTGTGCTATCCTAGACATGTTGACATTAAAAGTGGGGTCATCTGGACCAACAAGACGGGGCGCAGACCTTTGGTGACTCCTAAATAACACAGACTGGTGGAACTCTTTTATACCATTAACATGAATGGACGGGGTTTAGCGTGGAGAAAAGCAGCTTTTCATATCTGATATGTAACTAGTGCTGCCACAAAGCATTATTTTAATAGTCGACTGATTTATGATTATTTATTTGAATAATTCAACTATTAACTTCTGGACTTTTAGTAGAGCTGCTTGACTTGTGGGACTTGTAAATAGTTTTCTTACCGCCTCATAACTCTGCAGCAGATCGGTACCGACACAGAACCTCTCTGTCTGCGCGGTGAACGTTTCAGAATCCGTGCTCTTCGGATCAAACAACATGATCACGGTGCAGGATATGAACGAAGCCTCGGCTGAGCGCTTCATTTCCAGTAGAAATTCATGTTCCTCACCGCACTCGCGGCGTTGGAGTCGCTTATTTATTCATTTATTCACTAAACTCCTTCAGCAAACAGGATTCACACCTTGTTCGTATCTATATCAGAAAATATGAAGAGTTGTGAGGATTTAAAGAGTCAATCAGCAGAAACCTCTAGAACATAAAAGTTCTAATTCAATCTGTGGTCATTAATTGTTACTTTTGGGCCTTTAAATAAGACTATGATGAAGCCTGTAAGATCGAAAAACAACTGGAAAGATGTAAACAGAGACAGTGAAGCACATTTTTATTCAAAGTTTTTTCAGCTTCTATAAGTTACAAAGAGTAAACAAGGAAAGTCGTAAATCGACCAGATTTCTGCCTCTTCAGTTCAAAATCAATCAAAATGATTTCATTTCTTCTGTAGGAACTTCTTTTACTGATAGAGACGAATAATCATCAGTAAAATCAATACAACACATATACTCAATAAAATAATACTCAGACCTGCTGAAACAACTAAATTAAAAGTTTAAAATACCTAAAATACAATAAATGAAGAAAAAACATTGTTACTGACTAAATGTTTACAGTTGAATTGAGGTGAGTAGAAAAGCTGATGTAGGTTTCTTTGTCTGATCAAATGGAGGGAATCACAATAATGTTTAAAATGTTTAATAATAATTGTCTAAATTAAGTAATGGATAATACCTGATGAAGTGTGCGTTATGAGAAATGAACGCATGACACGGACGGTGTTACCTCACTTATACCATGGTCAGTTACCAAAGAAATAAATATTCAATCAATATTGAGTACTTTTTTCTCGTTATTCCTTCAGTTTAGATTGCTTTTTCAGGAAAAACTGACTATTTGTTCTGCTTGTTGTAACAGTAGCATGGCAACACAGCACAGCGCTGGAAGCCGACACAGAACTCAACTTCAGCAGCAAAGTGTTGCACATTTGAAAGCAAGACCGGGATAAATGTGGATGTTTTTTTGTCTTTTTCTGCAGTTAAACCTTTAGTGAGCAGCTAGATCATAAACACAATCAACTTCTGTTTCAGTGTTTAATTTTATGGCAGGATCGGCTCTTCTGACCTGCTCATAAACTGGAACTCCCCCTTGTGGTGACACGGAAGAATGCACCCTTCAGTGCACAAAAAGAGAATAACTCATTAAAAGAAACATACCAAAAATAAATCTAACATTATGGGGGGAATGTTGACTAATTAGACAATATCTGCTTTACCTTACAAAAGGAAGTGATACAAATGCTGATAGTCACATAGGTTAAATAAAGCATCAGTTTAGAGAGAAAGTTCACCTCTTACTGTTGTTTTTGTCCAGATGACGATGACATGGTGTAACTAGTGGTCCCTTTTACTTAAGAGTGTTTTCTAAAGAATCCAGAAGTCTCCATGAACATCTCTGTAAAAGCAGTGCTGGCAGGCTCATATGATATCATGTACGTGCTTTTGTCTTCAAGGTGATGGTGGACAACCAAGACTTTACTCCATCCCAGGTGGGCGGGCTCTTCACCTTTCTGGCCCGTCAGCTGGTCAAGCCAGACAACACGCTCTTCGTGAACAGGAAGCTCTTTGATCAGGTACGGCAGCCCAGATCCCAGCAGTGTGTCTGCCACCGTTAAACTGACGTTTCAGGCTGTTCAAGAGAATTTAATCTTAATCTCTATTTTATTATTTACTGTGGCTAAAACACGTTATTTCATAGAAACTTGTTCCTTTCATTTGCTTGTTTTGTAACGGTTGCATTATTAAACGGTCTATAGCGTCCTGGTTCAGGTTATAATTAGGCATTTTTTGCTTATGTTTACAGTCTGACATTTAAATCTGTACCTGGCCTTGTTAAGGATTATTTTTTTTGGCACATTCTCACCTGTGTGACTACAATTTTTATCCTCTTCTCTCTCTCTCTCTCTCTCTCTATATATATATATATATATATAAATATATGCTGTGAAAATCGCAATAATGTTTTCCTTTTAAGGTAAAACGTTTTTCTTTTCACTTCAGAAGGAAAACATGTACTTAATACTGTTGTATTTGCTTGTGAATTAACAGTGTAGAAATACATTTTACTTTGAAATGCAGACAATGTGTGAGGCAGTTTTGTATTAATATTCTTAAAACAGGTTTTAAAATAAGATAAGACAGATCAGATCTGAAATGAGTAAATATTCGGGGTGTGTTTCGTTCAAGAGTCTGACCATATGATTCGCGTCACAAAACGATAAATCACAAGAGAGTAACAGAGACAATATTTCATTTTTATTTTTCTGCAAATCATTTTCTCTCCTTGCACACAAAAATACTTGATTTGATGAGATTTTTTTAATGATCAGAACATTAAACACTGGAACCGTCTCTCATATGCAAGTTGCCTTTAACCAAGTAAATTCATGGTATTTTTTTAAAGTAATTTAGGAAAGATTTTTTTTTTACTTTCAGCTTTGTCTGATTTTCACAGCTAAAAATATTTAGCATAGAAAAAAACCACAAAGATTAAATGTATTGACTAGTATTTTTTCTTAAGTGTGTTTGACTGCTAAATCTAGCTAAACCAGTTGATTTAAAAAGGTTCAGGTACTCTCCAGAAATAATTCAGTCTGATCATTTTACAGCTATATTTTTGCTGCTCGATAATTTATTAAATATGGTCTTGGCAGTATTTTAAATCAATACAAGTGTTGAAATGATTCTATATTTTCTTACACTCCTAGTAAATGTGAGGTTCTGCAGGGCTCTGATCTGGGTTCTGTTCATGTCTGCTGGTGCTGGAGTTCCTGTGTTGTCCAGACAATGAATGTCGGCAGGCGGAGCGGCAGCAGGTTGGTTTAGAAGTAACTTTTGTTGTTTGTCCAAAGAGTGGAGGTGCAGCGTGTCCCATCAAAGCACCAGAAAGGAGCAGAGTTGGAACTTGTTTGGTTTTCCATCATTGCATTAGAATGTTTTGACGACTCAGGGAAACCTTATAGAAGAGTAGAAGATGCAGTTTTTCCCTCAGTGATGAGTGAAGGCTCCCTGTAGAATTCCTCTGTGGAATTTGTCTGTTTCTTTGTTTATCTTGATTTTTTTCTCCTCTCCTTCATTCACGAGTGTCTCTTGAATTTTTTGAAAGCTCAGCCTGTTGCTCACCTGTCCTGACCAGATGCTGTGATCTGCAGGTTCTGCTGGACCTGCTGCAGGTGGAGGGCGTGGTCCAGTTCAATGAAGACCGGCTCCTGGTTCTGGCAGAGAAGGCTCAGTTGCGAGTTTGCCGTGGAGACCACGGTCCTCTGCATTCAGGCTCTTTCTGTTGCTGGTGTTTCAGCTTTTAAAAACTGAATAGAGGCGGTCCTTCTGAATGTTCAGTTCACTCATATGTGGTTAAAACAAATCTTTCTGTCTCCAGCTACCAAATCTGTGAATTCCTTTTTGAGAAGAAGCATCTGTATGATCGGATCATCGACTGCTACCTGAAGGACCCGGTCCGACAGGTAAACCACCGTTTACATGCTCCAGAGTGGAGCTTCATAAACTCAGGAGGCTTTGTATAGAAGAACTCTATGATTGGGATTCTTGGTTTGTCTGTTTGTTCTTTTCAGTGTGAGATCTTCAGCTACATCCACAATCTGCTGTCCATGCCCGGATACAGCTCCGAGGAGAAGCAGAGAGTCCGGAGCAAAGTTCTGCAGCAGGTACCGGTCAGTCCGTCACTACAGTCTGCTCACATCCCGGGAGGTTTCAGTCAATACAAGCCAAACCAGGATACGACTTCACAGATGAAACCACAATTTTTACTATTTCATATATTCAAAGACACTTAAACACAAAATCTTGAACATGCTATACAGTATTTTTTGGGTTGTTCAGAAAAAAGATCCTACTATTTTTTGATGTGGTAGATTACAGCACTCTGGATCTGATGGTTTTTTAATTTTGTTATTTTTTTAAGATTAAAAAAAAATTCCCCCTGGTTAGTTTTATTTTCAACTTTTAACGTCACAAACTTAAAAAGCCCTGAAATTATTAGGCTAAAAATCATTGCAATTAAAATCAATCAATTAGATCAATTAATTACAGGTCAAAAAATGAATCACATGACGGCACTACTTTCTAATATGATTTATTGTTGGTGTTCCATCATTCTCCTACAGTAAATGTTAAGACGTTTATGAATTCTTTTTAGTTATCATCTTTGGTGGGGTTTTTAATGTTTATTGCATCCATCCAAAAATGAAATAGCCAAAAAAAAAAAAAACTTTGCTGTAAAACAAATAATTACTGAGTATAGTTGTTTGTTTTTCTATAGAAGTCTATGGGTTTTGGCTTCTTTAAAACCGGCAGGTACTTCCTGTTTGGAACGCCAGGTGGGAGGAGTCACTCAGTCCAGTTCTCTTCTAAAGTCTGGACATTTGGATCACGAAAGGAGTAAATCTGAAGGAAGGAGGTTCAGTTATTTGTTTTCTGGTCAAGTTAAGAACGTGGGTGATGCTGCATCTCTCCTCTTGCAGGAGACTACCTGAGCGAGTTCTTCAGGCTGTGCAGCAGGAAGGAGTCTGTGGAGGACGTTCTGGGCAAGGCCTGACGGAAGAAGAGGGGAAAGGTGGGCTTCCCGTTTCACGTCACGCCACAGTGCCGCCGGCGTCGTGTCTGATGCGCGGCCGTCTTTGCAGACACGGGCGACATCAGCTCCGCTCAGTCCCGGCTGACGGAGCCCGTGGCGCCCGTGGCGCCCGTGGCGCCCGTGCCCATCGGCAGACCCTGTCGTGTCCACATCGGTGCACATGGCACAGCGGCAAACGCACAGCCGCCGCAATACATCACGAGGTCCACCGCGCGCCGCCACATCCACGGTCCTGCTCAGCAACGAGGTCCTGAACTCCATTGCTGGTGAGATCGATTACTGTGGACAGAGGTGTTCCCTCCACCTGAGTGTGGGCGGAGCTACGACATTTTATGTGTAACTTAAAAAATTCAAGCGGTTTTATTTATTTAATACTTCTGTAAGCAGTTGCAATGCTGTTTCCAGAGACTCCACCACACTATTTAGAGAGCTTTAGCAGTTATGGGGTTCTGACAAGATTTGAAACTGCTTTGTGTTTCTGACGCTGGAAACAAATCGATGAATCCAATAAAATAACCTTACAGAAAGCAGTGAAATCATTGAAAAACATGACAGAATTGGAACTACTATTTTCTAAAAATTTGACATTTAAAGACTTTAAAAACAAAAAAAACTTTTTTTTTTACTTTCGTAGGCTGTGAACCCCGGCTGTGTCCTGGAGGACTTTGTGGGCTGGTACTCCACCCGAGACTACGTAGTGGAGGAGGTGGTGGATGAGAAGGGCAACAAGGTCACCAAAGGTGAGCTCAGCAGCAGGACATAAGAATCTCCACAACATGTGGGTGGAGGCGTGGGAGACCGCAGAGTAACTCCCGCTCGCCGCCAGAAAGACTGTTTGACGACACCAAGGAAGCAGAGAAGGTACCTTCATGGTTACTTACTCTGTCAGAAGGAGTGAACTCGCTCATTTCTGTTGGTTCAAAAACATTTTCTTTTCTTTATTTTGCACTCTGAGAAGAGGGGAACTGCTCCCTAACTCTATCAGGACATGTTCCTGAACTCAAGGAGAGCAGCTGATGGGTTTCAGAACCATCAGGCTAAAGTTTTCCTTTCAGGTTCTGCACTATTTTGTGATGCAGAAACCCGGAGATGTGGCTTCTCATCTCTTCTCCTGTGTGATCAACGCTGCTCTGCTCAAGCTGAAGCAGGAGGGTGAGGCTTCCTTCAGCTACCTTCTTCTCAGACCAGCCGGACGGAGTTTTTTTGAATCAGAAACAGAATTCACTTTCCACTTTGGACGTATCCGAATTCTTCCCCTGCTGCTACATTTAGATCAGTGTTTCCCATCCATAGGGCCGCAGCCCAATCTCGGTCCGCGAGCGCCCTCTAGTGGGCCGCGAAAAAAAAATCAGTTCTGAACCTGATGGGACCTGAATGCAGCCTCCTACCACTTGGTGGCAGTAAGCGTCACGCCGGGTTCTCACTGGACCCAGAAGCACCGCGAAGCCGCAGCTTCCCCCCCGCTCTGTGGTTTACAGACCAGACGCACATTTTTTCGCGGCGGTCCACAGGCGCTTCAGCTGGAGTTTTTTTTTTTCTTTTTGCCATCATGCGTGAGAAGTTAATAACCTAAAGATATTACCGCATGTTTCTGCTAAGAGGAACCCCTCTCTGCTGCTGTTTTACACCCAAAATCCAGCCCCGCCCACCCGCTCCGGAGTCTGCTCACTACATTGATCTGTATGCGCGTCTCTGTCTGTTTTGTTTGTGTCTGTGCGCACGCGCTCGCTCGTGACTAAATTCATAAACCAAAACTATTACCCATGTCTCTGCTCTCTGCCTCTTTGTTGTTGTTTACTCCCGAAATCCAACCCCGGCGCCCCGCAGTGGAGTCTGCTCGCTACATTGATCTGTGTGTGTGTGTGCTCGCGCATACACGTGTGTGTTGTGATTATCTGTTTGTTTACCTGTCTACTGTCTGTTTAGATACAAAAACATGATCACATTTGTCAATCGCTGCATTTTATTGTAAAAAATTGGTTATATTTTAAAAAGACTGATGTTATTCACACGTATTTACACGTGAGCAGCTTAGAAATTGATAGAAATTCATATTGAACACATGGAATACATGCAGCCAAGGTCTATTGCTGCAATGTTGCACATATTCTAAGTGTGTCCAAGGCTGGATGTTTTTGTTGGACGCACGTATTTAAAATTCAACTTAAAGTTAAAGTCCCATTAACTGTCCCGCTCCTAAATGTGTAAATGTGTTCTCCACATTTCACCCCTTCCCTGGTGGAGCCGTGAGCTGCAGAGACAGCTGACCTCAGGAACTGTAACCAGAATCCTAACCTTAACCCCTTTCCTCTGGGTCTGAGCGACTAAGAACAAAGTTTAGCACTGGACACACGGTTTCTTATAAAAATAAACCGTATTTTCTCTTGTATCTTTACGTAACTTCCTGCCAGAATTGATGCAGAACGCTCGCGGCTCGTGCTCAAACTAAAGCAGACGGCGAAGCGATCCGCTGCACGAGCCCTGAACGGAGGACCGCACCGCTCCACGCCTGGTGTGAACGCCGCCATAGGTTAACATGGGCGCCGAACAGAGGCGGGCTCTGTTTAGTTTTTTTTTTTTAAACAGACTGTTGTGATTGTTGTTGTTAATCTGTCACAGATTTGGAGAGAAATATCTAGAATGAAATTAAAACTTTTAATTTGTCAAGTTCATCATCAGGTTATAAGGTCATCTTTTAATTAGGATTTTATTTAAATGTCATTTACAGTTTGTTTCATTTGAAACTTATTTGAAGTGTTCTTGTTTTATTACAACACAATTTTATTTATCAAAAGGCCTTATAAATGTTTTTGGAATTCTAATTTGTGTTGAGGTTGACAACTGTGGTTTACCTGTTCAGTATGAAAATAAATGTCTGAGATGATCACGTTGGATCATTTTTCCTCACAAGATTTTACTTTAATAAACCATAAAATGACTCGATTTAATTATCAAATACAAATCAAACAAGATGTGGATCAATTTACATTAACATGCTTATATTTGAATCACTTTGTACCGGGAAAATTGGGCCCCAGAGTCAAAAAGGTTGGGAACCTCTGATTTAGGTCATGGACAAGGATTCAAATTGGGTCATTACTCACCATAGATGATGTCATCAAAAGTTGCCAGTCATTTACGTTAGCGCGCAGCTTCTAGCACTCAGAAAATACATTCCAACATTGTTTTCATAAGTTTAACAAGTCATGCTAAAACAAAGCAAAAAGTCACTCACATGATGAAATGTGTTTGGCTGCTCAACAGCCGCTCCTGATCAAAAGTCTTTGTGTTGTAGAAACTTTTTTCTGACTCTGGTTTGGTTATTTTGTTTTGGGTGAATTTTAGCTGGAACCTAAAACTCTGTAGATCCTCTTTCCACTTAGAATCTTTGATTTCCTTCTTTTGTTTTGAATTCCTCCATCTGTGTTCCTGTCTGACAGAAGCAGCAGAGAACGTTCCAGCCGTGAGGAAAAGCCTTCAACAAGCTGCCAGTCAGGCCAACAAGCTGCTGCACTCCACCAACCCAGACTACAGCAAGTTAGAGGTCAGTGAAACCCAAAAGAAACTGGAGTTTTCTGACTTGTTCAAAATACTTCTGATAAATTGATCATTATTCACTTTTTTTTTAAGGATTGGTTCCATAAACCCCTCAACATTTTAAGAAATAATTGATTGAAATGCATATCTTTGATGATTTAGTTTTCCTTTAATTCACGGGTCCCCAAACCTTTTCTTGTGAGGGCCACATGACTGTTTTCTTCTCTGATGGTCGGTTTGAAAAAGTGAAAATAATCTAAACGTTTGTCTAAATGTAAACAACTGTTTTTCCAGAAAGCTACACACAACCATATTTTAACAATCCCTTTCTGTAATCTTCACAGAGAAAATGAATCTAAAACAGTCCAAAGATTAAACCAGTAAATAGAGAATCCTCTCCTGTTATGGTTCTTTAGAGATGATGGAGATCTGCAGATCCTCACACAGAGATCTCACAACCATCTGGATCTTTTAGCTCTATAGGTCATTTTGTTGTTTTACTTAACTTATCAATAACTATAAACTCATGCAAAAAATGAATAACTGAGATAAATATAAAGATATTTTTTACAAGTGTCAATTATGTTTATTTTCCTCCCAGATAAAATGTACAAAATACATGATAAAAACAAAAAACAATTATTTACTGTTCAACTTTTAAAGTGAAACAACACAAAACAGTAATTATAATGTGCGAAATGAAAAGGAAAACAAATAAGACGGTTTGTAAATATAGGTTGGCATTTAGAAAGAACAAATATCTCATCCTTGTGAATCTGGTTTCTTCTGTCAGTATCTGATCTGTTCTGGAGAAAGTTCTTCTCAGGTTTCTGCACAGGTTGGTTCTGGAGTCGGTTCTGTTTGAAATTCTTTTCTTGCAGATTCTAAATTCTGTCTTCCTATTATCAATAACAATAAAATCCTTTCAGATTTCTGTTCTTTTATCAGGTCACTTATTATTTGAAGCTTTTGTGTTGATGTGGTTTGTGGTTGTTACACTTGTTCTGCTCTGACTCTCCCTCATGTGTGCAAACGGTAACGAGGTTTGGACACACGTGGGCGCCAGCGCTCAATGTAATGTGGCGGTAGAAGACTGGATTCTGTTCCATTTGACGGGGATTTGGGAGAGTTCAGGAAGAGGGACGGTAGAAGGCTGGAATAAAGAGACACATTCTATAAGGGTCTCCATCATGTAGCCAGATTGACAAAAAAAATAATCATGGGTCTTTGATAGTTTTTGGAGGCGGGTCCAAATGAGGAGGTGGGCCGTAGTTTGGCTGCAGTCTGCTTTAATGAATGTTTTTTGTTTGCAGGAGTTCATGAAGCAGCTGGCAGGAATGGAGACGGCCATCGCTCAGGCTCCATCACTGAAGGCCAAGTTCACCTTCAACAGAAGACGAGAGCGAGGCCGTCCAGCTCAAGAAGTGAGTCTGACTGTGGAGGCGGAGTCTGACTGTGGGTGGAGTCTGACTGTGGGTGGAGTCTGACTGTGGGTGGAGTCTGACTGTGGGCGGAGTCTGACTGTGGGTGGAGTCTGACTGTGGGTGGAGTCTGACTGGAGCCTGACTGTGGGTGGAGTCTGACTGGTGTGGAGCCTGACTGTGGGTGGAGTCTGACTGTGGGTGGAGCCTGACTGTGGGTGGAGTCTGACTGTAGGTGGAGCCTGACTGTGGGTGGAGCCTGACTGTGGGTGGAGTCTGACTGGGTGGAGCCTGACTGTGGGTGGAGTCTGACTGGGTGGAGCCTGACTGTAGGTTGAGTCTGACTGTGGGTGGAGCCTGACTGTGGGTGGAGTCTGACTGTGGGTGGAGCCTGACTGGGTGGAGCCTGACTGTGGGTGGAGTCTGACTGTGGGTGGAGTCTGACTGTGGGTGGAGTCTGACTGTGGGTGGAGTCTGACTGTGGGCGGAGTCTGACTGTGGGCGGAGTCTGACTGTGGGTGGAGTCTGACTGTGGGTGGAGTCGGACTGGGTGGAGCCTGACTGTGGGTGGAGTCTGACTGTGAGGATCTCTCACATTCACAGTACAGTGTGATTTCATTGTGTCTTGCAGGTTTGTGAGCTCTCTGCTGGAGGAGCCCGAGGTTGAGGTGGGCGGAGCTGGACAGGGGCCAGCCGGCCGCATCATTCACAGGCTGTTCCTGAATGCACAACAGGTACGCAGCTGCAACAGCCCCTCCCCCGATGGTTGGTGCTGATGTTTTCCAGCCATTCAAACATTTAGGGTGATTGGGTGTGAACTCTTTCCTGGTAAAAGCTGTTTGTCCCCTCAGCTGCTTTGGGTTTGTGAGCTTCACACACTGGTTTGTCCTGCTGTATTTGACCTTTGACCTCTGGTCCTTCAGGCAGCACTGCTCCTTTCCTCAGAGGACGATATGGGAGGCGACAGAAAGGACTTCCCGTCTCCGGCGGGCCGGGAGATTCTCCTGCGCACGTGCGTCCCTCGGCCGGCGCCGTACTCCCGAGCGCTGCCTCAGCGGCTCTTCTGCGTGCTGATGAGGGAGGAGTTCCGGCTGGCGGGGACCTTCTCCTCGGACACCTCCTTCTTCTGACGGCTTGATGAGCTGCGGCGTCTCCGTCCGTCGGGGAGAACCCTGGCCGAACACATTCCTCTAGAAGACTGCTCTTAAATAAAAGCCGGCTGCAGACCCGCCGCTCAAACACTGCTGTGTCTCTGAATGTCTGATCTGCAGTCTCAGAGCTCCGCCTCCACGAGGAGGTCAAACCATGAAACCTTCATGTTATAGAGCGGGCAGGTGTTTGTGAAACAAGAGAAAAGACAAACTTTTCATGTCATGAGAGGATGGATGGGAAGCCAGGATGAATCTGGAGGATAAGTGTAATGTTTTTGAATCTCCACATTCATCAGGACAAACTGCATCAATCCAGATTAGAGAAACTGCAGGAGAAAACCAACGACTCTGCATTATGGAGGGAGAGGAAAAGATGCTGATGTCTGAGAGTATGGAATGCAGATTTACAGACATGAAATACAAGAAATTACATTTGAAGTTTGTACCAGATTGGGTGCAAAAGGTGATGTTGAGACCAGAGAAATATATTTCTGTATCACTTGAACTTTTGTGCGTTACAGTCCCACACATTCACACACTGATGTTAACTCTAAGATCTGGGGTTCTCCCCCAGGAAAGCTTTGAAAATTAGGGCCTTTATATTCATTTCCTAAACATCTGGGACATTATTTCAAGGTTTTGAATTGAGCTTAATGGATTAATAATCGATCCACAAAACTATCAATCCATTTAGCACATAAAGCTAAAGTCCGCTAGCTTTATGCTAACGGTTAATGGAATTTCCCATAGGACAGCTAATGCTAACGTTAAGTTGACGTAAACATACATTGCTGACTAAATAAACATCTTTAAAAACTCAGACATGAGTCTTCCAAAATCTTTTGAGGAAATATTTTTAAAATAAGCATTAGTGGTCTAAAACACAGTTTTTGCTTATACTTGAATATTTATTCTTGAAAAAAGTGTACTACTTTAGATTATCGCCACCTAGTGGCCAAACTGAACAATGAGAAGCAGAACAATGTTTACAATGTTAACGATCTGAAGATTTTTGTTTGAATTTCTCCTTTACAGAATCCATGTAACACTGTATGATATTAACAATCTTATTATTTCACTAATACATATAAAGTATGTGAACTGTATCAGATGAATATAAATATATTCAAAACATATAGTAGATTATTAATATATTTCTAAATAAATGTGTAAACAATGTACATTTCAAATTGAATTGAGTGGATTGAACGAATGGAAAGCTCTAATTGCTTCATCTGATTTGAAAGCAATCCCTGTTAAAGCTGTGATTTCTAACAACCTGTATTCATGTGACTTCTCATCTACTGCACAACTTCCAAAACTTTTGAGGAGGAGGCCCTGAAGGACCATCGTATGTAGAGTAAATTTACTTGGAACGCCGTTGATTAAGGTTTTTTTTTCTAATCACAAAAAGTTGTTTCTGTTTTCACCCTTTTACAAAAAAACAAACAAACTTTGGATTAAAGAGAAAAACAGGAAAACTTAAACACACAATTCCATAATTGTACCTACCTGCTCTCAACAGTTGCTGGGATAGGCTCCAGCGACCTCGTGACCCTGAAAGGGAAAAAGTGGGTATAGAAAATGTTTTGATAAATTACATTGTAAAAATTCAACAAGTCTCTTTTTAAAATAAATGTTAGATAAATGTGGGTTAATGACTGTAAATTTAGAGGGGGAGGAGCTTAAATAAAGGGTTTTCCATTAAAAGCCCCCCCCATATCCCTTGTGTTATCGGATAGAGACGTTCTCAGCCTCATGTTGTTGTCTTATCTCTGCCATGTCCAAAATGAACATGATTTGATATCAACCATGTCCACCAGGGATTTTTAAAGGTCTATGATTAGTATGTGGGTTCCAGAGGATCCACAAGTGACTTTATTTTATTTTTTTGTAAAGCGCTCAGTTTTGTGGGTTCCAGAGGACCCCCCACTCCCAACATTAACGTGCCTAGAATAGCACAGAGAATTTTGGGGACTACATTGACCTTTATCATTTTACGTTCTAAACCCAATTATTCCTGTCTGGGTCATGGGGTTGCTGGAGCCTATCCCAGTCATGTTGGGTTAGGACAAGGAACAGACTTGACTGTTACCTACATCTACCCAATGCTGGCTAAATAAATAAGAAAATGATCAAAGTTGACTTCCTTCCTTCATTCTACCTCTTTTCTTCGGGCTTCTCTTCAGGTGACACTTTTCTTTTCCTCAATCCGGTAAAAGCTGGGAGTCCACTGACCACAGCTCGGATCTGTCCCACTAAAACAAAACCTCATTTATGACTTTTAGGCTTTTTGCCACACAACCTAACTCTGTGTCTACATAGGAAAGATCTCAGTCTAAAGTAATAGCTTTTTTCCAAAACTTTATACACATTTTCCTCTTCTTGGCCTCTTTGTCTGTTTTGGGGTCACCGGAGCCTAACCCGGTTACTGATGGGTGAAGGCATCTTCCTCATCTTCCTCCATCCAATATCTGTGTTCTTTTGCTCATATTGATCTTTTTCTTTTCTTAGCCAGTCTCAAATATGAATCTTTCTTTGCCATTCTGCCCTGAAGGACAGCTTCCTTCACTGTAGATGTTGACACTGGTGTTTCAAGGGAACTTTTTAATCAAGCTGTCAGTTGAGGACCTGTGATGTTTCAAAGAAGATTTTAATGTTCTTATCTTCTCGTTCAGCTGTGCAGCGAGGTCTCCTACTTGGTGGTTCTCCGGCTTGGTAGCCATCACCATGACAACGCATCGCACAGCATTTGTGACCATGGTGGAAGCAGACTGGTTTCTGTGGCTCCCTTTAGAGGTTAACCGAAGAGCTGCTGAATGTTGTTGTACAGAGAAGGATTTGAGTAGAAAATAGTGTGAAATAAGATAAAGAAAATACATGTGTGAAAAGAGATTTTTGATGGTATAAAAAGCAAATGTTAACCTATTAGAAGATTTTCCATAATCTTTTTCCTTTAATGTTTTTCTCAGTAAAAGTGAAACATTGGATCAATGAACAGAAGTTCTGTAATTTGTTACATTTAAAAAAAAAAAAAACAAGTTTTATCAAATTGAATTTTGAGTTGAGTCAAACTATGAAGCTTAACTTGATTTAAGCAGTTTTTTGAACTACATCAATGCAAAAAAATGATTTCATTTAAACTAATAATGTGACTTAATCAAATTAGAACAACCATTTTATTACTTTGGTTCAACTCAATAAATTTCTTTAGATTTATTTAAAATTTCATATTAGATTTATGTACTAATGTGCTGTAATTTGTTACATGTAATTTGATTAAATTAATTGAATTTAAATGTTTTGATTCAGTGCCGCAACCTATTTTATGCCCACGATAATCAAAGTGTTCTTTAATTGAAAATAAAAATGTTATTCAATGCAAGACATTACAATCCTGAAAATGCAGTTTCTAACTTACAATGAACTAAATCAAAAATGCCTTTTGAAGTTCTTTATTGAGAAATTGAACAAACTCCAGTGACTGTTAGACAGGACAGATTGCTTTACAAGATTGAAGATGCAGATTTTTCTGAGAATAAAAAAACTTTTTTTTTAAATTTATTAATCTCTCAATTTTTTCCCCTGCAGTCAAACAACTTTTAAAACATAGAACAATATCAAGTATTATGCATTACATTCAAATTATACATATATATATATATATATGTATATATGCATGAAATATTCCACTTTTTTTTTTTTTCTCCAGCAGGTTGAGGCGGCCATCGAGGCTGGAGAGCTTCTTATCAATGGAATCTAGAGCGTCGCTGATTCCACTGCCTGGAGAGGAGGCGGCCCCGGGAGAATCCTTGGGACGGTTACGCTTGGTGGAAGGAGTGGAGGTGTTGGACTTCTTCATCACCACGGTATCGTAACAGTCGTCGATATATTTCTCCAGGTCCTCCAGGCTGAGTCTTATTAATTTCTTCTCCAATATTTCTGTGATTGATAGTATTCGATTTTATACATAGCGGTATATATGAAGAGCTAGAAATGATTTGTATTAGAGCTAGCTATCACTGATGAGCCAGCACTCAGCCGCGAATAAGTTTACTCACCACACCTGTCTCGTCAGTCTCGCGATACTACAGCATGCTCACCTGACTCCGGCCGTAAAAACACTTTTTTTCTAGTTCAACAAGCTTTTGAAAGTTTCACAATATTAAACACTATCCATAACACTCCAAACATAAAAGATATAAAAGAACAACTCCATTTGTTTACCCTCTGGTTTAATAACTTAAAAAACTGAGAAATATGAAATACTATGCATCCCGTTTGAATATAATATCTTCAGAATGTGATTTAAAAACATTTTGAAAGCATTACAATATAAAATAATATGCATCAAGCTCAAACAAAAAACAAACATTTCCAGTTATTTGTTGTTTCTTTAACTAACATGAAACAACTTTCTCAATGCTACTATTGACCAAAGAAAGTTTGAGTCCATGGTGATCAGCAGAGCTTGGATCTGAGAGTTTGTATCTACGTGACATCTTCTTTGTTGCAATCTCCATAAATAATTTTTGGAGAGCCTCAAAGGTGAGCTTCAACTCGAATGGATATTTCAAGTTCAGAAACATCCATCGCCAAACAGCATGGCACACCCATGTACAGAGATGGAAACTCTTTGACCACTTCAACACCATCAATTACAATACAAACATCACGTGGAGGATGGAGAGGATCCAACACTTCTCTTACAACCACCACTGCCAAGGCACACCTCTCCAGCTCTTCTCCATTCTTGTCACCAACCTTAATAAAAAAAAGTAAAAGATTTTAAAAAAAGAAGAAGATAATTTTGCATCTGATTTAGTAATCTAAGGAGCCTGACACATACCTGGGCATCATATATTTGGGTTATATTACTACAGTGGGAATTATATTTCAAGTCCCACTTGAACTACAATTTTGACCCAATGTTAAATTGTTCCCACTTAATATCCAGCATTTCTTTGTTTAAACTCTCTTGTGTTGGTACATAAAACATACGTTTAACTATCTAGATTACAACTTTCTCTTTGTCTAGAATAGGAATTTGTCCTGTTCACAGACAGTCAAAAAATAGGGCTGTAGACGAGTATGCGGGTGCTCGAGTACTCGCGATCTGCTCCGAAAATTTGAGTATGAATATTTGCGACGTCCAAGATCGCTAATTTGCGATCTTATAATAAATATAGTAAATTGTTGTAAAATGTGATCACATATTATCTGGGAATGATTGTATTTTTCTCTGGAATGCAGTTTAATTTAATGTAGGATTTTAAGTTTACAACCTACAAAGGCAAGCAAGAGCCGCGGTAGCCACCGGAAGTAAACACAATCTTCGTTGCGGAGAAGCTTCCGGTTTTCAAAGTAAAACTAGCAAGAGCTTATTTCCATTCAAAAACGAGCAGGGTATACCTGCAGACCTGGAGAACCAACAGCGCTCACAGGACCGCACTCTCAGGAGACCGCATTTCTCAGGACCCAGGCTTTTTAACACAGCGCCTCCTACAGGGTGGAGTTTGCATTTTCTGGAGACTTTACGAGACACATTGCCCACGTGAGTAGTAAGAGTTTAAAAATGATCTAGCGCTGCTAAAGGATAAACAACTAGGTAATTTATCACATGAAATTATACATGCAGAAAGTAAATTACCAAATCAATTTTCTTGTTTTTGCAGAAACATAAACAGTGATGATGTGTTATATGTAGCTTAGCTTAACTTTGATCAAAATTAATGTTCTTTTGTGCAAGAATAAATTCATGATGGTTTGTTAGGATTCACATTTTCAGCATTTTACAGCATACTTATTTTTTTGATTATTTTTTCATCTTCATGTGTTATATCATTTTCTTTTGTGTAATTAATTAATTAATTGTGTCATTATAAATCCAAAAATAGTCGACATGTATTCCCAAACATGGAAAACAAATTTTGTATAATGATCAAAGTCAAAATATGAATTTATATATATATTTACTATTTGGTAATATAAAACTTGATTAATTACTACTATACCGAATATATTACTACTAAATGATATTACATTTTTATGCTGTATTGTTCAGAATTTATTTACTCTTTATTTTCATTTTACTTGTGTAAACTTTTTTTTCCAGATGGATGCAATTCAAAAGAGAGAATCTCCAGATGAAACAGTGTGTTGAATGCATTGTTCTACAAAATATTTCCATGTGACAAGATTATAAAAGGTTTAAATTCATGATCAAAAACTCAACAACTTAAAATAATAAATAAATGGAAACTGTTACAAAAAATTTCTAAGAGCAAAATATTTATTTTAGTAAAGTAGATACATTTGAAAAAGGATTGGTAAAGAATTGAAAAAAAGAGATACTTACCAAGTAGAAAGTATTTTTTAATCTCATGTTTAATCTGAAAAATTGTTCTAATATATTTTTCTTTTTGTGTATACAGCTGCAATTCCTTGTACAGAAAAAGCTGTTAGGTGGCTACAAGTATTGCTAGATTTGTTTTGTCCTATGTAACGCTAATAAATGTTGAGTTAGTCTGTTTAATGTAACTCCTAATTAAAGTTATTCTTCCCACCTCAGCAGATCCTGTTTAATTTTCTAGATGTTTTGGATTTGGTTTTTATTTGATTTTCAGGCATGTTTTAATTTATTATATTGTATTTTTATTTCATTATGAAATACATGTTTCTCATTTAGAATGTGTTAAATTAGTGTTAAAGAATATGACAAAATGTAAAGACAAATTTATATTAAGATCCAAATATTCTCAACTTCTGATGAGTTTTAGGTGGTTGGAAAATATCAGACTCAACTCTCTATCAGCAGTTAGATAAAACAATAAAGAGAAATCGGTTTGGATTCTCAAATGTTTCAAGATCTGAACTGGATTTTTTTTCACTGAAAAACCCTGATGCCTAAAGGGTTCAAAATAAATGTATGATTCATCAGTAAGAAAAATATTAGAAATATTCAGTCAAAACCGACATTAGTAACATTTAATTTAAAAAAAAAAAAAAAAAAAAACGACAAACGGCACCCAGCAGCAAGGAGGCGCTGTCTCAGAAAACGAGTCCTTAAATCGTCCTGATGGTGCTGTTAATCCTCCAGCCAGTAGGGGCGCTGTCTCAGAAAGACCTGGGTCCTGAGAATGCGGTCCTGAGAGTGCGGTCCTGTGAGCGCTGTTGGGTCTCCAGGTCTGCAGGTTTATATTACTGTCAAAAACTGAGACTGAAGTTCTGTTCACTGACAGAACTTTTGAAAAAATCAATCAGCTTTAACATCGGAGCTTTAGCTCCAGTGTTTACATTCTTTTGGTTATTATAAATCTTCAACAGTTGACGTAATTCACGAAACTCCAGTTTATTCTGAAGAAACAGCCTCACGCTGCTGAAAGGCAGATGTAATCGACGTGAATCAGCTGATTCTGCTGTGGGAAAAAAACCCACTTTTTTCACACGGGCTCCGCACCAAATATGTAATGCTTAGAACGTTAAATATCTAAGAACTTTGAGGATAAAAAAAACTGTGGGGATCATTTTCAAGTATTGTTGTTAAATGGTACAAAAAAGGAGTTATTTTTATCCTTTTTAAGTTGTTTATGTTACTGCTGAACTTAACCAGAAGGCTGACAAAAAAAGTTTAAATGACAAACAAAATTTCTTTCTTTCTGAATCTTTTAGGGGTTTTTTTCCAAATCAGTTTTGTTGATTCTGATCTACAGTTCTAAATAAAAGGTAAAAATGTTGGTGATTTAATACAAATAATTTCAATTCTCCTCCATCTAGTAAATATTCACATAGCAGTAAACATTGTATTAAAAAGTAAGAATCGTGGTTCGATTCGTGAATCGTTGAGCTTGATTCGTGAATTGTATCGGATCGCCACTTGAGCAATGATCCACAGCCCTGGTCAAAAATACATCACAGGGTAAAGGTTCACAGTCTTATACATAGAATACAGCAGAGGTTCTTAACCTTTTTGATATTGGGGCCAAATTTTCCCAGTACAAAGTGATTCTAGGCCCATTCAAATATTAACATATTAATGTAAATTGATCCACATCTTGTTTGATAATTATTTAATAATTAAATCAAGTCACTTTATGGTTTATCCAAGTAAAACCTTGTGGGGAAAACAATGATACAATGTGCTCTTATGCTATCTTAAGGGGTCCAGAATAGTGGTGGGTGATATGACGACATAAAATCATCTTACGATCTCCAAAGCTGACACTGTGTCATTTTTGAACACAATTGACCATTTTAAAATACTGCTTCTGTTGCTGCCGTTTCTAGATCAAAATGATTTACCTGTTCAAGAGCCTTGAGTGTGCTTTGAATCCCGTCTCTGCACGCTCCTCACTTCCTCCTCACAATATCAATGAGCATGCAGAAGTGGTTGTTCAGAGAAGCCATGCATTGGGTTTGAAGTGGAATTGTTGTTATTCTTCTGAATTCTGCATTTATCTTAAAAAAGAAAAAGATATAACATTTTGTTTTATTTATCATTAGCTGCATTCACATGAATACAATTAAATGCTTCACAAACTAAAACTTCTATTTGAATAAAATAAACAAACAAAAATAACTTTTAAAGTCCCCCTCCAATGAAAATTATGTGTCTTTAACAAGTATGTGCGACATTTTTCTTCTGAAAAAGAACAATGTAATACGAAATGATTCATTAAAAGTTGTTATCGCAACATCAGGAAATCCTGGAGGGACGGATGATTTCCACAGTACGAAGGCAGAGAAAGACTTTTCAGACTTGAATCTCCGGTGATGGGACGAGATATGAGCGCGAGCATTTGAAGTGGTCCCGAAACATTTAATTTAGCAGATTTTGCACACGGCACATGTAATGTCAAGCTCCTTACGCCAATGTTTGTGGAATCCGAAGTGCGCCCAAACATTTGCCTTCATTGATGACGGGACAGGAGGAATCTCCTTTTCTTCTCTCATGTTGCGTAGCGCGCGCTTAATAAGATCCGCTCGCCTCCAAGTAAAAAAAACTACGGTAGCTGTTTCGGGACAAACATTACGGCTTGCAAGTAAGCTAGCAGGTTCGAGCCATTAAATGAAATGTATAAATTAAAATGTAGCTAACGGAAACGTAGCGATAACCAGGCGAAACACAGACTTCATCAACTGTCATAATAGCCACGAAGAATGATAAATGTATAAAGTTACTCACTTTTTGTTAGGAAGAAAGATAAGTATGAAGTCTTACCTAGAGAGATGCATGGAAAGTATTGTCACCTGTTATACACATGCAATGGCTATTTTGCACCTTTTTTGTATTGAAATTGATGTTTGCAATAAAGTTATTAAAAAAAAAAAAGTAATGTCTTCATCAGAGTCGTCATCAGGGACGACTGATTGTCATGAATTCACAGATTCATGGAAGAAGTTTTAAACTGTTTTATTAGATAGTTTCAACGAAGGCTTCTACATCTGACGAACTCGCATTGTAACTGCCGTAAAACATACCGTCTGTCGTAAACACTGATGTTACTTTACAATAAACCAATAGCGCCTCCTAGTGGAGCTCTTTGTAATAATACATTTGCAGATCACATCACATCTCCCCTCTTTAGGTAATATAGCAAAATATTGTCAAATAAACAAACATAAAACATCTTTTAACATTACCTTAAACTAAAACTTTCAATTTAGCTCAGAACAAGAACTCTGTACTGAAACATAATATAAGACTAGTAAAGAACAGTCTACTCTAACACATGGTCCTTAAACCTGGCAGGGGGTCTAATAACTCTCCCAGTTGAGGTTTTCCTGGGGGAGGCACCTGAACTTGGGTGAAGAGTTGGAACACTGGTCACAGATGAGCTAATATCAGATGAAGAGATCTCTGTGTCATTTGTGTTATTGAATTCACAGTCATTAGGAGTCTCTTGTCCATTGCTTTGGACACCCTGTTCAGGGACTTCTTGCAGATGTCTCCTGTTTCTGCGGGCAACAGTCCCTTGATCAGTTTGTATGAGATAGGACCGGGGTTCGGTGGCCTTACTGATGACTTTTGCTGGGGTCTTCCAGCCCTTTTCCCCATCCAACTTGACCGTAACACTCTGGCCTGCGCTGAGTGTCGACAAAGGTCGGGCTGAATGACGCCTGTTGTAAAAGAAGCGGTAAGCGGCTTTGGTCTGTTGGTCCTTCAGTCTCACCACCTGGTGGTCGATAGGTGTTACGTGTTGCTTCTGAGGTAAATCCGGTACTGTAGTTCTGATTTCACGTCCAATCATCAGTTGAGCTGGGCTCTGGCCTGTTGCGGCAATGGGTGTGGCTCTGTAGCTCAACAAGGCGAGTTGGGGATCTGGTTGACGAAGGATTCTCTTTGCAATAGCAACGCTCTCTGCTGGCGTCTCTGCTTCCATCGGCTGTGTGAGCGCTGGTTGTGGCTTCTGGCAATTCTGCTGCTCTGAGTGTTCCGTGCTTCGGAATTCTCCATCTGACGTGCTCGACTCGAGCATACTGGTGAGTACTTGATAAATTGTACTCTCGTGAACATGCATTCTGCTGAAGTGAACTGTGATCCGTTATCCGTTACTAGTCCACGGAATCATCTGAACATGCTCTTAGACTCAGAATGACTTGGCTGGTACTTGTGGTGGGTAACTGAGAAATCTCAACGTAACGTGAATAATAGTCTGTCACTAGCAAATAATGTTTGCTGTTGAGCTCACATAAATCCGCAGCTATCTTCTGCCAAGCTCCTGGCGGTAATGGTGTGGTAATCAATGGCTCTTTTCTTTGAGTGGGTTTGTTTTCTATGCAAAACTCACATGCATTCACTGTTTCAGCAATGTCTCTCCCGACACCGGGCCACCACACTGACATATTTGCCCTTTTACGGCACTTGGTGAGTCCCTGGTGACCTGCGTGTATTTGTGACAACACAGCTTTCCGCATAGAAAGGGGAACAACAATGCGGTCATCAAACAGTAAGAGTCCATCAACTTCAGAAAGGTGAGCTCTGGCTGTGTGATACTTAAGCAGGTCTTTTGGCAGGCGGGATAAATCAGAGGGCCATCCATTACTGGTGTAACGAATCACTGTTTGAAGAATGTCGTCGTTGCTTGTAGCCTCTCGTATTGCATTGAGCCTGTCTTTGGTGACTGGTCTGGCCTCAATCACCGCCTGAACATAAGCTTTCACCTCCTCCTCTGTGTCCGACGCAGAACTGTCCTGCAGGGGGTTTCGAGACAGGGTGTCAGCCACGATGAGTTGCTTTCCTGGCACATGAATGGCTTCGACGTTAAACTTCATCATGCGCATCAATAGCCTCTGACACCTAACGGGTGCCCTGTCCAGGTCATAGGTGTTAATGAGTGGAACCAGAGGCTTATGGTCAGTCTCAAGCACGAACCTGTCCATGCCTTGTAAATACCTCCCAAAGCGCTCGCATGCCCATACGCTAGCGAGGCATTCTTTCTCAATCTGGGAGTACCGGCGCTCGCTCTCAGTTAGAGTCCTGGAACAAAAGGCGACTGGTCGGAGCCCGTCACTGTGCTCTTGATAGAGTGCCCCACCTAAGCCGTAACTGCTGGCGTCTGCGCTTACAACCGTCGGCTTTGTTGCGTCATAAAATGCAAGTACAGGTGCTGAAGTTAGCATGGCTTTGACCTGTTTAAAGGCTTCCTCCTGTGCTTCTCCCCACGTCCAGATTGTGTCACTCCTCAGTAGACTGTTTAGAGGGTGCATGACTGTGGAAAGATCAGGGAGGAATTTTCCCAAATAGTTTATCATTCCAATCCTTTGCCGCAGTTCTTTAATGTTTGCTGGGCTCGGGAGCTCCGCAATGGCTCTGACCTTCTCCGTGTCTGGTTTGATGCCATCCTTTCCGATGATGTGTCCGAAATATTGAATTTCAGATTTCCTGAACTGACATTTGTTCTTGTTAAGTTTCAATCCTGAAGCTCTAATGGTCTGCAACACTGCGTGCAGATTCTGATCATGGTCTTCCTTGTCTTTGCCGTAGATGAGGATGTCATCCATTACTACCACAGTGCCTGTGTGGTCTTTCAGGAGCGAGCTCATTTTCTGCTGAAATATTTCAGGAGCAGATGTAATACCAAAAGGAAGGCGGCGGAAACAAAAACGGCCCACTGGTGTGATGAAGGTGGTAAGTTTTCTGCTGTTCACATCCAGAGGGATCTGCCAAAATCCACTTGAAGCATCCACTGTAGAGAAGACTGTTGCGCCTGACAGTTTTGGTGCAATGTCCTCTAACGTTGTCTATTTCTAGCAATACATGCTTCTATTGCTCTTTTATGTTTTTATCTTGTTTTGAGTCTGCAATATCCAAGAAAGTTTGATGAGCAAATCCTTTTACCTGCCAAGAGGAGTCAACACATTCTTTTTACAAGGATTCTGAACTTTGGACATGCTAGGCTGCCACCAGGTAACCATGAACTTTCAGCAAATATCAAACCATCCTTTAGAGTATTTCATCTCGTCATTATTCTACTACTGGCTGGGGATGTTGAAGTGAATCCTGGGCCATCACATCCAAATATAAACTGTCAGGATGCTTCACACCTAACCTGGCTACATCCTCAGCTTTATGGACTACAAACTCACCAAAGCTGGCTGCAGTCACTGTCAACAGAAGATCAGCCACAACTGCAATTGCAGATGCTGGGACCACAAACTCTCCTAACAACATTACAAACTCAACAAACTGGGCCTCAACCATGGCTAGCTGGGCTACAACCACAGCTAACAGGGCCTCAACCACGGCTACCTGGGCTACAACCACAGCTAACAGGGCCTCAACCACGGCTAACTGGGCTACAACCACAGCTAACTGGGCCTCAACCAGGACTTGCTGGCCTACAACACAAGATAAATGGACCCCATACACTGCCAATCAAGCCACAACCACTACTGACTGGGTCTTATCCTTCTCCAGTCAGACCTCACCCACTACAAACTGGGCGTCATCTACTACGAGCTGGGCATCATCCACTGCTGACTGAGTCTCTTCCACTGCCAACCAGGACTCACCCACTGCTGACCGGGCCTCCTCCACTATCAGCTGGGCCTCCTTCGCTTCTGGTTGTCCCTAACCCTTTACCGGCAAGGCATCATCCACTGCCGACCGGACTGCATCCACTGCCTGCTGAGCCTCATCCACTGCTGGTTGAGCAGCCAGAGAGACATCAACCACAGGCATCAACAGTACAACCATTGCTAACTGAGCTTCAACCTTCAAGAGACTCGCAGACACCCCAACAGTCTAATACCACCAGCTCCTGTAAGTCACAACAAAGAATTATCCATAGACATAGAAACCCTGTATTGAAAAAACATAGGTCTTTTAAGCTATTTAAGACTCTTAATCAAGCCAGGACAATATGGGATCCGCAATTTAAAAATAAAGGTCTGTTAGGAGGTCATATTAATATACGTAGCTTGGCCCCAAAAAGAGAACAGCTGGAACACCTACTTTTGAATTCCAACATAGACTTCTTGGGACTAAGTGAAACATGGCTTAAACACTCATCTCCAGAAGCAGTTGTAACACAACAAGGTTACAATGTATACAGAAAAGATAGACTTGAAGGAAAGGGTGGTGGTGTTTTGTTGTATGTCAAGGATACTATAAAGTGTACTCAAGTCATATGGCCTAAGGAAATCACAGTTGAATGTGTTGGGTCATCGATGTTCACTCTCAGCAGAAATGTCTTTTACTATAATATGTCTATATCGTCCACCCTCTGCAAAAGCGCATTTTTATGACCAACTCAAATCCCTCTTAAACTATTGTGATTTTAGTAAAGAAGTTATCGTTCTGGGAGATTTTAATGTAAATTGGGATAGTAAAAAGGATAGGAAAAGACTGAAGGAGGTTACAGATCATTTTAGTCTATCACAGATGATTACAGAACCAACTAGAATAACAACCTCCTCCCAAACAAGAATAGATCTGATCTTTTCAAATAAGTCAGAAAGAATAACAAAAACCCATAACTTTTTAACTGGTCTGTCTGATCACAACGCAATCTTTATTTCCAGAAAACTTACAAAAAAACGGTTTAATCCCAAGAATAATAACTCAAAACAAATGTTTGTACCAAAGAGTCAAGCGGAAAATCTTCACCTGGCCTTAAATAGTTTTGACTGGTCGGAAATTAGTTCATGCAATGACACGGATAAATGTTGTAAACTTTTACACTCCTCAATTAAAAATATTGTAAACCCCTTCTTAAAAAAGGGAAATCATAAAAAACGCACCAATTCCTTACCTTGGCTTAGTAGTGAGTGTAAACAGTTAATGGTACTTAGAGATAAACTCCTCAAACAATTTATTAAATCTGGTCTCTCCACTGATAGATTACAGTTCACCACCACCAGAAATAAGGTTGTACAGGCTCTACGGGTGGCAAAGGCAAATTTTTTTATGACAATGATAGGTGATGCAAGAGGAAACCCTAAACTTATTTGGGACATCATCAATAGACTGATTTCTCGGCCAAAAAAAAGATAATACCAGCAAACTCCAACTTAAATTTAATAAAGAACTGATATCAGACCCCACTATCCTTGCTGGCAGATTGAATGAATATTTTCTAAACGTAGTACACGAGATCTCACAGACTTTCACAAATGACTATGACCTTCGGCAAAATTCATCTTTCATGTCTTTAACTAATGACCGAAATAGTTGCACCTTACTTGAATCTGTAAACTATTCAAAGTTTGCTATTAAGAATATAACAGAAATACAAGCCCTGGATATAATCTCCACACTTAAAAGTTCAAAGGCAAAAGATGAATTTGGACTTGATATAAATATGGTAAAGTGTTATAAAAGTTGCTTTCTAAAACCTATCACCCACCTGGTCAACTTATCAATTACCCAAGCAGCAGTCCCACAGGATTGGAAAATGGCAAAAATAACTCCCATCTATAAAGCGGGTGATAAGACAGACCCTGCTAATTATAGACCGATCAGTATTTTACCTATTACATCCAAAATAGCAGAAAAATGGGTGGCTAAATCTATTACTGAATTCCTGAACACTAGTGGTCGGCCCCTACATCCAATGCAGTTTGGTTTTCGTTCTTGCCACTCAACTGAAACAGCAGTTTGTGTTTTTACTGAAAAGGTCAAAAATTATCTAGACAAAAATAATTGTGTTGCTGCTGTATTTATTGATTTAAAGCGGGCTTTTGATACAGTAAACCACAATAAAATGATTGCTAGACTCAATTCATTTCATTTTACAGATCATGCAATTAAATGGATTCAGTCATATCTATTAGAAAGGAGACAGTGTGTGCAGGTGGGTGACATCAAGTCACCTTACCTTGACTTACCAGTAGGGGTTCCTCAAGGGTCAATCTTGGGGCCATTACTGTTTCTCTTTTATGTCAATGATCTACCAGATGTGTGTAAAAATGTGGACACTATTATGTATGCAGATGACACTGTAATTTTTACCTTTGGCAAAAACCCCCATGAAGCAGCTCAACGACTCTCTACCGCTTTGGATGACCTTCAGAGGTGGTTGACTGACTCTTGCCTTTCCTTGAATATCAAAAAAACAGTCTGCATGTTCTTTTCTAAAACATCTTCAAGCCTGCCTCCTGCAAAGATTTACTTGAAAGGAGAAGAACTACAGCATGTCCACTATTTTAAGTATCTTGGTGTGATGCTGGACTCAAAACTATCTTTTAAAAAGCATGTTAAAAATGTTGTAAAAACTGTCAATTTTAATCTGCATAATTTTAAACATATCAGAACATCGTTGACTGATGAAGCAGCACATGTATATTTACACTCATTGATTTTATCCCACATAAATTATTGTATCACCACTTGGTCATTTGCTGGTTCCACTGTCCTCAGACCACTTGAATCCTGCTACAAAAGAGCTCTGAAGGTCCTGGATAAGAAGCCTCGCTTTTACCATCACTGTCACATTCTTCACAAATACAAACTCCTGAGCTTTGAAAATCTTAAGCAGTTTAAGTCAGCCTGTCTTGTTTACAAAGTCCTACATGGTTCAGCCCCTCCACCACTAAATGAATTCATTAAGCAGAAATCACTCAGAGAATCTTCCAGAATAACTCGGGCTGTTGTTAGAGGTGACTGTGAGGTCCCATTTAGACGAACCTGCTTCTCACAAAAAGTATTTTCTTTCCAGGGCTCAACTTTCTGGAACAGAATACCAATTGTGATAAGAGAAAGTGAAAATTTTGTCATTTTTAAAAAACAGCTGAAACTGTGGCTTTTGGATTCTCAAATCTGCAATCACAAATGACCAGAATTAAGAAAACTGTCACAAAGCAACCTCCGATTTTAAAAAATGATATATCTGTGCAAATCTCTCTGTTTTTTACTTGTTTTATTTTGTATACTGTATTTTAACCTGTGTTTTATAATTGTATGTGTAGTGTTTTATCTTTTAAACTATGTTTTATTTCTTTTAAACTTAACCTGTCAAGGGACTCCAGATGGAAATTAGCCTGAGGCTATAATCTGGCATATTTACATTTGTTTTAATGTTCATTAATATGCATTGTCCCTTTCAATAAAGTTATATATTAAAGTGGGCAGGATGAACCTTTCTCTTTTAACAGCTTTATTGAGTTTGGTTAGATCCACACAGATTCGAGGTTTCTTGTTCTTTTTAATCACTGGCACCATCGGAGCGCACCAGTCTGTGGCTTCCTTTACTTCCTCTATGATGCCAAGAGACTGCATTCGCTTAAGCTCCTCCTCCACTTGGGGTAAAATTGGAAATGGGATCCGCCGTGGGGTTACAATACTGTATGGCTTGACGTCGGGTTCTATTTTGATGGTTCACGAGTTCAACAGTCCAAATATCTCCAAAACATGCATTGAATGACTCAAGTCCATCTACTCTGCGCACTAGTCCCATTTTAATTGCAGTTTTACGTCCAAGCAGATTTGTTTGTGAAGGGGCTGACATGACATGAATCCACAGGGGATACGTTTCTCCATGTCTTTCACAGTATGTCATGAACTTGCCTTTGCACTGCAGTTTTCCACCTGGGCTGGTGAAGGTTGAGCTTGTTTTCATCAGGAGGGGGCGCTGTTGCAGCTTTAAATACGTCTGCTCTGGAATCACAGTTACGTCCGCTCCTGTATCGATCCGAAACGGAACCACTGTGCCATTTATTTGCAGGTTTTCATACCATCTGTCCTCCTCACCTTCATTACCATCAGCCACAGCCCCAAGAAACCATGCACTGCCCTCATCACGGTCACAGTCTGTAGCTGTAAGTGCATTGACGTTTTTTGTTTTGCACATTGCTTCAAAATGTCCTGCTTTATTGCATTTACGGCAGCGTTTACCTATGGCTGGACATGCACCGTACTCATGCTGTCTCCCACATCTTGTGCACATTTTCCTTGTTTGTTGCGTCACATTTCTGCATTGTTCATTATCTCTATTTTTAGCATGCCTTTTGTCATACTGTCTGGGCTGCTTATTGAACTTGCGTGTGTTCACGGCACCCACCTCAACACTTGTTGCTCTGGCGCTGGCATTTTGAGTTTTAATCAGCTCTGATTGTCGTGCAATGCTGATTGCTTTTTCCAAAGTTAAGTCGGGTTCCAGCTGTAGCTTCTGTGAAACGTCTCCATCCACGGAGCCAATCACAATGCGATCCCTTATCTGTTCGTCTTTCGTCGGTCCGAAGTCGCAGTGCTCCGCGAGCTTATACAACTCCCTCACAAACGCCTCCACGCTCTCCCCTTGGAGCTGCGAGCGTATGTGGAAACAGGCGCGTTCATGTATTGTATTGCGCTTCGGTACAAAATGTTCATCAAACCTCTTCATAACTTCGCCATAATAGTCCTGAACGTCATTCGGAAACGTAAAGGTGCTAAAGATTGGTTCCGCCTCCATGCCCATAGCATATAACAGCGTATTTACTTGCACATCACCGTCTTCTTGGTCTAGCTTCGTTGCTATCCGCTAGCGGGAAAATCGCTGTCTCCAGGTCGGCCACGCCGAAGGCTGGGTGAAGTCAAACGACTCAGGAGCATGAAACTTGGCCATCCTGTCGCTTCAATCTTGACTAGGGCGAAGGAGCGACTTCTGACACCATGTCATGAATTCACAGATTCATGGAAGAAGTTTTAAACTGTTTTATTAGATAGTTTCAACGAAGGCTTCTACATCTGACGAACTCGCATTGTAACTGCCGTAAAACATACCGTCTGTCGTAAACACTGATGTTACTTTACAATAAACCAATAGCGCCTCCTAGTGGAGCTCTTTGTAATAATACATTTGCAGATCACATCACACTGATTAAGACGGAACGTCTCCATCGAAACATGTCAGGTATGAAAACAAATAGTGTGTCTGATAACAAAATAAACAAAACTGATAAAAACTAGAAGAGATGAAGGACAAGTATCCCACACTGTTAGGAGAAAAATCCCAGCTGGAAGGTCAGAACAAGGACCTGAAAGAAGAGATTTCAAACCTGAAACAGCAGTGGGAGACCACCGAAGACCTGGCTGTTCAATACAACTCTCAGTAGGAAGAATTGAAATCACTTCAACAAGAAGCAGAAGACCTCAAATGTGAAAGAGACAGATTGATAGATTGCCTGCAGCACAAAAAAACACTGGAATCAGAATATCATGAGATGAAGGAAGAAACGGAGATGATGAAGAAAACTAAGACATATCTGTCTGTGCAAACCGAAGAACTCCAGGACAAGATGTGTCACAAAAATGTGAAAGATCTGAAGGATAAACTGGATACTGTGAAGAAAGAAAATATGGCTGTGAAGCAACAAGTAGAATACCAGCATAATATGATCTCATCTCTTCAGAACCACACTGCACGTCTCCAGGAAGAACTGGACGACCTGCAGACATATCCTCAGGAATACAAAGATCTTCTGGACGAGTACATGGAAACAATGGAAGAAATGTCTTGTCTGGAAGATCTTGTGAAGACGGAGGAAGATGAGGTTGAAGGTTTGAGAACCAAGAAGGACGAGCTGCAAGAGCTGGTTATTAAATACAACTATCAGCTGGATCAACTTTCTGTCCTCAAAGATCAAACAGAAGCCCTCAAACAAGAAAAGAAGCAGATGACGGATCTTCTCCTACAAAAAGAAATGGTGGAAGTTCAGTACGTAGAACATAAATCTGAAGCTGAAAAACTGGACCAAACAAAGAGAGATCTAACTGAGGAAAATGAGAACCTGAAGAACAAGCAAAAAAAATTTCAGGCTTTCAGACTTGACACTGAAAAAGGAGAATCTGACTGCAAGGAAAGACAATGACTTTCTCTGGAATAAAAACAAAATTCTTGACAGTCAGATTCAGTCAGCGTTTTTATATGTGTATTTATTGTGCCTTTTATTAATAGATTTATGTCTGCTTTTTATATTGTTGTTATTTAGACCTTGAGTTTGTAATCAAATTATTCATTAAAAAAAAAAGTTTTGTAATTTACTTCCATTGTACTTGGATTTTTATGTATATTGGTCTTAGATTTTTACATCTATATCTTTGTACCTTTCACTTGTAAGTTTTGTACTTCACTTGTTTTGGAGCTGGACAGCTCCCACATCCTTTCTCCCTGCCTTCAGCAGGCTAGTAACCTTGGGTCTCATGGGAAAGTGAGCCAGCTTTGAATCTCAGCTGATAAAGTATGAACATCAGGAGAATGCACAATATTTTCAACAATAAGAGAAGCAGCAGAATGCACAATAATTTCTACATAATAAGAGAATTAGGAGAATACACAATATTTTCTACAAAACCAACTATTTCTCGTTCAAATAAAGAAGAAATGGCGCTTACGTCCGACGCAAAAGATGGCTGCCATGTCAGTCAACGACAGGGGCGGCGTCCAGAAATCGGAACAAATCCGTCTCCCTTATTGGTCGCCAAAAGTTTGATACTTGAAATCGGAACAAATCCGGCCATTTTATTGGTGGAGTAGTTGGAACAATTGGAACATTTGGAACAGAGAAGATTGAGTTGACTGAGTGTCAAGTGCTGCAGTTTTTTAACTGTGTGGATTCCCACACTTGAAAGGATAGGATATCATGAATAAAGAGATTGAGAAGGATTTCACTCAGAATTTCGTTTATTTTTCAGTTGAAACAGTGATGTCTGTTTTTGCTATTAGTTGTGGTTTACTGAAGTGGTTTTGTTTCAGTTTTTTGCTTCGAGCAAACTACAGGTTCAAGTTGAGCTTGTGCTTTCCTCTGAGTTCTTGAGCTTTCTTTTCTTTCTTCTTTGTGCTTGGTTTTTTACTTTAGATTTGATCTTGGCTTTGAGATTTCCTTTTGTTTGAGTTTTCCTTTTGCTTTCCTTTGGATTTTACTCAGCTTTCTCTTGATAAAGCTCCACAGTTTCTCAGTTTCTCTTGAAAACATCAACTGTTTCATTAGAAAAATATCCACAGGTGAAAAACCTTGAACAGCAGAAGGAAAACCAAGTAAGTAATCACACCAGCTCCAACCAGCAGCTAAGTAATTGTCAGAGCAAAAAGCAGGTCTTCCAGAACTTGACTGTAGTCAGTCAGGGGACGAAAAGGAAGGGCTTACCGGCTGTCTCTTCAGTTTTTCCGTTGGTATCCTTTTCCCACACAGGTTCAGTTTTTCACTTACAGAAAAGATCTGCACTAGCTCTTTTATACAGAATGGAAGCAAACACTGCTGATCAGAGATGAGGTCCACCTGATGTCCTGCTAGGAGGGCGGAGCCAAAAGAGGAGGAGAAGCTGGACTGGCAGATTGCCAAAACACTGAGCCTCCGAGGCAGGTGGCTGTTCTTCTCGGTGGGAGGAGGAGGAGGAGGAGGAGGGGTTTCCGGGGGGAGGGGGGAAGGGGAGCCCCTTGTTGCCGTTCAGAAGATGGTGAGTTTGATCCCCGCCTCGGACGATCAAAACAAAAAACTTCAGATTGTGTCAATTCACAGAAAAATCTGTAAGATATGTGAGGCCTTCAGACAGCGGGGCATAGCAGTTGGTGAATGCTAAGGTCCCCGCTCTGGCAGTGTCGAGTTTCGGTCCACGGCTCCTCCGGCCACGACGTCTCACCTCAACCCACGACTGCTTGGGCGTGGAGCAGGGGGCTGGGGCCCGGGATGCAGCGTCGGCCTGGTCGTTGAGGTCCTGTGGACTCCTGGTCTCTTCTCCGGTGCTGGTGTTGGTGCTTGAAGCCGCGTCCGTCCGCTCCCATCCATTGTTTTTAAGGCCACGTAGCTGGATGATATTGCTGTCTGTGTCGGTGGAGTTTGCATCAACGGGGGGTTCACCAAACCACGGAAGGGTTTGGGACAGTGACCGATTAGCGTTGATAGATTGCTGCAGTTGGTTGATGTACTTAGACTGGGATGCAGATACGGAGAGAAGTTTCTCAACCAGATGGTATTTTTCTCTGAGCTCCAGTCTAAGCTTCTGAACAGTTTCCTTAAGTTGGCAGTGTCCTGGGTCACACACGGGAGTGCAGGTGACTTCAGCTAGCAGAGCGTTTGGTGGGGCGGCAGCCATGTAAGAGACCACTGCGACATTGGAAGATCTTTTCAAACAAGAAACGCTGAAGTTACAGCGTGTGCATACTTGCAGTTGCGCTCCTTAATGTCCATGCGGGTCAGGCTTTGGTTGCACTGGCCTCTGTAATAATAATACATTTATTTTTCAGGGACAGTGCACATTAAAAGCATTTCAATAAGGAGAGAACTCAGAACTGCGTAGAAAATTTTAATTGTGATGATTTAACAGGCTGCATGAATAAGTCTTTTCTTTGGCGATTGGGCTCTGGGCTGTAGAAATCTGCTTGATATGATGATCTTTGACCAAGTGAAGAGATCCCCCACACGGGATTCGGGAAGAAACGGAGCCACAGGAAATTGGAACCAGAGCCCAGACGCTGATGGTGGTACACAGGACAGCGCCAGTCAAGCCGGGGGGAGAAGGGGAGGAGGTGGGCCGGCGCCATGTCTGCAATGCGGAAAAACAAAACGTCACTGAATTTAAAGGTAGACATTCGATTGTGATTGGCCATGAGTTGAGTGAGTACTTCGCTATTGGCTCCCGTGTTTACCAATTGATGACGTGAGAGTAGCGATGAACGCCCTGCACACCTGGGAGAGTAGATCTTCAGAAATCTCATAGCAGATAGATTGCTTATCCTTATAATTAACACTAAAGACTATTCAACCTCATTAGAATTCAGGTTAATTGAGTATTAATAGATCAGAAAAATCTTTTGGAAAACAAGCTTGACTATTTCTGGTGAAATTGATTGGGAACTTTACAATAGAAAAATTGGGCAGTTTGAAATTCGTAAATGCCTGTAAAAAAGGGAAGATGTTAGCAAAGCAAAAGAGAGAAAAATGAATCACAATTATTAGAGCAATTTTAAGTTTGCAGATAGATCTGATGGTGATTCTAAGTGAAAGGAGAAAGAAAATCTGATTCTATTACAAAAGTACTAGATGACAATACATGGAAAGACTAAAGGGGCTTTTGTTAGATCTAGACGTAATGGCTTGAGAAAGGAGAAAAGAATACAAAGTTTTTTTGGATTAGAAAAGAGGAATGCTGAATTTAATACAATCTGTAATTTATCAGTCAATGGAAGCATCACCAATGATCAGAAGGTAATCTCAAAGCACGTTTCAGAGTTTTATCAGGATTTATACACGTCCACATCCACAGGTTCAGGCATAGATGCTTTTTTAAACAACATCTCCACAATGCTAGAGGAAAATCAACGAAGAATTTAAGAAAATATGTGATGAAAAGCTATGCTTACCTGAACTGGTGGAATGTATAAGACATTTGAAAGAGAATAAAGCTCCCGGGAATGATGGCTTAACTGGAGAATTTTATAAAACATTTAATGATAAACTTTCTCCCTTCCTACTTGCTGTTTTTGAAGAAGCCATTGAAAAAGGTGAACTTCCACCAACTATGAAACAGGGTGTCATCACTTTAATCCCCAAATCTAATAAGGATAAATTAAGAATTGAAAATTGGAGACCCATTAGTTTATTAAACAACGATGCAAAATTGTTTGCTTTAATTTTTGCTAGAAGACTCAAGTATGGATTAGATCAAATAATCGATGAAGAACAATCAGGTTTTATGATCAAAAGACATATAAGTAAAACATACGTTTAATATTAGATATGATAGATTACAGTTACCTCTTACCAGATGACAGCTTCATATTATTCATTGATTTTTTAAGGCCTTTGACACCATTGAACACAATTTTATTTTAAAACTATTTCCTTTTTTGGTTTTGGAAGTTATTTTCATAATGCTATTCAAACATTATACAATGGTTGTTCTAGCTCCGTAAAACTTAAAACAGGAACGTCTGCAAGATTTAACATTTCACGTGGTATTAGACAAGGCTGCCAAGTATCACCCTTCTTGTTTTTGTTAGTTGCTCAGACAATGGCCACGCACATAAAAATGTCTCCCTTTCAAGGTATTAATGCTGTTAGTAAAAAATTTAAAATTTGCCAATTAGCAGACGACACAGCAATCTTCTTAAAAGATTCAAATCAAATAAGAACTGCAATCAACTACATTAAAGAGTTTAGCAATGTCTCGGGATTAAAAATGAATATTAATAAATCTGTTCTGTTCCCACTGAAAAATTGTAATCTAGGTAGTTTTGAAGGGATACCTATTAGTGAAAAAGTAACCTATCTTGGAATTGTTATTTGTAAAGATAAAGAGGAACGTCACAAATTAAATTTTGATCCAATTATAAAAAAAACTCAAGCTAAGTTAAATTCATGGTTGATGAGAGATTTATCTTTATTTGGTAGAGTCTTAATATCAAAAGCAGAAGGCATATCAAGATCTGTGTATGTTGCTTATCACTTGATTTCAAAAAATACAATTAATCAATTGGATAAATTGCTATATGACTATATTTGGAGGAAAAAGCCCCATTATCTTAAGAAAATGTTATTACGGTTGTAGAGATCAAGGCGGTTTGGAGGTGCTCGACTTCACTACCATCAACAATACCTTTAAAATTAAATGGATTATAGAATTTTTGAAATAATGACAGCATCTGGAATGCTTTCCGACATTTTTGTTTAATAATCTTGGTGGTATACATTTTCTTCTCAAGTGTAATTTTTCTGTTGTTAAAATTCCTTAAATTAGCTGAATTCCATAAGCAAGCTCTTTTATCTTGGATGTTGATTTATAAACACAACTTTAGCCCACACAGGTATTTTATTTGGAATATAAAGAAATTCTTTTCAAAATAAATCCCTGTTTTGTCGTCCATGGTTTGATAGAGAAATTTTGTTAGTTGGTCAGTTACTGAACCAAGACGGTTTGCTCATGTCGTATGCAGAATTCCTCCAAAAATTTAATTTTCCAGTGACACCTAGAGAGTATGCAGTTGTTTTTGATGCAATTCCCGCAGGTTCACTTCAGATTCTAAAGCATTTACCATATACAAATTATACTGCTGAAATTAACCACGTTTTTATTGGAGAAATAGAAATTACAAAGAAAAGATGCACCAATAAATATATCCGAAATCAAATATCTTGTTCAGTTCCTTCTGCTGCAAATTTCTTTTGGTATTCAACCATGGAGCGCTTTAACTGGGAAAAAGCAAACACCACTATCTACAAATACTGCAATTCATAATAAATTAAAAAAGTTTCATTATAAATATTACATCAAATATATCCTGTCAAGATACATTGAGAAGATTTAAAATTAATATAGATGACTCTTGTGTTTTTTGTCATTCAAGTAGAGAGACCATTTTTCATTTATTCTTTCATTGTTTTTATACCAGAAAATTTTGGTGTGATGTTGAAGATTTTATTATTACAGAATTAATGTTTTTGATGTCATGTTGTACTTTGATTCACATGGTTTATCCAAGAATTTTATTTTTGCTATTCAATTGTTTATTATCTTTGGTAAATTCCATATTCACAAGTGTAAATGGTCAAATTCCCAACCCTGTTTTAATTTATTCTATCTGGACCTTAAATCATATTATAAAACAATAGAACACATGCAGAATCTGAAGGCTTCGAGAACATTTCATATTTTAAAAGAACTGCACATTTTTTAACTTTTTTGAGTTTTTACCTTTATATTGTAACCCCCTGGTTTGTTGATGTTGTTGTTCCGGTTGCACTGTATTTGTAGTTTTTTTTCTGTTACCTATTGTTAAATAATATACAACTGAATGTGGAAAAAAAAAAAAAAAAAAAAAAACGCCTAGTATTTTGCTCCCTCGTTTCTCCAGCGTCCCTGAACGCAGCACCTGACAGACGAGATTTCCAGCCCGCGCAACAGTCACGTATTTTTTCGAGAGATGGAAAGTGCAGCTCTATATCAAGACAAGCCTATGCCAAACGAGAGGGAACAATCTTCTGAAGCCTTTTCTCATGTAATAAACTGCTTTGAGACCACATCTGCAGGGGCAAGTGAAGACTTCAACATGCTGCTTAAAGAGTTCACGCAAGTGTTGAGGGAGACAGCTAAAGCTGACACCTCTAAGATAAAAGTGCTGGAGATCCTTCTCACCAAAGCTCTAAACCTTGAGTCCTACCTCAAGGAGAAGATTAGTCACCTGAAACAAACCCTGACTGAGATTTCCGACAAACTCCCAGGGTGAATTTTTCAGATGCTGTTTTCATGTTTGTATGTTTCTTTTTACTCACTTGGTGTGTTGGTGTAGGTTGAAATAAATTCCACACATGCTTTCTCTTTATCTCACACTGAGCTCAAATGTTTGTAAAGCTGTTTTAAGAAAATTTTGGATTCTTTGTTTTGACTCAATGAAAAGGATCTTAAGTGTTCTAATAAATAAAGTTCTCAGAAATCCCCAAAAAAAAAAAAAAACTTCGTCGGACGAAACCATTGCTGCACTCTGGTCTAGTCACCATTGTGCTCTTGAAATATTTTCATTTCTTTCTATTTAATATTCTTATTAATTTTAATAAATGTATCTGTACTAACAATAGATTTTGGTTGTATATATTTTTTCGTGGTTGCTATTATTGCAATCGAGTAGCAAATGAAGGGCTCCGTGTTTCCTCCCTAAGCTCACAGTGGAACATTCCAAAGCAGGCCATCTTTCAGAGTAACGTTAACGGTTCAGTGTGCAGGGCTAAACGAGAACACTGGAGGGAGAGCTAACGAGGGTTACGTATGTAACCACGGTAACAACGTGAGGAGGATCCAAGATGGCGGAGTGAGCGGACGTGCTTTGTGGGCTCCGATGTTATTACCGTTTAATATATGTCCTTAATAGTGATTTTTGTGCGTTCTGTTCCTAAGAGCATTTCAAGTTTGTTTTAATTACCTATCCTGGATCTTTTGAAAGTTGTGGTAAGCGCCTGATACTTCCACAAACTACTTTTACCCCCCTCTGCCTTCGGGAGAAGCTAGCGTGAACTAGCTAAAAATGAACGAGCACGATTATACTATGGCCGAAAATCACAAGATTTGTGGGGAAAATGAGGCCGAAAACACAGACGAAAACATGGAAATATCCAAAGATAAATTGGTAAACCTGGTGCATACTCCAATAAAAGCTCCTCATCCTAAAAAGCAGAAGAAAGGGACCGGACAGAACCCACAGGATGAAACCATTTTTGACACGATCCTGCAGGCCGTTACTACCCTGACAGAAAAGGTGGACCACCAAACAGAGCTGTTAAAAAAGTTTGATATAAAAATTGAAGCAAACTCCGAAGCTATAAAGAAAAATAAACAAACTATCGAACAGATGGAGAAGAAATTGTCTGATCTTAACAGCGACAACAAGCGGCTGAGGGAGGCGGTCGCCGAACACGCCAGATACAAACGAAGATGGAACCTGAGGCTGAACGGTCTGGCGGAGAAAGACGGAGAAGACATCAGAGAGACGGTCATCGGCATCCTGACCCGGGTGGTTCCTATCGCCGCGGACCGGTTGCGGGAGGCAGTCGACACGGTTCATCGTTTGGGAAAAAAGGGAAATCCAGCAACTTCCAACAACACGCCGCGGTCAGTTCTCCTGCAGTTTGTGTCCAGAGTGGTCCGTGATGACGTGTGGAAGCGATCGAGAGAAGCGAGAGTCTGTAAGGAAATGCACATCCACTTCAAAGAGGATTTCTCCAAGGAAGATCGAGAGGCGAGAGCCAAGCTGTGGCCGCTGGTCCAAGAGGCGCGAAAGAGGGGCCAGAGGGCGTACCTGAAGGAGGGATATGCTCTGATCGATAATCAAAGAGTAGATCCAAATAAGAGTTTCTTTTTTTTTTTTCCTAATATGAACGCACCTTAAACTGACTGGTAAGGACAACTCTGTTCATTTCTGCCCATCGTTGAGCTTGTTTCTTTTCCATAACTATCCAGGTATGTCCCATATGTTTCCTTTAAATGCAAGGGGCTAAAAAATAATGTTAAGAGAAAAGCAATTTTTTTGTTTTGTAAGGAGCAAAATGCAAGTTGTGTTTTTTTGCAAGAGACTCATTCGGATGAAGAAGATGTTAAATTTTGGAAATCACAGTGGGGTGACTCAATTTATGCCAGTCATGGGACCTCTCATTCTGCTGGTGTAATGATTCTTTTAAACAAGTTTCCAGGAAAAGTGGTTGATCATTTTGAGGACATTCATGGACACTGGCTGATTGTGATAACAGATTTTAATGGTGACATTTTTATTTTGGTTTGTGTTTATGGCTATAACGAAAGAGCAAAAAATAAAACTTTAATTTCAAGCATATGTAAACATATTTTGGATTACAAACATTTTTATTTAACTGATAAAATTATTCTGGGTGGTGATTTTAATTTGGTGCCAGATTTTTGGTTAGATAGAAACCCACCTAAAGGTCTATGCCACAAATTTGATGACATTATAGTTGAACTAATGAACAGTGCAAATTTAATTGACTGTTGGAGGGTAAATAATGCAGGAGTTAGACAATTTACATGGTTTAATTCTTCAGGAAATGGTCAGTGCTCAAGACTTGATTATTGGCTAATATCTGCTTCACTGTTAAATTATGTTGATAAGTGCTCCATTTCTGCTTCGCCCTTAACTGATCACTGTGTCATCTCACTCTCTCTAAAAAATATTGATTCAACCCCCAATTTATTTCGGATTTGGAAGTTTAATAACACTCTTTTGGATGATTCTGTTTTTTGCAGTAAAGTTAGACAATTAATACTGGAAATTGACACACTGGAAATGTCACCTGTGAGTAAATGGGAATGGTTTAAATTTAAAGTTAAAGAATTTGCAATTATGATTAGTAAACACTTATTAAGAAGAAAAAGACAAAAACAACATGATATCATAACAAAAAGCAATAACCTCTGTTGTAAGATGGACTTGTCAACTACTGAAATGGCTGAATTTAACCAACTTCAAAAGGATTTGATATTTTATATACAGAAAAAGCAAATGGTGCCTTTGTACGGTCTAGAGCTCGTTGGATTGAAGAGGGGGAAAAAATTCCTCATATTTTTTCAATCTTGAAAAACATAGACAACTTAAAAAGCAAATCAATAAATTATCAGTCAATAATGCAGTAAATGAAAACCAAAACCAAATAAATAAAGAGATTCAGGACTTCTATTCCAATTTGTACAAATCAAGTCATTCTGAAATTGATTCCTCTAATTTTTTTCTTAGTCTTAATGGATTAGAAAAAACTCTTGATCCTGAATTCAAAAAAATTATGGAAAATGATATAAGTATTGAAGAGATGGATGCTGCTATACATAAAATGTCTTGTGGCAAATCTCCTGGCTTGGATGGACTGACAACAGAATTCTACCAGTTCTTCTGGAACGATATCAGACGATTGTTATATAACGCTTTCATAGAATGTATTTCAACTGGCAGTCTTTCCAACACAATGAGGCATGGGTTAATAACTTTAATCCCTAAACCTAATAAGGACATACTTTTTTTAGATAATTGGAGACCAATCACCTTGTTATGCAATGATTATAAAATCTTAGCTCATATTTTTGCAGAGAGTTTGAATAAAGGACTCAGAGATGTAGTGGATGAATGCCAATCAGCTTTTGTTAAGGGAAGAAGCATTCATAACCATATTAGGTTTATTTTAGATTTATTAGACTATTCTGATATTGTTGATCCTGACATTTTGATTTTATTTCTTGATTTTTATAAAGCTTTCGATACACTGGAACATTCTTTTTTGTTTGATACTCTAAAATTTTTAGGGTTTGGCCAAAAATTTTGTAATATCATTAAAATGCTTTATAATAATATTTATAGTTCGGTTTCTTTAAATCCAGGTGTTACTCCCCAATTTAAAGTTAATAGAGGTATTCGTCAGGGTTGCCCCATTTCCCCTAAACTGTTTATATTAGCCACTCAATTACTGACACTTCTTATGGAGCATAGACAAGATATTCAAGGAATTCGAATTTTCGGTAAAGAATTCAAAATCAGTCAATTTGCGGATGATACTGCATTATTTCTGAAAAATAGTGCAATGATTGGTAAAGCTCTTCATACAATCCAGTTCTTCTCCAAGGCATCAGGCTTAACACTAAATATTAAGAAATGTGAAATTCTCCCCATTCATTCTTGCCAATACCAAGTTATAGAATCTATTAGAGTTGTTAATGAAGTCAAGTATTTGGGCGTGTTGATAACTAAAGATTTATCAAAGAGAGAAGAAATCAATATTACTAAGAAACTAACAGATATGAAAAGAAATTTGAGTCGTTGGTTAACTAGGGATTTAACTATTTTTGGTAGAAATTTATTAACAAAAACAGAAGGAGTCTCAAAGATCATTTATCCCTGTCATTCAATGCACATATCTCCTCAGAATATCAAGAAAGCCAATTCAATAATTTACCAATTCCTGTGGAAAAATAAAACACATTACATTAAACGATCCCAGTTGGTTAAGAGGTATAAAAATGGTGGTATTAATACTTTAGATTTTTAAGCAATGGTCGGTACATTTAAAATTAAATGGTTAAAAGCTTTTTTATTACAGCAAAACTCCATATGGTTCCATATTCCAAAAACATTTTCAGTCAGATAGGAGGAATCTCTTTTCTTTAGAAATGTGATTTTGAGATCACTAAGCTCCCAATAGCTTTGTCCAACTTCCACAAGCAGACTCTTCTTTTTTGGAAAATGTTCTACACCCACAACTTCACTCCCCATGGATCGACTTTATGGAATAATAGAACAATTTTAGTTAACAGGAAATCAGTATTTAAACAAGACTGGTTCAACCAAAACATTGTTTTTGTTAAGGATTTTATGAATAGTGAAGGTAATCTTTTGACCAAACGATCTTTGGAGGAGGAAATTCAATTTTTTCGTGCAGCCCAAAAGATTACAAAAATTGTATGCGCGTGCAATTCCTGGTTGCTCTGATTCAGTTAATTAGGAATATTTTTTTTACACTCTCAGAATGTGACAGCTTCTATGCCAACACTACGGATTTGTGGATGTGATTTTGTAGATTTTAAATGTAATAATAAATTCATCAAAATACTATAATACAAAAAATATATTATGATTACAATCAGGCCTCTTTTAGAACATTTTATTGATATAACCAGTCAATCTGTAGTAGTTAAAGGTAAATCTAAATTTGTAATGTGGCCTATTCTACCAAGTTAAAGAATGTCATTTTATTTAAACTATATCTATCTGTGGCTGGAGTTTTCTTAAAAAACGATTTAATTTTGATGTTGAACCTTGTGTTTTCTGTAATTCTTTTGATGAAACTCTGAAACATCTTTTTTCTTCATGTCAGTATTCCAAAGAGTTCTGGACAAACATCAGGAGTTGGATAAATCTTAAACTTGACATCCCTCACTTTAGCATTTCAGATGTGTTAATATATATGGAAAACTTAGACGTATCCCTGGTAAATCTTATTAATATCATTATACTACTTGGAAAAATATCACATACACTGTTGTAAATGGAGAGGTAACAAACCCTCATTTTCTTGTTTTCTTAACGAATTTAAATTGTATTTTAAGTCCCTAAAATGTATAAAAAACTGTAAAATTGCAAATGTGTTCTCCAAACAAATCTCATCATCTTTACTATTGTAATTTCTTTGTTTGTTTTTTTTTTTTTTTTTTTTTTTTTTTTTAGCTCCCATTTATTTATTCTCAGTTATTCTTAGTACATGCCGGAACATGTGATTTTTTTTTAATTGCCCTCTTGCAAAAGAAAAAATATTATGTTAACTGTATCCTCTACTTGTATCTGTATAGTTTGTAAGTTGTTAATTGTTCAATAAAAAAAAAAAAAAAAAAAAAAGTATGTAACCACGGTTCTATGATTCCCGGATGACCGCCAGAGCTTCCGGTCCCTCGGTCCCTTGCGTTCTCGCGAGGTGCGTTGCGGCTGCGTTCCTGGTGCCACGTGACTTTATAGCCTCACGTGGGGTCACCAGGAGGTCACAGGTGACTTTGTTGTCATTAAATTCTCGAACTACGCATGCGCATGAAGGATCATTCAGTGCTTGAAGCACCGCCTCTGGCGGTCAGGAGGGATGAAATAGAACGGAGATCATCATGGCTTCTACCGAGATAGCAAGACAAGCTGTATGTATTCAGTTTTACCTTAAAACGCATTAGTTATGTAAGTTGTTAAGTTTACTGTGCATTTAAAAGTGTATATTTGTAAAGAGCTTCCTGTATTATCGTGCCGTTCAGAAATTCGCGGCATCAGTTCTAAACCACAGTCATTTTACTATATCAAAACAGAACAAAAAAACCAAATATGATTTGAATAACCATTTAGAGCTGTTCATTTGAAAAAAATTAGATGGGCCTAGTCTTAGCTTTTTTCTTTCTAATTTTTCAGCTGTCGTATTGAGTACTACGCCTTTACGTTTCTTATAGCTAGCTTAATTATCTCATTAACGAAACTGCGCCTGGTAGAATTATTGTATTTAATTGTCATCGTATTTAATTCATTGTTGTATCTTTGAAAGGTTTTAATCGTAGGTTTTAATCATAAACCCCCGTAGGCCATTCATTCTGTACGCCCCGTTTCAGTTAAGCTTCAACCTTCATTTCCGTTATGTTCGTAAATGTAAATTCGTTAACTTCGTTTTGATAGTAAACAAAATATACTGCTATTAATAGCACAAATAACTACTAATCTAGTGATTTTTTTAAAGCTATGCTAGGACAACGACTGCTGCCCTGTTTTTGAGGAGAAAAAAGGAAACCCAGAGGGAGTGCATAGAATAGCAAGGTTGTCCAATTTTATATCGGCCTCAATTTCAGAGCAGAACAACGGTGAGAGAAAAAAAAAAAAGAGACGTTATGTGCTAACGGGTGACCGAAAGAAAAAAAAAAGACGTTATGTGCTAACGAGTGACCGCCATGTTAGGTTTTCATGCTAATGCCTGGCATTGAATAGGGTTTTACAGTTTTTTGTTGCCTTTATTTTGCTGTTAACTTTAAGAAAAGGAATTTACACATCATATGTGATTTAATTTTTTTAGTTTTACACATTGTTTGAAGTTATTTCTTATTAAAAAAAAAGTAAAAAGAAGAGAAATGCATAATGCTAGAAGAATGATTCAGATCAATTTTTGGTGCAGTTCCTCTCACACTAGCAGGCCTGTAGTGTGGGAAAAAGGTACAAAAGCACATGGTTATCACTTCTGAAATTTTCTGCATGTATTTTTGTTGTTATTGCTATTCTGTGATATGATTTATAGTAAGTTATTACACATTACATGAACATGAAAAGTTAATTTTGTGTGCTTATTGCCACGTTTGAACTTGAGAGAATAAGTTGTACAACTGTATTTAGATTATAATTTTATTGAAACACTTAAATGCATAATCTGCATTTATTTTGAACTACGAAAATGGGCTTATCCCAGGACAAAGTCTAATATGAGTGACCTTGTTTATAGGTCAGGTTTTTTTGGTGGACCAGAACTCCTGGAAGAAGATTGAAGATCCATCAGATGGCGAGCCAGAGAGTCCACGGATAAAGATACCCACATTGCACGAACACACAAACTACAACAGGTGCACCTGCAACGATTCAAATATTTATTTTTTTTGGGCCCAACGAACAATATTGTTTTTTTTTCTTTGTGCACACTGTTTATTTTTTTTTTAACTGCCAAATTATCTTCTGTAACAATATAAGAGTTCTACTCAAAAGTTTTTTTTGTTGTCATCTTTGCTGCTCATCTCCTCGGCTCCAGGCGAAACTAGAGTCTTCTGGTATTGGTCCATAAGTTCTGTTACATCATCTTCATACAGAGTAGTGTGTTACAAAATTTGGCGAGCCAGCCAGGAGCCATTGAGTTGAGCACCAATATTGAACCGTTAACCAGAATGATTCATGCAAAAATCTGGTGTGAAATCCTATGCAGTTATTATCAGTGGGTTAACAGACAAACCTGAGCAGGATGAACAAGTGATTGACTTTTTAAAAGAATATGGAAAAATTGAAAAATGTCATCCTGTTGACGATCCACAGTCTGAGTTCTACCAAAACCTGATCGTTGAATACTCCAGCAGTTCAGCTCTAGAAAATTTAGAACCTTTGCTACCATACAAGTACACAACAGAAAATGAACCTTCTACAGGTTATGAAGTAAAGGCGCTGAGTAGTGTGTACACTGCCAAAGTGGGAGGTGATGTCACAAAGACGTATTTAGCTGAGCTCAAGAAACTAGCTAAACTTAGTGGCAAAGATTACAGTCAAGTGTTAAAAGAGATGGTATCTCATATCGGGGAAGATATTGAGACCCTGCAGCCCACGGTTGAAGAGTCTTCTCCTGCACATGTTGAGACAACCACTGCTAGTACACCCAGTTCTAAGAGTCAAGAGCCCTATAAAGTGTTTTCAGATGCAGCACCGAACCACGCGAGTGCCACTGATGAGGTCCCTCTCAGAGCTCCCTCGATCTCACTGAGTGAGGTGAATCCACCTGAAATTCAGAGAGTTGTCGTCGAGCACATTTTACGGAAGCAAGAAACATTCTTACCCGTGCAATCCCAGGTGAGGCTCCGTTCATTCTCCGGAAAATCTCCTGCACCTAATAATGAAACCGACTATGACACATGGCGTTCACACATTGAGCTGCTCCAGAGTGATCCAAGCGTATCCCCTTTGCAAATATCCAGGAAAATTCTTGAGAGTTTGCTTCCCCCAGCAGCTGACGTGGTTAAAGGCTTACGACCTGAGTCACCACCTGAAATCTACCTGCAGCTGTTGGACTCAGCTTTTGGCATTGTGGAAGACGGGGAAGAGCTCTTTGCACAATTTCTTAACACACTCCAGAACCCAGGTGAAAAGTCATCTGCCTACCTCCACAGGCTCAAGTTAGCTTTAAACAAAGCCACAAAAAGGGGAGGAGTTGCATGTGAAGAAGCTGACAGACATCTCCTTAAGCAGCTCTGCAGGGGTTGCTGGGACAGCAATCTGCTCAGCGCTCTGCAACTCGAGCAAAAGAAAACCAGCCCACCTTGTTTCTCAGACCTTCTACTAATGATCCGCTCCGAAGAAGATAGACAGCAGCCAAAAGCTGTCGGATGAGGAAGCACATAGGTACATGAAGCAAAGAAGCAGCTGCAGTTTCATGGTGCATATGCTTGTGAGCCAGAAGAGGGCACGAGAGCAGTGTCAGCGCTATTGAGGATCTAAGAAAACAGGTGGCTAGCCTGCAGATCAACTGACCGTGCTGCAATCCCACAAAAAGACAAAGAAGCCAGCACCAAAGAGTTTGCAGGGAGGTCAGGGAAACAGCAAAAATCTGCGTTACAGAAGCAGATACTCAAAGACAAAACAAGAAGAAACAAACATACAAACCCAAACGTGGTATTGTTTTTAATTGCGGTGAGGATGGACACATTGCCCATGCTGCACAGATCCTGCAAATCCCTTACTAGTGGCAGAAAAGAAAAAGCAGTTGGAGGAAAAACAGCTCGCATGGGAAGTACAAAACAGGTCAAAGCTACCTTTAAAAGACTAACAGTTCCTGTTGTGGGACAAACAGGAGCTGAGAAAAATCAGCAATGTCCCTCAGATAAAGTAAATGAACACAAACCCAGAACTAAACCCAAAAGAGTGGGTACAACTCCAGAAACTGTCAAAACGTGTACACATTCTACTGAACAATATTCGAAGTGCAGTCAAGCTTTTGAACTCCCCAATAGATTGATCGGCCTCAAAAGTACAGCTCATGTCATTCATAAATGAAGAGGATGTGAACTGCCTCCTTGACTCGGGTTCCCAAGTAACAACTGTACCTGAGTCGTTTACAAGCAGTATCTTTCAGATCAGGAAATTAAATCTCTCCATGACCTCTAGAAGTGGAAGTGCAAATGGACAGCTCGTTCCTTACCTTGGTTACATCGAAATGACAGTGACTTTCCCAAGTGACTTCATTGGAGTTCCAATAGATATAAAAACACTTGCTTTGGTTGTCCCAGATACTTCCCAGTCCCTTGTGCTCATAGGCACCAATACTTTGGAAGCATTGTTCGACATTTTTACTCAGACTGAAACAAATCACCGTAAGCCCCTCCCATATGGCTACAATGTAGTATTCAAGGCCATTGAGCTAAGACGGAAGCAAGCTAGTAACAACCATCAGGGTGTTGTGAAAATGCGAGGAAAGTACCCTGAAGTTATTCCAGCTGGTGGAACTGTGGTGATTGAAGGAGTCGCTCTGGCCAGTGGTCTGCAAGAGGAGAAGTCAGTGGTCATTGAGTATCCATCGTCATCTCCCTTGCCAGGAGGGCTGCTAGTAAAAGCTGGGTTAATAACTTTCCCTGAGCTACGGCCTCATAAGCTGCCGGTTGTCATAACCAATGAATATAACCATGACATCGTCATCCCTGGAAGGTGCACCATTGCAGAAATTAGTGCTATTCAGACAATCCTGCTGACAGAGCACAGCATAATCGGTCAAAAAGAATCCCTCCAGAGACCAACAGAAAATCAGTCATCCCAAACACCCACACTGAGCTTCAACTTTGGTGACTCCTCAGTTCCACTGGAGTGGAAAGAACGCATCATGAAGCAGCTAAACAACATGTCTGATGTGTTTGCACACCATGACCTGGACTTTGGGCAAACCGATAAGGTCAGCCATCACATAAATCTTTCAGATGAAACCCCTTTCAAGCTTCGTAGCCGGCCAATACATCCACAGGACATTGAAGCTGTGCGCAAACACATCCAGGAGCTTCTCGATGCAGGAGTCATCAGGGAGTCAGAATCCCCATTTGCCTCACCTATAGTTGTTGTTCGGAAAAAGAACGGCCAAGTCAGGTTGTGCATCGACTATAGGCGTCTGAACTCTCAAACTATAAAAGATGCATACAACCTTCCCAAACTTGAAGACACATTCTCAGCCTTAAATGGATCCCAGTGGTTTCGGTTCTTGACCTGAAATCGGGTACTACCAGATAGAAGTCAATGAAGCAGATAAACCAAAGACTGCCTTTGTGTGTCCTCTCGGGTTCTGGGAGTTTAACCGGATGCCTCAAGGTGTGACTAATGCCCCCAGTACTTTCCAAAGATTGATGGAAAAGTGCATGGGGGATATGCATTTGCGGGATGTGCTGGTCTTCCTTGATGACATCATAGTATTCTCCAGAACACTTGAGGAACACGAAGAGAGACTCATGAAGGTACTCCGACGTCTCAAAGAATATGGGTTGAAGCTATCCCCAGAAAAATGTGTCTTCTTTCAGACATCAGTTCGTTATCTGGGTCATGTCGTCTCTAGACACGGGGTTGAGACCGACCCAGAGAAGATCTTGGCTCTGAAGACATGGCCTGTTCCCCAGACTCTACGAGAGTTAAAATCCTTTCTTGGATTTTCCGGGTATTACAGGAGGTTTGTGAAGGGCTATTCCAACATTGTAAAACCCCTTCACAACCTAACCTCAGGCTACCCACCGCTCCACAAGAAATCAAGAGGAAAGCAAGCCAAAGAAAGAAAAACAGATGAATATCATGACCCAAAGAGCCCTTTTGGGGAGCGCTGGACACCCACATGCCAGCAAGCCTTCGACACAGTCATTCAAAGCCTGACTACGGCACCAGTACTGGCGTTCGCTGACCCCCAGAAACCGTACATTTTACACACCGACGCCAGTACCACCGGACTTGGTGCGGTTTTGTACCAAGAGCAAGAGGGTCAGCTCAGAGTCATAGGCTATGCTAGCAGAGGGCTGTCACGGAGTGAGAGTCGTTACCCGGCACACAAATTAGAATTCCTAGCGCTCAAGTGGTCAGTGACAGAAAAATTCAGTGATTATCTCTACGGCAACCATTTCTCAGTTGTTACAGATAGCAATCCGCTAACTTATATTCTGACGACTGCAAAACTAGATGCAACTAGCTATAGATGGCTTGCTGCACTATCTACATTTTCATTCAAGCTTGTCTATCGTCCAGGAAAGCAGAATGGAGATGCAGATGGACTTTCTCGGAGACCACATGGGGTGTTAATGGATGATCTGAAGTCACAGAAGGAGAGAGAACGTATTCAACAGTTCACACAAGATCTCCTCTCTGATCCAGGAAACATTAATGCACTAGATCAGTCTGTTGTGAAAGCAATTTGTGAGAGGCAGTTCACTTACAGCATCCCTCCAGATGGTACAGAAGAAGATGATGCAGACTGTGTCGCCTTGGTGGAAATTCTAACCATGTCCCCCACTGCAGTACCTGACAGCTATGGACAAGAGGACCAGTTTGGGGCCCTGCCAACCATCCCTCATCTGACCGAGACAGAGCTAGCAGATGCTCAAAGGGCTGATCAGTGTATCAAACATATTATTGCTCAGATTGAACATGGGGACACGCCACCTCCCACATTACGCACTCAGCTCCCAGACTTGCCACTCTTGCTTCGGGAATTAAATCGTCTTGAGCTTCATAATAACATCTTGTACAGACGACGCCAGGTTGGGGCCCGGACAACTTACCAACTAGTATTACCAGCCAGGTTTTGTGATACAGTCCTCACCAGCTTACATGACCACATGGGTCACATGGGAGTCGATCGAACGCTGGACCTTGTGAGGACCAGATTTTATTGGCCAAGGATGGTCGCAGATGTGGAGAAGAAGGTGAAGACCTGTAGCAGGTGCATACGCAGGAAGGCTCGACCAGAGAAGGCTGCCCCTTTGGTCAACATCAGCACCACTCGACCCCTTGAACTCCTTTGCATGGACTTCTTGTCATTAGAACCTGACAAAAGTGGAACCAAAGACATACTGGTGATCACAGACCACTTTACTAAGTTCGCAGTTGCCATTCCAACGCCCAACCAAAAGGCTCGAACTGTAGCAAAGTGTCTGTGGGAAAACTTCATGGTGCACTATGGTATCCCAGAAAAGTTGCATAGTGACCAGGGTCCAGACTTTGAGTCTCGAACAATCAAAGAGCTTTGTCAAGTAGCAGGTATCCACAAAGTTAGGACAACCCCTTATCACCCACGGGGCAATCCTGTGGAAAGATTTAATCGCACCCTGCTTGACATGCTAGGCACTCTTAAAGACCAAGACAAGTCCTGTTGGCGGGAGCATGTAAGACCTCTGGTCCATGCTTATAATTGTACGAGAAATGACGTGACGGGATTCACCCCTTATGAGCTGATGTTTGGGCGTCAACCACGTCTGCCCGTTGATCTCGCTTTCAAGTTGCCAGTACAAGAAAACCAATCCCCATCTCACTCAGAATATGTGAAAAACCTTAAATTCCGTCTCAAAGAAAGCTATAAAATAGCTATGGAAAAAGCTGCAAAAACAGCTCAAAGGAACAAAGCAAGATACGACAGACATGTCACCACCTCAGATCTAGAAGAAGGGGACCGGGTTCTGGTCAGAAATGTTCGTCTTCAAGGCAAACATAAGATCTCTGACAAGTGGGAACAGACTGTCCATGTGGTGGTGAAAAGAGCAGGAACCCTCCCGGTGTACACAGTGAAACCAGAGAACAAGGACGGTCCTCTACGAACACTGCATAGAGACTTGTTACTTCCCTGTGGGTACTTAACTGAGGAGGAGGCCCCTGAGCCTGTGAAAAACCCAGCGCCAAGTAGGCCAAGAACTCGTGCAAACAACTCCTGTTGAAGATGATTCTTCAGATGAGAGAAGAACTATCCTCATCCCAGTTTATTTCGACCCAATGGTAACCAGAGCCTCTCATGATCCTGAACAGTCTACTTCATCACTGACTGATGGCCATGGTGTTGACAGTGGCAAACCCCCTGGTGTTTCCCCAATAGAGAGCCCTATACCTACTTGTGACGTTAACATTGACAGTTCACCGGCTTGTGACAACTTACCAGATCTTGACAAACAATCTGATTTTGACAACTTACCTGAGATGACCCGCAATGTTTTGGATAAGCCACCTGATCCTGACAACTTACCTGTAATGTCCAATGGTGTTTTAGAAGATCCTCTGGTTGCTGTTGAGCCTAACTCTCATCAGGGTAACACTGAGTACTTACCTGTTGAGATGGTTCCTCTAACTGACCAAACAGATGACCAGTGTTGGGCATCTCACTTCAAAAAAGTAATTAGTTATAGTTACTAGTTACTTCTCCCAAAAAGTAATTGAGTTAGTAACTCAATTACTGCATCTTCAAAGTAATTAGTTACTTGGAAAAGAAACTCGTTTTAAATTTCTCTTTAAATATGGTAATCTTTTGTATTTTTTCCTGCGTTACAAATAAAAAAAACAATTTACATTCAATAATAGATGATAACCGACAATAGTATACTGGTATAATTTTCCAATGGAGTCATATTGTCTAAGTTTAGGATACACATGAGAGAGGGTTTAGGGAAAGGATTTTCAATATTTATTTGTCAGAATTATCACACAAAACACTGCAACAAGTGGTATATAAATAAAAATGTAACTTCACACAAAAAAGTAAACGTTTCAACTATTAACATACTTCAAGTATCTTACCTACAACTATAATTAAACAAAATGGCTTAAAAAACTGAAAGTGCAAAACAATAAATAATTATAAATAACTGTCAAGTAACAAAATCTCTGCTGTCTTTATTTATATCACACCACAGCTTTAACATTGTCTTTATAAAATTTTAACAACAATACATGCAAAATATAAATATCAACAATAATAAACTTAGATAAAACCAAACTTTGTATAAAAATAAAAGTAAATGCTCCAAGTATCAACATAACACAAGTATCCTAACAAGAATATTTAGGAGCACAGTAACAATACTTTATGTCTTTATAATATGATACTTTATTTGTATTTCCAGCCTGAAAATGCCACCTTGGAGGGCCCGCGCGGTGCAGCGGATCGATTCCGCGTCTGACCTATTTTGTGCGCGAGCCGCGAGCGTTCCGCGTCAATTCTGGCCGGAAGTTGCATCAAGATACATGAGAAAATCCGGTTCTTTTCAAAATATAACCAGTTTTTCACAATAAAATGCCGCGATTGACAAATGTGATCATGTTTTTGTATCTAAACAGGCGGTAGACACGTATAAACATACAATCACATCACAAACGTGCGCGCGCGAGCACAGAGACACACAAAACAGACAGACACGCACACGTTTTTTTTTCTTCTTTTTTCACAGACACGGACACACACAGATCAACGTGGATAGACTTCCGGTGCGGGGTGAGATTTCAGGAGTTAATAAAACGACAACAGAGAAACAGAGAGCAGCTCATCTTAGCAGAACAGGGGGGTGGATATTTTATAAAACACACAACACAGACAGACACGAGCGCGCACAGATCAACGCAGTGAGCTGAACTCCGGAGCGAGTGGGCGGGGCTGCGGGATTTTTGGGAGATAAAAGAGATGCAGAGAGCAGCTCCTCTTAGCAGAAATATGGGTTAATAATTGTAGTTTATTAATTTACCCACACACAGACAACTGCAAGCGCGTGCGCACAGATCAGCGGCGCTATCGCATCCAGTGTGACCCCGGCGTTACCCTAGCAACTTTCGGGTGCGAAGCGCCCAGCTCCAGCAAGATCATCAAACTTTGAAGTAACGCGCCGAGATTTACACGAAGTAACTATAACGGCGTTACAGCGAGGATGAAAGTAATTAGTTAGATTACTAAATTACTTGATTTATAACGCCGGTAGTAACGCCGTTATACTTAAACGGCGTTAGTCCCAACACTGCAGATGACAGATCTTTAACTAAACATGGCGTACGAGTGGATGAGCAGTTTAATCAGTTTAATCAGACTGAAATCTCACCCGATGTGCTGCTCCGCAATGAAAATCATTGTGTTGATAACCTTAACCAAGAAGAGGAAAAAGAACCAAGTGAGATTAGAGGACATGATGTGAAAATTCAGAAAAGCACATCGGAAGAAACTGGAGAGCCCCTAAGGAGATCTGAAAGGACTCGTGAACCTCCAAAACGATTAGATTACACCGAATTGGGGACTCCCCTGATCACAGCTGTGAAGTCCTTGTTCCATGGGCTATCCACAGCCTGGGCCGACATCATTCGTGAAAATGAAGACACAATTCTTTCCGCATCACATGCCCCCCCAATTATTAGTGTTTAACTGTTTGCCATGCACAGGGACGTGCATGAGTTCAGGAGGGGAGGATGTAACCCAGGTGCAAATTGGTTATCCATAAATGTTTTAATTTCATTGGACGAGTTTATTTAGTTATTAGTAGTTCTAAATTCTGAGCAGCACTTGAACGCATCAGCAGGTTCCCCGAATCCCTACGTGAAGCATCTAGCCCAACAGCCAATCAGGAACGAGGTTAGTCGAGCAAGCCCCGCAACGCAGACACTGCTCGCGGTTTTTACCGCCATTGGTTTTTCCTTTTGGACCGCGAGGAAGGATGATTGCCTGCCGAGCGAGCTGAACACGAGCAAGCAGAACGCGAGCAAGCGGACCTTGGAGGAGGACAGTGTGATTCGGTGCGAGTTGCGGGAGGCAAGGAGCTACCACAGCACGACGGTTGGTGCCGTTACCGCAGACAGCAGACGGCTAAGAGAGGTCTCCACGAGAGCCGGGTGGTTCGGTTTCATTCCCAGTCGCCATTACGGGAGTCTCAGCAAGTGGCGAGGTCGACGGCCTCAATTTCAGAGCAGAACAACGGTGAGAGAAAAAAAAAAAAAGAGACGTTATGTGCTAACGGGTGACCGAAAGAAAAAAAAAAAGACGTTATGTGCTAACGAGTGACCGCCATGTTAGGTTTTCATGCTAATGCCTGGCATTGAATAGGGTTTTACAGTTTTTTGTTGCCTTTTATTTTGCTGTTAACTTTAAGAAAAGGAATTTACACATCATATGTGATTTAATTTTTTTAGTTTTACACATTGTTTGAAGTTATTTCTTATAAAAAAAAAAGTAAAAAGAAGAGAAATGCATAATGCTAGAAGAATGATTCAGATCAATTTTTGGTGCAGTTCCTCTCACACTAGCAGGCCTGTAGTGTGGGAAAAAGGTACAAAAGCACATGGTTATCACTTCTGAAATCTTCTGCATGTATTTTTGTTGTTATTGCTATTCTGTGATATGATTTATAGTAAGTTATTACACATTACATGAACATGAAAAGTTAATTTTGTGTGCTTATTGCCACGTTTGAACTTGAGAGAATAAGTTGTACAACTGTATTTAGATTATAATTTTATTGAAACACTTAAATGCATAATCTGCATTTATTTTGAACCACGGAGTGGAAAATGGGCTTATCCCAGGACAAAGTCTAATATGAGTGACCTTGTTTATAGGTCAGGTTTTTTTGGTGGACCAGAACTCCTGGAAGAAGATTGAAGATCCATCAGATGGCGAGCCAGAGAGTCCACGGATAAAGATACCCACATTGCACGAACACACAAACTACAACAGGTGCACCTGCAACGATTCAAATATTTATTTTTTTTGGGCCCCAACGAACAATATTGTCTTTTTTTTTTTCTTTGTGCACACTGTTTATTTTTTTTTTAACTGCCAAATTATCTTCTGTAACAATATAAGAGTTCTACTCAAAAGTTTTTTTTGTTGTCATCTTTGCTGCTCATCTCCTCGGCTCCAGGCGAAACTAGAGTCTTCTGGTATTGGTCCATAAGTTCTGTTACATCATCTTCATACAGAGTAGTGTGTTACAGACTCACAAGAAATCTGCCAGCCCAGCCACCCCAAATGTGCAACAAGAGTGCTATATAGCTTTGTTTTTAGAGCTATTCTGGTCTAGAGAGAAAGCAGATCACATAGAGGTGTATTCAGCCTAAAATCGAGAGTTCACTTGATGTACAGTTTTAAATGTCTACCCAGAATCTACAAGTGGTTTAAAAACCTTTGCGTTGTACAATTTAGATCTTGCTCAAATTAAACTAACAGCGTTCCTAAGATTACAAATTAGGTTTAATTGTATGCCTTTTTGTACCCTACGATACAATCATCACTTGGCAAAATTCAAAGATTTTTGTTAGATAAAAAGAACTCTTTTCAAATGTCACTGCGTGAAAAGAGCCAGAATCCATAGATATCTGTTGGGGATACTTCCTTAAATATGAGAAGAATCCGGACCATTTCTGGTACATATCAAAACATGTAGCATATCTGGAGATATCTGGGCATAAGATACTGGCACAGGCCATATAGTGTGTCCGGATACTAGTTGTATCTTATTTGGGTCATATACAAGTTTGGAAATTGACCTGGAGTCATATCTGGTAATATCTGGTGTCAATATACTGAAAAAGGTCAGAATCTTGTCATTTTTGTAGTGCCTATTTTTCTAAGTGTTGACCCATTTCTGGTACATATCAAAACATGTAGCATATCTGGAGATATCTGAGCTTAAGATACTGGCACAGGCCATATCGTGTGTCCGGATACTAGTTGTATCTTATTTGGGTCATATACAAGTTTGGAAATTGACCTGGAGTCATATCTGGTAATATCTGGTGTCAATATACTGAAAAAGGTCAGAATCTTGTCATTTCTGTAGTGCCTATTTTTCTAAGTGTTGACCCATTTCTGGTACATATCAAAACATGTAGCATATCTGGAGATATCTGAGCTTAAGATACTGGCACAGGCCATATCGTGTGTCTGGATACTAGTTGTATCTTATTTGGGTCATATACAAGTTTGGAAATTGACCTGGAGTCATATCTGGTGTCAATATACTAAAAAAAAAGATCAGAATCTTGTCATTTCTGTAGTGCCTATTTTTCCAAGTGTTGACCCATTTCTGATGCATATCCTGAGTGATGACCATGTGCCATATCTTGGGATATGTGGGGATATATGGGTAGGGTAAAGGGTGGTCGAGTTTTCACTTGAGCTTTTGCATTACTGTTTTTAATTGTAAAGTGTTTCAGCTACTTATTAATGAGAAGCACTTTTTATAAATATCTTTTGGGATACTTCCTTAAATATCAGAAGAATCTGGACCATTTCTGGTACATATCAAAACATGTAGCATATCTGGAGATATCTGGCATAAGATACTGGAACAGGACATATAGTGTGTCCGATACTAGTTGTATCTTATTTGGGTCATATACAGTACAAGTTTGGAAATTGACCTGGAGTCATATCTGGTAATATCTGGTGTCAATATACTGAAAAAAGTCAGAATCTTGTCATTTCTGGCTGATCAGGTCCACTGGAAGTGGAGCTCCCATATTGTGCAGAAGCTGATTCAAAGTACACATGGTTACGTTCCTGAATACACTTAACTGTTACAATGAAGTTGCTTTGCACTTACGTTTTCCCACATTAAAAATATAAACAGTGTAGACATGAAAAACATTGATTTATTTATAATTGTTTTGTTTTTTTTACAAAATCAAACTGAGACCTTATTGAGCAACGAGAAACAGAACCATGCATACAGTTCACTGAGACAGAGCTGAGACATTAAAGAGATCAAATTGAGACATACATGAGAACAATGTAATGCGTCTCATCTTTCTCTTAACTGAGATCTGGAGAAGAGACAGTTGTGAGAGAATTATGAGATCTCAGATAGTGCTCACTGTGAGACTTATTTCTCAGGAGAGATATTCAAGAAGAGTGAGAAAACCTGATTTGTCTCAAACAGTTCTCACTCATGTCTAGGAGACGTAAATGAGACAGAAACAAGACCACATCTTCAATTTTGCTTTGCTATGCATACAACTTTGAAAAGTATTTACAAGTCAACCCAAATGTACACATTTGACATTTAATATTCTCATGACTAAATACATTTAGCTGTGGGTTTTGTTACAAAAACATTAACTGTTTCCTGCCTTCATGCAGGAAATGTTACTCAAGAAATTGAGTGGGCACACTGTCTTGCAATTTTTTCAGTGGAATGAAAGAGGCAAATGAACATGGTATATACATGGTTTCCAAAAATGTGCAAGAGCTGTTTTATAATACCATTTACCCCATGCTCTTTAAACCTTTACACTTCTGTCATATATTTTTTAGGATTGACTTAAGGTATAGACAGCGTGACACTTTGGGCACACAGCATATTTTGTAAAGTCATATTTTACAGTCAATCTTCTTCCTGAGCATGTATAAAGTGGTAGAAAACTCTTTTGTGATGTTTTGTAAAACAGTGTCACATAATATAGTACTCAAAAACACAATAACACTTTTAAGAATGGCCTCAAATGCATAGTTTGAGATTTTGAAGAAAGCTTTCCATCTAGTTAATAAAAAAAAGGTAAGAAAGTCACAACTCCATTGTTCATTGAGTGAAGTTCCACCAAGGTTTTCTGTGTTGTCTGGTTCATCGGTCCTCTTCCTCACTCATGACTTTCTTGGTCTTCAGAATGGTCTGCAATAGAATGAAGAAAAAAATCCTGACAAATGTTGTAATATCACACACTTATCTACAGTAAGACTTGCCTTGGGAGAAAGATTTTTTAACCTTGTATTCAAGTCAAAAGTTGGATAGAGTAAATATATTTGTATGTTTTTTACTTACTTAACCACTTTCAGTAGAATTTTCTCCTGTGTTTTATTTTTGATGATTCTTCAAAATCATTTTCAGAATCAAGAGACATCTACAGGAAAAAAATGTTAGAGTCAGTTAAACCTTCTCCTCTGACCGCTCCCTCTTTTGTAACAGGGGTATCCCTTGTTGAGTGCCCCATTCATAGCAAATTGGTCTTAGCTTGGCTGCAGTGTTAAACAATGTCTTGTAAATTAGCTTCTTTGTAGGTTCCAGCAGGGTCTTTTTGTACCTGTGCTAATCTCTCTGAAAGTCTGAAACTATGAGCAGAGTAAAATTCCAAAGGCATTCTTATGGAGTTGCAACTAAAATACCTGTTCTTCATATTTAGCAGGAAAAAAATAAAATTTAATCAGGAAATAACTCAAACTGACAATTCATACACATTTCTCAACTAATTGAACATAAAGGGAAAAGTGGTGGTAAGGAGCCAAGCCTTACAAACCCCAGAATAGAAAAAGGCAAATCACATTGAATTGCAGAGGTCAAGCAAAGCTCTGGTTGGATTTCCACCCCAAAATATACTCGGGTAAAATTAATAAAGGGTAAATTATCACCTGTTCATCTCTGATGAGTCAAAATGCACCTCTTATGATTGTTCTCTTCTGGCTGCAGAAGAGAAATGACACTTTTAACACTACAGCACAGAACTATGTATACTATTCAAGTAGTTTACCCAGATGTATAGATTTGTAAAAGGAATAGATTTAAATTTACCTGTTTATTTTCTGATGAGTCCAGAAGTGCACATGGTCGTCTTATTTGCTAGAAAGAAAGTAATTTAAAATAAAATAGTGAGAGTCTTATAAAAACTTGCAAAACCCACATAATAAAATTTAGACAGTAAATTGGGAAATGATCTATTCTAAGTTTGATAGAAAATGTCAATACTTGTTCATTTCCTTCAGAGTCATCACCAATGTCATCTTCAATGCAGTCTGGTAGTCTTGTCATCTGGCGTAAAAATTTCATTATTTCAAGACAAAAAGTTTTCATATTATGTCTGAGCATGCTGGGATTGAACAGGAGGAGTGTGTTTATTCAGCAAAATGGTATACGTACACACTTTCTGCTAACACTACATCTATGTTGTCTTGGTTCTTGGTTCTCCTTGAACACACAAACACATGATGTTAGATTTGATTATTAGCAGTTTGTATATTAATTACAGATAGTGGGACTAAATTGCAAGTAAGACCCTTTTCTCAAGACGTCACTCTAGAGGAGTGTGCAGAGTGATTTCCAGTTATATGTCGATGGCTTAGAATGGCAAAGCTGACTGGTGAACACTGTTAAAATTAATTTTACGTAAATAACGGATGGTAACTTCACCATTTGTAACCGAAATTTGTCCAGAATGCTCCACAGCTACTTCTCAAAAATCCTATGGATGATATTAAACCAGTTGTGGATTATTTCACTCTCACAACCCGGTCACAGTTAGATGAAGGTTGCAGATACTTCATTGAATGCTGCTTGTTTGATTATGAAGGTCATTCAGATTTTCTTCTTCTAATTCATACTATCCAACACTAGCTTTTCATGATGGTGATGAGCTGCAGAAGATCTTTTCTGACCAGTTAAAGTTACTTACATTTCCATGATCACAAAATCACCAAAAACAGAGCTAAAGTAAGACATTTTTAAATGAGTCTCACAATAAAGATTAACTAATGACTGTTTATTTTTCAGACGTAGCTTTTGTTACTACATAACAGTGTCTGATCCCTGCTGATAATAAAAGTAAACGAGGAGAAAATCATTTGAAACCATCAAAAAATATGTTCCTATTAAAACCTTTTTTTTTTTTTTTTCAATTACCCTTGACATAATCATAAAAAACAACAAAAACCTTTTTATTTAACCAACTAAATTAATCTTAGGTGCAGCTAAAACATGCTGGCCCACATGTAGCAATGTGCATCCTTGCTGCAACTATTACATGTGCCAACATAAATTTGCATCATTTTATGCTATTCCATTTAAAACACTTGTAAATAACATCAATAAAAATAAACCTGTTAGGATAATATCTGCCAAATGAAAGGTCAATATTTCTAATTAAACCTCAAATATTAAAGGATTATTCAAATTTGCATTCAGATTGTGAACGATCTAAGACAGAAATGAAAATACAGTTCAGCAGGAATTTAATAAATATTGTAAATTTTCTGTGAAATTGGTAATGTGCCTTGTTATTTACTTAAAATTGTGTTAAACAGCTGTCAGCTTTGCCTTCTAAACTCTAACACCGGAAGTAACTGTTTGCATTTTTGCCCAGTAGCCTTTTTGTCTGACGTCACGGAAAAGGATCTATAGCCAGGAGGCAGAGAGCTTTTAGAAACTGAGGATACTTCATGGGTACTGCATGGCTACCATTTTAAATAACAGTTTGCTTGGTTTGCCTTTAAGGTATACATTATTAATAATGAATAATGATACTACTGTCTGTGAAGAAACTGATTTCTCATCATAATTATCTACAATAACAAGCTATCAAATCCAACACTTAACTATTCTCAGTAGTTGTTACATTTTCAGATGATCACTTACATTTCATGGAATCCCCATTTTCACTATGTTTGTACCGTATTAGCAATTATGTCATGCTAAATGTCTATGTTCAAATTTTTTAAACAGATCTTGTCACATTTTGAATCATGACAAATCTGCAGCATTTTTGAACAGAATTAAAACCTGGAGCCACACGGGCACCAGGTGACCCACTGGTCTATAGCTTAGGCTATTAAATAGCAACTTACCCTTTTTCATTGTTGAGATGGTGGTAAAACGTTGATTTTCCACAGTGATGGAAGAACTTTTCAGTCGTTTCTTAGATCTTTCCTCTGACATGATGCAGGCTTAAGGACATCCAACAGTAAAACTCTATCAATTACTCTGGATTTTGGTAACACATTAGCAGTAGTTTATTCTGCCAAACAGACAGCAATAGCATAAATGCTGCTCTGTTTGGCAGAGTAAAAATTATAAATGATCAAGGAACATTTAAATGGGGCTGCTCTACATTTCGCCTTCCACTCTGTTCACATCTGTTCTTTTGCCACTTTTAAGCCCATTTCTTTTCATTATTTGTATGATAGTAACATTGTTCTACATATGAAGCTTATATATTAGTTTGATTTTTTTCCCCATTGAACGTTTTAACAGACAGAACAATAGATGAATCAATAGAAAAAAAAACAGGAGGAGAACGTGACGTGATGCCCACGTTTCAGTAAAGTGACATGTGATTGGGTCACTTTGCAAAGAACGCGATGAATCATTGGCTGTGGAGTCACAGCGCCGGCAGTCTCACATTAGTTTAAAAATAATGGCGGCACTGAACGGTAAGGGGACTTTCTAAGAAGCAAAATACGTAAACGTTCTCAAAACAAGAAGAACATCAGGAGGCATGGACGACTGCGTCCTGCGAGCACCCTGCAACGAGCGAGGCCGACGGGATCATCAGAGAGCACGCTTCAAAGCAAGGCTCCGAGGACACCGACAACGGGAGAGATGGGGCATTGTCCCGCGCGGATTAAGGTAAAACTTGAAAGTTAACGGACCCAAATAATCAATAGGTTTTCAGTACCTCGTTATTTTTTCGTTTAGATCGCTTGTTCACAAAAAGCGGACTATGGTCCGGCGCATTGTCACGAAACACGACGCGATGTCGAGGTGAGCCTTGACTGCAGCGGCGAAAATAAAGCGATGCATAAGCTGATCGTAACCAGAGGTTCAACAAAGCTTCAGTTCAGAGAGAATGTAACTTATTACTGTTTGTGTTTTGGGCTTCGTTGCCAGAACCTTTCCTCAGTCCCGTGGTACAACACCTCACACGGCTGCATGATAGCGTCTCTGTTACAGACATTAGAGCTCTGCTCAGCTAACTGTGGATGTTATGTACACACAAATACACTTTCGGGTTAATCCTTGATAAATTTAATTAATTCAGAAAATACAAATGAATGAAACATTTCTGGCCCTTTTTAACAGCAGTATATCATCATATGAAATGTACCTAGTTATTACATTGTAATTACTATTGATCACAACAAAAAAGTTTTTTTTTTAATCCATTGGCAGCACTAATTAAAAACAAACATTCTAAATGTATAGTTTTGTGTGTGATTTTATATTGTAATTATTCACAGATAATAAGTGGTCAGAAAATACTGTAACTAAAAGAATAAAAAACTAGCTACTAATTTTTTTCCAAGTTTACAATTCTTCAATTTTATTCTATTCCCAGCCTAATTTGAATAAATTGACATATTAACTTGGGCATTGTGTTTTGGGTTAAAGGCTTATTTTACCAGTTCCATGTTACTTCAAAATAAACCCACTTTCCTTTTTTTTTTTTTCCTTTAAAGGAAAATTAAGTCTCTATATGAAGAAGTTCAAACAATGTCCCAGAGTCAAGACGCCATACGAAAAACCAAGAGGGATATTGCAGTTGGATAACATGGAACAAGAAACCAGGACACCGGACCAGAAAACCTCAACTGAACTTTCAGTATGTATTTAGTGTGTAAAAATATTAATGTATGGTGAGATACTATGCTTTTGTCAGAGCTTTTTGTAACTCAATCACATCACATAACCAATAACTGTCTGTTTCTGACTTTGCCTGTTTAGGGTTTTCAAGATGGTTTTCACACTGTAGACTAGAGTAACAATAATAATGCTTGCTGGTCTGTTTATGTTGCGTATGCTGATCTTTTATATTGTTTCTGTAAACTAATTGTATAATTGTGACTAACAAATCTTCATTTATCTTTATGTAAACAACCAATTTGCTTGTAATTTTTTAAATCTCCTCTGTTTATTTGTGCCTATATTGTAAGATATTTGCCATAATGACAATGTTACTGTAACCTAAATGACTTGATATTTTTATCGTTTAGACTTGTCCGTCACATACCTAAGAACCTTGGAGAACAGCTTCACTGGAAGGTCCTGCCAACTCACCAGTATGTTTCTTTCTCACTATTGTTTTAGGAATTATTAACCTAGAAGAACTCCAGTCAAAATATGAAATATTGTCTTGTCTCTTTTTTTAAAGCTTCAGAACGCAGCACAACGAGGAGGTGATAGCTGCAGTGGTTCAAGCAGTAAAAGATGCAGAACCAAATTGGAGCTTCCACCAAGTTAGAAGTATGTATTGTACACTAAAGTTGAATTTACATTATTCACTATAAGTTAAGGTTACTGTCGGAGAGTTTCTATTGGACATATACGCAAAACTTTATCAAAAGTCTAGATATGTAGAGAAAAACGCAATTTTGCAATTATATTTTAATTATAGTCCCCTTTAACATTTTTTTTTTTATAAATAATGTTCCCTGGGGTGTTTGATTGTGAAGTTTTTAACCAAAATCCCACAATCTTAATGTTGTAAAAGGCCTTCTTTTTCATTTTGATCTGATGCTTCTGTTTCGATAAATGCAAGTTTTTTTTTCAAAATGGTGATGTTTTCATTAAGCAAATTTATTATTGCAAATCCAATTTGCACAATTTCATAGTTAATAGGAGCGCAGCTTGTGAGACACTCAAACTGACATTTGGTCTTACTTTCTTTACAGAAATTTTTGGGATAGGGAGGCAATCCTACTGGTGTGATAGACACAATTCACCTAGTGCAACGGTGTGAAACTCAATCACACAGGGGCCAAAATCCAGATAACATAGAAGGTACTGGGCTATGGAGAGAAAATAGACTCACTCTGATTTGTGCGTGCGTGATTCTTGACTTGTGCTAAATTTAGATTTGTGCATGCACAATTCTTGATTTGTAACTCATATAATACGTTTTGTGCAAAAGTAAATACAAAAACTTAAAAAATACAAAATACAATTCACATATGCACAAATTAAAATTACAACAGCCTGAAACTAATTACACAAAAAAATCTTTTAAAAATACGCACGGATCACCTCTTACGCACGCACGCAGCATAAGTTATGCACGGATCTATCGTGAGACTCTTTTCACGTCTCACAAATTCATCCGTGAGGGATGCGTTCAAGTATTACCAGAATGCTCGTTCACCAGAGTTTCCGTGTCAGCCGTTTTAAGCTTCGATTGTAAATAAAATCTGGAAAAACTTGACATTTTCCCAGACCAGAGAAGCCCCACCACCACCCCCGCGTTGATGAGGAGCGCTGTCAGACGAGCCGCTGCAGCTCGAAGCGCCTCTTTTCTAGAAATATTCTTGTTTTAAAAGGGATAAGTGTTTTAAAAATGTTTATTTAGACTTTTTAAAATTGATTATCGGGAATATATTTTTAAGAAAGTGGGAAAATGTCAAGTTTTACCAGATATTATTCACATTCAAAGTTTAAAACGGCTGACAAGAAAACTATGGTGAACGAGCATTCTGGTAATACTTGAACGCATCACTCACGGACGAATTGTGAGACGTGAAAAGAGTCTCACGGCTCTGTTACTACAGAGTGTTACAGACATTATAAGTCTTCATAGAGCTCTACTAGGCTTACTGTTAATGTTTTATATACACAAAGTTTACACTTCCGGGTTAACACTTGATAAATGAAACAACTTCGGAAAATATAATAAACCATCTTCTCTTGTTTTTTTTGTTTTTTTGTTTTTTTTAAGAAAATTGGAGTCTTCATATGAAGAATTCTCACAGAGGATGGACCACATGGAAGAAAAACAAGTGGCGATATCCCAGACTCTAGAAGTCCTACTCCACAAATTTGAGAACATGCAAGAAAACCAAGCAGCCAGGACACCCGACACAAAAACACCTACTGAACTTTCAGTATGTATTCAGTGTGTAAAAAATAATGTATGCTAAAATAATGTGTTTTTTGTCAGATGTAAGTTTTTTTTCACTGTAGAGTGAGAATAATAATGTTTCAGCTGCTCTTTCATGTTGTTTCTTTGAGAAAAAAAAAATATATATATATATAATAGTGACTAATGAATGTTCTATCTTTTTTGTAACCAACCATTATGCATGTTGTTTTTTCATCCCCTTTGTTTATTTGTGTTTTTATTCTAGGCATTTACCATAATGACAATGTTACTGTAACCTAATTGGCTTGATATTTTTTATCTTTTAGACTCTTGTCCGTCACATACACAAGAATCTTGGAGAGCAGCTTCAGTGGAAGATCCGGCCAACTGACCAGTATGTTTCTCTCTCACTATTGTTTTAGGAAACCTATAAAAACTCCAGTCAATTATGAAATATTGTCTTATATTCTCTCTTTTTTTAAAGCTTTAGAACAAAACACAACGAAGAGGTGACTGCAACAGTGGTTCAAGCAGTGAAAGATGTGGAACCAAATTGGAGCTTCCACCAAGTTAGAAGTATGTATTGTGCACTAAAGTTGGATTTACATTATTTAAAACTTAAGTTTTCTGTAGATGGGTTTATCGTTCTCTTATCGTTCAAAAACCTAAATGTAAAAAGCCATTTTTCTGATGCTTCTGTTTCGATAGATGCAAGTTTTTTTTTTTAATTGTGGTGGTTTCATTAGGCAAATTTAGTATTGCAAATCCAATTTGTGCCATTTTATAGTTAATGGAAGTGCAGCTTGTTGGAGACTCAAACTGACATTTAGTCTTACTTTATTTTCAGAGATTCTGGGGATAGGGAGGCAATCCTATTGGTTTAAATTCTGTTAAAATTGGGATTTTACAAAATAACATTGGGCTGTATGGGGGGTCTTTAAAGTCTGGGCTGTGAACTGAGTCAGACTCCAACTGCCCTGTTAGGTACCTTTAAGATAAGCGACTGTCAAAGTCTGCATTTTTGAGTCAGATTAGGTCCAACCTTGGAAATAATTGTTAAATTAATATGTTGTTAATTTTCCATCTACTAGGAGCATGTAATCGAGCTTTTGAAAACCTTAAGAGCAAGAGGCGAATGGAGAGAGATGGTTGCAAGGAAGAAGTCAAAAGGAGGAAACTCCTGACCAGTAGGCGTGATCGGGTGAGTTGTCTATTTGAAAAATGGCCTTGAATAATTTAATCAGATCATTGCATGGTCCACTTGAAAAAATGTCTTTATATTGAATATTTATGTTAGTACTTTCTATTCTCCAGTCTGCTATTTTTAGTATTAATTTTGTACTACATAAATACTACATTTTTGGCACTGAGTTTGCACCACACACAATGCATAAGCTGTAACAGAAAATGATTGTCTTTTTTTTGTTGGTCCACAGCTCTTCAGAAAGCGGGTCAAAATTGCTGAGACGTTCTGAATCAGGAAGACCTGCTATTCATACAGGGAGCCAATCCAAACTGTGTGAGTGATGAAGAAAGCGACGAGGAAAGACTGCGTATCATTATGCGTCACCAAAGTGGCGCTCCACTCGGCTAACCAGACTAATGTCTCAATGCCAAAAGCCTTGGACGATAATAGAAAAAAAGGAATTGAGCCAAGGTCACACACATAAGACACTCAGCTGGTTTCAGCAAGAGAACCCACCCCTGTCAAGAGCTGCTATCTGGCAGAGAAAAGTGATATGGAGTCCTAAAAAAAGTTTGTGGAATGCATGTGTGTGTAGTGTTGGCAGTGTTGTTTTTTTATTTTAATAAAATAATTTGAGTGGTAACTGGTTTTCTGTCACCTTTATTTTGTGTATTGTTTTTTGAGATGACGCAAACCTTGAAATATATTTACATCAGATATGATGGGTATACTAAATTCAGAAATCTAGAAATTTGATTACATGGGTGAAATCTAGAGATGTCCTCACCTCAGATATGATGGGTATACTGAGTTCAGAAATCAACACATTTGATGACCTGCATGGGGGAATCTGGAGATATCCTCACATCAGATATGATAAGTATACGGACTTCAGAAATCAACACATTTGACCTGGGTGAAATCTAAAGATATCCTAACCTCAGATATGATAGGTATACTGACTTCAGAAATCAACACATTTGACCTGGGTGAAATCTAAAGATATCCACCTCAGATATGATAGTATACTGACTTCAGAAATCAACACATTTGACTGGGTAAATCTGAAGATATCCTAACCTCAGATATGATAGGTATACTGACTTCAGAAATCAACACATTTGACCTGGGTAAAATCTGAAGATATCCTAACCTCAGATATGATAGGTATACTGACTTCAGAAATCAACACATTTGACCTGGGTGAAATCTGAAGATATCCTAACCTCTGATATGATAGGTATACTGACTTCAGAAATCAACACATTTGACCTGGGTAAAATCTGAAGATATCCTAACCTCAGATATGATGGGTATACTGACTTCAGAAATCAACACATTTGATGCCCGGCATGGGTGAAATGTGGAGATATCCTCACCTCAGATATGATGGGTATGCTGGCCTCAGAAAATCAATTTGACTAAAATCTGTACATATCCTGACTTTGGATATCACTAGTATTGGGATATGGCCTGAATATGACGTTTTGTCACATCTGATGTTCGGAGAGAATCTCAACTCCAGATTCTATCAGAATAAAAGTGTCCCATACTCGGAGTTGATATGTGAAGGACGTGAACTCAGAAACTGTCATGGTCGGAGAGTATCCCCCATGGATATCACCAGACATGGGTCACTTTTGAAGATATCCAAGGAAAAATATCTCCGGATTTTGGGGGTTTTTGCGCAGTGTGTATTCCTCACATTTAAATGCTCAAAGGCAGTAAAGCCTGCAAATTGACATCAATTGTAGCTTGCTGTGACGGAATCTTTAAAGTCTACATCCTCTGCGTTTGTTCATATTTTTTTCAAGTTTTGCTAAAAAAAAAAGAATAAATAAAGAACCTGCAAATAATTATTCAGGCTTTATGCTCTTATATTTACCACAAAACCAGCACTTTTCCATATATGTGCAATGTGGTTTTGTTTTGCCTCAACGAACAGAAGAAAGCAGCTCAGAAAACAGGAAGTGAATGAGACCTCACCTGAAAGCAGTCTCACATTCTAGTATAAGCAGAAATGGTGGAAGGCGAGGTAACTCGGCTGTTTCTCTGTCTTTGTGTTGTTATGTTGTGGTGCAGAGCATGGACAACTTGCTTGTTGAAGAGAGTTCAGGGCTGTGAGGAACTCTTAAAGGAAAACAGAGAAAGTAAAGCTTTTGTTCGATGTTGTTTTTTCTTTTCATGGTGAAGGAGCTCGCGCTGTGCCTCTGTCCGGCCATGTTGGCTTTGACAGTATGCCTGACCAGCTGGTCAACAAGTCTGTCAAACACGGCTTCTGTTTTAACATTCTGTGTGTTGGTGAGTATATGTTTAACTTATATCCTTGTGTCTAAAAAATATATATTTATCTCTATAAAGTTGTAATATGTCAAATAAATCAGATAAGAATGCACTCCATTTTACACTTGTGTACATTTCACCTTCTTTATTGGAAGAAAATGGTTAGCTCTGATTAAATATAGTTTCTGTTTAAACAATCTTCATTATGTCATCTGTTTATTATAATTTTGAAAGACCAAGACTCTTAACTCCTCAACATTAGAGATTGACATCTAAATAACACACGCTATTTGGCAGTTTACGTGACCAATGAGAATGAGTGGATTCTGATGTGCAGGATAGTGGCTGATATGCGACACAAAGCTGCGATTCGCCATAATCGAATAATGTTAAATGCAGTGGAAAAAATACAGTAGTCGAAAGAATTAAAGCTAAAGGTGTTAAAGAGTTAAATATTATGGACAGTGTTCGAATTGTTGAATATTAGCTTAGATTGTATAAAATCATGTCAGTAGTAGGGCAGTTTAAAAAAAAAAAATCAAGCTTTACTCGCAACAGCAATTCATCAAATATATGAAAAATATTTTTTTTAAATAATTTTTCATACTTTGTTAGTCATTATCACAAATTAGATCTTTAAAATGAAAATTCCACCATTGTATAGTATGACTACTTGCGTGAAAGCTTTATTACAAGCAAAATTGGTTTTGCACTAAAACAAGTCATTTATTTACATTTAATGGTTGATATTGTGATTTAAAATCGAATGTATTTGATGTTTAGGCAGTGATACTTGGTTGTATCCATTAGTCTCTGAGAATAATGTTTTAGTTGATGTTTTGTTTAGGGATGAAGGGAGCTAAAATGCTGTAAATTTTCAAATGAAGACCTCTTGTGTTTTCCCTTTATAAGGTGAGACTGGGTTGGGCAAATCCACTCTCATGGACACACTGTTCAATACCAAGTTTGAGGGAGAGCCCATCCAGCACAATCAGCCAGGAGTCTCCCTGAAGTCCAACACCTACGAACTTCAGGAGAGCAACGTCCATCTGAAGCTCACTGTTGTCAATACAGTGGGTTTTGGAGACCAAATAAACAAGGAGGAGAGGTAAAGCAAACAGATTAGTATTGGTGTAAAGATAATCAGTCATTCTATTGTGCTGTCTTTCTCTGTAAAAATTAGAATTGTCGCAATAATAACATTTTACTTCTCAGGTGTCATTCTGAACGGATAGAGGGGATTGTCCTCCTGATGTTAGAAGTTGATATTTTATGCTTTTAGTTATTGGACATGTCCACTGGGTTTTTATTACATGTTTACTCCAGAAAGCAGTTGTAATCTCTGATCTATAGGTAGGGAAGTCCAATTATACTAAGAATAGTATGATTAAAAAAAAAAAACACTTGTATTACGCTTTTGAAAACAAATTAACCTTAAGGCTTTTGTAGCGGCTGCGGACTCATGAGCCGCTAGAGAGGCTGCGGCAGGACCTTGTTTGTGACGCGCTCCTAAAAAGATGATGAAAATGTCCTCTGGATGTATCTTGATTTATTAAAGATCATCGTAGACACGGATAACAAAAAATGTGTTTTTGATCGTTCCAAAATACAAAGGCAAATAAAGCGGTCAACAAAAAATACCGGGCCCTGTACACCCTCTCTCTAAACCAACAGAACCAAACCAAACCCAGGTGAACAGGTCCGCCTAATGATCTCTTTCCTCATCACGTGACACACAAAAAAATTGAAATAATAAAAAAATATTATCATGGCTGCTACAGCTTTGAAGACCATAACTTGTGATTGATTTATAAATACTTCTCTGGTAAAAAAAAAAAAAAAAGCTAAGAGGAAATATGGTTCAAAATTTATAAAAGCCATTGTTATTGATAGGAACTTTGTAGTATTTAAGTCCTTATTTCATTATTATCTGATATAACTTTTTGTGTATAGTTAAATGTTTCAGTGAAGCTAAAAAGGCTAAACTTTTTAGCGTTATTGCTCTACCATAATCCATGATGTGCTTTACAAGAGGGAACTAATTAACGAAATGGGGGAGAACAGGAAATACTAAAGTCAGTTTCCCTTTTCTCTTCTTGCTCAGTTACAAGTCAATTGTGGAGTTTTATAGACACACAGTTTGAAGCATATCTTCAGAGGAGAGCTAAAAATCAAGCGCACGCTTCAGAACTACCATGACACCCGCATCCACGCTTGCCTGTACTACATTGCCCCAACTGGACACTCGCTCAAGTCACTGGACCTGGTGACCATGAAAAAGCTCGACAGCAAGGTCAGGTTTGCTTTATTATTCACACGTCTGTGTTGTGCTATGTTCACACCGCCTTTGGCAACCCACAGTCAAGCGACCGCTTACAAGAAAAAGTCTGTTAACGCGTGTTTCTGGCTTCCCCTTGTAAAGCCCTTGTGTTTACGTGTTGCTATGCAAGTCTGAAGTCAGTTTTCGGGGTCTAGGTACAAAACGTGCGCTCATTGAACGCTAAACCAGTTGAACTTTAATTCATGGAAGCTCCAACTGTTTGAAAATTGATCATGGAGGATAAATTAATAGTTGCAGTTTATGCCTGGCCAGAATTATGACACAAAGTCTTTCATAAATCGGAATGGAGCTGGTAAAGAAATTTGTAACACTTTGACTTTTCAAAGCAAGGTTCTTCCAACTGTATGTTATCATGTACCGGCAGTCCAGTGTGAACCCCATTTTCTAAATGTGAACACATGCAACACATGCCGGTATGAACGTAGCTTTAGTGTTTAGTTTGAACTCCAGAGATTTTTTTAAAGGTTGCAGGTTCATATTTTGCTTATAAGTACTTGATTCAAAGCCTCTAACCTGTCCACTTGTGTGGGAAAGGTCTTCTCGGGGATTGGATACATTTGGTTACTGCATACCTGTTGCAATGCACGGTTTGTGATTTCTGAGCTCCTTCCTCTGATAGCTGATTTACATGAGCCTTTTTGACCTGCTACAAAGGGATCACTGAGTGTTTGCCAGAGCAACTGATCCAGACCAGAGCTTCCTCTGTTTAGAAAATCAAGCAGCGAAGTGTTTAAAGACTGCTTTTTTTGGGGGGTGAAGGGTATTCCTAATCAAGACACTGGGTCACCAACAATGCAAAGTTACTTAAAAATTGTTCAGACTTTTAGTAATATTTAGTTCTTGTGTGGGAGACAATGCAACAGCTTGTGTAGGAGTGAAAATTTCCTTCTTCTTTTTTTTAAGTCGGTGAATTTGAGAATTATGCTCCTGTATTTCAGACCACCACACATCCTATTTATCTCTGTTTGACTAATGCATTTTGTGCATACATTTATGTTTTTTTTTTTTATCTCTACCCGACCCTGTTTTGGGAACTTGCTGTTGGAAGAATTTTAAAAGTAAAGAGGTGGTTGTTTTAGTCCATTTTATGCCAAGTGGTTTTGTTAAATGAGCTGCTGCTCCAGAGTGCTTTGATTTATCACATGTTTCTAACATTTCATTTATTTTTCCAAAACACGTCTACTCCAATCTAAATTTGGAGCACAAATGTGTACTTGAAGCCTTTTAAGAGACTGCTTGAATCTGGTCTATATTTAGATGGTGAGGAAGCAAAACTATTCAGATATGCAGCAGAATGTCTTATAGATGAACCTTTAAAGTTCAGTTTCTCTGAATAACCAAAACCCTGTAACGCTATATTTAGTTGTGCACCTGAAAAGTCTGTGCCTTGTAATTCTGTCCCACTTAGCTCTCCGTTTATCTCTACACTGCAGGTCAATATCATCCCAATTATTGCCAAGTCGGACACCATCTCCAAGAGCGAACTGGCCAAGTTCAAGATTAAAATCACCAGTGAGCTGGTCAGCAATGGAGTCCAGATCTACCAGTTCCCCACGGATGACGAGTCTGTGGCCGAGATCAACTCCACCATGAATGTAAGGCACTCCTTTTCACTTCACTTCAATTTGATTTTCTGAGTTTTTTTTATTCAAACTGTTGTGAATCAAGTGCAGACTAAAAGACCATTTGAAAGAGATTGTAGTTGTGATGCTGAAATACCGCTGGGTGGGGCACTACCCGCCTGCTCCACTCCATTCTGATACATCCACTTATAAATCTTTAGAACCATGCACGTCTTCGTCCGAGCTGGCAACTGGCTAAAAACTAGCTCCAAAATTACTCGCAATTTTCGCAATCTGTGTGCATGTATGTTTGTTATTTTATCAGGGATCTTACTCAGATGTTTTGTAGTAGAGTGTGTGCACCCACTAGGGGTGTAACGGATCACAGAAGATCCGTGATCCGTACGGATCAGACGCCACGTTTCGGGCCAGGTCTGACCCGCGGATCGCGGCCCCCCCAAAAGGAAAAAAAAAACGCGCACCTCGCGCTATCATAATTTATACCAATTGTCCGTTCACATCGAATTAAATTGTCGTCATATTCCTGAAAATCCTCTTTGTTTTGACGAGCCCTGAAGCAGCTGCTTCCCGGTTTTCCTAAAGTCTGTTTACCTGAAGCTCCCGCTGCGTGTGGGAGGAGCTTCTGTCAAAAACTTTTCTCAGATTCATAATGAAGGACGAAGATCGATAGATATCAGGTTTATTTCATCTTCGGAGCTGAATAAAAGCATCGGTACACATTTCTATTACTGGGTTCAAAGAATCTTCCAGTTTAAAGCAGCAACTGTCCCGCACAGGAGAAAGCTGCAGCTCCGTAACGGACTCACCGGTACCGTCACCGAACCATGTATGGAAGGCGAAATGTGTCAAAATTCATCAGGAAAAGCGAGCGCGGAAGTGCCACGTTTTACAGATAATTATTATTTAAAACATTTAAATGTTCCCACAGGTAGTTTTAATAAAGCAGTTAATACCAAAATTAATTTTAACTGTTTTATTTATAATTTAACTTTTAAGGAATTATCTAGATTGATTTGGTATTTTCAACACTATTTTTAAACATTCTTTTATCTCAGTTTTTGTAGATTTGGTCTAAAGACATGAAAATGTCATCAGAAACTTCATGTTTTAGCATTTTGTCTGTGTTCAAAGTTTAAAAATGTTTTGTTTTAATAAATAGGCTTCAATGACCAAATGTTTTGATGTTAAATATGTAAATATTGTGTGTCTGAAGTACTTTAAATGATTATTGAATTTATGATTTGAAGCATCTCCAAAAATGAATTTAGCTTTTATATTGTTTTTTTTTTTTGTTTGTTTTTTTTTTACTTTTCACTGATCCGAAAAACGATCCGAACCGTGACCCTAAAACCGTGACACGATCCGAACCGTGACTTTTGTGATCCGTTACACCCCTAGCACCCACCCAACTAGTATTAGCTTGATCCCTGAGTGTATGTCATGTGTGTGTGAGTTCCTGTGTGGAGTTTCAAATAGGTGAAACTGCCACATTACCTCCCCCCTCTCCTGGCGCAGACGTGGTGGTCCACCGAGACAGGAAGTCTGCCATCAGATTGTTTTTTCCAGATTTGTGTCGTATTTTAAAACAAAAAGGTTGCAGGTCAAGGTACCATCGGGTCACCCTGGCGTTTCTGTCTTTCATGGTGCCAATCCAAGACAATAGATAAAATCAAAAATAAACAAACGATAAATAGATAAAAACATATATAAAACATTAAACAAATGATAGATAGATAGATAAAAACAAAAATAAACAAACGATAAATAGATAAAAACATAAATAAAATAATAAACAAATGATAGATAGATAGATTAAAACAATAAACAAACGATAGATAAATAGATAGTTAAAAACAAAAATAAAATAATAAAAAATGATAGATAGAAAAAAACAATAAACAAATGATAGATAGATAGATAAAAACATAAATAAAACAATAAACAAATGATAGATAAAAACAATAAACAAACGATAGGTAAATAGATAGATAAAAACAAAAATAAACAAACGATAAATAGATAAAAAATACTCCACTCCGTGCCTTGTGTGAACGACGCCATAGGATAACAAGGGCGCCGAATGGAAGCGGACTCCGTTCCGCGCCCAATGTGAATGGGGCGTTAGACGCGCTAGAGTCTGGAGGGATGTCCTGTTGGGTCAAAGAATTCTGGTCTGTTCTTGGAGATGTATAGCTTAAATATATAGCTTGGACTTAAATATTTAGATTTGAGTTAAATATATAATTGGAATTTCAATATTTAGATTTTTGTTTAATATATAGCTTGGGTGTAAATATTTGGATTGGAGTTAAATATATAATTTGGATTTAAATATTTAGATTCAAGTTAAACATATAGTTTGGATTTAAATATTTAGATTTAGTTCAAATATATAATTTAGATTTAAATATTATAGATTCAAGTTAAATATTGAGATTCAAGTTAAATATATAGCTTGGATTTAAATAAATAGCTTGGATTTAAATATACAGCTTGGATTTAAATATTTAGCTAATAGGCAAATTTACTTGCTGATACCCAGAAGTGAACTACTAAGATTAGAGCTGTATAACGCCGGGGTCACACTGAACGCGGGAGCGCCGCGAAGCGGAGCGGAGTCCGCGCTGCTACTGCCGCTCTGGAGTTCACACCAGACACGCATTTTCCCGCGGCGGTCCACAGGCGCTTCTGCTAGAGCTTTTTTGTTGTTGCCATCATGGTTGATAATTTCATAACATAAAGACATTAACACATGTTTCTGCTAAGAAAAACTGCTGTCTGCTTTTGCTTTACACCCAAAACCCCGCCCCCGCCCCCGCTCTGTCGGCCCACTGTATTGATCTGTGTGCGTGCGCGTGTGAATCTTTGTTTTGTGTGTGTCTGTGCGTATGTGTTACAGGTATCAGGTGATGACACCCGTAGACAGTTGTATAGATAGCTGACAAAACTGGAAAATACAGAAACACAGGAGACGTGACTTTCTTTTCCAGTATCCTTGGCAGTTATTTATTAACATATCACACAATACAATGTGAACCTTTCCAGTTGTAATATCTTTTACAGTAGACCACTGCATACATGTTGTCTATTTAGACACTTCTGAAATAATTTAATACACTTCAATTTAATTCAACAGCTCATCAAATGAAAAGAAAACACATCACCTCATATCGTCTAGCTTTCTCTTATATTCCAGACTTGTTGGTTAATATTACATCCTCAATGTAACCATTTACTGAAAATTATTTCTCAGTCAAGTTCCACAGCTGCATTGTAATAGACATTCACCTAACATATTCATAAATTGTATTATTAACTGATCAACATAAAATAAATAAGGTAGCTTGTTAAAGTACTAGCTATTTTCCTTAAAACAAAATGTATAAATGGTGACTGTTAGCTAACTACTATTGTTAACTACTAATTTGAAGTTTATCTCTATTCATTTTTGAACTCACAAACATCTATTTCTAACTTTGACTCAGTTCAAAAGTTGTTTTCAAACTTAACACGGACACAACATACCTGGAAAATACAGAAACACAGGAGACGTGACTTTCTTTTCCAGTATCCTTGGCAGTTATGAGATAAACTGTCCAGATTTGTTCAAGTTCACTGTCTCCTAGGCGCCCCCTACAGTTGAATACATAAATGTGCAAAGCAAAATACAAGATAAATTAAAGAACAGGATTATTAAACATCCTCGTATAATTAATAAAATAAAAAAAAATAATACACAAATGTGAACACACATCAGTGGCCTTCACACACTCCCTGGCAAAAAAAAAAAAAATGTCCTTTCACATTTAACCAAATACACCGTAACCTCGTCCTTGTTTCCCTGAGATTAAAGTTTAATCTGTTAGCATGGTGTTCAAGTCTGATCTCACCAGCACAGTTGAGGTGGGATGTATGGTGTATGGGGGAGGACATTGTCGGCTCGCGGGAAGGAAAGAAACGGTACCGAAAACCGTCACATGACCGCTCCTCCTCTCGATATCCGTCTGCGTTGGGCCCGTTAGCGAGTGTCCGGAGCAGCAGCAGCGCCGAGAGGAGCCCGACGGCCGCGAGGAGAGCACGCACGGAGCGACATGTCAGACATAGTTCCACCAGAAGTTAGACCCAAACCAGCTGTTCCAGCCAAACCCCCCAATGTGGGCATTCCCTCTCCATCCAGCCCCTTCCCGCCTCAGGCTCCAGGTTTCGGAGGCGGCGGCACGTCCGCTCCCCCTCCGAGTGCCATTCCGGTTCCCATCGGAAGCCACGCCCGCCCGAGCCACGGCGGCAGTCATGTTTTAGGTCACCCCGTTGCCCACGGCGGAGGTCACCCCGCCCCCCACAGTGGAGGTCATGGCCACGGAGGCTCCCAGAGCTCAGGGGGAGGGTCCACCCTGCTGGGATACATTGGCATCGACACCATCATCGAGCAGATGAGGAAGAAAACTATGAAGACAGGCTTTGATTTCAACATCATGGTTGTTGGCCACAGCGGCCCAACCTGAACAACTAACTTAACCCGTCAATTCGAATCCCCCTTAAAAGCCCCATATAGTAGTCCACAATTTAATTTATTAATTTTTTTATATCACTTATTTTTGGATGGGGGCTCTGCCCATGCTTGGACTGCATGGAGTGTGCACTGACCTCTGCCCTCTGATTTTTATTGGGGGCGGGGTCCAAACGCTCTTCGTTCTAACCCTTTCTGTAAAGTTTGGTAGCTTACAATTGAAGGGGGGCAGAGATATTAGAGAAAACGCCATTCGCCACCGCGAAAGCCACGTTTGGGGGTCCCACCAGGGAACCGAGTCACGTGGACACTTGAGACTTTAATCACTCATTCAGGACCTCCCACTGGTGCTCTCTGTAAAGTTTGGTAGCTTACAATTGAAGGGGGGCGGAGCTATTCAAGAAAACGGGATTCGACGCTGCGAAACACACGTTTGGGGTCCCCAAGGGGAACCGAGTCACGTGGAACCTTGAGACTTAAACACTCATTCAGGACCTCCCACTAGCTTGTCTGTGTGTGAAGTTTGGTAGCTTACAAATGAAGGGGGGCGGAGATATTCAAGAAAACGCCATTTGCCACCGCGAAACCCACGTTTGGGGGTCCCACTAGGGAACCGAGTCACGTGGACACTTGAGACTTTAAACACTCGTTCAGGACCTCCCACTGGTGCTTTCAGTAAAGTTTGGTAGCTTACAATTGAAGGGGGGCGGAGCTATTCAAGAAAACGCCATTCGAGGCCGCGAAACCCACGTTTGGGGGTCCCACCGGGGAACCGAGTCACGTGGACACTTGAGACTTTAAACACTCATTACATTAAGGACCTCCCACTGGTGCTTTCTGTAAAGTTTGGTGGCTTACAAATGAAGGGGGGCAGAGATATTCAAGAAAACGCCATTCGCGCTCGCGAAACCCACGTTTGGGGGTCCCACCGGGGAACGGATTGACGTGGAGCCTTGAAACTTTAAACACTCCTCCGGGACGTCCCTCCGGTGCTGTGTGTAAAGTTTGGTGGATAAGGAACGAAAGGGGGCGGAGTTAAAGCCCGAAAACGCTCCACGCCGTGGCGAAACCCACGTTTCGGGGTCCCCACAGGGAACGCTTTGACGTGGACACTTGAAATTTTAAACACTCCTTCAGGACGTCCCTCTGGTGCTGTGTGTGAAGTTTGGTGGATTACAAATGAAGGGGGGGCGGGGATATTCAAGAAAACGCCATTCGCCACCGTGGAACCCACGTTTTGGGGTCCCCACGGGAAACGGATTGACGTGGAGCCTTGAAACTTTAAACACACCTCCAGGACGTCACTCTGGTGCTGTGTGTGTAAAGTTTGGTGGATAAGGAACGAAAGGGGGTGGAGTTAGAGCCCAAAAACGCTCCACGCGTGGCGAAACTCACGTTTCCGGGTCCCCACGGGGAACGGATTGACGTGGAACCACCAAACTTTAAACGCTCCTCCGGGACGTCGCTCTGGTGCAGCCTACCAAGTTTGGTGCGTAAGGACTGAAGGGGGCGGAGCTATTCAAGAAAAACCCATTTTGAAGGCCGCGGACACCCGAAAAACGCCTTAACGGAAGCTTAACGAGCCACAACTGGCCTACGCTGTCGAATTGGGGTCTGATTTTTTTAGGGTACGTGGGGGCTACTGCCCGCCTACAGTGTGTAAAATCTGAGATCAATCGGATAAAAGATGGCCGCGCTACGCCGCGAAAGGCTAACCGAAATTCGCTAGAAAAAAATTCAGGAAAAATACTTCCTTTTCACTGAGAGACTTGAAATTGGACCATAATGTGTCTTTTGAGACGCTGATTCAGGAACCAAAGCTCGTTAGGAGCTAGCATGGTGCTAAAGCTAACTAGCTAGCCAAATGAGCTAGCGCTACGAAATTTCTCATGCTTGTACAAGTCCACAAGACAAGCGTAGCTGTCAAGTTTCAGCCCATTCCGACGATATCTGGCCACAGGGGACCCCGACGAAAGGCCAAAAATCCCCGCCTTTAAGGCGCTGCCATTTCCGAGGGCAAAGTCCGATCGGAGCCGAAAGGGTGTCTCTGCGCTCGCGTGGGCCCCCTTTACAACATATTTGAGTTTCGTTCCGCTGCGGCATCTGGAAGGTGTCGCGGGCCAAAACCCCGTACCAAGTCGGGTCCACGTAGTGGTCTGGACCCTTTACCCCATTTTTTCAAGAGTACTCCGCTGCAGCGTGTCATGGCAATGGCAGTCGGACGTGTCATGGCAGTCGGACGTGTCATGGCGGCATGACCCGAAGCGGAAGTTGTCATGATGTCGAACCGGAAGTGGTCATCGTCTTTTTTTTTTTTGCACATCTGAACACGACAGAGTCCTGACAGGCTTAAACTATTTAAAAAACAAGAAAAGAAAAATCAGACAGTGTTTAGAGCCAGTAAATCAGCTTAACTTACTTAAAAAACGTTGTTCATATACTTTATATATATATATATGCAGTACATTTTTATTTTAAACCATTTGATAAGACTATTAATGTATCATATATTTTCTTTTGAGAATCAATGTATCTTAAAGATTTCAAATAATTTTTCAGTTCAATAAAAAAAAAAAAAAAACTTAAAGATGTTCTTTTCAGCACTCTTTGTGTATGAGAAACTAAACATAGAACTAAATTATAGCAGAGCTTTTCAGGAAGTTCTGATCATATTTAAAGGGGAATTTTTATTTTATCCAGAGTAAGTGATCTCAAAGAAAGAGTTATACCTATTAGTTGTTTTTCTTGAAGTGTATGTTATTTTCAGTTTTAATTATACTTTTATTTTAAAATATATTTATATTTTTTATTAAGGCATTGCTTGACAATCTCAGTGTTCTGTCTATATTTTCCTTGCCGCTGATGTTATTTTTAGTTTACAAAAATCACATTTTTGCTATGCTAATTGAGCTAAGTGTCATGGATAAGCAATGTAGTGCTACAATAATTGTAAATCAACATAATAGACAGACGTCTGAAGAGAGCACGGATTGTACCATTATTTATATCAAGGGGAGAATACGTTCAGTACAAGATATTCAAACGTTGTTATTTAAACTCGATCTAATGGATTCACTTTTTGTTTAGTTTGTTGCTCTGTATACTCTTAATATTTGTATTCATAAAAGCAAAAACTTTCAAACTGTAGCCTAAAATCCTGAGCTGGATTTTAATTTATCTCAATATTAATTTGACAGTGAAAAAAAAGCTGTTGACTGTTATTAATTTTATTCTTTTGAAAAAATAGATGAGGAGTCCAGCTGCACATGTAACTGCAATAAACACGTACATATGTTGTTAATTTCAAACAATGTAGCACTTGAAGATAGTGGGACGGTTCTTCACATCCTGGACAGAACTTGGCGAGACTCCATCATGGTCGTCCTTGGATGTGTTGGGGAAAAAAGTTTCAGGTTCTTCCAGCGCTTTGCCATCTCCCTCTGGAACATCTTCTTAAGTGCTCATACATATTAGATTCATTAAATCAAATTAAAGAACCATCCTGCTACAGAAGCAGCTTACCTTTATAGATCAAGTTTTCCTCATGACTCCATCATACAACATGAAGAACTTGAGACAAGCACAAGTTTTAAATAAACTTTATTTGTATAAATCAATGTAAATGGAATACAAGATAAATTACTAACTCAACAGTTAAAACAAACAAGTAAAACTAAACACTCAACTCTTAAAAACAGAACGACAACAACTGAGTTAATTAAAAAATGCTGCCCCGAGCCAGCAGAATCTCCGCCTGCAGTCTCGTCTCTCCCTGGTTTGTCAGGATGCTGATTAGGATCTGAAAAACAGGGAAAAGATCAAATTATACCTGGTGAGAAAACAAAGAATGCACTGCTATGGTTTCTACATTCAAAGTGAAATGTTGACCAAAATCCCCTAAAAGTAGACTTATATTTCATGAACAAAACAGAGAATCTTACTTCTGGGAGCATGACGTCAAAAACCTGATCCAGGATCTGGATCTCCTCTTTCTGGATGAAGGACCTGACTCCTGTGGCATCTTCAACGGCCCTCAGCAGCAGAAAGATCTGATGAGATAGGGAAATATAAGAACAAATAATGTATAAACACACACACACTCACACACGACTGATGAGATTTGAATATACCCAGTAGTCACTTAAGTTTAGCGTCCTCAGCTTCAAGTCCTGTTTCAGTGGTAATGAGGACATTGGGTTCTGCAGGTACATCCTGTTGGAACGCACTTTCCCTGTGGTCAGGTCTTCATGCAGTGCCTGAAAGTGCAAAGTGTGAATATGTAATAATCTACAGGATTTAGTTTCTATCACATCATCCTCTATTACCTTTATCATGAGAAGGAGCGACAGAATCTCTTCCTCTTCTACAGGTTTACCAGACCTGCAGATGAAAAATCAGAGTGACCAGACCTTTTGTTTCCTTTTGCATTAATGTTCTTACATTGTTTTATCCAGAAAACAGATATTTGTCTCTAATTATATCTAAAAATGAGCCAATTAGTGATAAGTAACAACGTCAGGCTAGTATTTTTTATGAAACTCTTTGTCTAAAAGGAAATCCCATCTTAGAATTGCAGTCATATGTTCAATGTTTCAGCTCCTACTACTGTCATTTTACGCTATGTGACATTAAATAGTCACTTAAGTATCAAGATAGTTGTTATTTTATCCAGTGCTGTCAGGCGAATCTGTGCATCTACAGTCGAAGGATCTATTTACCAAGACTTTGCTGTGTTCTCCAACGCAGTCTTGGTGAAGCCATCATTTGCATGTTTGGCACTGCAATCACTGCAGACATTTGACATCCGGGTAGAGGAGTCTAAGCACATAAAGACATGTTTGTTTATCTATTCATTCATTCATGTATTTTCTTTTAAAAGATTAGGGAAAAAAATTATGAACGATTTTTGTGTGTTACTTTAAACTCATAACCTACCTTTGTCTGTGTTTTTTGATGTCTGAAAAACACAGAACTTGAATGGTTCAGCCATGCCCACGCGGCCATCATCAGGAGCCTTTTCTGCAATGTTTGCCTAACAAAGTCAAATTTGAAAATCAGATTCATGACCTTTAAGCAAACATATCATGAAAAATTCTAACACTGAAAACATGTTTTGTTGTGTGACTTAGAGAGACAGTTTCAAATCATTCTTAATTAAATGTTTCATTCATTTAATATTTCATTGATTTTCTAATCCTCCAGATTGATCTGTCTAAAGAAGAAGCAAATCAACATATATCATTGACATGAAATAATTCAATCTTATAATTGCTCTTTGAAAATATCATTTCATATAGACTGTAAGGTAAAAACGACCAATGCTTAATCCCAGCAAACAGCATCAAATGTGATGCTAATGAGCAACCATCATTCCAGTCCAATGTGAGACCATACAGTCTTCTAATAAAGTTCTTTTGTGATACATTCTTGTGAAAAACAACAGTGGGCTGAACTTTGCAAAACTAAAATATAAAATAATTTTATATGAATTCTTTTTGACTTGTTTGTTTGTACACATTCAAATTAAAAACAAGGAATCTGGACACTTCACCATCAGCACCAGGTATTTCTATCTGAGTCACACTGGTGGAAATTTAGTCTAAATACATCATTGGTGGGATTTTAGGTCATTTGGATTATTCCAACTGATCCAGTACTGAAGCTGAATCCAATAGGCAACCCCTAATATAGATTCTAATCAAATTGTTGTTGTAATGAATTGTTACAACTGTAATGAACCAAGATCCATTTTGATAGTTTTCATAACTGACCTCAGTGTTTTGAACACGCTTGCGCTTTAGCCTGAAAACTGGGGAATGCTTCCCATCAAGGAGGCCCTGGCATTCCTCTGTCCAGTGGGCAAAGATGTTTCCATAATTAAAATGAGATATAATAAAATCATATTGAATAATAAAGAGAAACACTTCATTCCATGATCTGGCACAATTGTTTTACATTTTATCTATAGAAATACATTTATTAAATCGCATTACCATCAAAACAATAGGGATTCTTAAGGTTTACCAACACTGTAAAAAAGAAAACATTAAATAAAAATGAAAAAAATATTTTATTTTTCTTCTCTACCTGTTTAAAGAGTTGTTTTTCAACAACAGCAAACACACCACCTCCACAAAACGGGCATGTCGAGCTGAAATTGTATTGTAAGAATAGAACTTTTAGTGCACAACAAAGAATGCAGGCTTTGAAGAGCAAATTTTCTGCGTAGAAATTATACTTATCAATTGAGTAGTCAAACTTTTCATCAAGGACCACGTACGTACCCCTGTGCAAAAAAAGTTAAATATTCAATGATGATACTTATGAATTCATCATTGGGACACATAACTTTATATTATATCCCATCATAACCATGGTTTGTTTTTATCAACTTCAAACTTGATAAAAAAAAAAAATGCAAAGAAATTTAAACATACTTCTGTCAGTGCACACTCTTACCCACCATTAGTATGAATATTCCACAGTCGGATCCAAAGTCTTGCCTTGGGAAGCCCTTTTTTAAGGAAAGCAAAAATAACTGGAGTGACACAGAAGTAGTAAGATATGACAGCACCATTGTCATACATAATTACAAAACTCTGCTACAGGAACCTTTTACATTGTTTTAGATCAATTATTCTCCTTTAACTTTATATTTATTCTTTTAACAAAATATTTTTTTAAACTTGCTTTCACATTTACATAATTCACTAAAAATGTCAAGTGTTACTTATGCCAACATACCACCAAATCTTTGGCCGTCATCTCAGTCCATGTACCTGGAGATCTTCTGTGCAACAGCCCTGTGTGTTTAAAAGGAAAAAAATTACAAATTTGTGACTTTAAAAACACGTGGGTTAAATACAATGTCTGAAGGTCTAATGAACACGACCTCATTACTGCAAATACCTCAAAAAGTACAGTGGCAGGAAGGGATATGTCAACCATTACTTCAAAAATTGCTATGTGGATGTTACATGATTTGCAACAGGAAGTCAAATTTAGTGATCACATCAATACACTATTAATGTATTAACATACTGTATTTGTCTATTTTTTCACATAATTAAGACATAATATGAATGCTCAATTTATTTATTAATTAGGGTTTCAAAACTATTTCTGTGCTCCTACATATTCAACGGTCATAGGAATGTGACCAAAAAAGTAATTTCATCTAGAACAAAACATGCAAAAAAAAAAAAAAAAGAAAGATTCCAGCCATTAAAAACATTGGAGTCTTTACACACAAAATAACAGAAATATTAACTGAAAATTGCAATTATATGCAACAATCTACATAAAAGATTTTGATATCAAATACCCTGGAAAGGCACTGCATTTGCAATGTGGTTTTCCAAGTGCATTTGGATCACTTCTTCACTTATATCCTTGAAACAGGGGCAAAGTGGACATCCAAACCCAAGCGCCAAATGCCTTTGCTCCAAGCATTTATCCTTCTTTAGATTTGATCTAGGCATCTAGACAAAAAGTCAACAAATCATTTTCCAAAAAAAGACCAAGAAAAATCATTTTAAAATATTTCAAATGCAGTTACTAATTAATGTTTATGTGTATCAAATATGGGATGAAAACAGATCTGTCCTCTTTATCCACATATCTATTTTCTGTTTTATTTAAGGCTTCCTCGAATGCTATCAGTGGTTTTTGTAAAACGGGTTTGCTATTCGCAATCTTTCCATAAAGCTATCAAATTTTCTTGTCAAATTATGGCTGAACAAACATTTTGACATAATATAAGTTTTATTTAAGATAATGTAAAAACAAAGTAAAAAAAAAAAAATGCATTTACCCTGAAAATCGGTGCAGTAATATCAAACTTCAAACACTTGCTTGTAATGCTGCACGAGTAACATGAATTTACATATTTTTTGTGCTGGTTACACGTCCTTACATGCTTCAGCCTTACTTATTTATGCTTTTCTGTTTTATATTAAGGACTTTATATCATTGCCCTGCTCTGTTTTCGAAGTTAACTTCGAAAATATGCTGTATAAAAGTGTTAGAAAAAAATAAAAATTAAAAGTCAAGGAGTACGCGCTGTGAAAATGGACGTACCATTGGCTAAGTTAAGATGGCGCCAACACGGAGTTTTGAATCATTCAGATTAAAATAGTTTAGCGAAAAAAAGACAAACATGAAATAAGTGATACATCTAGTCCTTTAAAATGTCATACTCATAGAACGTATCAGCGGAATAAATAGTTATTTTATAGAGAATTATGATAACATTCTCTTTAACTTACTTTCGTTTTCTCCTCCGTCTGTCTTCAAATTACGTCGTCTGCTCCCGGGTTTACGGCGGCTGGCAACCAACTTTAAGGCGCATTAGCGCATACTACTGGTCAGAATCAGGTTAGCATGCTCTCTGTCCGGCGGCCATGACACGTCTGACTGCCATGACACGTCCGACTGCCATGACACGTCCGACTGCCATGACAGTCTGCAGCAAGACCCCTCTCCATTTTTTGGCCCAAGTCAGCAGGGCGACTTGGTTTTTCGCCCAAATCTTTGATGGATTCCGCATCAGCAGCCCGCCCCCAGTCCAGAACGGCGCTCGGGGTCCAAATCGGACCTTCCCGGGCCGGGATCTGGACCCCAAGGCCCAGGCTCAAATTCGCTCAAAAAAAATTCCAAAAAAATACTTCCTTCATACTTAGAGGCTTGATATTAGAGTAGGGCGGTCCTCCCCAGATAGCAAAAATGTTTTGGGCCAGTTGTGGCCCATAGTCAGCATTTTCTTTCGGCCCACATACCGCATGGAATTACGGCACTTGTGTGGTCCGCTCCGTTTGCCGGATCTCAGCACTAATAAAACACAACTTGGCCAGAAGTCAGCCACAGGGTACCCGCTGAAACCGCAACTGGCCCATCCAAGGGCCACCATTTGTTTTTGGGTTTTGTTCTGTCCCCTACTGGGCTCATATGATGGCACTTCATGCTCATGTTTGCCATAAATAAACCAGAATCCCCAAATTTTTAAAGACTATTCATTCATTCATCCATTTTCCATACCGCTTTATCCCTTTCGGGGTCGCCGGAGCCTATCCCGGCAGCTAATGGGCGAAGGCAGGGTTTACCCTGGACAGTTCGCCAGTCTGTCGCAGGGCCACATTCGTGCACACGTCACTCACACATTCATACCTAGGGGCAATTTTAGAGTCACAATTAACCTATGAGCATGTTTTTGGACGGTGGGAGGAAGCCGGAGTCCCCGTGAGAACCCGCATGCACGGGGAGAACATGCAAACTCCACACAGAAAGGTCCCAGTTGGTGTTTCTGATCCCCCAGCTGGGATTTGAACCAGGGCCTTCTTGCTGTGAGGCAAGAGCGCTAACCACTGCGCCACCGTGCAGCCCTTTTAAAGACTAATTTTCTGTCAATTTCTGTAACTAAAATATTGTAATTTTTTTTATCAATAAAGTTATTTATGGATAACATCCATTTTCAGATAAACCATTTTTGTTTATACAAATAAATCAAAGATTTATTCTAAATTTAAGTGCCCACTTATCTTAAGTGCAATTTTCATCGTTTAAGAATTTGATAAAAAAAAAAAAAAATCAAAATTTAGTTAGAAATTCTTTATTAAAACACAAATTAAATAAAATGGGACATCTTTATTCTAACCAGCTTCCCTCAGCACCCGGAGTCTCTCCATCTTGATCCAGTTCTCAACTGGGCCCACAGAAATGGTGTCTTCCAGACCTGCAAAAAAGACAAAATGAATCACCATGGCTTCCAATCTATGCCTTAATGCAAGAGTAATCACAGCTGAGTGTAAAACAGTTTTTCAATTTCTTTTAGGTGCTTGAAAATTAAGCTAAAATAAGTCACCCTTGTTATTATAAAGGGTAATACATAGAGAGAAAAATAAATTAGAAAATGTTCATTAGATACTAACTTTAAGGTTAGACGAATGCAGTGGATATAAGTATTGTAACTGATTTACAGGAATGTTGGACAGGCTGCCGTCTTTCTTCTCTTCTTCGTCTGCCTCCATCTCTGTCTCCAGCCAAATGGAGCCATCTTCTGATAAAAGTCTTAACTTCTTGATCAGTGTCTGCCTCAGTCAGCATGTTGTTTCTGACGGTTCCTAAAATAAAAAAAAATAAAAAAATTATAAGACTGACTTTTACCAAAACATTTGTCTATATAAAGTTTCAAGTTCAGTTATAAAAGAGTATTAGTTCCTCATCTGCATTCATTCACAATGGATCAGTTACACCAAGACAAAGGATTTTAAACTTCAGTCATTGCATATAACTTACGAGAAATGACATCTTTCAGCTCCAGTCATTAGAACGCTGTCTTTCTGTTGATCCTCTCCAGTTCAGCTGCTTGGTAAGGCAATGGTGAAACATTGCTTTTGATTCTCCAAACGATGTCCTTTATGTCCACTCCTCCAATGACGCTCAAAGCAGCGATCTAAAAATATTTTAAAAGGCCATTATGCATTTCTATATTTAGATTAAAACTCATTTTTTGCTTCCAAAAATGTACCTTTGTCATTTTCCAGTTCGTATAGAAAGTGTTGACTGTCTAGTAAATATGGAGAACTAACATATTCACATTTGTAATTTGTGTCCAAGTAAACCACTAAAGGAAAACATATACAAATGTAATTTGAAACATAAATGTATTTAACATACAAATATGTATGGTTTTTTTTGTTATAATACAAAAAACAATCTCATTTTAATGTTATACAACAAAAGTTGCTTGATATAAATAAACAGTAGATTCCCAAATCGTTCCCTGATCATCTAATTTTATCATTTCTAGTTTTCAGTCTGCAGGCAATGGGCGCACAAAAGGCATGCACAGTTCCAGTGAACAGCACAAACGGGCTCCCAGCGCAGTGTGCAGGATCTGAGGGGTGGGTTGAAATATAATGAATTTGTAGGACACTATCCATCTATCCTTCCTCTCTTAATTTTGTTTGTTTAAGGTTGTTAATCCAACGTGATGAGTGCAGCATGTCCATGGAAAAATGTGTGGAACATTTCTCTATGGGCTCAGCGGGTTGTCTATGTTCAAAAATGCATGGGAAAAATGTTATTATACGCAACAGCCATGCACCTGAGGGCAGTATGGCTGTACAATCAAATAAATGTGGTTGTAACATATTTCAAAGGCATCCAGCGGATGAGCATCTGTGAGGTCTGTCTCAAGTGAATATCTTCATGTTTGCACACAAACAAAAATCAAATATTTTTTCCCAACAGCCCACACATCATACAGTGTGCATTTGTTGATAATCTGTAACATAAAAAAAATGAATAGGTTAGATGAAAACATCTTTTTTATTGTCAAATTAGTAATTTGCATAAGAATAGATGAAGATTATTCCACCGATCTTTCTTAGGTTCTGGAATGCTCTTGATTACCTACGCTAAAGTCAGCAGGGAAGCAACATTCTTCGGAGGCAGAAGATTTTTTCAGTTTTTCTTGCCAGCAACTGTTTTTCTCCTTTTTTGTAATGACATCTGAATAACTTTAACTTGATCCGTTAGCATGTCCAATTTTGTCAGGATTTGATGTAAAGAGCTGATAAAGGGAGAAAAAGTACACATTACCAACAAAATCACTTGCTGATGACAATTGATTATACTCAGGTTGCAGAGGCTCAGGGCTTAACATGCTCCCTCGTGCACTGGGACTGCTCACATTTGGGGTTGTTCAGGACTGTTAAAGTTAAAGTTAAAGTTTATTTATTTATATAGCGCCTTTTCTTCTGGCGAAACACAAGGCGCTTAAACATAAGCAAATAAATACATATTAAAAACACAAAAAAAACAGTGTTTAAAAACAAACTTACACAAGACACAAAACAAACATCCCTCTCTCCCCCACCCCCCAAGTCCCCCCAATAAGACCCTTGTCAATAAAACTGAACAATAGCTATAAAAACTGCAGATGTAAGGAAATAATCTGGCTTGGTACGACTGTGTAGAAACGATATTACGAGGATCCCCTAATTCAAGAACCCCCTGACCACAGGGGCATCACCGCTGGCGCCGCCCAGCACGGGGCAGCGCAGGACCCGTCTACCGAGCTGGGACCCCAGCCGCCCCAAAGAGAACAGGCACTGCAGCAATATCCCCCGCCGCAGGCGGAGCCGCAGAACAGAGAATCCCGTGAGGAAAACACTGGATTTTAAAACAAATAAAAAGCAATAAAAGAAGATAAAAATAAAAAGAATGCATAAAAAAATAAATAGTAATAAAACATTGTTAGCAGATTAAAATAGTCATAAAAAACTATAAAATGATTCTTATAGAAAAATAAATATAAATAAAATAAAATAAAATAAAATGCAATCACTAGAAAAGTCATGTAAAAGCCAGGTTAAAAAGGTGGGTCTTGAGCCTCTTCTTAAAAACGTCTACGGTCTCTGCGGCCCTGAGGTTCTCCGGCAGACTGTTCCAGAGACGAGGACCACCATGATGAAACGAAGCCTCACCATAAGTTTTGGTCCTCACCTTCGGAACAACTAAAAGGCCGGTGCCGGAAGACCTCAGGGTCCGCGAGGGTTCATACTTTGAAAGCAAATCACTTAAATAAGAAGGCCCAAGACCATAAAAACATTTATAAACCATTAAAAGAATCTTAAAATCAATCCTGTTGAGATACAGGAGTTGACGTGTACCCTGGTGAAGTGGACCTTGTGTGGTTCTGGGGTTTGTCAACTGCAGCTTGGACTTCAAAGCATGGTCCATTTACCTTTAGTGGTGGAGGTAGATCATTAAAGATGGAGTTTGTCTTCGTCGTTTTGTGAAAAGCGTCATCGCCACTGTCACTCTCAAGTCGAATGCTGGACCTTAGAGATAGATGGTAATGAAAGAGGAAAAAACAAAACAGTTACACTGGAGGCAAAAGACGGGATACTTTTCTTAATTTAATAATAGAGAAATTTCAGCTTATTATCTATCTCTGAGGTACAACAGCAACAGTGGTGTAGCTCAACACTCACAGCCATCTTCCTCTTCCTTTTTGGGATGTCTCGTCTTCTTCAGCTGTTTGAAAGTCAGTGTGCTTTTCCGCTCAGGAAGTTTCAAGCGAGCCGTCTGAAAGTTTCTGCAAAAATTAGATAGTTTTCAACAACAACTATTTAAATCATCAAAAATAATATTAAATCTGTTACACATACCAGCTGTGTATAAACTCTGGACACTAAATGCATGCCATAAAGGTCCAGGCCTTTCCTTGTTTTTAATGGCGTTTTTTTTAATTCAGTGGGTCGACAAAGATCTGGTCATTGACAGATGTTATAGGTCACCCAGAGAGCTGGAACAACCTCTACCTCTCGTGATTCAATGAATTCAACTATGAAATACATTTCCTAAAAAACAGAGACAGAGTTTTGATGAGAAAACATAACATTTACCACACACAAAAAAAAGGAGTGACTTCCTCACGGGGATTCTCTGTTCTGGGGCTCCGCCTGCGGCGGGGGGCTATTGCTGCAGTGCCTGTTCTCTTTGGGGCGGCTGGGGTCCAGCTCGGTAGAGCGGGTCCTGCGCTGCCCCGTGCTGGGCGGGCGCAGCGGCGATGCCCCCTGTGGTCGGGCCGGTTCTTGAATTAGGGGATCCTCGGAATATCGTTTCTACACAGTCGTACCAAGCCATATTGTTTTGTTACATCTGCAGTTTTTATAGCTTTGTTCAGTTTTATTGACAAGGGTCTTATTGGGGGTGGTGGGGTGGGGGGACTGGGGGAGAGAGGGATGTTTGCTTTGTGTCTTTATGTAAGTTTGTTTTTAAACACTGTGTTGTTTGTGTTTTTAATATGTATTTCATTTGCTTTTATGTTAAGCGCCTTGTGTTTCGGCCGAAAAAAAAGGCGCTATATAAATAAATAAAGTTTGAGTTTGAGTTTAAGAAAAAATTAATGTTGTTAATCATACGTGCTTAGTTTACATTTATCTGCTTTAAAAGCAGCTAGAAGCACAGTAATAAAGTAAAACATACAGTTCTACAGGTGTTTACACCCTCAAAAGATGAAAACTATTACTGCAGTCTAAATGTCAAGCTCCACTGCACAAAAAGAACAATTTGATTAAATTACAAACTAAAAAGGATTACAATTTCAAATTGTCTCCTAAATATCAACTATGCACACAGTTTACTTAAACTTATAGTATTCAGCATGTGCTAGTAAAAAAAAAGATCATTTTAGCTTAAACATTTCAAAAGAAATGAAAATCCTTAACTGACAATTCTTTGAATTTATTCAAAACTTTAGATTGTTTTTATCAATGATAGTGGCGGGAAGTTAAATAGTTGAATTTCTTGACGCTGATTCGCTGCAGTGCTGAACTGTGGCCAATCAGGGACTTGGATTTGGTAGTGACGTGTTTTGAGAGTCTTTTTCAAACCAGAGTAACCGATGTAAACATGATCACAAAGGAGAAATTAATAATTGCTTTTTCCTGCCTGACTAGAATTATACCAAGAACAGCATTTTTAGAAAAACTGTTTCGTACGTTTTCACTTTTCGCTCCATGTACGTCGTGCGTGGCGGACGAGCACTGTTAAACAGTAAAACAGGACAAAAGAATCCCCTCTCTTTGTCTGCTGCAAGTCCCCACACCAACTCAATGCATTGAACAACAACCTCCTCACGTGGTAAAATATCAGTAATTCAGCAAACATCTGCATTATCACTCGATAGCACATACACTCTACATCAGGGGTCACCAACACGGCGCCCGCGGGCGCCCGGTCGCCCGCGAGCACCTCATCAGTCGCCCGCGGGTCTCTTCTAAAAATAGCACAACTCGTGAGCTGCTCAAAATTTTATGGAGAGAGAGAGAGAGGGGCGGGGCGGCGCGAGTGTGCTCGTACGTGCATTCGCGCATGCGCAGGTGTGCGTGAGAGAGAGAGGAGGAGGCGAAAAGGAAAAAAAAGGAGCGGGCGTTGAGGGGAAAGTTCTAAAACAAAGCAATGTGCTGTTGATTAACAAAAACTGAAAATAAAAAGGTGGATTCCAGCCCTCCAACGGGATAGTGAGTGTGTCTGCCTGCGTTTCTTTGCTGCCGGCAAAACCAAACACCGGGTTTAACCACGAGGACGACCTCGCGAGGAGCTGCAGCGGTTCCCTGTTCGCCGCCCCAAGGTCAGGACGAGGAAGCAGGAAGGTTAACACCCGGCTGCTTTCACATTAACGCTGACATTTGCGAATTGGATTTTTGATTATTAATTTTCTTTAATGGAAACACAGTTTATTAAACAAAAACAAAAAAAAAAAAAAAGACAAATGCATTTTCGAAAGAAAAAAAAGTATTGGCGCTCAGAGGAGCTGGTTTTGGGGGCGTATTGAAATTGATGGACATTTTTTCGAAAAACGGTAATGGAAATGAACTTTTTTCTGATAAATGCGCTTCTGGAGTGTCTGTCCGAGTACAGCACAGCGGGCGCCACAAGAGATCCACAGCGTCACTGCTTACCGTGCATCTCCTCTGTAAAATCAATAGGATCCGTATATAATTGTCTGATGAAACAGTGCCGACGTTTTCTCTGAAGAACGGATTTTTTTGCTGCGGATTGTATAAAAATTACAAGTTTGTAGTGGACTGAGTTGAGCGGTGTTGGTGTTGTTTTTTTCCAGAGCTCAGTGAACGCACCATGAGCAGATTCTTGTCTGCCGTCAATCAATCTGTGCGGAGGTTTAAGGAGAATAAATGGACGGGTTGCACGAGACTAAATTAAAGCGGTTTGAGGAGCGTAGATCCACTAATTTAAAAAAACAGTTAAAGAACAACTTGTTTGAAGTGTTCTTATGCTGTTTGTAACGGCTGGGGTGACTGGAACCCAGGAGCAGAGAACAGGCTTGGACTCGGGAATGTAACTTAAGATTTTTAATAAACAAAAACACCTCACAAGAGGGAAAACTGCACACGGGCAGAAAAACTAAAGACCATGAAAAAAACACTGAAATGATAACATACCTCAGTGTCGGCTAAAGCAAGGAACTCACGAACTAAACAGGGACACACCGACACTGAGAACTGAAATGCAGAAACTTAAATAGACCTAATTACAAAGTGCAGACAGCTGTGCACTCCTCCACAGAGAGCAGCAGGGAAGGAGGGGCCATCCAGGAGGAGTGACAGCTGACCTGCAAAACACAAAATGACAGTGAGAACAGAAATAAAACCCACAACCGTGTCACTGTTTTTGTTGTTAACGACTTAAAAAAAGAAACAGTTTTCTCGCTTTCTCCTTTAAAAAGATTTAATATCTTGTTTCTCTCAAGAAAAAGATTTAAAAAAAAGAAGTAGGGCAGGGCGTTTTTGGCTTCCTTACATTATACATGAACTTTAGGTGACTTGGAACCTAGTGGATATACAGAGAAAAAAGTGCTGCACTTTCCCTCCATGCAGTCGGTGCTGAAAGACAATGATTCTGCATCCCAGGCATTTGACAGAGTGGCAGAAAAATACTGTGATGTCATCAACAGACTTGGGCAAGAGTTTGAGAATAGGTTTTGTGACATTGATCATCTCGAGCCATGTGTGACATTCATATCCAACCCTTTCATGAATGTGGACACGACATGCTTTTCTGAGCAACTAAGTTCAACGTTTGACTTGGATGCTGGACATGTGGAGATTGAAATCATAACACTGCAAAATGACCTCCACCTTAAAGCCCACCGGGGTGCAGCAAACCTTTGGTGCCTTGTTGACTCAGAGAAGTACAGAGGAGTATGCACAGCAGCTATGAAGACTGCCAGCCTGTTTGGTTCAACCTATCTCTGTGAATCAGCATTTTCTGACATGAACTTCATCAAGTGCAAACACAGAACACGCCTCACTGATGCACATCTGAAAGACTCGCTCACAGTTGCAGTATCAAGCTACACACCAGATTACACTAAACTGGTGAACAGCAATGTCAGTCTTCCCACTAACAAAGAAACAGATACAGACGTATGTGGTAACATGGCAGTGCCATGGAAAAGTCAAATTATAGTATTGAAATTTGTTCAATTCAAGAGTGTGTTCATAACACATAGCAGTTGTAATTTTGTTAAAAACATTACATTTGGTCATTACCTCAAAATGTGACAAGATTTGTCTAACAAAGAGATGACGTATTTTGTGTTTTTTCAATTCATGTGTTGTTTGTTGTTATTGATTAATTGATTTGAGAAATCAGTGTCTTCACATAGAGGATATCATTATTCATTATTATAATGTATATATAAAGCAAACTAAGCAAATTTATTATTTCAATTCGGTAGCCCTTCGTATGACTCAGTACCCATGAAGTAGCCCTCGGTTTCAAAAAGGTTGGTGACCCCTGCTCTACATCATAAATGTTAAGACTTTACTTACCTTAAGTTTCGTTTTACTCCGCTCTCCGCCGCTGCTTCGTCACTCTGCTCTAAACACATGCTAGTTCCTTCAGCCTTCGAGCAACAGGATGCGGCGTTCGATGACAATCGGAAATTCGACCACTAAATCAAGTACATTGAAGTCCGCTGGGATTTGAGGTTAGTTTGTCATCTGGTTTTCATCCTCAGACCAATGGCCAAGTGGAGTGATTCAACCAGGACTTGGAGACCTATTTACGGGCAATGTCCTCCCGGATTCTCATGCGCGCGTGCACGTACAATCACACTCGCGCCGCCCCATCTCTTTCTCTCTCTGTAGCTTTCCCGCAACACTGCAAATGTTGTATTGACTGACATATTTTCTTTTTTGTCGAGCTAAATAATGTGTCTCCACACATATTCTAAAAACATAAACATTCTCAGTTCTAATCAGCTATTTCCATATTGAAACCAGTGACTGTATACGCTGGCCTTTCTGAACGCACGTCTGCGTTAACTTTCAACTTCTTTTGTTTGCAAAGCGAGCGTGTTTTTTACACCCGGTTTAACCGCGTTGAACCTCAAAATAGATTTCTACACAGTAAATCCTCTGACAGCATGTCCTCTTGTTTTAAACTGCTGCATTCCATTGAGGAAAACAATAGAAGGACAATGATTGGAACATTGTTGAATTGTAAAGTAGGTGTTAAAAGGTCTTCACGGACCCTGAGGTCTTCCGGCACCGGCCTTTTAGTTGTTCCGAAGGTGAGGACCAAAACTTATGGTGAGGCTTCGTTTCATCATGGTGGTCCTCGTCTCTGGAACAGTCTGCCGGAGAACCTCAGGGCCGCAGAGACCGTAGACGTTTTTAAGAAGAGGCTCAAGACCCACCTTTTTAACCTGGCTTTTACATGACTTTTCTAGTGATTGCATTTTATTTTAATTTTATTTTATTTATTTATTTTTCTATAAGAATCATTTTATAGTTATTTTATGACTATTTTTATCTGCTAACAATGTTTTTATTACTATATTTATTTTTTTATGCATTCTTTTTTATTTTTATCTTTTTTATTGCTTTTTATTTGTTTTAAAATCCAGTGTTTTCCTCACGGGGATCCTGTTCCTCGGGGCTCCGCCTGCGGCGGGGGGATTGCTGCAGTGCCTGTTCTCTTTGGGGCGGCTGGGGTCCAGCTCGGTAGAGCGGGTCCTGCGCTGCCCCGTGCTGGGCGGGCGCAGCGGTGATGCCCCCTGTGGTCAGGGGGGTTCTTGAATTAGGGGATCCTCGTAATATCGTTTCTACACAGTCGTACCAAGCCAGATTATTTCCTTACATCTGCAGTTTTTATAGCTTTGTTCAGTTTTATTGACAAGGGTCTTATTGGGGGGACTTGGGGGGTGGGGGAGAGAGGGATGTTTGTTTTGTGTCTTGTGTAAGTTTGTTTTTAAACACTGTGTTTTTTGTGTTTTTAATATGTATTTTATTTGCTTTTATGTTAAGCGCCTTGTGTTTCGCCAGAAGAAAAGGCGCTATATAAATAAATAAACTTTAACTTTAACTTTAACAGTCCTGAACAACCCCAAATGTGAGCAGTCCCAGTGCACGAGGGAGCATGTTAAGCCCTGAGCCTCTGCAACCTGAGTATAATCAATTGTCATCAGCAAGTGATTTTGTTGGTAATGTGTACTTTTTCTCCCTTTATCAGCTCTTTTACATCAAATCCTGACAAAATTGGACATGCTAACGGATCAAGTTAAAGTTATTCAGATGTCATTACAAAAAAGGAGAAGAAACAGTTGCTGGCAAGAAAAATCTGGAAAAAGATCTTCTGCCTCCGAAGAATGTTGCTTCCCTGCTGACTTTGGAAAAGCGTCTAAGGTAAGAGACAGACCTAAGAAACAAAGATGGTAATAATCTTCATCCAATCTTATGCAATTACTAATTTGAATAAAAAAGATGTTTTCATCTTAACCGTATTCATTTTATTTGATGTGTACAGCCTTATTCACAACTGCCCTCACAGGTGGATGTGGGCTGTTGGGAGGTAAAAAAATAGATACATGTTTGGCCCATTTGTGTGCATGAAATATTTTGAACATAGACAACCCGCTGAGCCCATAGAGGGAAATGTTCCAACACATTTTTCCTATGGGCATGCTGCACTCATCACGTTGGAGTGAACACTTAAACAAAACAAAAGATTAAGTAAGGAGGAAGGATAGATGGAGTAGTGTCCTACAAATTTGTCATTTTATTTCAACCCACCCCTCAGATCCTGCACACTGCGCTGGGAGCCCGTTTGTGCTGTTCACTGGAACTGTGCATGCCTTTTGTGCGCCCATTGCCTGCAGACTGAAAACTAGAAATGATAAAATTAGATGATCAGGGAACGATTTGGGAATCTACTGTTTATTTATATCAAGCAACTTTTGTTGTATAACATTAAAATGAGATTGTTTTGTTGTATTATAACAAAAAAACACCATATTTTGTATGTTAAATACATTTATGTTTCAAATTACATTTGTATATGTTTTCCTTTAGTGGTTTACTTGGACACAAATTACAAATGTGAATATGTTAGTTCTCCATATTTACTAGACAGTCAACACTTTCTATACGAACTGGAAAATGACAAAGGTACATTTTTTGGAAGCTAAAATGAGTTTTAATCTAAATATGATATGCATTAATGGCCTTTTAAAATATTTTTAGATCGCTGCTTTGAGCGTCATTGGAGGAGTGGACATAAAGGACATCGTTTGGAGAATCATGAAGCAATGTTTCACCATTGCCCTTACCAAGCAGCTGAACTGGAGAGGAGTCAACAGAAAGACAGCGTTCTAATGACTGGAGCTGAAAGATGTCATTTCTCGTAAGTGTTATTGCAATGACTGAGTTTAAATCCTTTGTCTTGGTGTAACTGATCCATTGTGAATGAATGCAGATGAGGAACTAATACTCTTTTATAACTGAACTTGAAACTTTATATAGACAAATGTTTTGGTAAAAGTCAGTCTTATAATTTTTTTATTTTTTTTTTATTTTTAGGAACCGTCAGAAACAACATGCTGACTGAGGCAGACACTGATCAAGAAGTGTCCGAGCCACGGCGGCAGTCATGTTTTAGGTCACCCCGTTGCCCACGGTGGAGGTCACCCCGGCCCCCACAGTGGAGGTCACGGCCACGGAGGCTCCCAGAGCTCAGGGGGAGGGTCCACCCTGCTGGGATACATTGGCATCGACACCATCATCGAGCAGATGAGGAAGAAAACTATGAAGACAGGCTTTGATTTCAACATCATGGTTGTTGGCCACAGCGGCCCAACCTGAACAACTAACTTAACCTGTCAATTCGAATCCCCCTTAAAAGCCCCATATAGTAGTCCACAATTTAATTTATTAATTTTTTTATATCACTTATTTTTGGATGGGGGCTCTGCCCATGCTTGGACTGCATGGAGTGTGCACTGACCTCTGCCCTCTGATTTTTATTGGGGGGCGGGGTCCAAACGCTCTTCGTTCTAACCCTTTCTGTAAAGTTTGGTAGCTTACAATTGAAGGGGGGCAGAGATATTAGAGAAAACGCCATTCGCCACCGCGAAAGCCACGTTTGGGGGTCCCACCAGGGAACCGAGTCACGTGGACACTTGAGACTTTAATCACTCATTCAGGACCTCCCACTGGTGCTCTCTGTAAAGTTTGGTAGCTTACAATTGAAGGGGGGCGGAGCTATTCAAGAAAACGGGATTCGACGCTGCGAAACACACGTTTGGGGTCCCCAAGGGGAACCGAGTCACGTGGAACCTTGAGACTTTAAACACTCATTCAGGACCTCCCACTAGTGCTGTGTGTGAAGTTTGGTAGCTTACAAATGAAGGGGGGCGGAGATATTCAAGAAAACGCCATTTGCCACCGCGAAACCCACTTTTGGGGGTCCCACCAGGGAACCTAGTCACGTGGACACTTGAGACTTTAAACACTCGTTCAGGACCTCCCACTGGTGCTTTCAGTAAAGTTTGGTAGCTTACAATTGAAGGGGGGCGGAGCTATTCAAGAAAACGCCATTCGAGGCAGCGAAACCCACGTTTGGGGGTCCCACCGGGGAACCGAGTCACGTGGACACTTGAGACTTTAAACACTCATTACATTAAGGACCTCCCACTGGTGCTTTCTGTAAAGTTTGGTGGCTTACAAATGAAGGGGGGCAGAGATATTCAAGAAAACGCCATTCGCGCTCGCGAAACCCACGTTTGGGGGTCCCACCGGGGAACGGATTGACGTGGAGCCTTGAAACTTTAAACACTCCTCCGGGACGTCCCTCCGGTGCTGTGTGTAAAGTTTGGTGGATAAGGAACGAAAGGGGGCGGAGTTAAAGCCCGAAAACGCTCCACGCCGTGGCGAAACCCACGTTTCGGGGTCCCCACAGGGAACGCTTTGACACTTGAAATTTTAAACACTCCTTCAGGACGTCCCTCTGGTGCTGTGTGTGAAGTTTGGTGGATTACAAATGAAGGGGGGGCGGGGATATTCAAGAAAACGCCATTCGCCACCGTGGAACCCACGTTTTGGGGTCCCCACGGGAAACGGATTGACGTGGAGCCTTGAAACTTTAAACACACCTCCAGGACGTCACTCTGGTGCTGTGTGTGTAAAGTTTGGTGGATAAGGAACGAAAGGGGGTGGAGTTAGAGCCCAAAAACGCTCCACGCGTGGCGAAACTCACGTTTCCGGGTCCCCACGGGGAACGGATTGACGTGGAACCACCAAACTTTAAACGCTCCTCCGGGACGTCGCTCTGGTGCAGCCTACCAAATTTGGTGCGTAAGGACTGAAGGGGGGCGGAGCTATTCAAGAAAAACCCATTTTGAAGGCCGCGGACACCCGAAAAACGCCTTAACGGAAGCTTAACGAGCCACAACTGGCCTACGCTGTCGAATTGGGGTCTGATTTTTTTAGGGTACGTGGGGGCTACTGTCCGCCTACAGTGTGTAAAATCTGAGATCAATCGGATAAAAGATGGCCGCGCTACGCCGCGAAAGGCTAACCGAAATTCGCTAGAAAAAAATTCAGGAAAAATACTTCCTTTTCACTGAGAGACTTGAAATTGGACCATAATGTGTCTTTTGAGACGCTGATTCAGGAACCAAAGCTCGTTAGGAGCTAGCATGATGCTAAAGCTAACTAGCTAGCCAAATGAGCTAGCGCTACGAAATTTCTCATGCTTGTACAAGTCCACGAGACAAGCGTAGCTGTCAAGTTTCAGCCCATTCCGACGATATCTGGCCACAGGGGACCCCGACGAAAGGCCAAAAATCCCCGCCTTTAAGGCGCTGCCATTTCCGAGGGCAAAGTCCGATCGGAGCCGAAAGGGTGTCTCTGCGCTCGCGTGGGCCCCCTTTACAACATATTTGAGTTTCGTTCCGCTGCGGCATCTGGAAGGTGTCGCGGGCCAAAACCCCGTACCAAGTCGGGTCCACGTAGTGGTCTGGACCCTTGACCCCATTTTTTGGCCCAAGTCAGCAGGGCGACTTGGTTTTTCGCCCAAATCTTTGATGGATTCCGCATCAGCAGCCCGCCCCCAGTCCAGAACGGTGCTCGGGGTCCAAATCGGACCCTTCCGGGCCGGGATCTGGACCCCAAGGCCCAGGCTCAAATTCGCTCAAAAAAAATTCCAAAAAAATACTTCCTTCATACTTAGAGGCTTGATATTAGAGTAGGGCGGTCCTCCCCAGATAGCAAAAATGTTTTGGGCCAGTTGTGGCCCATAGTCAGCATTTTCTTTCGGCCCACATACCGCATGGAATTACGGCACTTGTGTGGTCCGCTCCCGTTTGCCGGATCTCAGCCACTAATAAAACACAACTTGGCCAGAAGTCAGCCACAGGGTACCCGCTGAAACCGCAACAGGCCCATCCAAGGGCCACCATTTGTTTTTGGGTTTTGTTCTGTCCCCTACTGGGCTCATATGATGGCACTTCATGCTCATGTTTGCCATAAATAAACCAGAATCCCCAAATTTTTAAAGACTAATTTTCTGTCAATTTCTGTAACTAAAAATATTGTAATTTTTTTTATCAATAAAGTTATTTATGGATAACATCATTTTCAGATAAACCATTATTTTTTATAGAAAATAAATCAAATGATTTATTCTAAATTTAAGTGCCCACTTATCTTAAGTGCAATTTTCATCGTTTAAGAATTTGATAAAAAAAAAAAAATCAAAAGTTTAGTTAGAAATTCTTTATTAAAACACAAAATTAAATAAAATGGGACATCTTTATTCTAACCAGCTTCCCTCAGCACCCGGAGTACTCTCCATCTTGATCCAGTTCTCAACTGGGCCCACAGAAATGGTGTCTTCCAGACCTGCAAAAAAGACAAAATGAATCACCATGGCTTCCAATCTATGCCTTAATGCAAGAGTAATCACAGCTGAGTGCTAAAACAGTTTTTCAATTTCTTTTAGGTGCTTGAAAATTAAGCTAAAATAAGTCACCCTTGTTATTATAAAGGGTAATACATAGAGAGAAAAATAAATTAGAAAATGTTCATTAGATACTAACTTTAAGGTTAGACGAATGCAGTGGATATAAGTATTGTAACTGATTTACAGGAATGTTGGACAGGCTGCCGTCTTTCTTCTCTTCTTCGTCTGCCTCCATCTCTGTCTCCAGCCAAATGGAGCCATCTTCTGATAAAAGTCTTTAATTATCTTGTATTTTGCTTTGCCACATTTATGTACAAGACAGAACTTGGGTTGGAAAGTAATGTTTTTTTTCAAAACTGCCGCTGCCACATTTCAACTGTAGGGGGCGCCTAGGAGACAGTGAACTTGAACAAATCTGGACAGTTTATCTCATAACTGCCAAGGATACTGGAAAAGAAAGTCACGTCTCCTGTGTTTCTGTATTTTCCAGGTCTCTGCCCCCCTTCAATTGTAAGCTACCAAACTTTACAGAAAGGGTTAGAACGAAGAGCGTTTGGACCCCGCCCCCCAATAAAAATCAGAGGGCAGAGGTCAGTGCACACTCCATGCAGTCCAAGCATGGGCAGAGCCCCCATCCAAAAATAAGTGATATAAAAAAATTAATAAATTAAATTGTGGACTACTATATGGGGCTTTTAAGGGGGATTCGAATTGACAGGTTAAGTTAGTTGTTCAGGTTGGGCCGCTGTGGCCAACAACCATGATGTTGAAATCAAAGCCTGTCTTCATAGTTTTCTTCCTCATCTGCTCGATGATGGTGTCGATGCCAATGTATCCCAGCAGGGTGGACCCTCCCCCTGAGCTCTGGGAGCCTCCGTGGCCATGACCTCCACTGTGGGGGGCGGGGTGACCTCCGCCGTGGGCAACGGGGTGACCTAAAACATGACTGCCGCCGTGGCTCGGGCCGTGGCTTCCGATGGGAACCGGAATGGCACTCGGAGGGGGAGCGGACGTGCCGCCGCCTCCGAAACCTGGAGCCTGAGGCGGGAAGGGGCTGGATGGAGAGGGAATGCCCACATTGGGGGGTTTGGCTGGAACAGCTGGTTTGGGTCTAACTTCTGGTGGAACTATGTCTGACATGTTGCTCCGTGCGTGCTCTCCTCGCGGCCGTCGGGCTCCTCTCGGCGCTGCTGCTGCTCCGGACACTCGCTAACGGGCCCAACGCAGACGGATATCGAGAGGAGGAGCGGTCATGTGACGGTTTTCGGTACCGTTTCTTTCCTTCCCGCGAGCCGACAATGTCCTCCCCCATACACCATACATCCCACCTCAACTGTGCTGGTGAGATCAGACTTGAACACCATGCTAACAGATTAAACTTTAATCTCAGGGAAACAAGGACGAGGTTACGGTGTATTTGGTTAAATGTGAAAGGACATTTTTTTTTTTTTGCCAGGGAGTGTGTGAAGGCCACTGATGTGTGTTCACATTTGTGTATTATTTTTTTTTATTTTATTAATTATACGAGGATGTTTAATAATCCTGTTCTTTAATTATCTTATATTTTGCTTTGCCACATTTATGTACAAGACAGAACTTGGGTTGGAAAGTAATGGTTTTTTCAAAACTGCCGCTGCCACATTTCAACTGTAGGGGGCGCCTAGGAGACAGTGAACTTGAACAAATCTGGACAGTTTATCTCATAACTGCCAAGGATACTGGAAAAGAAAGTCACGTCTCCTGTGTTTCTGTATTTTCCAGGTATGTTGTGTCCGTGTTAAGTTTGAAAACAACTTTTGAACTGAGTCAAAGTTAGAAATAGATGTCAGCAAAGTGTAAAGTAGCGTTTTTATGTTTGTGAGTTCAAAAATGAATAGAGATAAACTTCAAATTAGTAGTTAACAATAGTAGTTAGCTAACAGTCCCCATTTATACATTTTGTTTTAAGGAAAATAGCTAGTACTTTAACAAGCTACCTTATTTATTTTATGTTGATCAGTTAATAATACAATTTATGAATATGTTAGGTGAATGTCTATTACAATGCAGCTGTGGAACTTGACTGAGAAATAATTTTCAGTAAATGGTTACATTGAGGATGTAATATTAACCAACAAGTCTGGAATATAAGAGAAAGCTAGACGATATGAGGTGATGTGTTTTCTTTTCATTTGATGAGCTGTTGAATTAAATTGAAGTGTATTAAATTATTTCAGAAGTGTCTAAATAGACAACATGTATGCAGTGGTCTACTGTAAAAGATATTACAACTGGAAAGGTTCACATTGTATTGTGTGATATGTTAATAAATAACTGCCAAGGATACTGGAAAAGAAAGTCACGTCTCCTGTGTTTCTGTATTTTCCAGTTTTGTCAGCTATCTATACAACTGTCTACGGGTGTCATCACCTGATACCTGTAACACATACGCACAGACACACACAAAACAAAGATTCACACGCGCACGCACACAGATCAATACAGTGGGCCGACAGAGCGGGTGGGCGGGGGCGGGGTTTTGGGTGTAAAGCAAAAGCAGACAGCAGTTTTTCTTAGCAGAAACATGTGTTAATGTCTTTATGTTATGAAATTATCAACCATGATGGCAACAACAAAAAAGCTCTAGCAGAAGCGCCTGTGGACCGCCGCGGGAAAATGCGTGTCTGGTGTGAACTACAGAGCGGAGCAGTAGCAGCGCGGACTCCGCTCCGCTTCGCGGCGCTCCCGCGTTCAGTGTGACCCCGGCGTTATACAGCTCTAATCTTAGTAGTTCACTTCTGGGTATCAGCAAGTAAATTTGCATATTAGCTAAATATTTAAATCCAAGCTGTATATTTAAATCCAAACTCTTTGCAGAAGGTCAGACAGTTTCTCGGCCTAGCGTCTTATTATAGGCGTTTTGTGAAGGATTTTGCAACCATAGCCGAGCCTCTTCATGCCTTAACCAAGAAAAATGTGCGTTTTCAGTGGACAGAAAAGTGCCATACTGCCTTTAACTGTTTAAAGGGTCACCTGACTACTGCACCGGTGCTGGGTTACCCCCTTGATGAAGGTGAGATGGTGCTGGACACAGATGCCAGTGATGTTGGCATCGGTGCTGTACTTTCGCAGATGCAGGATGGTGAAGAGCGGGTCTTGGCTTATGGAAGCCGAAAGTTAACTAAGACAGAGCAGAATTACTGCACCACACGACGTGAGCTACTTGCTGTTGTAGAATTCACATCCCACTTTTGCCAGTATTTATTAGGCCGGCCTTTTAAAGTTCGCACAGACCACAGTAGCCTTCGTTGGCTCACAAAAATGAAGGAGCCTGAGGGTCAGTTAGCGCGGTGGCTTGAAAGACTTGGAGAGTATGACTTTGAGGTCATTCACCCTCAGGGCGGTCACATTGCAATGCGGACAGTATGTCTAGGAGACCTTGCCATCAGTCCTGTGCTTGCAGACACTCTGAGCCTTCCTCACAATCTGTGAGTGTTAGCCATCAAGCAGTGCAATGTGAATTGGACTCAGGTAGCAACCAGGTGATACAGAGTCCAGTGGGGGTAGTTGAGGCACAGTCTGCTGCAGAAAACAGTATTGAACACTCAGAGAAAGTGTTGATGACCAAAGCTAATCAAGAAGAGCTTTTTAGTGGTTGGTCTCTTGAGGAGCTGCTACTAGCACAGGAGTCTGACCCAGATATAGCTCCTATCAGAGGATTTATTCTGGCAGGAAAGGAACGTCCACCATGGGAGGTGGTGGCAACCTACAGCCCAGCTTCAAAAACGTACTGGAGCCAGTGGAAGCGACTGTTTTTGCGTGATGGGATATTACTGAGACGTTTCTACTGTGTTGATGAGACTGAGTTCTACTCGCAAATTGTGTTACCCCGGGCATTGAGGTCGGGTGTTCTGAAACAGATGCATGAGGGAGAAGTTGGGGGGCATTTTGGGGTAGAGCGCACAGTAGCAAGGTTACAGACTCGGTACTTCTGGTATCGGATGAGAGAGGATGTGGCCCTCTGGTGTAGTACCTGTACTAGATGCGCCTCCAAAGCAAGGCCACTAAAGAAACCCCAAGCTCCCATGGGGACAGTTGGTGTAGGGGCACCAATGGAACGTGTTGCTCTGGATATTATGGGGCCATTGAATGAGACAGATCGAGGAAACAAGTACATACTTGTGGTGCAGGACTACTTCACCAAAGTAGTTGAAGCTTTTCCAATTCCAAATGACAAGGCAGTAACCGTGGCTGAAGTGTTTGCTTCACAGTGGGTGTGTCGTTATGGGGCACCACAAACATTACACAGTGACCAAGGCCGGAATTTTGAGTCCGAGGTTTTCCAGAAAATGTGCATGTTGTTTGGAATAGAGAAGACACACACCACACCTTTCAGACCACAATCAGATGGACAAGTAGAAAGGTTCAATGCCACCCTGCAAAAGATTCTGGCTACCACAGCTGATCACTGTCATTGGGACTGGGATCTCATGATTCCTTATGCTGTGATGGCATACCGAGCAACCAAACATAGCTCAACAGGGTTCTCTCCAAATTTCATGCTGTTTGGCAGAGAAGTAAGTGAGCCTGTGGATCTAGTGGCAGGACTGCCTCCAGACGACACCAGACGTGCTTCAGAACCGGAATACGTCCAGAAGATCAGAGAGCGCCTAGAACTGGCACATGGCATCGCGAGAGAAGCACTGGGTGAGTCTTCAAGACGTGCAAAGAGACAGTATGACAAAAACTGTTGCCGCACACAGTATAAAGTGGGTGATGCTGTGTGGTACCTAGTCAAAGGAACCAAGACCCCTAAAAACAGGGTGAAGAAATTCCTTCCATCCTATGAAGGTCCATACTTCATCATTGGACAGTTGGATGACCTCATCTATCGCATCCAGAGAGGTCCAAAGACCAAGGTGAAGGTTGTGCACCATGATCAGCTGAAACCTTACTTGAGTCGTATTCCGTTGGACAATCGTTGGGCCATTCAACATGCTGAAGGTTAGGTACCAGTGGAGGTACCGCCACCGGCATTGGACACTGACTCATCAGGTCTGGACGTTGACCTTTCTCTGCTATTCTCTGGCCCCGGTGCAGATGGATCCTGCACCAGCCTGGATCAAACTGTAGACGACAGTCCGTCTATTTCTAGCCAGGCCTGTGCTCAGGATAGTGGGGATGAACTGGCAGATGCGAAGCCAAAAGCCCCTCAGCCAAAGAGACCTATTCGTTGTCGCAAGGGACCAGTCAGATACGGTGACTGGATCCTGGACTAAGGAAAAAAAAAAAAAAGAGAGAAAAATGTTACAGCTGTAATGTTGACCATGACAACTGTTTGTTCTTGCTTTGCTTTGTTTTGTTTGATTGTTAAAAAAAAAAATGTCTGATAGTTTTACAAAATTGTTATTGTTGTCCTGGATAAGAATTATTGCATAATGTCGATCCAGAGTGGGGGTAGTGTTGCGGGAGAGCTATGGAGAGAGAGAGAGGGGCGGGGCGGCGCGAGTGTGCTCGTACGTGCACGCGCGCAGGTGTGTGTGTGTGAGAGAGAGAGGAAAAGAGCGTAAGGAAAAGAGGAGCGGGCGTTGAGGGAAAAGTTCTAAAACAAAGCAATGTGCTGTTAATAAAACAAAAAGTGAAAATAAAAAGGTGGATTCCAGCCCTCCAACGGGATAGTGAGTGTGTCTGCCTGCGTTCTTTGCTGCCGGCAAAACCAAACACCCGCGGGTTTAACCACGAGGACGACCTCACCCGAGGAGCTGCAGCGGTTCCCCTGTTCGCCCCGACCACGGTCAGGACGAGGAAGCAGGAAAGGTTTACAACTGACTTCAGACTTGCATAGCAACACGTAAACACAAGGGCTTTACAAGGGGAAGCCAGAAACACGCGTACACACGTTAACACTTTTTCTTGTAAGCGGTCGCTTGACTGTGGGTTGCCAAAGGCGGTGTGAACATAGCACAACACAGACGTGTGAATAATAAAGCAAACCTGACCTTGCTGTCGAGCTTTTTCATGGTCACCAGGTCCAGTGACTTGAGCGAGTGTTCAGTTGGGGCAATGTAGTACAGGCAAGCGTGGATGCGGGTGTCATGGTAGTTCTGAAGCGTGCGCTTGATTTTTAGCTCCTCCTGAAGATATGCTTCAAACTGTGTGTCTATAAACTCCACAATTGACTTGTAACTGAGCAAGAAGAGAAAAGGGAAACTGACTTTAGTATTTCCTGTTCTCCCCCATTTCGTTAATTAGTTCCCTCTTGTAAAGCACATCATGGATTATGGTAGAGCAATAACGCTAAAAAGTTTAGCCTTTTTAGCTTCACTGAAACATTTAACTATACACAAAAAGTTATATCAGATAATAATGAAATAAGGACTTAAATACTACAAAGTTCCTATCAATAACAATGGCTTTTATATAGCATTTTGAACCATATTTCCTCTTAGCCTTTTTTTTTTTTTTTTACCAGAGAAGTATTTATAAATCAATCACAAGTTATGGTCTTCAAAGCTGTAGCAGCCATGATAATATTTTTTTATTATTTCAATTTTTTTGTGTGTCACGTGATGAGGAAAGAGATCATTAGGCGGACCTGTTCACCTGGGTTTGGTTTGGTTCTGTTGGTTTAGAGAGAGGGTGTACAGGGCCCGGTATTTTTTGTTGACCGCTTTATTTGCCTTTGTATTTTGGAACGATCAAAAACACATTTTTTGTTATCCGTGTCTACGATGATCTTTAATAAATCAAGATACATCCAGAGGACATTTTCATCATCTTTTTAGGAGCGCGTCACAAACAAGGTCCTGCCGCAGCCTCTCTAGCGGCTCATGAGTCCGCAGCCGCTACAAAAGCCTTAAGGTTAATTTGTTTTCAAAAGCGTAAATACAAGTGTTTTTTTTTTTTTTAATCATACTATTCTTAGTATAATTGGACTTCCCTACCTATAGATCAGAGATTACAACTGCTTTCTGGAGTAAACATGTAATAAAAACCCAGTGGACATGTCCAATAACTAAAAGCATAAAATATCAACTTCTAACATCAGGAGGACAATCCCCTCTATCCGTTCAGAATGACACCTGAGAAGCAAAATGTTATTATTGCGACAATTCTAATTTTTACAGAGAAAGACAGCACAATAGAATGACTGATTATCTTTACACCAATACTAATCTGTTTGCTTTACCTCTCCTCCTTGTTTATTTGGTCTCCAAAGCCCACTGTATTGACAACAGTAAGCTTCAGATGGACGTTGCTCTCCTGAAGTTCGTAGGTGTTGGACTTCAGGGAGACTCCTGGCTGATTGTGCTGGATGGGCTCTCCCTCAAACTTGGTATTGAACAGTGTGTCCATGAGAGTGGATTTGCCCAACCCGGTCTCACCTTATAAAGGGAAAACACAAGAGGTCTTCATTTGAAAATTTACAGCATTTTAGCTCCCTTCATCCCTAAACAAAACATCAACTAAAACATTATTCTCAGAGACTAATGGATACAACCAAGTATCACTGCCTAAACATCAAATACATTCGATTTTAAATCACAATATCAACCATTAAATGTAAATAAATGACTTGTTTTAGTGCAAAACCAATTTTGCTTGTAATAAAGCTTTCACGCAAGTAGTCATACTATACAATGGTGGAATTTTCATTTTAAAGATCTAATTTGTGATAATGACTAACAAAGTATGAAAAATTATTTAAAAAAAAATATTTTTCATATATTTGATGAATTGCTGTTGCGAGTAAAGCTTGATTTTTTTTTTTAAACTGCCCTACTACTGACATGATTTTATACAATCTAAGCTAATATTCAACAATTCGAACACTGTCCATAATATTTAACTCTTTAACACCTTTAGCTTTAATTCTTTCGACTACTGTATTTTTTCCACTGCATTTAACATTATTCGATTATGGCGAATCGCAGCTTTGTGTCGCATATCAGCCACTATCCTGCACATCAGAATCCACTCATTCTCATTGGTCACGTAAACTGCCAAATAGCGTGTGTTATTTAGATGTCAATCTCTAATGTTGAGGAGTTAAGAGTCTTGGTCTTTCAAAATTATAATAAAACAGATGACATAATGAAGATTGTTTAAACAGAAACTATATTTAATCAGAGCTAACCATTTTCTTCCAATAAAGAAGGTGAAATGTACACAAGTGTAAAATGGAGTGCATTCTTATCTGATTTATTTGACATATTACAACTTTATAGAGATAAATATATATTTTTTAGACACAAGGATATAAGTTAAACATATACTCACCAACACACAGAATGTTAAAACAGAAGCCGTGTTTGACAGACTTGTTGACCAGCTGGTCAGGCATACTGTCAAAGCCAACATGGCCGGACAGAGGCACAGCGCGAGCTCCTTCACCATGAAAAGAAAAAACAACATCGAACAAAAGCTTTACTTTCTCTGTTTTCCTTTAAGAGTTCCTCACAGCCCTGAACTCTCTTCAACAAGCAAGTTGTCCATGCTCTGCACCACAACATAACAACACAAAGACAGAGAAACAGCCGAGTTACCTCGCCTTCCACCATTTCTGCTTATACTAGAATGTGAGACTGCTTTCAGGTGAGGTCTCATTCACTTCCTGTTTTCTGAGCAGCTTTCTTCCGTTAGTTGAGGCAAAACAAAACCACATTGCACATATATGGAAAAGTGCTGGTTTTGTGTCAAATATAAGGGCATAAAGCCTGAATAATTATTTGCAGGTTCTTTATTTATTCTTTTTTTTTTAGCAAAACTTGAAAAAAATATGAACAAACGCAGAGGATGTAGACTTTAAAGATTCCGTCACAGCAAGCTACAATTGATGTCAATTTGCAGGCTTTACTGCCTTTGAGCATTTAAATGTGAGGAATACATTTGAAAAGAGTTCTTTTTATCTAACAAAAATCTTTGAATTTTGCCAAGTGATGATTGTATCGTAGGGTACAAAAAGGCATACAATTAAACCTAATTTGTAATCTTAGGAACGCTGTTAGTTTAATTTGAGCAAGATCTAAATTGTACAACGCAAAGGTTTTTAAACCACTTGTAGATTCGGGGTAGACATTTAAAACTGTACATCAAGTGAACTCTCGATTTTAGGCTGAATACACCTCTATGCGATCTGCTTTCTCTCTAGACCAGAATAGCTCTAAAGACAAAGCTATATAGCACTCTTGTTGCACATTTGGGGTGGCTGGGCTGGCAGATTTCTTGTGAGTCTCTCCAATGTCTGCATTATAAGCTACAGGAAAACCAAAGAATTTACATTGCATGCCAAAAGCAAGAGCTCTCCACGAGCTAAAATGAACACAACCAGCCATTATGTGGCTGAACATAACACAGTGTTGTCCAATATGGTGATGGCTTAAGAACAACTCTGAGGGTAATTTTAAAATAACTGTGCAAGCTGGTTGGAAGCGGCAAATTGTTTTTAGAGGGCAGGAATTGGGGCTAAATAGCTGAAGTTGTGTGGGGGAAACTGAGGGGAAATAGGAGGCTAAACAGTTTGTAAATCGCAAGAATCATCTCCCCATCTCTAAACAAAATCTGCTTCATTCATTGGACCCACAAAGGGATATAAAATTGGACAACCTTGCTATTCTATGCACTCCCTCTGGGTTTCCTTTTTTCTCCTCAAAAACAGGGCAGCAGTTGTTGTCCTAGCATAGCTTTAAAAAAATCACTAGATTAGTAGTTATTTGTGCTATTAATAGCAGTATATTTTGTTTACTATCAAAACGAAGTTAACGAATTTACATTTACGAACATAACGGAAATGAAGGTTGAAGCTTAACTGAAACGGGGGCGTACAGAATGAATGGCCTACGGGGGGTTTATTGATTAAAACCTACGATTAAAACCTTTCAAAGATACAACAATGAATTAAATACGATGACAATTAAATACAATAATTCTACCAGGCGCAGTTTCGTTAATGAGATAATTAAGCTAGCTATAAGAAACGTAAAGGCGTAGTACTCGATACGACAGCTGAAAAATTAGAAAGAAAAAAAGCTAAGACTAGGCCCATCTAATTTTTTTCAAATGAACAGCTCTAAATGGTTATTCAAATCATATTTGGGTTTTTTTGTTCTGTTTGATATAGTAAAATGACTGGTGGTTTAGAACTGATGCCGCGAATTTCTGAACGGCACGATAATACAGGAAGCTCTTTACAAATATACACTTTTAAATGCACAGTAAACTTAAAACCCACACACGTTTACATAACTAATGCGTTTTAAGGTAAAACTGAATACATACAGCTTGTCTTGCTATCTCGGTAGAAGCCATGATGATCTCCGTTCTATTTCATCCCTCCTGACCGCCAGAGGCGGTGCTTCAAGCACTGAATGATCCTTCATGCGCATGCGTAGTTCGAGAATTTAATGACAACAAAGTCACCTGTGACCTCCTGGTGACCCCACGTGAGGCTATAAAGTCACGTGGCACCAGGAACGCAGCCTCAACGCACCTCGCGAGAACGCAAGGGACCGAGGGACCGGAACCTCTGGCGGTCATCCTTTTTTTTTTTTTTTTTTTTTTTTTTTTTTTCAAAGTATTAATGAAATACAATACAAAACAAGAACAAGAACAGTACATTGTACATCAATTTTTCCAAAAAACGCCAGGGGGATACATTAGAAAAACAAAAATAAGTTGTTAAATTATTCTGTAAACCTTAAAGAGATGATGAGTTTTAATTGCTTTTTTGTTATGCCTGGATGAAATTGAACACAAGTACTGTCTGATTTCAGCAAATAATTCAAAGAAGTTTGGATTTTTCTTGCAAAATTTGGTTTTATGGATATAATATTTTGTTAATAAAGTCAAGAGATTTATTACATAGAATTGTGAAGAAAACTTCACATCAAAGTTAGTAAAACCAAAAAGAATGTTTTTCCAAGTTAGAAAAAAAAGGGGATAGATTTTACTCCTGATTAGAATTGATAATTTGTTCCAAATGAGTTTAGTGTGCTTACAGGTCCAGAATATGTGTATTAATGATTCTTCATCCTCTTCACAAAATGTACAGTTTTTATTCAGATCCTTTTTAAACCTTTGTATGTATTGGTTAGTTGGATAAAATCTATGTAACATTTTAAATGAAACCTCTTTGACCTTGTTGTTCAACAGAAATTTGTTTGGTAGAAGCCAAACTTTTTCCCAGCAGATCTGTCCGTGAAGTGAGGTCCAAAAGGTTATTGCTGGTGATTCAGTCCGGAGCTCCTGCTGGAACAAACTTCGGATGGCTTTGTTTTGATGTTTTGCAGTTGTAAAGCAGATTTTTCCAACGGCTGTGTTCGTCACTTGAAGCTGCTGGTGATGATCAGATCCAGCTGTTCCTTTAAACAGATAGGTGAGGTGGAGAGGAATAGCATCGAAAACAACTGCAAAATCTTTCACAGAGATGGGGATCTTATAGTGTTGAAGGAATTCAGTATAGTTGTACAGTTGACCTTGTTGGTTGAATAACTGACTGACTAATCTAATATTATTATCAAACCATTGCTGTATAAAAATAGTTTTATTTCTATAAAGTATGTATCTATTGTTCCATATGTAAAATTTATGAGGAGAAAAGTTATGTTTGTAAATCAAGGACCAAGCAAGCAACATTTGTTTATGGAAAGAGGAGAGTTTGATGGGCACTTTGTCGGGCTTATAGGTGCAGAGCAGTAAGAAATCCAGGCCACCAACCTGAGAGAAAATATAATCAGGTATGAAATTCCATAGAGACTTTGGATTTTTAAGGAATTGTCTGATCCAGTTAATTTTAAAAGTCATATTTAAAGTGTTAAAATCCAAAAAATTCAAACCTCCATTGCTGTAGTCATTCATCAAAACAGATTTCCTGATATGATGTGTTCGATTTTTCCAGACAAAGTCACGTAATATTTTATCAATAGTTTTGATAATAAAGTTGCTGACATACAGAGACTGAGCTGTATAAGTGACTCTAGAAAGCCCTTCAGCTTTGGAAAGAAGAATTCTACCTTTAATGGATAAATCTCGTAAGAGCCAAAGATTGAATTTTTTTTTCATTTTTTCTATGATTGGAAGAAAATTAGTGTCACATCTGTCACTTTCAGTTTTAGTTATTGTGATACCAAGATACGTGACAGACGTTTTTACGGGAATATTTAAAAACGAATCACAATCACAGGATTTAATTGGCAAAAGTTCACATTTTTTCAGATTTAATGAAAGGCCCGAAGCTTTGGAGAAAAATTTTATGACATCAATTGCCATCTGAATTTGTGAGCTGTCTTTAAGAAAAAGAGTTGTGTCATCAGCGAGCTGACTGATAATTATAGACCTGTTAGCGATGGAGATACCTTGTAATGGACTAGATTTAATATGATCACAGAGAAGTTGAGTTACAAGAAGAAATAGGTATGGAGATATAGGACATCCCTGTCTGATTCCACGTCTAATTTCAAATCTTGGCGATGAGCCGTATTTAAGTTTAATAGAACATGTAGCGTTGTTGTTTAGAGTTTTTATACCTTTGCAGAAGTAACTGCCAAAACCAAATTTTTGTAAGGATTGATATAAAAAATTGTGTTCCACTGTATCAAAAGCCTTGAAAAAATCCAGAAACATTATAAAAGAGTTGTCTGAAATTAGGAATGAATAATCGAGTAAATCAAGAACTAATCGAATGTTATTAGAGATGTCTCTGTTGGATAAAAATCCAGATTGTGATTCGTCTATTATAGAGGTAAGAACAGATTTAATCCTTTTAGCAAATATTGATGCCAAGATTTTATAATCATTATTAAGAAGGCAGATGGGTCGCCAATTGTCAATATAAAGTAAATCTTTCTGTGATTTTGGGATGAGGGTGATAAGACCTTGTGTCATACTCCAAGGTAAGGTATTCATGGATATACTCTCTTTGTAAACTTCTAATAAGAAAGGCGCCATCTGCTGGGAGAAAAGTTTACAAAATTCTGAAGTCAAGCCATCAGTTCCTGGAGATTTGTTTTGCTTTAGCTGTTTGATGCAATCACAAACTTCTACAATAGACACTGGATCATCACAAAGTTCTTTTTCAGAAACATTAATTTTTTTATTGAATTTTATAGAGTTAAGGAATATTTTAGCATCAGCTTCTGAGTATTGTGATGAATACAAATTCTTGTAAAATGAAGAGCAGTGGTTAGAGATTATTTTGGGATCCTCACATATTATATCATTTATCTTTAATTTTTGAATTGTATTCATTTGTCCTTGATGTTTCTCCATTTTAAAGAAATACGAAGAATTTTGCTCTCCCTGCTCAAGCCATTGTTTTCTCGACCTGATAAAAGCTCCTTCTGCTTTTCTTTTATAAATCTGGTCCAGTTCTTCTTGTAGTTTTATTATTTCTAGTTTTTGTTCATCTGATAAGCTGTCTGGAGATTTTTGACATAGTAGTGAAATGCCTTTGATTATGTCTTGTTCCTGCTGTCTTCTTAATTTGGCTAAATTGCTGCCAAATTTTCTTAAAAATTTTGCTGACTCGTATTTAAATAATTCCCAATTGATGGAAAAAGAATTTTCTAATTTAGCTTTGCTGAAGAATTTTGAAATAAGGTTGATAATTTTAGTTTCTGCTTCAGGATTTTTTAATATAGAGTTATTTAATTTCCAGTAATTAGGTTTATTCATTTTTTCTGAAGGATTTAAAGTAATATCTAGGCGAATAGCTTGGTGGTCAGTTAAAGGACAATGTAGGATATTTACTGAAATATTACTAGTCAACAGGTCACTAGAAACTAACCAAAAGTCTAAGCGAGAAAGGGTTGTTCTGGATTTATTACTCCATGTAAAAGATAATGAGTTTGGATGTTTGAGTCTCCATATGTCAACTAATTTAAACTGTTCCATAAAATTTTTAATAAATGAGTTGTTATTTACTTGGGAAGGCGGCCACCTATCAATTTGTGGATTTATAGTTGTATTAAAATCTCCTCCCAGAATAATAGCAGAATTTGGATGTTTAGAAAGCCAGTTTTTCAAAATCTTTTCAATTTCAAGAAATAGAAGTTTATTCTCTGCATTTGAATTGTATCCGTATATATTGAATATGATTATGATAGTGTCATTGTAATTAATGACTTGACCGACAAAGTGCCCTTTAACATCGGTTTTTGTGTACAATGTTTCCCATTGTATTTATGTTTTCAAAGTTAATACCCCTGCTGATTTTTCAGAATGATGAGAAAACCATAAATCGTTACCCCTGAGTTCTCCAAAATTTTACATCAGAACTTACAGAATGAGACTCTTGACAAAATGAAAGATCTGCGTTCAGCTGTTTAAGAAATAAAAAAATAGCTTTACGTTTAACATTATTTCTTAATCCCCTGGCGTTAAGGGAAACAATAGACAAAGAAATATTTAGAACGAGAAAAGGATTCTACCAGAACAAAAAAAATCAAGTTTTTCCTGAGCTTAGCCTGCGTATCAGTGTCATTATGTGCATAAGCACATATGGTTTAACAATATCTAGTGAATATGAACAGTTATCTAAAATATTGAAAAAGAGAAACTAAAAATGTGCCCAATGAAACATTTCCAGCATTTTTA